>CM076261.1:0-588081 GCA_038380795.1 Pyrocephalus nanus
CCCTAAATATAACCCTAAAAAAACCCCTAATCCTAAAAATAACTCTAACCCTAAAAATAACCCTAAAAATAACCCTAGAAATAATCCTAAAGGTAACCCTAACCCTAACCCTAAAAATAACCCTAAACATAACCATAACCCTAAAAATAACCCTAAAAATAACCCTAAAAGTAACCCTAACCCTAAAAATAACCCTAAAAATAACCCTAACCCTAAAAATAACCCTAACCCTAAAAGTAACCCTAACCCTAAAAATAACCCTAAAAATACCTCTAAAAATAACCCTAAAAATAACCCTAACCCTAAAAAACCCTCTAAAAATAACCCTAAAAATAACCTAAAAATAACCCTAAAAATAATTCTAAAAATAACCCTAAAAATAACCCTAAAAATAACCCTAAACCTAAAAATAACCCTAACCCTAACCAAAAAAATAACCCTAAATATAACCCTAAAAATAACCCTAATCCTAAAAATAACTCTAACCCTAAAAATAACCCTAAAAATAACCATAACCCTAAAAATAACCCTAACCCTAAAAATAACCCTAAAAATAACCTTAAAAATAATTCTAAAAATAACCCTAAAAATAACCCTAACCCTAAAAATACCTCTAAAAATAACCCTAAAAATAACCCTAAAAATAACCCTAAAAATAACCCTAACCCTAAAAATAACCCGAACCCTAAAAATAACCCGAACCCTAAAAATAACCCTAAAAATACCTCTAAAAATAACCCTAAAAATAACCCTAACCCTAAAAGTAACCTGAACCCTTACCCTAAAAATAAGCCTCACCCAAACCTTAACCCTAAAAAAAAACCAAAAAATAACCCTAAAAATAACCCTAAAAGTAACCCTAACCCTAACCCTAAAAATAACCCTAAAAATAACCCTAACCCTAAAAATAACCCTAACCCTAAAAGTAACCCTAACCCTAAAAATAACCCTAAAAATACCTCTAAAAATAACCCTAAAAATAACCCTAACCCTAAAAAACCCTCTAAAAATAACCCTAAAAATAACCCTAAAAATAACCCTAAAAATAACCCTAAAAATAACCCTAACCCTAAAAATAACCCTAACCCTAACCCAAAAAATAACCCTAAATATAACCCTAAAAAACCCCCTAATCCTAAAAATAACTCTAACCCTAAAAATAACCCTAAAAATAACCATAACCCTAAAAATAACCCTAACCCTAAAAATAACCCTAAAAATAACCTTAAAAATAATTCTAAAAATAACCCTAAAAATAACCCTAACCCTAAAAATACCTCTAAAAATAACCCTAAAAATAACCCTAAAAATAACCCTAAAAATAACCCGAACCCTAAAAATAACCCTAAAAATACCTCTAAAAATAACCCTAAAAATAACCCTAACCCTAAAAGTAACCTGAACCCTTACCCTAAAAATAAGCCTCACCCAAACCTTAACCCTAAAAAAAAACCAAAAAATAACCCTAAAAATAACCCTAAAAGTAACCCTAACCCTAACCCTAAAAATAACCCTAAAAATAACCCTAACCCTAAAAATAACCCTAACCCTAAAAGTAACCCTAACCCTAAAAATAACCCTAAAAATACCTCTAAAAATAACCCTAAAAATAACCCTAACCCTAAAAAACCCTCTAAAAATAACCCTAAAAATAACCCTAAAAATAACCCTAAAAATAACCCTAACCCTAAAAATAACCCTAACCCTAACCCAAAAAATAACCCTAAATATAACCCTAAAAAACCCCCTAATCCTAAAAATAACTCTAACCCTAAAAATAACCCTAAAAATAACCCTAGAAATAACCCTAAAGGTAACCCTAACCCTAACCCTAAAAATAACCCTAAAAATAACCATAACCCAAAAAATAACCCTAACCCTAAAAATAACCCTAAAAATAACCTTAAAAATAATTCTAAAAATAACCCTAAAAATAACCATAACCCTAAAAATAACCCTAACCCTACAAATAACCCTAAAAATAACCCTAAAAATAACCTTAAAAATAATTCTAAAAATAACCCTAAAAATAACCCTAACCCTAAAAATAACCCTAACCCTAACCCAAAAAGAACCCTAAAAATAACCCTAAAAATAACCCTAACCCTAAAAATACCTCTAAAAATAACCCTAAAAATAACCCTAACCCTAAAAATAACTCTAACCCTAAAAATAACCCTAACCCTAAAAATAACCCCAACCCTAAAAGTAACCTGAACCCTTACCCTAAAAATAAGCCTCACCCTAACCTTAACCCTAAAAAAAAACCAAAAAATAACCCTAAAAATAACCCTAAAAGTAACCCTAACCCTAACCCTAAAAATAACCCTAAAAATAACCCTAACCCTAAAAATAACCCTAACCCTAAAAGTAACCCTAACCCTAAAAATAACCCTAAAAATACCTCTAAAAATAACCCTAAAAATAACCCTAACCCTAAAAAACCCACTAAAAATAACCCTAAAAATAACCTAAAAATAACCCTAAAAATAATTCTAAAAATAACCCTAAAAATAACCCTAAAAATAACCCTAAACCTAAAAATAACCCTAACCCTAACCCAAAAAATAACCCTAAATATAACCCTAAAAATAACCCTAATCCTAAAAATAACTTTAACCCTAAAAATAACCCTAAAAATAACCATAACCCTAAAAATAACCCTAACCCTAAAAATAACCCTAAAAATAACCCTAAAAATAACCTTAAAAATAATTCTAAAAATAACCCTAAAAATAACCCTAACCCTAAAAATACCTCTAAAAATAACCCTAAAAATAACCCTAAAAATAACCCTAAAAATAACCCTAACCCTAAAAATAACCCGAACCCTAAAAATAACCCGAACCCTAAAAATAACCCTAAAAATACCTCTAAAAATAACCCTAAAAATAACCCTAACCCTAAAAATAACCCCAACCCTAAAAGTAACCTGAACCCTTACCCTAAAAATAAGCCTCACCCTAATCTTAACCCTAAAAAAAAACCAAAAAATAACCCTAAAAATAACCCTAAAAGTAACCCTAACCCTAACCCTAAAAATAACCCTAAAAATAACCCTAACCCTAAAAGTAACCCTAACCCTAAAAATAACCCTAAAAATACCTCTAAAAATAACCCTAAAAATAACCCTAACCCTAAAAAACCCTCTAAAAATAACCCTAAAAATAACCCTAAAAATAACCCTAAAAATAACCCTAAAAATAACCCTAAAAATAACCCTAACCCTAAAAATAACCCTAACCCTAACCCAAAAAATAACCCTAAATATAACCCTAAAAAAACCCCTAATCCTAAAAATAACTCTAACCCTAAAAATAACCCTAAAAATAACCCTAGAAATAACCCTAAAGGTAACCCTAACCCTAACCCTAAAAATAACCCTAAACATAACCATAACCCTAAAAATAACCCTAAAAATAACCCTAAAAGTAACCCTAACCCTAAAAATAACCCTAAAAATAACCCTAACCCTAAAAATAACCCTAACCCTAAAAGTAACCCTAACCCTAAAAATAACCCTAAAAATACCTCTAAAAATAACCCTAAAAATAACCCTAACCCTAAAAAACCCTCTAAAAATAACCCTAAAAATAACCTAAAAATAACCCTAAAAATAATTCTAAAAATAACCCTAAAAATAACCCTAAAAATAACCCTAAACCTAAAAATAACCCTAACCCTAACCAAAAAAATAACCCTAAATATAACCCTAAAAATAACCCTAATCCTAAAAATAACTCTAACCCTAAAAATAACCCTAAAAATAACCATAACCCTAAAAATAACCCTAACCCTAAAAATAACCCTAAAAATAACCTTAAAAATAATTCTAAAAATAACCCTAAAAATAACCCTAACCCTAAAAATACCTCTAAAAATAACCCTAAAAATAACCCTAAAAATAACCCTAAAAATAACCCTAACCCTAAAAATAACCCGAACCCTAAAAATAACCCGAACCCTAAAAATAACCCTAAAAATACCTCTAAAAATAACCCTAAAAATAACCCTAACCCTAAAAGTAACCTGAACCCTTACCCTAAAAATAAGCCTCACCCAAACCCTAACCCTAAAAAAAAACCAAAAAATAACCCTAAAAATAACCCTAAAAGTAACCCTAACCCTAACCCTAAAAATAACCCTAAAAATAACCCTAACCCTAAAAATAACCCTAACCCTAAAAGTAACCCTAACCCTAAAAATAACCCTAAAAATACCTCTAAAAATAACCCTAAAAATAACCCTAACCCTAAAAAACCCTCTAAAAATAACCCTAAAAATAACCCTAAAAATAACCCTAAAAATAACCCTAAAAATAACCCTAACCCTAAAAATAACCCTAACCCTAACCCAAAAAATAACCCTAAATATAACCCTAAAAAACCCCCTAATCCTAAAAATAACTCTAACCCTAAAAATAACCCTAAAAATAACCCTAGAAATAACCCTAAAGGTAACCCTAACCCTAACCCTAAAAATAACCCTAAAAATAACCATAACCCAAAAAATAACCCTAACCCTAAAAATAACCCTAAAAATAACCTTAAAAATAATTCTAAAAATAACCCTAAAAATAACCATAACCCTAAAAATAACCCTAACCCTACAAATAACCCTAAAAATAACCCTAAAAATAACCTTAAAAATAATTCTAAAAATAACCCTAAAAATAACCCTAACCCTAAAAATACCTCTAAAAATAACCCTAAAAATAACCCTAAAAATAACCCTAAAAATAACCCTAAAAATAACCCTAACCCTAACCCAAAAAATAACCCTAAAAATAACCCTAAAAATAACCCTAACCCTAAAAATAACCCTAACCCTAAAAGTAACCCCAACCTTAACCCCAAAAATAACCCTAACCCTAACCTTAACCCTAAAAAAAAACCTAAAAATAACCCTAAAAGTAACCAAAACCCTAACCCTAAAAATAACCCTAAAAATAACCAAAACCCTAAAAATAACCATAACCCTAAAAATAACCATAACCCTAAAAATAACCCTAAAAATAAACGTAAAAATAACCTTAAAAATAATTCTAAAAATAACCGTAAAAATAACCCTAACCCTAAAAATACCTCTAAAAATAACCCTAAAAATAACCCTAACCCTAAAAATAACTCTAACCCTAAAAATAACCCTAACCCTAAAAATAACCCCAACCCTAAAAGTAACCTGAACCCTTACCCTAAAAATAACCCTCACCCTAACCTTAACCCTAAAAAAAAACCAAAAAATAACCCTAAAAATAACCCTAAAAGTAACCCTAACCCTAAAAATAACCCCAAAAATAACCCTAACCCTAAAAATAACCCTAACCCTAAAAGTAACCCTAACCCTAAAAATAACCCTAAAAATACCTCTAAAAATAACCCTAAAAATAACCCTAACCCTAAAAAACCCTCTAAAAATAACCCTAAAAATAACCCTAAAAATAACCCTAAAAATAATTCTAAAAATAACACTAAAAATAACCCTAAAAATAACCCTAAACCTAAAAATAACCCTAACCCTAACCCAAAAAATAACCCTAAATAAAACCCTAAAAAAACCCCTAATCCTAAAAATAACTCTAACCCTAAAAATAACCCTAAAAATAACCCTAGAAATAACCCTAAAGGTAACCCTAACCCTAACCCTAAAAATAACCCTAAAAATAACCATAACCCAAAAAATAACCCTAACCCTAAAAATAACCCTAAAAATAACCTTAAAAATAATTCTAAAAATAACCCTAAAAATAACCCGAACCCTAAAAATACCTCTAAAAATAACCCTAAAAATAACCCTAAAAATAACCCTAAAAATAACCTTACCCTAAAAATAACCCGAACCCTAAAAATAACCCTAAAATAACCTCTAAAAATAACCCTAAAAATAACCCTAACCCTAAAAATAACCCTAACCCTAACCCAAAAAGAACCCTAAAAATAACCCTAAAACTAACCCTAACCCTAAAAATACCTCTAAAAATAACCCTAAAAATAACCCTAACCCTAAAAATAACTCTAACCCTAAAAATAACCCTAACCCTAAAAATAACCCCAACCCTAAAAGTAACCTGAACCCTTACCCTAAAAATAACCCTCACCCTAACCTTAACCCTAAAAAAAACCCAAAAAATAACCCTAAAAATAACCCTAAAAGTAACCCTAACCCTAACCCTAAAAATAACCCTAAAAATAACCCTAACCCTAAAAATAACCCTAACCCTAAAAGTAACCCTAACCCTAAAAGTAACCCTAACCCTAAAAGTAACCCTAACCCTAAAAATACCTCTAAAAATAACCCTAAAAATAACCCTAACCCTAAAAAACCCTCTAAAAATAACCCTAAAAATAACCCTAAAAATAACCCTAAAAATAACCCTAAAAATAACCCTAAACCTAAAAATACCCCTAACCCTAACCCAAAAAATAACCCTAAATATAACTCTAAAAATAACCCTAATCCTAAAAATAACTCTAACCCTAAAAATAACCCTAAAAATAACCCTAGAAATAACCCTAGAAATAACCCTAAAGGTAACCCTAACCCTAACCCTAAAAATAACCCTAAAAATAACCATAACCCTAAAAATAACCCTAACCCTAAAAATAACCCTAAAAATAACCCTAAAAATAACCTTAAAAATAATTCTAAAAATAACCCTAAAAATAACCCTAACCCTAAAAATACCTCTAAAAATAACCCTAAAAATAACCCTAAAAATAACCCTAAAAATAACCCGAACCCTAAAAATAACCCGAACCCTAAAAATAACCCTAAAAATACCTCTAAAAATAACCCTAAAAATAACCCTAACCCTAAAAATAACCCTAACCCTAACCCAGAAAGAACCCTAAAAATAACCCTAAAAATAACCCTAATCCTAAAAATAACTCTAACCCTAAAAATAACCCTAAAAATAACCCTAAAAATAACCCTAAAAATAACCCTAAAAATAACCCTAACCCTAAAAATAACCCTAACCCTAACCAGTACCCTAACCCTAACCAGTACCATAACCCTAACCAGTACCCTAACCCTAACCAGTACCCTAACCATTACCCTAACCCTAATCAGTACCCTAACCCTAACCAATATCCTAACCCTAACCCTAACCAGTACCCTAACCTGTACCCTAACCAGTGCCCTAACCTGTACCCTAACCAGTACCCTAACCCTAACCAGTACCCTAACCCTAACCAGTACCCTAACCCGTACCCTAAGCAGTACTGTAACCCATACCCTAACCAGTACCCTAACCCTACCCAGTACCCTAACCCTAACCAGTACCCTAACCCGTACCCTAATCAGTACCCTAACTCGTACCCTAACCAGTACCCTAACCCTAACCAGTACCCTAACCCTAACCAGTACCCTAACCCTAACCAATACCCTACCCAGTACCCTAACCCTAACCAGTACCCTAACCCGTACCCTAACCAGTACCCGTACCCTAACCCTAACCCTAACCCATACCCTAACCCTAACCAGTACCCTAACCCTACCCAGTACCCTAACCCTACCCCGTACCCTCTTTCCAAAGCTTACCTGGGCAGCATCTGCAAATAGAAAAGGCACACGCTCCATCGCTGAGCCCTGTAATACTTTGGCATTACTCACAAGGCCAGCCCGAAACCCCCAGCCCAGCACATGCGGCCCCACGCTCAGCTCTCCCATTCCACGAGCACAGAGGACATGGCGCTCTCCCCCCAGCACAGCACAGCACGGCCTCAAACAAGCCCCAGCTCCCCCATTCCATGAGCACAGAGGACACGGCGCTGTCCCATTCCCCCCAGCCCGGACAGCACCGCGCAATCAAACACCGCCCCAGCTTCCCCGTTTCACAAGCACAAAGGGCACGGCGCTCTCCCCCCATGCAGCCCCAGACACAGCCCAGCTCCCCCGTTCCACAAGCACAGAGGACACGGCGCTGCCCCCCCCACAGCCCCAGACATGGCCCAGCTCCCCCATTCCACAAGCACAGAGGACACGGCACTCTCCCCACCTCAGCCCAGCACAGTGTAGCCAAACACCCCCCAGCTTGAATGTCACAGATCTCCTTTCCTACATCTGTGCAGATGCCACACATGGGTACCTATCCACGTTTTCTCAAGCCTACACAGAACCAAGATTTCCTCACCCTCCATATCCCGAGGTGAGTATTCTGGTTAGTTAGTACAGCGAGCCCCCTCCCCTTGCAAACAAGGGACCATTTTCCCTGGCAATTTCTCTAAGGGTTAGGATTTCTTAAAAAGGCTGTTGTGCCACCAGACCTACTTGGGATCTTTCCCAGCTTTTGGCTGTCCGTGGATTTAAAAAGCACATACTCTCTTCCATCAGCAAAACCACAAAATGCTCCTGACCCACAGTGTAACCCTAAGGATGGGCACCCCCACCTCATCATTCTGACAGAGCCATCCAGCACCCCCAACCCACACGTCGGATCTGAGTAGAGCAGCACAGATATGGCAACACCAAGAGTGGAAACAGCAGCCCCACTGATGGGATTCCCGCAGCAGGAGACACGCACAGAGGGACACCTTTGGCCTCATACAACCAATACTGATTTTCCTCCCAATCTGTTCCCCAAAACCATCCGCTCACAACACTGTGCCAAACAGCATGTGGCAATAAAACTTTGATGCCTTCAAAACAGCCAAGTTGTTGGGTGCTTGCTATTTGCTTCCCCTTGCTATTGTTAGTCCCCCAGAAACTCTGCTCATAGCCCAGTTACCACTACTGCCTCAAGCATTTCCCTCCGTGGTATTACCAGCGCATTTACACAGGCAAGGAACTTAACAGCTCTTCTAAAGTTATCCAGCTGTCAATTACATCCACAAAAGAAAAGCAACAGGAAAAGAGGGCTCTGGCAGCCAGAGAGCTCTGCAGGTGGCACCAGGCAACATCACACTTGCTGAAACACATCCTTTTGCACAGAGGAGGAGACAGGTCTATATTATGGCAGGTTGTGCCCTTCCCACAGTGCCAAAAAAAATCACACGCAGAACCAAGTAAGACTCATAGATAAGCTGAGGGGAAAAAAATGGCAAAATCACAAAGCCCAGGACATTCTCTTGCTTCCAAACCAAGACCAATCATTCCTCTAGGAAAAGAGGCAAGGGTTTATCAAGCAATGCACAACTTAGCAAGTCAGTTTACCTAGTACCAGCAGGTTTTGTGCACAGAGAAAACAAAACTCCCTAGTTTTAGTAGCAAAAATATCAGTGGAAACTACAGTCTGGTTACAGCAGTAAGCTTCCCACAGCAGTTTCAGGTACCTTCCTTTGTAGCTCAGCCCCAAAGTAGAAACTCCTCTCGACTGCTCCTGAGAGAGGCAATTAATTGGAACTTTTGGTGCTCAGGAAAGCTAGTCCCTCCTCTAAGTCCTGGCTCACCTGCCCGAGCACCTAGAGTGCTTATATTCCACCTCGCTCCCTGCTTTGCATGTTCATATCCAGAAAAGAAACCTCCAAGCTCTTCCTCCAGTCCGAGCTGCATCTTCCCTGCAACTGTCCCCGTCCCTTACCTGTTCATGTGCACTGCTCCCCGGCACATCCCTCGGCCCCGTCCTTGAGCGATGATCCAGGTACCTCAGATGCTTGGCCCAGCCCCGGCGAGGCACCCTCACTGTCACTGCTGGAGAGACTCCTTGAAATCGACTGCTCCTCTGCAGAAAATCCCCATCTAAAAAAGCACCCTTTCCAAAAGCCCCAGATAACCACCCAGCAGGGCCCGCCCCTCATCATCCTCACTGGCCACACCTGAGGCTGTCCCGCCCCTCGTCATCCTCAGTGGCCACACCTGAGGCTGTCCCGCCCCTCATCATCCTCACTGCCCACTCATGGGACTGTCCTGCCCCTGGTCATCCTCACTGCCCACACCTGAGGCTGTCCTGCCCCTCGTCATCCTCACTGCCCGCACCTGAGGCTGTCCTGCCCCTCGTCATCCTCACTGCCCGCACCTGAGGCTGTCCTGCCCCTCGTCATCCTCACTGGCCACACCTGAGGCTGTCCCGCCCCTCATCATCCTCACTGGCCACACCTGAGGCTGTCCCGCCCCTCGTCATCCTCAAAGCCCACTCATAGGGCTGTCCCGCCCATTGTCATCCTCACTGGCCACACCTGAGGGGAGAAAAAGGGGGGGCGAGAAAAAACGGGGGGAAGAAAAGGGGGGACGAGAAAAAGGGGGGACGAGAAGAAGGAGGGACGAGAAGAAGGGGGGACGAGAAGAAGGGGGGACGAGAACAAAGGAAGACGAGAAAAAGAGGGGGACACGAGAAAGGGGGGACGCGAGAAAGGGGGGACGCGAGAAAGGGGGGAAACGAAAAAGGGGGGACGAGAAGAAGGGGGACGAGAAGAAGGGGGACGAGAAAAGGGGGGAAAAGAAGAAGGGGGGAAAAGAAGAAGGGGGGACGAGAAGAAGGGGAGACGAGAAAAGGTGGGGCGAGAAAAAAGGGGGACGAGGAAAAGGGGGGAAGAGGAAAAGGGGGGACGAGGAAAAGGGGGGACGAGAAAAAGGGGGACGAGAAAAAGGGGGGACGAGAAAAAGGGGGGACGAGAAAAAGGGGGGGAGAGAAAAAGGAGGGACAAGAAAAAGGGGGGACGAGAAGAAGGGGGACGAGAAGAAGAGGGACGAGAAAAGGGGGACGAGAAAAGGGGGACGAGAAAAGGGGGACGAGAAAAGGGGGGACGAGAAAAAGGGGGGACGAGAAAAAGGGGGGACGAGAAAATGAGGGAAAAGAAGACGGGGGGACGAGAAGAAGGGGGGACGAGAAAAAGGGGGGACGAGAAAAAGGGGGGACGAAAAGAAGGGAGACGAGAAGAAGGGAAACGAGAACAAGGGGGACGAGAAAAGGGGGGACGAGAAAAGGGGGAACGAGAAAAGGGGACGAGAAAAGGGGGGACGAGAAAAGGGGGGACGAGAAAAGGGGGGATGAGAAAAAAGGGGGACGAGAAGTAGGGGGACGAGAAGAAGGGGGACGAGAAAAATGGGGGACGAGAAAAGGGGGGACGAGAAAAGGGGGGACGAGAAAAGGGGCGGCGATAAAAGCGGGGACGAGAAAAGGAGGGAAAAGAAGAAGGGGGGACGAGAAGAAGGGGGGACGAGAAAAAGGGGGGACGAGAAAAAGGGGGGACGAGAAAAAGGGGGGACGAGAAAAAGAGGGGAAGGGGAAAAAGGGGGGCGATAAAAAGGAGGGACAAGAAAAAGGGGGGACGAGAAAAAGGGGGACGAGAAGAAGGGGGACGAGAAAAGGGGGGACGAGAAAAAGCCGGGAAGAGAAAAGCGGGGACGAGAAAATGAGGGAAAAGAAGACGGGGGGACGAGAAGAAGGGGGGACGAGAAATAGGGGGGACGCGAAAAAGGGGGGACGCGAAAAAGGGGGGACGAGAAAAAGGGGGACGAGAAGAATAGGGACGAGAAGAAGGGGGGACGAGAAGAAGGGAGGACGAGAAAAAGGGGGGACGAGAAAAAGGGGGGACGAGAAAAAGGGGGGACGAGAAAAAGGGGGGACGAGAAAAAGGGGGAGGGGAAAAACAGGGGACGAGAAAAAGGGGGGGGCGAGAAAAAGGAGGGACAAGAAAAAGGGGGGACAAGAAAAAGGGGGACGAGAAAAAGGGGAGACGAGAAAAAGGGGGACGAGAAAAAGGGGGGACGAGAAAAAAGATGGACGAGAAAAGGGGGACGAGAAAAAGGGGGACGAGGTGAAGGGGGACGAGGTGAAGGGGGACGAGGAGAAGGGGGACGAGAAAACGGGTGACGAGAAAATGGGGTGGAGAAAAGGGGGACGAGAAAAGGGGGGACGAGAAAAGGGGGGACGAGAAAAGGGGGGACGAGAAAAGGGGCGGCGATAAAAGCGGGGACGAGAAAAGGAGGGAAAAGAAGAAGGGGGGACGAGAAGAAGGGGGGACGAGAAAAAGGGGGGACGAGAAAAAGGGGGGACGAGAAAAAGGGGGGACGCGAAAAAGGTGGGACGCGAAAAAGGGGGGACGCGAAAAAGGGGGGACGAGAAGAAGGGGGACGAGAAGAAGGGGGACGAGAAGAAGGGGGACGAGAAGAAGGGGGACGATAAAAGGGGGGACAAGAAAAGGGGGGACGAGAAAAGGGGGGGACGAGAAAAAGGGGGGACGCGAGAATGGGGGTACGCGAAAAAGGGGGGACGCGAGAAAGGGGGCACGCGAGAAAGGGGGGACGCGAAAAAGGAGGGACGAGAAAAAGGGGGGACGCGAAAAAGGGGGGACGAGAAAAAGAGGGGAAGGGGAAAAAGGGGGGGCGAGAAAAAGGAGGGACAAGAAAAAGGGGGGACGAGAAAAGGGGGACGAGAAGAAGGGGGACGAGAAGAAGGGGGACGAGAAGAAGGGGGACGAGAAGAAGGGGGACGAGAAAAATGGGGGACGAGAAAAGGGGGGACGAGAAAAGGGGGGACGAGGAAAGGGGGGTCGAGAAAAGGGGGGACAAGAAAAGGGGGGACGAGAAAAGGGGGTGCGAGAAAAGCGGGGACGAGAAAAGGAGGGAAAAGAAGAAGGGGGGACGAGAACAAGGGGGGACGAGAAAAAGGGGGGACGAGAAAAAGGGGGGACGAGAAAAAGGGGGGACGAGAAAAAGAGGGGAAGGGGAAAAAGGGGGGGCGAGAAAAAGGAGGGACAAGAAAAAGGGGGGACGAGAAGAAGGGGGACGAGAAGAAGGGGGACGAGAAAAGGGGGGACGAGAAAAAGGGGGGACGAGAAAAAGGGGGGGAGAAGAATAGGGACGAGAAGAAGAGGGACGAGAAAAGGGGGGACGAGAAAAGGGGAGACGAGAAAAGGGGCGGCGATAAAAGCGGGGACGAGAAAAGGAGGGAAAAGAAGAAGGGGGGACGAGAAGAAGGGGGGACGAGAAAAAGGGGGGAGGAGAAAAAGGGGGGACGCGAAAAAGGGGGGACGAGAAAAAGGGGGGGAGAAGAATAGGGACGAGAAGAAGAGAAACGAGAAAAGGGGGGACGAGAAAAGGGGAGACGAGAAAAGGGGGGACGAGAAAAGGGGGGAAAAGAAGAAAAAGGGGGGACAAGAAAAAGGGGGACGAGAAAAACAGGGGACGAGAAAAAGGGGGGGGCGAGAAAAAGGAGGGACAAGAAAAAGGGGGGACGAGAAAAAGGGGGACGAGAAAAAGGGGGGAAGAGAAAAAGGGGAGACGAGAAAAATGGGGGACGGGAAAAAGGGGGGACGAGAAAAGGGGGGACGAGAAAAGGGGGGACGAGAAAAGGGGGGACGAGAAAAGGGGGGGCGAGAAAAGGGGGGGCGAGAAAAGGAGGGAAAAGAAGAAGGAGGGACGAGAAGAAGGGGGGACGAGAAGAAGGGGGACGAGAAAAAGGGGGGATGCGAAAAAAGGGGACGAGAAAAAGGGGGGACGAGAAAAAGGTGGGACGCGAGAATGGGGGTACGCGAAAAAGGGGGGACGAGAAAAAGGGGGGACGCGAGAATGGGGGTACGCGAAAAGGGGGGACGCGAGAAAGGGGGGACGCGAGAAAGGGGGGACGCGAGAAAGGGGGGACGAGAAAAAGGGGGGACGAGAAAAGCGGGGACGCGAAAAAGGGGGGACGCGAAAAAGGGGGGACGCGAAAAAGGGGCGACGCGAAAAAGGGGCGACGAGAAGAAGGGGGACGAGAAGAAGGGGGACGAGAAGAAGGGGGACGAGAAGAAGGGGGACGATAAAAGGGGGGACGAGAAAAGGGGGGACGAGAAAAGGGGGGACGAGAAAAGGGGGGTCGAGAAAAGGGGGGACGAGAAAAGGGGGGACGAGAAAAGGGGCGGCGAGAAAAGAGGGGACAAGAAAAAGAGGGGAAGGGGAAAAAGGGGGGGCGAGAAAAGGAGGGAAAAGAAAAAGGGGGGAAGAGAAGAAGGGGGACGAGAAGAAGGGGGACGAGAAGAAGGGGGACGAGAAAAGGGGGGACGAGAAAATGGGGGAACGAGAAAAGCGGGGACGAGAAAATGAGGGAAAAGAAGACGGGGGGACGAGAAGAAGGGGGGATGAGAAAAAGGGGGGACGCGAAAAAGGGGGGACGCTAAAAAGGGGGGACGTCAAAAAGGGGGGACGCGAAAAAGGGGGGACGCAAAAAAGGGGGGACGAGAAAAAGGGGGACGAGAAAAAGGGGGACGAGAAAAAGGGGGACGAGAAGAATGGGGACGAGAAGAAGGGGGACTAGAAACGGGGGGACGAGAAAAGGGGGGACGAGAAAAGGGGGGACGAGAAAAGGGGGGACGAGAAAAGGGGGGACGAGAACAGCGGGGACGAGAAAAGGGGGGAAAAGAAGAAGGAGGGACGAGAAGAAGGCGGGACGAGAAGAAGGGGGGACGAGAAAAAGGGAGGACGAGAAAAAGGGGGGACGAGAAAAAGGGGGGACGAGAAAAAGGAGGGACGAGAAAAAGGGGGACGAGAAAAAGGGGGGACGAGAAAAAGGGGGGACGAGAAAAAGGGGGGACGAGAAAAAGGGGGGGAGAGAAAAAGGAGGGACAAGAAAAAGGGGTGACGAGAAGAAGGGGGACGAGAAGAAGGGGGACGAGAAAAGGGGGAC
This sequence comes from Pyrocephalus nanus, assembly GCA_038380795.1. Lineage (NCBI taxonomy): Eukaryota > Metazoa > Chordata > Aves > Passeriformes > Tyrannidae > Pyrocephalus > Pyrocephalus nanus. The sequence continues at coordinate 14,543 of CM076261.1, forward strand.
GAGAAAAGGGGGCCGAGAAAAGGGGGCCGAGAAAAGGGGGACGCGAGAAAAAGGGGGGACGAGAAAAGCGGAGACGAAAAAATGAGGGAAAAGAAGACGGGGGGACGAGAAGAAGGGGGGACGAGAAAAAGGGGGGACGCGAAAAAGGGGGAACGAGAAGAAGGGGGACGAGAAGAAGGGGGACGAGAAGAAGGGGGACGAGAAGAAGGGGGACGAGAAAAGGGGTGAAAAGAAGAAGGGGGACGAGAAGAAGGGGGGACGAGAAGAAGGGGGGACGAGAAGAAGGGGGGACGAGAAAAAGGGGGGACGAGAAAAAGGGGGGACGAGAAAAAGGGGTACGAGAAAAACAGGGGACGAGAAAAAGGGGGGGGCGAGAAAAAGGAGGGACAAGAAAAAGGGGGGACGAGAAAAAGGGGGACGAGAAAAAGGGGAGACGAGAAAAAGGGGGGACGAGAAAAAGGGGGGACGAGAAAAAGGGGGGACGAGAAAAAGGGGGGACGAGAAAAAAGATGGACGAGAAAAAGGGGGGACGAGAAAAAGGGGGACGAGAAGAAGGGGGACGAGAAGAAGGGGGACGAGAAAAGGGGGGATGAGAAAAGGGGGACGAGAAAAGGGGGGTCGAGAAAAGGGGGGACGAGAAAAGGGGGGACGAGAAAAGGGGGGTGAGAAAAGCGGGGACGAGAAAAGGAGGGAAAAGAAGAAAAGGGGACGAGAAGAAGGGGGGACGAGAAAAAGGGGGGACGAGAAAAAGGGGGGACGAGAAAAAGAGGGGAAGGGGAAAAAGGGTGGGCGAGAAAAAGGAGGGAAAAGAAAAAGGGGGGACGAGAAGAAGGGGGACGAGAAGAAGGGGGTCGAGAAAAGGGGGGACGAGAAAAAGCGGGGACGCCAAAAAGGGGGGACGCGAAAAAGGGGGGACGCGAAAAAGGAGGGGACGTGAAAACGGGGGGGCCAGAAAAAGGGGGGACGAGAAGAAGGGGGACGAGAAGAATGGGGACGAGAAGAAGGGGGACGAGAAAAGGGGGGACGAGAAAAGGGGGGACGAGAAAAGCGGGGACGAGAAAAGGGGGGAAAAGAAGAAGAAGGGACGAGAAGAACGGGGGACGAGAAAAAGGGGGGACGAGAAAAAGGGGGAGGAGAAAAACAGGGGACGAGAAAAGGGGGGGCGAGAAAAAGGAGGGACGAGAAAAAGGGGGGACGAGAAAAAGGGGGGACGAGAAAAAAGATGGACGAGAAAAGGGGGACGAGAAAAAGGGGGACGAGGAGAAGGGGGACGAGAAGAAGGGGGACGTGAAAAGGGGTGACGAGAAAACGGGGTGGAGAAAAGAGGGACGAGAAAAGGGGGGACGAGAAAAGGGGGGACGAGAAAAGGGGGGACGAGAAAAGGGGCGGCGATAAAAGCGGGGACGAGAAAAGGAGGGAAAAGAAGAAGGGGGGACGAGAAGAAGGGGGGACGAGAAAAAGGGGGGACGAGAAAAAGGGGGGACGAGAAAAAGGGGGGACGAGAACAAGGGGGACGAGAAGAAGGGGGACGAGAAAAAGGGGGGGGCGAGAAAAAGGAGGGACAAGAAAAAGGGGGGACAAGAAAAAGGGGGACGAGAAAAAGGGGGGAAGAGAAAAAGGGGAGACGAGAAAAATGGGGGACGGGAAAAAGGGGGGACGAGAAAAGGGGGGACGAGAAAAGGGGGGACGAGAAAAGGGGGGACGAGAAAAGGGGGGACGAGAAAAGGGGGGGCGAGAAAAGGAGGGAAAAGAAGAAGGAGGGACGAGAAGAAGGGGGGACGAGAAGAAGGGGGATGAGAAAAAGGGGGGACGCGAAAAAAGGGGACGAGAAAAAGGGGGGACGAGAAAAAGGTGGGACGCGAGAATGGGGGTACGCGAAAAAGGGGGGACGAGAAAAAGGGGGGACGCGAGAAAGGGGGGACGCGAGAAAGGGGGGACGAGAAGAAGGGGGACGAGAAGAAGGGGGACGAGAAGAAGGGGGACGAGAAAAGGGGGGACGAGAAAAGGGGGGACGAGAAAAGGGGGGACGAGAAAAGGGGGATCGAGAAAAGGGGGGACGAGAAAAGGGGGGTCGAGAAAAAGGGGGGACGAGAAAAAGGGGGGACGAGAAAAAGGATGGACAAGAAAAAGGGGGGACGAGAAGAAGGGGGACGAGAAGAAGGGGGACGAGAAGAAGGGGGACGAGAAGAAGGGGGACGAGAAGAAGGGGGACGAGAAGAAGGGGGATGAGAAGAAGGGGGACGAGAAGAAGGGGGACGAGAAAAGGGGGGACGAGAAAATGGGGGAACGAGAAAAGCGGGGACGAGAAAATAAGGGAAAAGAAGACGGGGGGACGAGAAGAAGGGGGGATGAGAAAAAGGGGGGACGCGAAAAATGGGGGACGCTAAAAAGGGGGGACGTGAAAAAGGGGGGACGCGAAAAAGGGGGGACGCAAAAAAGGGGGGACGAGAAAAAGGGGGACGAGAAAAAGGGGGACGAGAAAAAGGGGGACGAGAAGAATGGGGACGAGAAGAAGGGGGACTAGAAACGGGGGGACGAGAAAAGGGGGGACGAGAAAAGGGGGGACGAGAAAAGGGGGGACGAGAAAAGCAGGGACGAGAAAAGGAGGGAAAAGAAGGGGGACGAGAAGAAGGGGGGACGAGAAGAAGGGGGGACGAGAAAAGGGGGGACGAGAAAAAGGGGGGACGAGAAAAAGGGGGGACGAGAAAAAGGGGGGACGAGAAAAAGGGGGGACGAGAAAAAGGAGGGACGAGAAAAAGGGGGGACGCGAAAAAGGGGGACGAGAAGAAGGGGGACGAGAAGAAGGGGGACGAGAAGAAGGGGGACGAGAAGAAGGGGGACGAGAAAAGGGGGACGAGAAAAGGGGGAACGAGAAAAAGGGGGGACGAGAAAAGCGGGGACGAGAAAAGGGGGGAAAAGAAGAAGGGGGGACAAGAAAAAGGGGGGACGAGAAGAAGGGGGGACAAGAAGAAGGGGGGACGAGAAAAGCAGGGACGAGAAGAAGGGGGGACGAGAAAAATGGGGGACGAGAAAAAGGGGGGACGAGAAAAAGGGGGGACGAGAAGAAGGGGGACGAGAAGAAGGGGGACGAGAAAAGGGGGACGAGAAAAGGGGGACGAGAAAAGGGGGACGAGAAAAGGGGGACGAGAAAAGGGGGACGAGAAAAGGGGGGACGAGAAAAGGGGGACGAGAAAAGGGGGGACGAGAAAAGGGGGGACGAGAAAAGGGGGGACGAGAAAAGGAGGGAAAAGAAGGGGGGACGAGAAGAAGGGGGGACGAGAAGAAGGGGGGACGAGAAGAAGGGGGGACGAGAAGAAGGGGGGACGAGAAAAAGGGGGGACGAGAAAAAGGGGGGACGAGAAAAAGGGGGGGGCGAGAAAAAGGAGGGACAAGAAAAAGGGGGGACGAGAAAAAAGATGGACGAGAAAAAGGGGGGACTAGAAAAAGGGGGGACGAGAAAAAGGGGGGACGAGAAAAAGGGGGGACGAGAAAAAGGGGGGACGAGAAAAAGGGGGGACGAGAAAAAGGGGGGACGAGAAAAAGGGGGGACGAGAAAATGGGGGACGAGCAAAAGGGGGGACGAGCAAAAGGGGGGACGAGCAAAAGGGGGGAAGAAAAAAAGGGGGGAAGAAAAAAAGGGGGGAAGAAAAAAAGGGGGGAAGAAAAAAAGGGGGGAAGAAAAACCTCCTAAACAGCCCAGCAGGTTTCTGGGGGAACCCGAATTGTTTCTGCAGTTCACAAGCTGCACGTCCCTAAAGCATTCCCTTGGGAACACTAAGCTTTCCACAAGCATTTTCTACTTCAATTTGGACTTCCAGCACATTTAAAGACAATTTAAATCAGAATGAAGGGACTTGATGACAACACAGCATTGGGTCAGGGACATCAGGACACTCAAACCATACTCACTGTGGACTCTCCAGCCCCAGCACTCCTGGAGCCTCCTCATTTCCCATACACACTCACTTGTATTTCAAGGACTCCCATCAGGAAATGGATCCCCGTTCCCAGAAGCAAATCTCAAGGGTCTTTTTACAACCTGCAAACCACAAGAATGACCAAGGGCAGCTTCTGGCAGAGGACACAAAGAGGATTGTGGGGATCAGACACCTTGACCTGGGAGGGCTCCAGCTTTCACCTGCCATCCCCAAGCAGTTCTAGATTTTCATGCTGCTTTGCTTCACAGGCCTTTTCTGCCAAGCTCACTGCTGGAGGATTTTGTCTGGTCTTGAGACGTGTCTTACAAAGCTGAGCTTTATGAGAACTGAGGCACTTTTCATTATTCCTGACTCTTCCAGGGCTGCACTTGCCAGGATCCTTTGGGCACAAGGGAGCTTCCAGACTGCCCCAAACCTTCACAGCCCACTTGCTCTTCTTACCACAGCTGGACCTGGTGAGTGTCCCTTCAGAAAGAGAAGGCAATGAACCTTTCTGAAACCAGAACCTCCCCAGCTTTGCTTTCCCATTCCATGTTTTGTTCCCTACACAACTGAGGCCCTTTCAGGCCTTGCCCAGTGGCAGCCAAGGAATCCAACCCAAGAACCTGCCAGGGAGCAGCGTCTGTGCCACAGCAGCAGCATTCCAGGCCTGGCACTGCCGACCCTCCGCTTCTCCCAACAGCTCCAGTGGCATCACAACTTGTCCCGAAGGCAGAAAGGCTCCTTTTGGGAGCACCATGAGCCATCTATACTGTAGCGCTGGAATTCCATCTCCTGAACAAGCTGGGAGAAGCAGGGAACAAACCAGGACCTTACAGGTCAATTAGGGACACCAAACAGCAGCTCCAAGAAAGGTACTGAGTCAACACCTCACCAAAGACACACGACAGCAAGGCCTAACACCTAGACAATCATTTCAGTTTTCAATTTATAAAGTCAAACTAAAGTAAAGCTTTTCAGACACTTGGGAAGACTCAATCCCATTGGAACCAGTTTGTGGGACTCATTCCCAGCCTCCTGAGGTTCATTTCCCACCTCACTCGTGGCTGCACTAGACCTGGCTACACACACACACACATAAAAGGAGCTGCTGCAACTTGTCCAGTTTCCTGCTTCTCCTTGAAACTCCTCCAGCTGTTTGCCCAGCTCTCCAGGGTCCATTCCTTTGCCCACTGGACTTGTTCCCAGGGCTGCCAGGGCCACCCTGGGCTCTCACCTGCCCTCACACTGAGTGACCTTTCCCAGCCCCGAGTCCATCCAGCACTGACCGAGCTGCTGGGGGCTGCAGTTCTCTCTGCTCCTTCCCTTCCTCTGCCTGGAGAACACCCCTTCCAGCTCCTGCACCCCCACCTCTTACCTCCCAGAAAAGCAGAGCTGCGTCCTCCTGGATCCTCCAGCTGGACGCTGCTGGCTCTGTGCAGCTCCCACCCTGCAGCAGGGATGGCAAAGGGAGCTGGGACACCACTGCCCCCAAACCTGCCCAGTCTCCAGCTGCTGCACACACCTGCCGTTGTGCCCACGGGCAAGGCACTTGAGGAAACAACTCCTCACAAGTCACAGGATAATAGGAACAGTTGAAACAAACCCAATCCAACACATCAGATACAGATTTATGGGATCTGATAAATGAGCAAGGTATCAAATCCTGACTGCCTCGAGAGACAGAATTGTGGCTAAGCAGAAATCTCTCCCCCACGGCCCCCTCACGCTCCACCCCCAGCCCACAGGGCAGCTGGGCAGCCCCGGCGCAGCCGATCCCGCAGTCTCCGGGAACTGCCACAATTCCTATGGGTGCGTCCACCCGCAGGGGAGGCTGCGGGGCGGCTACAAGAGGCTCCTGCTGGCCAGACTCTGACCAACAGAGCCGGCTTTAGGCCAGGCCTGGCACTATCCGGCTGTGGGTATGGGCAGCTTCTCGGGAGCTCCAAGTTGGCCACCCCTGGAGCGCTGGCCGGGTGCCCCAGCAGGGCCAAGGGTGGAGGGCACGGAACAGCTGCACACACCTGGCCTGCCTTTCTCCAGCAACACTCACACCAACTGCACACTTCAGCCAGGGCACCTGAGCACAGGCAGCCTTCACCCTGTTCCTCAGGGGCAGCAGCCCCTGGGCAGCAACTCTCGGGGAACTTCTCATCCTTTCCCTTCGCTCCTTTGATCCCTGGTCAGGATAGACACATGCAAGAAACAACTTCTTGGAGGAGATGCCATAGACAACAACTCCCTATTGTTCATAAAATCAGTGTAATTACTATGATTAGTGGATGAAATAAAGTCTTCAAAAACTTCCTATCCGATGGTGAGAATGCTGTAAATATATCCCCCCAGGAGTGAGCAGTGAGTTGTTCTACCTGATGCCCAAAGGTCCCCAATGGACCTCCTCTACTTACTGTTTGCATTTGGTGATCAAGTCTCATCCAGCCACCCTCCAGGGGGGCAGGTAAACTTGCCCTGCCTGCCCTGCCCAGGGAAAGGGAACTGACCCCAGTGTTCCTCAGCACAAGGCAGCCCTTGGAAATATCCACTGCCATTCCACAGTCAGGGAAAGCAACAAGCACTCCACAAGGCTGCTGTGGCACAGGACCAATCTGAAGCTCAGCTTTTCTCTTTACCACTTCACCTTGTTTGCCACCTCGTTCTATCATCAAAACTTGCTGTCCTTGCACCTTTTTAGGCTGACCATGAGTTGAAGAGGCCTCCGCTCCAGCACCCACATGGGCCTGAGCCCTTTGACAAGATCCATTTTTCCAAGGAATTCAAAGCTCCACCTGAGGGCCATGGGCTTTTCTCACCCACCCTTGTGCTGGAGCTTGGCCTTCATCTCACTCTGCCTTCACTTCTTGCAGTGGCTGCACCATTTCCTGCCCTGCCTTGGCTGGAGCTCAGCATCCTGATCCCATCCCTGCCAGCCCCCGGAACCGCTGACTCAGCAATGGGGGGCCCTCCATTGCCAAGTGCACGGTCCCGTCGGGGCTCATGGGGGGAGCAGGAGGTCAAAGGCTCCAGCCCTCCTGGGACAACCTAACACCACTACAACCAACAAAGGAGCCTCTCCAGCCCTGCCTCCGAAAGCATCCTGAACAAACCCAGTCCAGCTCCACGGGACAAACTGCTCCCTGTCTGCCCAGTCCAATCTGATCCCAGAGGCTCCCAGCTCATGCAGCCCAACTGCCCAGGAGATCACAGACTCCCTGGTCTTTGCTTTAAACCTCTCCAGAACACCAGCAAGTTCAGGCTGAGTAAAATCCTCCACCACATCAGGCCTGACCGGATAACCATCGGGGTCACCTTCCACTTTCCCTCCTGTTATTTGCTGTGCTTCAGCAAACACTTCACCCTCTGAAACACGCTCTAAAGCAGTTAAATCACAAGCATCTCCACCCCAGTTTTTTGGATCCCAACCTATCCCTGCCTCTGCAGTCACAGCATGCACTGGTTTACTTGACCACTTTGCTTCTCATATTTATATTGGGCTACCTGGAGAGTCACTTCTGCTACTGTTTGACAACTGTCTAACTTGGCCCTTCATAGGCCACACTGTTTTCCACTGGCCCACACCACAGGAACAACTGCATCTGCCGCTTCAGTTGGGACGGTGCTGCTGACGGGAGTTACTTCCTGCACAAGAAGAGCTGCTGCTCTCACACATTTAGTTTCAGCAACTACAGTTTCCATCTCCCCATTTTCCAAGTTCATTTCTGCCTCAACTTGTCCAACCAATCTCTTCCGAGCAAAGGTTTAGGGGAGCTTGCAAATTAACCAACCGAGGAATTACCCAGTGTTTTCCCAGTTTAACCCCTGTCACACCAACCACCTTCACAGTGCCATCACTTAATTCTTAAGAAAGGGCGGGAGAGAAAAAGGGGGGAAGAGAAAAAGGGGGGACGAGAAAAAGGGGGGACGAGAAAAAGGGGGGACGCAAAAAAGGGGGGACGAGAAAAAGGTGGGACGCGAGAAAGGGGGTACGCGAAAAAGGGGGGACGCGAGAAAGGGGGGACGCGAGAAAGGGGGGACGCGAGAAAGGGGGGACGCGAGAAAGGGGGGACGCGAGAAAGGGGGGACGCGAGAAAGGGGGGACGCGAGAAAGGGGGGACGCGAGAAAGGGGGGACGTGAAAAAGGAGGGACGAGAAAAGGGGGACGCGAAAAAGGGGGGACGCGAAAAAGGGGGGACGAGAAGAACGGGGACGAGAAGAAGGGGGACGAGAAGAAGGGGGACGAGAAGAAGGGGGACGAGAAAAGGGGGACGAGAAAAGGGGGGACGAGAAAAGGGGGGACGAGAAAAGGGGGGACGAGAAAAGCAGGGACGAGAAAAGGAGGGAAAAGAAGGGGGACGAGAAGAAGGGGGGACGAGAAGAAGGGGGGACGAGAAGAAGGGGGGACGAGAAGAAGGGGGGACGAGAAGAAGGGGGGACGAGAAAAGGGGGGACGAGAAAAAGGGGGGACGAGAAAAAGGGGGGACGAGAAAAAGGGGGGACGAGAAAAAGGAGGGACAAGAAAAAGGGGGGACGCGAAAAAGGGGGACGAGAAGAAGGGGGACGAGAAGAAGGGGGACGAGAAGAAGGGGGACGAGAAGAAGGGGGACGAGAAAAGGGGGACGAGAAAAGGGGGAACGAGAAAAAGGGGGGACGAGAAAAGCGGGGACGAGAAAAGGGGGGAAAAGAAGAAGGGGGGACAAGAAAAAGGGGGGACGAGAAGAAGGGGGGACAAGAAGAAGGGGGGACGAGAAAAGCAGGGACGAGAAGAAGGGGGGACGAGAAAAATGGGGGACGAGAAAAAGGGGGGACGAGAAAAAGGGGGGACGAGAAGAAGGGGGACGAGAAGAAGGGGGACGAGAAAAGGGGGACGAGAAAAGGGGGACGAGAAAAGGGGGACGAGAAAAGGGGGACGAGAAAAGGGGGGACGAGAAAAGGGGGACGAGAAAAGGGGGGACGAGAAAAGGGGGGACGAGAAAAGGGGGGACGAGAAAAGGAGGGAAAAGAAGGGGGGACGAGAAGAAGGGGGGACGAGAAGAAGGGGGGACGAGAAGAAGGGGGGACGAGAAGAAGGGGGGACGAGAAGAAGGGGGGACGAGAAAAAGGGGGGACGAGAAAAAGGGGGGACGAGAAAAAGGGGGGACGAGAAAAAGGGGGGGGCGAGAAAAAGGAGGGACAAGAAAAAGGGGGGACGAGAAAAAAGATGGACGAGAAAAAGGGGGGACTAGAAAAAGGGGGGACGAGAAAAAGGGGGGACGAGAAAAAGGGGGGACGAGAAAAAGGGGGGACGAGAAAAAGGGGGGACGAGAAAAAGGGGGACGAGCAAAAGGGGGGACGAGCAAAAGGGGGGAAGAAAAAAAGGGGGGAAGAAAAAAAGGGGGGAAGAAAAAAAGGGGGGAAGAAAAAAAGGGGGGAAGAAAAACCTCCTAAACAGCCCAGCAGGTTTCTGGGGGAACCCGAATTGTTTCTGCAGTTCACAAGCTGCACGTCCCTAAAGCATTCCCTTGGGAACACTAAGCTTTCCACAAGCATTTTCTACTTCAATTTGGACTTCCAGCACATTTAAAGACAATTTAAATCAGAATGAAGGGACTTGATGACAACACAGCATTGGGTCAGGGACATCAGGACACTCAAACCATACTCACTGTGGACTCTCCAGCCCCAGCACTCCTGGAGCCTCCTCATTTCCCATACACACTCACTTGTATTTCAAGGACTCCCATCAGGAAATGGATCCCCGTTCCCAGAAGCAAATCTCAAGGGTCTTTTTACAACCTGCAAACCACAAGAATGACCAAGGGCAGCTTCTGGCAGAGGACACAAAGAGGATTGTGGGGATCAGACACCTTGACCTGGGAGGGCTCCAGCTTTCACCTGCCATCCCCAAGCAGTTCTAGATTTTCATGCTGCTTTGCTTCACAGGCCTTTTCTGCCAAGCTCACTGCTGGAGGATTTTGTCTGGTCTTGAGACGTGTCTTACAAAGCTGAGCTTTATGAGAACTGAGGCACTTTTCATTATTCCTGACTCTTCCAGGGCTGCACTTGCCAGGATCCTTTGGGCACAAGGGAGCTTCCAGACTGCCCCAAACCTTCACAGCCCACTTGCTCTTCTTACCACAGCTGGACCTGGTGAGTGTCCCTTCAGAAAGAGAAGGCAATGAACCTTTCTGAAACCAGAACCTCCCCAGCTTTGCTTTCCCATTCCATGTTTTGTTCCCTACACAACTGAGGCCCTTTCAGGCCTTGCCCAGTGGCAGCCAAGGAATCCAACCCAAGAACCTGCCAGGGAGCAGCGTCTGTGCCACAGCAGCAGCATTCCAGGCCTGGCACTGCCGACCCTCCGCTTCTCCCAACAGCTCCAGTGGCATCACAACTTGTCCCGAAGGCAGAAAGGCTCCTTTTGGGAGCACCATGAGCCATCTATACTGTAGCGCTGGAATTCCATCTCCTGAACAAGCTGGGAGAAGCAGGGAACAAACCAGGACCTTACAGGTCAATTAGGGACACCAAACAGCAGCTCCAAGAAAGGTACTGAGTCAACACCTCACCAAAGACACACGACAGCAAGGCCTAACACCTAGACAATCATTTCAGTTTTCAATTTATAAAGTCAAACTAAAGTAAAGCTTTTCAGACACTTGGGAAGACTCAATCCCATTGGAACCAGTTTGTGGGACTCATTCCCAGCCTCCTGAGGTTCATTTCCCACCTCACTCGTGGCTGCACTAGACCTGGCTACACACACACACACATAAAAGGAGCTGCTGCAACTTGTCCAGTTTCCTGCTTCTCCTTGAAACTCCTCCAGCTGTTTGCCCAGCTCTCCAGGGTCCATTCCTTTGCCCACTGGACTTGTTCCCAGGGCTGCCAGGGCCACCCTGGGCTCTCACCTGCCCTCACACTGAGTGACCTTTCCCAGCCCCGAGTCCATCCAGCACTGACCGAGCTGCTGGGGGCTGCAGTTCTCTCTGCTCCTTCCCTTCCTCTGCCTGGAGAACACCCCTTCCAGCTCCTGCACCCCCACCTCTTACCTCCCAGAAAAGCAGAGCTGCGTCCTCCTGGATCCTCCAGCTGGACGCTGCTGGCTCTGTGCAGCTCCCACCCTGCAGCAGGGATGGCAAAGGGAGCTGGGACACCACTGCCCCCAAACCTGCCCAGTCTCCAGCTGCTGCACACACCTGCCGTTGTGCCCACGGGCAAGGCACTTGAGGAAACAACTCCTCACAAGTCACAGGATAATAGGAACAGTTGAAACAAACCCAATCCAACACATCAGATACAGATTTATGGGATCTGATAAATGAGCAAGGTATCAAATCCTGACTGCCTCGAGAGACAGAATTGTGGCTAAGCAGAAATCTCTCCCCCACGGCCCCCTCACGCTCCACCCCCAGCCCACAGGGCAGCTGGGCAGCCCCGGCGCAGCCGATCCCGCAGTCTCCGGGAACTGCCACAATTCCTATGGGTGCGTCCACCCGCAGGGGAGGCTGCGGGGCGGCTACAAGAGGCTCCTGCTGGCCAGACTCTGACCAACAGAGCCGGCTTTAGGCCAGGCCTGGCACTATCCGGCTGTGGGTATGGGCAGCTTCTCGGGAGCTCCAAGTTGGCCACCCCTGGAGCGCTGGCCGGGTGCCCCAGCAGGGCCAAGGGTGGAGGGCACGGAACAGCTGCACACACCTGGCCTGCCTTTCTCCAGCAACACTCACACCAACTGCACACTTCAGCCAGGGCACCTGAGCACAGGCAGCCTTCACCCTGTTCCTCAGGGGCAGCAGCCCCTGGGCAGCAACTCTCGGGGAACTTCTCATCCTTTCCCTTCGCTCCTTTGATCCCTGGTCAGGATAGACACATGCAAGAAACAACTTCTTGGAGGAGATGCCATAGACAACAACTCCCTATTGTTCATAAAATCAGTGTAATTACTATGATTAGTGGATGAAATAAAGTCTTCAAAAACTTCCTATCCGATGGTGAGAATGCTGTAAATATATCCCCCCAGGAGTGAGCAGTGAGTTGTTCTACCTGATGCCCAAAGGTCCCCAATGGACCTCCTCTACTTACTGTTTGCATTTGGTGATCAAGTCTCATCCAGCCACCCTCCAGGGGGGCAGGTAAACTTGCCCTGCCTGCCCTGCCCAGGGAAAGGGAACTGACCCCAGTGTTCCTCAGCACAAGGCAGCCCTTGGAAATATCCACTGCCATTCCACAGTCAGGGAAAGCAACAAGCACTCCACAAGGCTGCTGTGGCACAGGACCAATCTGAAGCTCAGCTTTTCTCTTTACCACTTCACCTTGTTTGCCACCTCGTTCTATCATCAAAACTTGCTGTCCTTGCACCTTTTTAGGCTGACCATGAGTTGAAGAGGCCTCCGCTCCAGCACCCACATGGGCCTGAGCCCTTTGACAAGATCCATTTTTCCAAGGAATTCAAAGCTCCACCTGAGGGCCATGGGCTTTTCTCACCCACCCTTGTGCTGGAGCTTGGCCTTCATCTCACTCTGCCTTCACTTCTTGCAGTGGCTGCACCATTTCCTGCCCTGCCTTGGCTGGAGCTCAGCATCCTGATCCCATCCCTGCCAGCCCCCGGAACCGCTGACTCAGCAATGGGGGGCCCTCCATTGCCAAGTGCACGGTCCCGTCGGGGCTCATGGGGGGAGCAGGAGGTCAAAGGCTCCAGCCCTCCTGGGACAACCTTCCACCACTACAACCAACAAAGGAGCCTCTCCAGCCCTGCCTCCGAAAGCATCCTGAACAAACCCAGTCCAGCTCCACGGGACAAACTGCTCCCTGTCTGCCCAGTCCAATCTGATCCCAGAGGCTCCCAGCTCATGCAGCCCAACTGCCCAGGAGATCACAGACTCCCTGGTCTTTGCTTTAAACCTCTCCAGAACACCAGCAAGTTCAGGCTGAGTAAAATCCTCCACCACATCAGGCCTGACCGGATAACCATCGGGGTCACCTTCCACTTTCCCTCCTGTTATTTGCTGTGCTTCAGCAAACACTTCACCCTCTGAAACACACTCTAAAGCAGTTAAATCACAAGCATCTCCACCCCAGTTTTTTGGATCCCAACCTATCCCTGCCTCTGCAGTCACAGCATGCACTGGTTTACTTGACCACTTTGCTTCTCATATTTATATTGGGCTACCTGGAGAGTCACTTCTGCTACTGTTTGACAACTGTCTAACTTGGCCCTTCATAGGCCACACTGTTTTCCACTGGCCCACACCACAGGAACAACTGCATCTGCCGCTTCAGTTGGGACGGTGCTGCTGACGGGAGTTACTTCCTGCACAAGAAGAGCTGCTGCTCTCACACATTTAGTTTCAGCAACTACAGTTTCCATCTCCCCATTTTCCAAGTTCATTTCTGCCTCAACTTGTCCAACCAATCTCTTCCGAGCAAAGGTTTAGGGGAGCTTGCAAATTAACCAACCGAGGAATTACCCAGTGTTTTCCCAGTTTAACCCCTGTCACACCAACCACCTTCACAGTGCCATCGCTTAATTCTTAAGAAAGGGCGGGAGAGAAAAAGGGGGGAAGAGAAAAAGGGGGGACGAGAAAAAGGGGGGACGCAAAAAAGGGGGGACGAGAAAAAGGTGGGACGCGAGAAAGGGGGGACGCGAAAAAGGGGGGAGGCGAGAAAGGGGGAACGCGAGAAAGGGGGGACGCGAGAAAGGGGGGACGCGAGAAAGGGGGGACGCGAGAAAGGGGGGACGCGAGAAAGGGGGGACGCGAGAAAGGGGGGACGCGAGAAAGGGGGGACGCGAGAAAGGGGGGACGCGAGAAAGGGGGGACGCGAGAAAGGGGGGACGCGAGAAAGGGGGGACGCGAGAAAGGGGGGACGCGAGAAAGGAGGGACGAGAAAAAGGGGGGAGGAGAAAAAGGGGGGAGGAGAAAAAGGGGGGAGGAGAAAAAGGGGGGACGCGAAAAAGGGGGGACGAGAAGAAGGGGGGACGAGAAGAAGGGGGGACGAGAAGAAGGGGGGACGAGAAGAAGGGGGGACGAGAAGAAGGGGGACGAGAAGAAGGGGGACGAGAAGAAGGGGGACGAGAAGAAGGGGGACGAGAAGAAGGGGGACGAGAAGAAGGGGGACGAGAAGAAGGGGGACGAGAAGAAGGGGGACGAGAAGAAGGGGGACGAGAAGAAGGGGGACGAGAAAAGGGGGACGAGAAAAGGGGGGACGAGAAAAGGGGGGACGAGAAAAGGGGGGGCGAGAAAAGCAGGGACGAGAAAAGGAGGGAAAAGAAGGGGGGACGAGAAGAAGGGGGGACGAGAAGAAGGGGGGACGAGAAAAAGGGGGGACGAGAAAAAGGGGGGACGAGAAAAAGGGGGGACGAGAAGAAGGGGGGACGAGAAGAAGGGGGGACGAGAAGAAGGGGGGACGAGAAGAAGGGGGGACGAGAAGAAGGGGGGACGAGAAGAAGGGGGGACGAGAAGAAGGGGGGACGAGAAGAAGGGGGGACGAGAAGAAGGGGGGACGAGAAGAAGGGGGGACGAGAAGAAGGGGGGACGAGAAGAAGGGGGGACGAGAAGAAGGGGGGACGAGAAAAGGGGGGACGAGAAAAGGGGGGACGAGAAAAAGGGGGGACGAGAAAAAGGGGGGACGAGAAAAAGGGGGGGGCAAGAAAAAGGAGGGACGAGAAAAAGGGGGGACGAGAAAAAAGATGGACGAGAAAAAGGGGGGACTAGAAAAAGGGGGGACGAGAAAAAAGGGGGACGAGAAAAAAGGGGGACGAGAAAAAAGGGGGACGAGAAAAAAGGGGGACGAGAAAAAAGGGGGACGAGAAAAAAGGGGGACGAGAAAAAAGGGGGACGAGAAAAAAGGGGGACGAGAAAAAAGGGGGACGAGAAAAAAGGGGGACGAGAAAAAAGGGGGACGAGAAAAAAGGGGGACGAGAAAAAAGGGGGACGAGAAAAAAGGGGGACGAGAAAAAGGGGGGACGAGAAAAAGGGGGGACGAGAAAAAGGGGGGACGAGAAAAAGGGGGGACGAGCAAAAGGGGGGACGAGCAAAAGGGGGGACGAGCAAAAGGGGGGACGAGCAAAAGGGGGGACGAGCAAAAGGGGGGACGAGCAAAAGGGGGGACGAGCAAAAGGGGGGACGAGAAAAAGGGGGGACGAGCAAAAGGGGGGACGAGCAAAAGGGGGGACGAGCAAAAGGGGGGACGAGCAAAAGGGGGGACGAGCAAAAGGGGGGAAGAAAAAAAGGGGGGAAGAAAAAAAGGGGGGAAGAAAAACCTCCTAAACAGCCCAGCAGGTTTCTGGGGGAACCCGAATTATTTCTGCAGTTCACAAGCTGCACGTCCCTAAAGCATTCCCTTGGGAACACTAAGCTTTCCACAAGCATTTTCTACTTCAATTTGGACTTCCAGCACATTTAAAGACAATTTAAATCAGAATGAAGGGACTTGATGACAACACAGCATTGGGTCAGGGACATCAGGACACTCAAACCATACTCACTGTGGACTCTCCAGCCCCAGCACTCCTGGAGCCTCCTCATTTCCCATACACACTCACTTGTATTTCAAGGACTCCCATCAGGAAATGGATCCCCGTTCCCAGAAGCAAATCTCAAGGGTCTTTTTACAACCTGCAAACCACAAGAATGACCAAGGGCAGCTTCTGGCAGAGGACACAAAGAGGATTGTGGGGATCAGACACCTTGACCTGGGAGGGCTCCAGCTTTCACCTGCCATCCCCAAGCAGTTCTAGATTTTCATGCTGCTTTGCTTCACAGGCCTTTTCTGCCAAGCTCACTGCTGGAGGATTTTGTCTGGTCTTGAGACGTGTCTTACAAAGCTGAGCTTTATGAGAACTGAGGCACTTTTCATTATTCCTGACTCTTCCAGGGCTGCACTTGCCAGGATCCTTTGGGCACAAGGGAGCTTCCAGACTGCCCCAAACCTTCACAGCCCACTTGCTCTTCTTACCACAGCTGGACCTGGTGAGTGTCCCTTCAGAAAGAGAAGGCAATGAACCTTTCTGAAACCAGAACCTCCCCAGCTTTGCTTTCCCATTCCATGTTTTGTTCCCTACACAACTGAGGCCCTTTCAGGCCTTGCCCAGTGGCAGCCAAGGAATCCAACCCAAGAACCTGCCAGGGAGCAGCGTCTGTGCCACAGCAGCAGCATTCCAGGCCTGGCACTGCCGACCCTCCGCTTCTCCCAACAGCTCCAGTGGCATCACAACTTGTCCCGAAGGCAGAAAGGCTCCTTTTGGGAGCACCATGAGCCATCTATACTGTAGCGCTGGAATTCCATCTCCTGAACAAGCTGGGAGAAGCAGGGAACAAACCAGGACCTTACAGGTCAATTAGGGACACCAAACAGCAGCTCCAAGAAAGGTACTGAGTCAACACCTCACCAAAGACACACGACAGCAAGGCCTAACACCTAGACAATCATTTCAGTTTTCAATTTATAAAGTCAAACTAAAGTAAAGCTTTTCAGACACTTGGGAAGACTCAATCCCATTGGAACCAGTTTGTGGGACTCATTCCCAGCCTCCTGAGGTTCATTTCCCACCTCACTCGTGGCTGCACTAGACCTGGCTACACACACACACACATAAAAGGAGCTGCTGCAACTTGTCCAGTTTCCTGCTTCTCCTTGAAACTCCTCCAGCTGTTTGCCCAGCTCTCCAGGGTCCATTCCTTTGCCCACTGGACTTGTTCCCAGGGCTGCCAGGGCCACCCTGGGCTCTCACCTGCCCTCACACTGAGTGACCTTTCCCAGCCCCGAGTCCATCCAGCACTGACCGAGCTGCTGGGGGCTGCAGTTCTCTCTGCTCCTTCCCTTCCTCTGCCTGGAGAACACCCCTTCCAGCTCCTGCACCCCCACCTCTTACCTCCCAGAAAAGCAGAGCTGCGTCCTCCTGGATCCTCCAGCTGGACGCTGCTGGCTCTGTGCAGCTCCCACCCTGCAGCAGGGATGGCAAAGGGAGCTGGGACACCACTGCCCCCAAACCTGCCCAGTCTCCAGCTGCTGCACACACCTGCCGTTGTGCCCACGGGCAAGGCACTTGAGGAAACAACTCCTCACAAGTCACAGGATAATAGGAACAGTTGAAACAAACCCAATCCAACACATCAGATACAGATTTATGGGATCTGATAAATGAGCAAGGTATCAAATCCTGACTGCCTCGAGAGACAGAATTGTGGCTAAGCAGAAATCTCTCCCCCACGGCCCCCTCACGCTCCACCCCCAGCCCACAGGGCAGCTGGGCAGCCCCGGCGCAGCCGATCCCGCAGTCTCCGGGAACTGCCACAATTCCTATGGGTGCGTCCACCCGCAGGGGAGGCTGCGGGGCGGCTACAAGAGGCTCCTGCTGGCCAGACTCTGACCAACAGAGCCGGCTTTAGGCCAGGCCTGGCACTATCCGGCTGTGGGTATGGGCAGCTTCTCGGGAGCTCCAAGTTGGCCACCCCTGGAGCGCTGGCCGGGTGCCCCAGCAGGGCCAAGGGTGGAGGGCACGGAACAGCTGCACACACCTGGCCTGCCTTTCTCCAGCAACACTCACACCAACTGCACACTTCAGCCAGGGCACCTGAGCACAGGCAGCCTTCACCCTGTTCCTCAGGGGCAGCAGCCCCTGGGCAGCAACTCTCGGGGAACTTCTCATCCTTTCCCTTCGCTCCTTTGATCCCTGGTCAGGATAGACACATGCAAGAAACAACTTCTTGGAGGAGATGCCATAGACAACAACTCCCTATTGTTCATAAAATCAGTGTAATTACTATGATTAGTGGATGAAATAAAGTCTTCAAAAACTTCCTATCCGATGGTGAGAATGCTGTAAATATATCCCCCCAGGAGTGAGCAGTGAGTTGTTCTACCTGATGCCCAAAGGTCCCCAATGGACCTCCTCTACTTACTGTTTGCATTTGGTGATCAAGTCTCATCCAG
The DNA here is from genome assembly GCA_038380795.1 of Pyrocephalus nanus. Taxonomy (NCBI): domain Eukaryota; kingdom Metazoa; phylum Chordata; class Aves; order Passeriformes; family Tyrannidae; genus Pyrocephalus; species Pyrocephalus nanus. The sequence goes on from CM076261.1 coordinate 32,365, forward strand.
CCACCCTCCAGGGGGGCAGGTAAACTTGCCCTGCCTGCCCTGCCCAGGGAAAGGGAACTGACCCCAGTGTTCCTCAGCACAAGGCAGCCCTTGGAAATATCCACTGCCATTCCACAGTCAGGGAAAGCAACAAGCACTCCACAAGGCTGCTGTGGCACAGGACCAATCTGAAGCTCAGCTTTTCTCTTTACCACTTCACCTTGTTTGCCACCTCGTTCTATCATCAAAACTTGCTGTCCTTGCACCTTTTTAGGCTGACCATGAGTTGAAGAGGCCTCCGCTCCAGCACCCACATGGGCCTGAGCCCTTTGACAAGATCCATTTTTCCAAGGAATTCAAAGCTCCACCTGAGGGCCATGGGCTTTTCTCACCCACCCTTGTGCTGGAGCTTGGCCTTCATCTCACTCTGCCTTCACTTCTTGCAGTGGCTGCACCATTTCCTGCCCTGCCTTGGCTGGAGCTCAGCATCCTGATCCCATCCCTGCCAGCCCCCGGAACCGCTGACTCAGCAATGGGGGGCCCTCCATTGCCAAGTGCACGGTCCCGTCGGGGCTCATGGGGGGAGCAGGAGGTCAAAGGCTCCAGCCCTCCTGGGACAACCTAACACCACTACAACCAACAAAGGAGCCTCTCCAGCCCTGCCTCCGAAAGCATCCTGAACAAACCCAGTCCAGCTCCACGGGACAAACTGCTCCCTGTCTGCCCAGTCCAATCTGATCCCAGAGGCTCCCAGCTCATGCAGCCCAACTGCCCAGGAGATCACAGACTCCCTGGTCTTTGCTTTAAACCTCTCCAGAACACCAGCAAGTTCAGGCTGAGTAAAATCCTCCACCACATCAGGCCTGACCGGATAACCATCGGGGTCACCTTCCACTTTCCCTCCTGTTATTTGCTGTGCTTCAGCAAACACTTCACCCTCTGAAACACACTCTAAAGCAGTTAAATCACAAGCATCTCCACCCCAGTTTTTTGGATCCCAACCTATCCCTGCCTCTGCAGTCACAGCATGCACTGGTTTACTTGACCACTTTGCTTCTCATATTTATATTGGGCTACCTGGAGAGTCACTTCTGCTACTGTTTGACAACTGTCTAACTTGGCCCTTCATAGGCCACACTGTTTTCCACTGGCCCACACCACAGGAACAACTGCATCTGCCGCTTCAGTTGGGACGGTGCTGCTGACGGGAGTTACTTCCTGCACAAGAAGAGCTGCTGCTCTCACACATTTAGTTTCAGCAACTACAGTTTCCATCTCCCCATTTTCCAAGTTCATTTCTGCCTCAACTTGTCCAACCAATCTCTTCCGAGCAAAGGTTTAGGGGAGCTTGCAAATTAACCAACCGAGGAATTACCCAGTGTTTTCCCAGTTTAACCCCTGTCACACCAATCACCTTCACAGTGCCATCCCTTAATTCTCCCTCCGGTGTGTTAAGGGCTGAGGAAGCTGGACCTGTGTCTGACCAGGACACGTGCAAACCAAATGCTGGGGACTGGAACCCACACCTTGCACTCCTGCAGCTCTCACAAATCCAGTCAAGAAAAAACAGCCAACAGTACCATCACCACTCCTTCCTTAATTCCAATCCCACACTCCTTTTGCCGTTAGAGCATTACTTTTAGAATCCAGTTCCAAATCCATTCCAGAGCTGCATGGCCAGGATGGACAGCTATACCTCTGATACTCTCAGGAATGCCTGAATCCATTCCAGGGACCTTGCTTTGAGCTCCCCAGCTTGGGGCATTTGGAGGAGCTCCCCGAAGAACCCTTTCGGTGCGCTCTGAAGTCCTCTGAGGCCCCTAGGCCCGGGGGCACCAACAGCACTGTCCCTCCAGGGGAGCCCAATCTGCTCCCGAAATGCAGGGGGATCGTGCCCGTGTCCCAGACTGCTCCGGGGATCTGAGGGCCTTCCCGAGAACATCTCGGTGCCGGCGTGAAGGTCCAGAGATCCCTGGGAACCACGGGAGAGCAGGCACAGAGTCCCTGCCGGAGGGCCAATTTGGCTGTCTGAAAGCAGCTTGGCAAAGAAGCCTCTAAGACTCAGCTGGTGAGTTTTAGAAGCCAGGCATTCCTTGCTGACAACACCCTGCAGTGATCCCAGCCCACCAGGGGTCCTGGCCATCAGCTCCCACAGTGCACACAGAGGTACTTCGGTAGTAGCTGATGGGAGGGCTCAGCATTCCAGGAGGGTTCATTTTGTTCCCCGCATTCCTGTTCCACCTTCAGGACATTCCCCAACACTTGTTACCATACTTACATCCCCTTAGAAGGTCTCTGAGTGGCTACATTGCGGGTCTCTGGTGATCACCTCTGCCTGGAGACCCCGGTTTTCTAAGTCACCACCTAATCAGCTTCAAACAATTCACCTTGGTGTAGAGGGACTTGGTGCTGCTTGGCTGCTGCCTCAGTTCCCTTCTGACAATCTGTCATTTACACCTCCAATCATGGGGCTACATGCTTCCCTTTCCATGGAAAAGACTATCTGAAGCATTACACTCAAAATATACACTCTGTCTCCTATGGTTTACCTCTGATTTTATGCCCAAAATATTCATTCGATCCCTAGGTTACCTAGATTTTACCCCAAAAAAGCAACTCTGATTATCTTTATCTCCTCATCTTTGCAGACACCACTCACAGGTACCTACACACCTTTTCTCAAGCCTACACAGAACCAAGATTTCCTTACCTCGCACATCCCAAGGTGAGTGTTCTGGTTAGTAAGTACAGCAAGCCCCCTCTCCTTGCAAACAAGGGACCATTTTCCATGGCCATTTCTCTAAGGGTTACCCTAAGGATGGGCACCCCCACCTCGCCATTCTGACAGAGCTGTCAAGCACTGCCAACTCACCCATTGGATCTGAATAGAGCAGTACAGCCATGGCAATGCCAAGAATGGGAACAGCAGCCCCACTGATGGGATTCCTGCAGCAGGAGACACGCACAGAGGGACACCTTTGGCCTCATACAACCAATACTGAATTTCCTCCCAATCTGTTCCCCAAAACCATCTGCTCACAGCACTGTGCCAAACAACATGGGGAAAAAAACTTTGATGCGTTCAAAACAGCCAAGTTGTTGGGTGCTTGCTATTTGCTTCCCCTTGCTATTGTTAGTCCCCCAGAAACTCTGCTCATAGCCCAGTTATCACTACTGCCTCAAGCATTTCCCTCCTGGGTATTACCAGCGCATTTACACAGGCAAGGAACTTAACAGCTCTTCTAAAGTTATCCAGCTGCCAATTACAGCCACAAAAGAAAAGCAACAGGAAAAGAGGGCTCAGGCAGCCAGAGAGCTCTGCAGGTGGCACCAGGCCACCTCACACTTGCTAAAGCACATCCTTTTGCATAGAGGAGGAGATAGGTCTATATTATGGCAGGTTGTGCCCTTTCCACAGTGCCAAAAAAAATTACATGCAGCACCAAGAAAAGCTCAAAGGTAAGCTGGGGGGGATACAATGGCAAAAGCACACACACCAGGACATTCTCTTGCTTCCAAGGAAAGACCAATCATCCCCCTAGGAAAAGGGAAAGAGGCAAGTGCTTATCAAGCAATGCATAAGTTAGAAAGTGAGTTTAACAAATACCAGCAGGTTTTGTGTACAGAGAAAAAAAAACTCCCTAGTTTTAGTAGCAAAAATATCAGTGGAAACTACAGTCTGGTTACAGCAGTAAGTTTCCCACAGCAGTTTCAGGTGCTTTCCTTTGTAGCCCAGCCCTAAAGTAGAAACTCCTCTCGACTGCTCCTGAGAGAGGCAATTAATTGGAACTTTTGGTGCTCAGGAAAGCTAGTCCCTCCCCTAAGTCCTGGCTCACCTGCCCAAGCACCTAGAGTGCTTATATTCCACCTCGCTCCCTGCTTTGCATGTTCATATCCAGAAAAGAAACCTCCAAGCTCTTCCTCCAGTCCAAGCTGCATCTTCCCTGCACCCCTACACGCCCCCACCTGTTGTCCTGCGCTGCTCCCCGGCACACGGCTCATACCTCGGCCCCTTCCTTGAGCGATGATCCAGGTATCTCAGGTGCTTGGCCCAGCCACGGTGAGACGCCCCCACTGTCACCGCTGGAGAGACTCCTTGGAATCGACTGCTCCTCTGCAGAAAACCCCCATCGAAAAAAGCATCCTCTCCAAAAGCCCCAGATAACCGCCCAGCAGGGCCCGCCCTTCATCATCCTCACTGGCCACACCTGAGGCTGTCCCGCCCCTCGTCATCCTCACTGCCCACACCTGAGGCTGTCCCACCCCTCGTCATCCTCACTGCCCACACCTGAGGCTGTCCCGCCCCTCGTCATCCTCACTGCCCATACCTGAGGCTGTCCCGCCCCTCGTCATCCTCACTGCCCACACCTGAGGCTGTCCCACCCCTCGTCATCCTCACTGCCCACTCATGGGGCTGTCCCTCATGGGAGGGGACAGAATGGTGCTTGGCCCCTCATGCGGGCGCGTGACTTGGGGGCGCGGGCAGAGGCGGTGCCACAGCAACAGCATTCTAGGCCTGTCACTGCCAACCCTCTGCTTCTCCCAGCAGCTCCAGTGGCACCACAACTTGTCCCGAAGGCAGAAAGGCTCCTTTTGGGAGTACAACGAGTTATCTATACTGTAGCACTGGAATTCCATCTCCTGGATGGAGAAGCTGGTAGAAGAATGGAAGAAACCAGGACCTTAAAGGCAAATTAGGAGCACCCGTTCATCCACATCAGCTCCAATAAAGGTACTGAGTCAACACCTCACCAAAGACACAGGACAGCAAGGGCCATCACATCGACAATCACTTCAGTTTGCAGTTTATAAAGCCGAACTAAAGTAAAGCTTCTCAGGCTCTTGGGAAGACTCAATCCCACTATAAGCAGTTTGTGGGACTCATTCCCAGCCTCCTGAGTTCATTTTCCACCTCACTCGTGGCTGCACTAGAGGTGGTTCTAAACACACATAAAAGGAGCTGCTGCAACTTGTCCAGTTTCCTGCTTCTCCTTGAAACTCCTCCAGCTGTTTACCCAGCTCTCCAGGGTCCATTCTTTTGCCCACTGGACTTGTTCCCAGCCCCAGTGCTGCCAGGGCCACCCTGGGCTCTCACCTGCCCTCACACTGAGTGACCTTTCCCAGCCCTGAGTCCATCCAGCACTGACCGAGCTGCTGGGGGCTGCAGTTCTCTCTGCTCCTTCCCTCCCTCTGCTCTAGCGTTTTTCCCTGTGGGAAGAGGTGAATCAGTCTTTTTAACGATCCGATGGCCAGAGGTGGGGGAAAAACTATCAGCATCCCCTAAACACCTCCAGCACTTCCATAGCCATCTGCGACCAGGGGCAACCTGGCCTAGGGGAAAGTGTCCCTGCTCAGGGAGTGGGGCTGGATGAACTTTAAGGTCCCTTCCAACCCAAACCACTCCAGGATTCCATCACGATTCCACCTTTTCTCCCTGCATTTGTTGTGCATCGCTTCCTCTCTAATTCACAACTTTATCTCCAGACTATTGGGAACACTGTCCGTGATACAATCCTAGATGGGGAAGATCTACCAGGGGGAATTCTCAGCAAGAACATCCCTTATTCAGATTGTTCCCATGAGCAAGTCAAGTCCCAAAGCTGAAAACACCAACTTGTTCTACTCCATCATCATCCCTCACTGCTTTGTCTAATTTTAGAAGACTGAAGCTCCCTGTGCTGGCTTCTTAAACATGCTCCAGCACCAGCCCTTTCTGTCTCATCCATGGAGTGTTTCTACCAGCCAAAGCTACTCAAATACCTAACTACATATCCAGGTGTCTTCCTAGGATTTCTCCTGCACTCGCTTACAACTTTAGATGAATAATTACCCTTCTTCTGCTGCAATTCTCCTGCCCTGGCAAGTGTTAAAACACAGGCGGCCCAGTGACAAGTGCTCTGAAACAGCCATCCTTTCCACCTGCAGAAATTCTCAGGGCCACACTTGGAAACCCTTCAGCAAGGGCCCTGGAAAAGCCAAGGTGAGCTGTGCTTACCTGCAGGGCCAGGCAACTGAGGGCAAGGCAGGGACCGAGCAGAGAGTAAACACCTCCAGCTGCTTCTCACTCCAGCCCCCACAGCAAGTGCGGCGAAGCCCACCGGTCCAAGGTTCGTAGGAGAGCTTGAAAAGAAATTAGGAAACAATTAGTCGAGAGAAAAATCCTTCTGCACTCCGCACTGGAGAACGACTCCAATTGCTCACTAAGAGAATCATCATATTTAGAACAAGTGAATCCTAGAAGCCCATGCCTTCTCAAATGTATTCACTACCAGAAAAAGAAAGAATTGCAAGCAGCAAGAGACACGTGGCAAAGAAGCCTCTGCCTTAAAAGCCAAGAGAAATAACCCCCCAAGGCCAAAGCAGAGCTGCGAGGTGGCCCGAGCCCTGTCCGGACCAGAAGCATTGCCGAGACGAGCTGCCCCCTGCCTCGCAGGCGCCGCCTGGCGGACACGGCAAGGAGCGGCACTGCAGCCGTGCCCCAGGCCCCACCACCACCTGCAGTGTTCCCAGAGCACCGATCGGCTGAGAAAAGTCTCCACTGGCCGCGGCAGAGACAAAAGACGAGGCCTGCCACCCCAGGCCGAGTGCTTTTTCCGGGAGGACAGGGAGGGTTCTGGCGGTGCAGCTCCCTCACCTGTGAATTCAATCAGCAGCTTTTCTTCCCGTTGCTCCCCAGATGTTTTCCCTAGTTGCTGGGTTTTGGAGAGGAGCGTGCTTTGGCACGGTGTCAGCTTTCCTTACCTGGGCAGAGATGTCAGGATCTGGGAGTCCCTGGGGAATGCCCTCAGCTGTGGCATTGGGATCGTGCAGACCCTCCCCGGATGAGCCTCGGTGGGCTCTGATCCTGTGCTGGTCCTTGCACCCTCCTCCCTCCTCCCTGACTCCAGCAGATTGAATTTAGGAAGGGTTGAATTTAAACTTTAGACATTCTTAGTGCCTTCTATCTATCTATCTATCTATCTATCTATCTATCTATCTATCTATCTATCTATCTATCTATCTATCTCCTTCATGAACTGTATTTCCCCTCTTCTCACAAAGTGGAGCAGAAAAAGTGCACAGGTGACAGGGAGCTGTTGGCTTGATGGACAAGAGGCCATAAAACTGCAGCCTGGCCTAAAGCAGCTGGACTGAAAATACCTGGATTCACTGCAGAGTAGAGCAATATTCTTAGAGCCATCGTTTGTTGTCTGAGCAATTAACACGCACATGGACCAAAAGTTAAGAGGCTGTTCTTTACTCCCACTGCAAACTGACCCAGAGAATTTATTCCTGCCATTCAAGAACATTAAGCAGCCTCCCCCACCAATCACACCAAAGAAATGGGCGAAAAAGTGAGGATTGATTAGCTTCACTTTGACTCCCCGGCCCCGTATAAACCAGTAGGGAAGTGGAACTGCAAGGCTGAGGATGAAAAGAGGCGACAGAAGAGAACTGAACTCAGGATGGAAAAGGGCAGAGACTGTAGATATACACGTATATGTATACAGAGATATAGATATGTAGATATATAGATATATGTAGATATCTGAAGACTCTAAGTCAGTGCCTGATGTGTGGACACAGTAATTGGCTATCTTTCCTTGAAAATGAATGCTTATATTTGACAGAGAAAAAGCCTCACATATGGATGAAAGCTGCCAAGAACACGGGGTTTAGTATCACCAGGTTTTAGAGTTACGAGCTGCAAAAAGACGTATTTTTCAAGAAAGGTATGAAACAAAGCTCTACACAATCTTCAGCAAGCAAGGTCTGAAATTTCTTAGTTTCACTGAGAGAAAGCACAGATTTTAGTGATTACTTCCCCCCCCCCCAACCCCTCCCCAGCACCATGCTACATATAATCATTTCTGGAAAAAAACTGTCCTCAAGCATATGATGGAAGTGATGACATCCCCCCACAGAAAAGCTGAACATATAAACATATGGAAAACAACTGCTGAAAAGTGTGGACCACGTTGTGTGGAAGTCTACACAAACAGTCTTGATGATAGCCACATTCACACTCTCTTACCAAAAAGGGGCCTTTGGAGGAGAAAAGATTATGGTTGTATGCAGAGAGTTGGGCATTTCTATTGCTGTACTCTCCCAGAATGAAGCTTTAATCTGCACCTCTCCTGAAGCTTTACCCCTTGGTTCATGCCTCTTGACATAAGCACTACAGGCACTTGAGAATCGGATTGGTTTTTCAGCCAGAAAAAAGTCTTTTAAATATTTGAAAGTTCTTAACATCCCCTCCTAAACCTTCCTCTTTGCTCTATAGGCTAAAGAAACTTCATTACTCTGCCTTAAGAATTAGAAAAAAGGCAGGCAAAGAGAATTATAAAAGAGACAGGCAAAGAGAATTATTCTTATGCTCTCCTCTGGACCCCTTTGTCATGGTTTGCATGGTTCCTGATTTTAATTCCCCTCGAACTGTGAACATGAAAAACAAAAAAACCCACACCACACACAAAAAAAACAACAGCAAAAGACAAACAAAAGCAATCAGATAAACAAAGAAAAAAACCCCAAAACTAAACCAACCAACCAAAACCACACAAAACTCAAAACAAAAAAGAAACAAACCCCAAAAGTAAACCCAACGACGACAAAACATGATTTCCTACTTAGTCCTACCTGAACCTTTCTTTATGTGCTCGAGGAATTCCAACTGCAATGCATACATCTGTCTGAACAGTAGCGTTTGATTTTTAGACTGTTTCTTCTAATTTTTCCTGCCTTTTTTCTGTCTGTGTGTGTGTGTGTGTGTGTGTGTGGCTACAAACGGACGGCTGTGCTCTTCTCAGCTGCATGCTGCTGTCAAGAATAACAGGCATACCTTTTGCTCAGTCAGTAGCAGTCCCAACGAAGACGTAGACCTCTGGAGAGTCTCCCTGCAAAACCCAGCTAATTCCAATTCAGTCGCAGATGGCTGAAAACCACGCTCTGTGAGTGGAGAGTCTGGCCGGGTTTGCACAAATTCTGCAACAGATTTCCAAGACACTTGTGAGAATGTTGTGGGAGACCTCACAAGTGAAAAGATGAGTAGATGTACAATTTCAAGAGAAAAGTGAAGAAGATGAAAAGTACTGAACGTTAAAAAAAAATAAAAAAAATAAAAAAAATACAAGGCACGAATCAGGAAAAAATTCCCTGAAGCAAAACACAAAGCCTGAACTGTGTTGTGACATATTTTTCAAGGAATTGCAAAATGCCCAATTCTACTCTGGCCCGGTAATGGGATCTATGGAAAGCTTTCAATCCTACCAGTGTCAGTAAATATTCCTCATGATATCAATCTAAGATAAAGAAGTGGTTTCCCCTTAGCAAGAAAAAAAGCACATGTGCAAAACCTTGAAATCCCAGGTGACTGCATTTTTTATTCTTACTGTAACTCTCTTCTGCCTTTTCCTCCGGGGAGTCCAAGTGAGGTGGACGAGATGAGGCCGGGATCACAGAACTCTGAAACTGAACTGAAGAGAAAACATTTTTTAACAGCTGCTCGAGGCCTCTCATTGAACCAATAAGCCAAGAATTCTCTCAAGGACCTCATGTGTCACTAAACTCTCTCCAGCACAAGAATCAGCAGTGCTCAGATTAAAATTACCAAACTCCCCAAGTTTCCCTCCTCTTTCATTTTCTCCCCACTGGGACTGGATTAAATGAAACTGCTCAGATTTAGCTTCATTCTATGTGCTTTTATTTAGGATTGCATCAGCCACCTGCATCATCAGGCCTTGGAGCAGACCGGTGTAGCTGTGAATGCTTCCAAAGCAATAACAAAAGACAATTATTCTCTGCCACTCCCATTACTTCCTATTTCAAACCCCAAAGCCACAGAAATTCCTTGCCCAGCCTCTGGACAGCTCTGCAGCACATTTCAGCTTTGCTTTCCTTTCTGTGCAAATCTAAGCCCTTTGCTATTTTTTTCATTTGTGGGTGTTCTTAACCTAAGATTTGAGCTATATGTATAGAGCCTAGCTCAGTCACTTTCCAAAGTCACAATTTCTCCTACTTCACAAAACATCCAAGCTCCAAAGCATTGCAAATCTAAGATTCACAACTTTATCTCCAGCCTATTGGAAACACTGTCCGTGATACAACCCTAGATGGGGAAGATCTACCAGGGGGAATTCTCAGCAAGAACATCCCTTATTCAGATTGTTCCCATGAGCAAGTCAAGTCCCAAAGCTGAAAACACCAACTTGTTCTACTCCATCATCATCCTTCACTGCTTTGTCTAATTTTAGAAGACTGAAGCTCCCTATGCTGACTTCTTAAACATGCTCCAGCACCAGCCCTTTCTGTCTCATCCATGGAGTGTTTCTACCAGCCAAAGCTACTCAGGTACCTAAATACATATCCAGGTGCCTTCCTAGCATTTCTCCTGCACTCGCTTACAACTTCAGAGGAATAATTACCCTTCTCTTGCTGCAATTCTCCTGCCTTGGCAAGTGTTAAAACACAGGTGGCCCAGTGACAAGTGCTCTGAAACAGCCATCCATTCCACCTGCAGAAATTCTGAGGGCCACACTTGGAAACCCTTCAGCAAGGGCCCTGGAAAAGCCAAGGTGAGCTGTGATTACCTGCAGGGCCAGGGAACTGAGGGCAAGGCGGGGACCGAGCAGAGAGCAAACACCCCCAGCTGCTTCTCACTTCAGCCCCCACGGCAAGTGCGGCTAAGCCCACTGGTGCAAGGTTCGTAGGAGAGCTTGAAAAGAAATTAGGAAACAATTAGCTGACAGAAAAATCCTTCTGCACTCCGCACTGGAGAACGACTCCAATTGCTCACTAAGACAATCACCTTATTTAGAACAACTGAATCCTAGAACCCCACGGCTTCTCAAATGTATTCACTACCAGAAAAAGAAAGAATTGCAAGCAGCAAGAGTGACGTGCCAAACAACCCTCTGCCTTAAAAGCCAAGAGAAATAACCCCCCAAGCCCAAAGCAGAGCTGCGAGGTGTCCCGAGCCCTGTCCGGACCAGAAGCAGTGCCGAGACGAGCTGCCCCCTGCCTCGCAGGCGCCGCCTGGCGGACACGGCCGGGAGCGGCACTGCAGCCGGGCCGCCGCTCCCCACCAGCCCCTCCAGTGCTCCCCGAGCGCGGATCGGCGCTATGGCCGTGTCTCCGCTGGCCGCGGCAGAGACAAAAAGGCTTAAGCCACGTGCAGCTTCCGGGGAAGGAGGGAGGCTTCCGGCGGCGCAGCCCCGGCCCATCACCCCGGCACCGCAAGACCCAGGGGCGTGGGGACGGGACGAGACGAGACGAGACGAGACGAGACGGGACGGGACGGGACGGGACGGGGTGGCACGGCAGCGGCACAGGGAGGGGAAGGAGCAGAGCGGACCGGGACGCTGGGGGGGGACGGGACGGGACGAAGAAGCGGCAGCGGAGCGGGATGGGATATGGAAGAGAGCCAAGCGGAGTCCCCCGCACTCACCGAAATGAAACGGCCGCTCGCTCGGTCGTCCTCGTGGCTGAGCCACGTGCAGCTTCCTGGAGAAGGAAAGAGGATTCCGGCGGCGCAGCCCAGCCCCATCAGAGCACCAAGCTGGGCGGGGACGGGGAGGGAACAGGGGGGCTGGGCAGGGGGTTGGGGCGGGGCGGGCTAGGGGGGCGGGGTGGCGCGGGCCAGGGGGGCGGGGTGGGGCGGGCCAGGGGGGCGGGGTGGAGCGGGCCAGGGGGGCGTGGCGGCTGCGGCGGCAGCTCCGGCCCCGGCGGCCCCGGCGGGGGGTGGGGACGGCGTGCCGGCGGCCCCGGCGGGGGGTGGGGACGGCGTTCCGGCGGCCCCGGCGGGGGGGGGGGGGGAAACGGCGTGCCGGCAGCCCCGGCGGGGGGGGAGACGGCGTGCCGGTAGAGCGGCGCCATCTTGCTTGTAGGCTGGAGGACTTCCGGTAGGGCGCCGCCATCTTATTTGTAGTCTGGAGGACTTCCGGTAGGGCGGCGCCATCTTATTTGTAGGCTGGAGAACTTCCGGTCAGGGCGTCGCCATCTTGATTGTAGGCTGGAGGACTTCCGGTCAGGGCGCCGCCATCTTATTTGTAGGCTGGAGGACTTCCGGTCAGGGCGCCGCCATCTTATTTGTAGGCTGGAGGACTTCCGGTAGGGTGGTGCCATCTTCAGTGTGGGCTGTGACGACTTCCGGTGAGGGCATCGCCATCTTTAGTGTGGCTCGAGAGTTTCCGGTCACGGCGTCCTGCGGGGCAGAGAACGTTAAGGCATATTTGGCTTTTCCTCGTTCCCCCGTGCTGACCGTAATGGCACAGGCTCCGGGGAAAGCTCAAAGGGGGCATGTCCCACTCAAAGCGACTCACGGCAGGATAAGCGGGGCAAAAGTACCATAATCTGGCCAAAGCCCCGGCCCGCCGGCCCTTCCCTTGCTGCCGGCGCCAGCCGGACATGCCGCCAGGGAACGGGCGCCTGGCCAGACTCGCTGCAGCAGCGCAGTTCCACGGGGCTGCATCCGGCTCGCCGCGCGGCTTTCCCTGCAGTACCGCGCGCCGCCCGCAGGCGGCAGCAGCGATCCTCGAGAGCCCCCTGGGGAAAGGGAGAGCGGCCGGCAAAGCCACGACCCAGAGCTCTGCCTGCCGTCCTCGCACTGGCACGCGCCTTGGAGCTTCATTCGTCCTGCCTTCAAAGCCCCCCCTCCTTCTGTATCCTGCATTTCTTACACTACAAGATCCTGGATATAATAAAGTAGAGACGGAGCTCTCTTTTGAAGTCAATGTATATGTCAGTTAGCATTTCAATAGATAGAAAAAAAGAGAGATGGTAACCTTTAAATTTTCAGGCATTTTTGGGCTTAGCCTCCCTTTTCGGGGAGGACTCCCTATGACCCCTCTCATCCCCCACTCACCTGCTGGGCATCGGGATGCCCCTGATGACCTCCTCACCCCTGGACTCCCCCACCCCTTTTTACTCACCCCCAAAGGCAGAAATAAAGAGAGGGAGGGTGGGTACAAGATGGGGAGTTCAAGGCAGAGGGAAAACAGGGGTCAAGAAGAGGAGAGGAGGAAAGGGGTGGAGAAAAGAGAGGAGAAAGGATATCTGGGGGTGCACACAGGTGGGGGGCAAAGGGGGGTTTCTGACGCACCCAAGCTTGACAGCTCCTCCCCAAATCCTCTCCCTTCTGCTAAAGGATGTCCTGCATCCACCAGCACAGGACATACACAAATCCCTCTGGGGGTCTGGAACATGACACATACCTGCAGGGGTGGCTGTTAGGGTTGCAAACAAGATGATAGGGAGGCGCTTTTTTTATTTCAGAAAGTCAACAAATGCCTCCAAAAGAAGGGCCTTGGGGGCAAGTGGCAGCTCACCGCACTATGCTGGACTCCCCTCATCCCCTTCCTCAGCTCCAGGAGGATTTGCGCCTCCTCTGAAGGTGACAGTTCCCTTCAACTGGTTTTCTTTCTAGCTTTTTTTCCCCAGCACCACACTGGTCAAAACGGAGACGAGAAAAGCAAGAAAAAGCCCCCAAAAAATCCCAGCATGCCTTCCAACCCCTCACAACGTGCAGCTCCTCACACTAAGGCACGGCTACCCCTCGGCTGCTCAACTCAGTTTGGGGTTACTCCCAGGGGAGCACCCCATCACTGCAGCCTGGGCAGCACAGCCTGAAGGCTCCCGGCTGGGCTCCAACACCAGCTCTGCAGAGCAAACACGGTGTCCGGGCCTCACGGGAGCCTCGGAGGTTTTTTCCAATGCTGCTCCCATCGTAGTGTGAGCTGAGGTTCCAGCGACCCCCTCGTGCTCTGCCTAAGCCACAGGCAAGACTGCAGGAAAAGAGGAGTCAGAATGGGAATGAGAGAGAAGAAAGACGACTTTGGCCTATCGGTCCACAGGGAGTAATTGTGCCCTTTTTAGCCCTGCTGACAAAGAGCTCAGAGGCACCACGCTGGTGTCCTGGGGCAGAGAACTTCACAGACCTGTGTTATCCTCTTGCATCCTGGCTCTCGGGAGTCCACCCACCACTCAGCTCATCCCAGTGCTGCTCTGCCTGCTCCAGGATTCTGTCCCCCAGAGAGGCCACTGGTCCCACACACAGGCCCCCCAGCCAGCCCCACCCCCTTGCTTGCTGCCAGCAGCCAGACCTCCCCACGTCCCCAAATGCAGAGCCCCTTCCCTAGCATGGCCCGCTGCCCTCAGCTCCCCAAAAAGAGAGGCAGGAGAGCCCCTGTCTCTGTTCGTTTTCCCAGCAGGTTTTCCCTCTGGATACAGCAAGATGTAAAGACAAGACCAAGAGCTTTTACGCAAAATAAGTAGAGAAGTCTGCTTAACAGTCCAGCAATTAGTGCCCCAGTGCTTGAAGCCAAGAGGATAAATCCACTGGGATTTATTCACTGGAAACAGGAGTGGCTGACAGGATGATTTATGGCACACTCAGAGCTGCAAAGCTGGAGCCTTCTTTCTGGGCCATCACAGAAGTTCTGCCTCCCTCAAAGTCACAACACAGAGCAGACCCCCCCTCCCATTGCTTCTGCAGCAGCACTGCTCCTACCAGCCTGCCCAAGGGCAGGAGGGGACGCTTGCCCAGGGAGCAGGGATCAGGAGGCTCGGGGCTCCCTGTCCTACTCAGGGCAGGGGCTGGCCAGTGCCACAAAGCAAAAACAGGAGTCAGGAAGGCTTAAATGCAATCAGCACTTGTAAATAAGAGTAAGCCACCAGGGAAATCACTTTTGAAATGCAAGAAGCACCCTGAACAAGTTAGCTTTATTCCTTACAAGCTCCTCAAGTTGTCCACTGGAAGGTTTTAAATTTAACAGAAACATTTACCGTATTGTAAGGCCTTCAGTCCCCTCCTGATAAGCAAACCTAGTGAATTCTCTTGCCGAAGGGTGCTCAAAAGGAACAGGGTGTGTTTGTTGGGTTCCTGACCCTAATCTCTTTGCTGGGGCTGCTCTCTGCCTGGTACAGACCTCTTTGCTGCAACACAGCGATGTTTTAATTACTATTCTAACAGTAAAGCTCTACTCTTTTTTTTTTTTTTTTTTTTTTTTATGGTCATAGTTATCCGTAAGAATTTTCTATTAAAAAAAAAAAAATTAAAACAATACCTTTTGCCTCTGAGGGGAGGCAGCAGTAGCAAGTGTCCAGCACGTTCCCTTCTCTCTTACCTGCCCAGAGAACTCCAGGCACCTGCCTGGGTGGTGCTGAGGATGGCACCTGCAAAATTTTCATTCCGTTAGTTCACTGAGGTGACCTGAGCACTAGTTATACCTGATGGTGCCCACCTGCTGAATGGCCCAGCAGCAGCAGCAGCAGCATTTGCATTTCGTACATCCGCAGTCAGGCTGTCTGGCTGGAAGTGACCAGGGGTACAAGGCCCGTATTCACCTGACCCTGCTGCGATCCAAATCCTCACCTGTACCTTGTCGTGATCCAGATCCAAACACCTGCCCTGGGGAGTGCCCTCAGCTGTGGCACTGGGCTCCTGCAGACCCTCCCCGGATGAGCCTCGGTGGGCTCTGATCCTGTGCTGGTCCTTGCACCCTCCTCCCTCCTCCCTGACTCCAGCAGATTGAATTTAGGAAGGGTTGAATTTAAACTTCAGACATTTTTAGTGCCTTCTATCTATCTATCTATCTATCTATCTATCTATCTATCTATCTATCTATCTATCTATCTATCTATCTATCTCCTTCATGAACTGTATTTCCCCTCTTCTCACAAAGTGGAGCAGAAAAAGTGCACAGGTGACAGGGAGCTGTTGGCTTGATGGACAAGAGGCCATAAAACTGCAGCCTGGCCTAAAGCAGCTGGACTGAAAATACCTGGATTCACTGCAGAGTAGAGCAATATTCTTAGAGCCATCGTTTGTTGTCTGAGCAATTAACACGCATATGGACCAAAAGTTAAGAGGCTGTTCTTTACTCCCACTGCAAACTGACCCAGAGAATTTATTCCTGCCATTCATCATTATTAGGTTCAACAGGAATGTCCACACGTGAGTGCATTCATGTTGCGGTTGCATGCACGTACATTTACAAACATGCACGCAGCCTGAAAACTACTCCAATTTTATAAATCTTCCAATTAAGTGAAATGTTTTGAAAACACTCTCATAGATTACATATTGTTACATCATCTACCAAAAACCAAGATGGGAATGTGCAGCTCTGCATTGATAAACAGAACAGAACTGCATTTCATGTGCTGAATGTTCATCCCTAAATCTGATGTCCGAGTGTTCTGTAACAAATTAAAACCACCTGACTTATGCACTTGTTACAGTCTGTATTTGCACTAAACAATTTGTTTCGTCTGTTGCCCTGGCAGTAAAAGCAGATATTCCCTATTAGAGGAACAGCATCTACCAGACTGACAGTATCCTTGGCCTCTTATGCCCTATTCCTATAGCCCACCGCCGTTGCTGTGGCTTTGGGACTCCTTCATATGACACACTGCTGGAAAGTGTAGATCATGTGGTGTGGAAATCTACACAAATAGTCCATTTGATAGCCACATTCACGCTCACTTACCAAAACGGGGGCTTTGGAGGAAAAAAGATTATGGTTGTATGCAGAGAGTTGGGCATTTCTATTGCTGTACTCTCCCAGAATGAAGCTTTAATCTGCATCTCTCACAAATCTTTACCCCTTGGTTCATGCCTCCTGACATCAGCACTACAGGTACATGAGAACTGGATTACCTTTTCAGCCAGAAAAAAGTCTTTTAAATATTTGAAGGTTCTTAACATCTCCTCCTAAACCCTCCTCTTTGTTCTATAGGCTAAAGAAACTTCATTACTATGTCTGAAGAATTAGAGAAAATGCAGGGAAAGAGAATTATTCTTATGCTCTCCTCTGGACCCTTTTCTTATGGTTTGCATGGTTCCTGATTTTAATTCCCCTCAAACTGTGAACATGACTCCATTGAAATTGGGCCAGAGGGATTTGGTTTTAATTTTATATACCTTATGGCTGACAAATCCTACCACTATGTATATGATGCAGTGCTTCATTTGCTTTCTCTTCCACAGCAGCATGGTATTTTTCACTCCTCTTCAGCTTGGAAGCCTCAAATACCAGATCCTTTGGAAAAAACAAGCAAACAAACAAAATATTAAAAAAGCCAACACAAAAACCAGCAACAACAAAACCCAACAAAAACAACCAGATAAGCAAACAAAACAAACAAACAAAAAACAAACAAACAAACAAAACAAAACCAAAAACTAAACCAACCAACCAAAACCACACAAAACTTAAAACAAAAAAGAAACAAACCCCAAAAGTAAACCCCACGACAACAAAACATGATTTTTTTTTTTTTTTTGTAGTTGCAAACCTGCCTTCCGGCCTGCTCTGCTCTTCTCAGCTGCATGCTGCTGTCAAGAATAACAGGCATACCTTTTGCTCAGTCAGTAGACCTCTGGAGAGTCTCCCTGCAAAACCTGGTTAATTCCAATTCAGCAGCAGATGGCTGAAAACCGAGCTCTGTGACTGGAGTATCTCCGCACTGTAGAACGACTCCAATTACACTGGTGTCTGGCTGCGTGCCTCCAGAAAGCCTCCTGTATTGTGCAGACAAATCTTTAAAAAAATTACTGGGTAAATTCTTGTGTAGAACAATTTAATACAATGCCTAGTTTCAAAATACCTTATTCGGCGAAAGCAATTTTTAACAGGGAAAAGAGAAGAAAAAGCCTTTTGGGGCTGAAAGTTCCACCTCTGTGGGGAGAGAGATAAGACCTAAGAGATTAAACAAAGGGTTATCTGGTTACCGGGCAGGAGCTGCTTGGCTCCAGCCACACAGCCATTCAAATGTAAACTATTACTTAGTAACTGGGTGGAAGAAATGGAAAGGGTTCTACTTTTCACAACAAGAAACAAGCCACGTAGCCCGAAGCCTGGGATGAGTCTGATTTTGCCAAACTAGGCAAACACATATCCTCCAGAAAACATGAAATCCACTTGAGAAAAATTGTAATAAACAAGGCCTCCTTGAAATGCTTTTCCCTGTAAAACCTGTCTTTAACTGTGTGTTTATAAACTGTTGATAGGAAAAGGAGCTGTCAAAAACGCCTTTTTAATACGTTTTAAAAGTTTCTAACTCCCTTGTGTTATTGTTTTTAAGGTTAAAGATTTCTAATGTTGTGTCTGTGGTCTCGAGAATCTTCCCTAAAGAACACTGAAGCTTTGAAGATTTTGTCCTATCTTTTCAGCAGTTCCCCCGCAGCTTTGTTTGAATTGCTATAGCTGAAAGTCGCTAAACGTTGTTTAGAGGTGTTAAATTCTTAAAGTCATCTGCTTAAGTTCCCTTGTTATTACACTGCAAAGAATCATCAGGCCTTCAGCTTCGAGAAAAACTGCAAAATTACCTGATTCTAAGATCTCTTTCTACCATGATCACCACCTAAAATTGACTAAACCATTCATGACAAATTTACAAGCTTTTTATGAAAGGTAAAAAACAACTACAAGAAGCAGATAAGACATCCCAGACGTCAGAGACAACTTGGACTGACTTGTCTCAGAGGACACTGGCTTTCAAGCTGTGTTAGCAAAGTGTGATAGTGACTTCTCTATTCATTTTCTAAGTAGGGACTGGAGACAAAAATGGAGAAGTTGCCCTTGATAATTGCGCGGGAGTGCCACTCACAAAGCACTCACAGAACTTAAAATATTAGTTGCACTATCCCGCAAGGTAGAAATTCTTAAAACCTGTAAGAGCAAGTGATGATGGGATTTGCTATTTTCCAGAAGCTAAAACAATTCCTACAGGTTGCAATACACTTCATACTGCAGATATACAGCAAAAATCTTAACAAGAAGTGATATGAATCTCTTCAACAGAATTATTTGTGACATACTACATGTGTTCTAATAACTGCTTTGTTTTCCTTTAGTGACTGCTGCTGCGAAACTTCTCTTGATATGCCTACCGTAGATTAGCTCTGAGCAACTCCTCTTCATCAGTCCCCTCTGGACCAGGCACACAGCGAGAGGTTTGGGCATTAAATCAAACTTTCCAGGCATGAGGAAGCTTAGAAAGCTAAGCAGCAATCAATCCCAAAATAATTCTCCCCTGCCAATGTGGCAACAATAATAACTAACCTCCTTCTAAAATCTCAACTGCCACCAACAAGCAACTTGCAAGCAAATCAACTCCCGCCCCCTTTCCACATCTCTCAGCAGCTCTCACACAAACCCAAACAGCCTATCTCGACTGGCAGTGCCTAACCCAATGATTTTAAGGACTATGTAAGTAAACTAAGTGATCTGAGATTAAACTGAGAACGGACAGAAAAAGAAAAAAACCAAACTCCACTGCGTAGTGCCATGGACAGGCACCTCACACGCTTTTCATCACAAACTGCTCTCACGAGACCAGCAAACATCCACACGGGTTGTATGCAACACAGCCAACCTGAACAAGTTCTACCACCAAGTTTCCAAGTGCAAATGGCACACAAACTTTCTTAAGTCTGTTCTTAAAAGGTTCCATTTTTCTCTCAAACCCGAGCATTTTTTGCACAAACTCTCCGTAAAGAGACAACGGTGAAACACTAATCTGAAGATTCACAAGACACAAACCACTTTAACGAAACATAGTTTCAAATGAGCAACATTGAATTTGTTCTGTCATTAAAGAGGATTAAAATTTTCTGCAGAGAGAGAGCAGTAAATAAATATTAGCCATACTGTCATTAGACAAAAATAAAACTAGATTAGATACAAAAAAACGATTTTTCTGCTAAAGGCCAAAGGGGGGGGGGGGGAAGGAAAAAAAAAAAAAAAAAACAAACAAACAAAAAAAAACAAAAACAAACTGTCCCCTGTTTCTCAGAAGAAGGAAAGGAAATAAAAGTCTGCCAGCGAGTCCTTTTGTGTAGGTAAATCACTCACTCCACCCAACATTTTTCTTTAAGTGCTTTCTTTAAGAGTTTAGTTCTTCCAACAAGGGAATTTATGACACCATGGTAGTTTACGCTTGCGGACGCATATTCCAAGTCCTTACTCAATACAAAAAGTTTAGCTCTGCTGAGAGGCAGGAGAGGTTCAGAATACCTGTTCCTCTGCATTTTGCCAGCGGGATTTTCCCACTTTTCAGAGATCATTTTTGGAGCTGCCCAGGAAATTTCTGGAGCTGACCCAGGACCGAGTACAGAGTGCAGCACAAGGGAACAACAAATCTCCCTCCAAAATATTTCCTGTCCTCTACAGACAACCTCCAGACTTAGGTCCAAGATTTTCCCCACCTGTCCACTACTGATTGCCCCATTTTAACCCCAAAATGTTCATTCTCTCCCCTACATACTAACACACAGATATGACCCCAGAGTGTCCATTCTGTCCCCTGGAGGTCCCTGGGGACACAGGGAGGTCCCTTTGCCCTCAGGGTCTCTCACCTGACCCTCTCCAGGGGGGGAACAGCTGCAAATCCCAAGGCAGAAAGAGGAGATCTATCAGCCAAAGGCAGAGGACAGGCTTCAGAAAACAGTTCTGCGACCTAACTGAGAATGATTTCCAGTTTCCCAGGCAGAAGAACACGAACTCACAGCCAACAAGGCCTGACAGTCCCCTGCAGCCGCAGCTCAGCTCACGGACAGACTGGCAATTCCACCATCTAAAAGGAAACAAGAAGACGGAAATGGTGATTTATTTGGCTTTAAAGTTATTTTCAGTTCTTAAAACAGAAGCAACACTGGCTTTGCAATTTTGTTGGGTGAACAACTGGCACAGGCCAGGCCAGTAATGCTGATTTCAGTGATGCTCTCTGGGGCATTAGTAAGGCTGGAGCCTCTTGCCTGTGGCTGCTCACAGCCCAAAGAATTGGCAGAACTGCTCCCACTTCAATACATTGTCCTGTCCTGAAAGAGAGCAGAGGGAAACTCAGTGCTTTCTGGAAGTCAAAGGCTCCTGGCTCTCACCCTGCTGTTCCCATGGCTCCCCCGAGGCTTTATCCCCAAACACGAGGGGTGGCAGTGCAATAGCCCAGCAGAGGCCCCCATTTCAGGGGCACCATATTCCCCCCCCCCCCGCAGGGGGTCCCACCCGCGGCGCCCCCTCCCCACCCCGGGCCCTGTCCCGCAGTGCCTGCCCCGCAGTCTCCGCCTGGTGGACATGGCCGGTACTGCAGCCCCGACAGCGCCGCCGCCTGCAAAGGACCCCCCGCGCCCCCCGGGCCAGCTCCACAAACCCCAAAAGTAAACTCAGCGACGACAAAACATGATTTCCTACTTAGTCCAACCTGAACCTTTGCTTATGTGCTCGAGGAATTCCAACTGCAATGTATACGTCCGTCTGAACAGTAGCCTTTGAGTTTTAGACTGTTTCTTCTAATTTTTCCTGCCTTTTTTGTGTGTGTGTGTGTGTGTGTGTAGCTACAAAGGGACGGCTGTGCTCTTCTCAGCTGCATGCTGCTGTCAGACAAATCTTTAAAAAAAAAAAAAAAAAATTACTGGGTAGATTCTTGGGGAGAATAATTTACTACAATGCCCTAGTTTCAAGATGCCTTGTTCGGCGAAAGCAATTTTTAACCGGGAAAAGAGAAGAAAAAGCCTTTTGGGGCTGAAAGTTCCACCTCTGTGGGGAGAGAGATAAGACCTAAGAGATTAAACAAAGGGTTATCTGGTTACCGGGCAGGAGCTGCTTGGCTCCAGCCACACAGCCATTCAAATGTAAACTATTACTTAGTAACTGGGTGGAAGAAATGGAAAGGGTTCTACTTTTCACAACAAGAAACAAGCCACGTAGCCCGAAGCCTGGGATGAGTCTGATTTTGCCAAACTAGGCAAACACATATCCTCCAGAAAACATGAAATCCACTTGAGAAAAATTGTAATAAACAAGGCCTCCTTGAAATGCTTTTCCCTGTAAAACCTGTCTTTAACTGTGTGTTTATAAACTGTTGATAGGAAAAGGAGCTGTCAAAAACGCCTTTTTAATACGTTTTAAAAGTTTCTAACTCCCTTGTGTTATTGTTTTTAAGGTTAAAGATTTCTAATGTTGTGTCTGTGGTCTCGAGAATCTTCCCTAAAGAACACTGAAGCTTTGAAGATTTTGTCCTATCTTTTCAGCAGTTCCCCCGCAGCTTTGTTTGAATTGCTATAGCTGAAAGTCGCTAAACGTTGTTTAGAGGTGTTAAATTCTTAAAGTCATCTGCTTAAGTTCCCTTGTTATTACACTGCAAAGAATCATCAGGCCTTCAGCTTCGAGAAAAACTGCAAAATTACCTGATTCTAAGATCTCTTTCTACCATGATCACCACCTAAAATTGACTAAACCATTCATGACAAATTTACAAGCTTTTTATGAAAGGTAAAAAACAACTACAAGAAGCAGATAAGACATCCCAGACGTCAGAGACAACTTGGACTGACTTGTCTCAGAGGACACTGGCTTTCAAGCTGTGTTAGCAAAGTGTGATAGTGACTTCTCTATTCATTTTCTAAGTAGGGACTGGAGACAAAAATGGAGAAGTTGCCCTTGATAATTGCGCGGGAGTGCCACTCACAAAGCACTCACAGAACTTAAAATATTAGTTGCACTATCCCGCAAGGTAGAAATTCTTAAAACCTGTAAGAGCAAGTGATGATGGGATTTGCTATTTTCCAGAAGCTAAAACAATTCCTACAGGTTGCAATACACTTCATACTGCAGATATACAGCAAAAATCTTAACAAGAAGTGATATGAATCTCTTCAACAGAATTATTTGTGACATACTACATGTGTTCTAATAACTGCTTTGTTTTCCTTTAGTGACTGCTGCTGCGAAACTTCTCTTGATATGCCTACCGTAGATTAGCTCTGAGCAACTCCTCTTCATCAGTCCCCTCTGGACCAGGCACACAGCGAGAGGTTTGGGCATTAAATCAAACTTTCCAGGCATGAGGAAGCTTAGAAAGCTAAGCAGCAATCAATCCCAAAATAATTCTCCCCTGCCAATGTGGCAACAATAATAACTAACCTCCTTCTAAAATCTCAACTGCCACCAACAAGCAACTTGCAAGCAAATCAACTCCCGCCCCCTTTCCACATCTCTCAGCAGCTCTCACACAAACCCAAACAGCCTATCTCGACTGGCAGTGCCTAACCCAATGATTTTAAGGACTATGTAAGTAAACTAAGTGATCTGAGATTAAACTGAGAACGGACAGAAAAAGAAAAAAACCAAACTCCACTGCGTAGTGCCATGGACAGGCACCTCACACGCTTTTCATCACAAACTGCTCTCACGAGACCAGCAAACATCCACACGGGTTGTATGCAACACAGCCAACCTGAACAAGTTCTACCACCAAGTTTCCAAGTGCAAATGGCACACAAACTTTCTTAAGTCTGTTCTTAAAAGGTTCCATTTTTCTCTCAAACCCGAGCATTTTTTGCACAAACTCTCCGTAAAGAGACAACGGTGAAACACTAATCTGAAGATTCACAAGACACAAACCACTTTAACGAAACATAGTTTCAAATGAGCAACATTGAATTTGTTCTGTCATTAAAGAGGATTAAAATTTTCTGCAGAGAGAGAGCAGTAAATAAATATTAGCCATACTGTCATTAGACAAAAATAAAACTAGATTAGATACAAAAAAACGATTTTTCTGCTAAAGGCCAAAGGGGGGGGGGGGGGAAGGAAAAAAAAAAAAAAAAAACAAACAAACAAAAAAAAACAAAAACAAACTGTCCCCTGTTTCTCAGAAGAAGGAAAGGAAATAAAAGTCTGCCAGCGAGTCCTTTTGTGTAGGTAAATCACTCACTCCACCCAACATTTTTCTTTAAGTGCTTTCTTTAAGAGTTTAGTTCTTCCAACAAGGGAATTTATGACACCATGGTAGTTTACGCTTGCGGACGCATATTCCAAGTCCTTACTCAATACAAAAAGTTTAGCTCTGCTGAGAGGCAGGAGAGGTTCAGAATACCTGTTCCTCTGCATTTTGCCAGCGGGATTTTCCCACTTTTCAGAGATCATTTTTGGAGCTGCCCAGGAAATTTCTGGAGCTGACCCAGGACCGAGTACAGAGTGCAGCACAAGGGAACAACAAATCTCCCTCCAAAATATTTCCTGTCCTCTACAGACAACCTCCAGACTTAGGTCCAAGATTTTCCCCACCTGTCCACTACTGATTGCCCCATTTTAACCCCAAAATGTTCATTCTCTCCCCTACATACTAACACACAGATATGACCCCAGAGTGTCCATTCTGTCCCCTGGAGGTCCCTGGGGACACAGGGAGGTCCCTTTGCCCTCAGGGTCTCTCACCTGACCTTCTCCAGGGGGGGAACAGCTGCAAATCCCAAGGCAGAAAGAGGAGATCTATCAGCCAAAGGCAGAGGACAGGCTTCAGAAAACAGTTCTGCGACCTAACTGAGAATGATTTCCAGTTTCCCAGGCAGAAGAACACGAACTCACAGCCAACAAGGCCTGACAGTCCCCTGCAGCCGCAGCTCAGCTCACGGACAGACTGGCAATTCCACCATCTAAAAGGAAACAAGAAGACGGAAATGGTGATTTATTTGGCTTTAAAGTTATTTTCAGTTCTTAAAACAGAAGCAACACTGGCTTTGCAATTTTGTTGGGTGAACAACTGGCACAGGCCAGGCCAGTAATGCTGATTTCAGTGATGCTCTCTGGGGCATTAGTAAGGCTGGAGCCTCTTGCCTGTGGCTGCTCACAGCCCAAAGAATTGGCAGAACTGCTCCCACTTCAATACATTGTCCTGTCCTGAAAGAGAGCAGAGGGAAACTCAGTGCTTTCTGGAAGTCAAAGGCTCCTGGCTCTCACCCTGCTGTTCCCATGGCTCCCCCGAGGCTTTATCCCCAAACACGAGGGGTGGCGGTGCAATAGCCCAGCAGAGGCCCCCATTTCAGGGGCACCATATTCCCCCCCCCCCCGCAGGGGGTCCCACCCGCGGCGCCCCCTCCCCACCCCGGGCCCTGTCCCGCAGTGCCTGCCCCGCAGTCTCCGCCTGGTGGACATGGCCGGTACTGCAGCCCCGACAGCGCCGCCGCCTGCAAAGGACCCCCCGCGCCCCCCGGGCCAGCTCCACAAACCCCAAAAGTAAACTCAGCGACGACAAAACATGATTTCCTACTTAGTCCAACCTGAACCTTTGCTTATGTGCTCGAGGAATTCCAACTGCAATGTATACGTCCGTCTGAACAGTAGCCTTTGAGTTTTAGACTGTTTCTTCTAATTTTTCCTGCCTTTTTTGTGTGTGTGTGTGTGTGTGTGTAGCTACAAAGGGACGGCTGTGCTCTTCTCAGCTGCATGCTGCTGTCAGACAAATCTTTAAAAAAAAAAAAAAAAAATTACTGGGTAGATTCTTGGGGAGAATAATTTACTACAATGCCCTAGTTTCAAGATGCCTTGTTCGGCGAAAGCAATTTTTAACCGGGAAAAGAGAAGAAAAAGCCTTTTGGGGCTGAAAGTTCCACCTCTGTGGGGAGAGAGATAAGACCTAAGAGATTAAACAAAGGGTTATCTGGTTACCGGGCAGGAGCTGCTTGGCTCCAGCCACACAGCCATTCAAATGTAAACTATTACTTAGTAACTGGGTGGAAGAAATGGAAAGGGTTCTACTTTTCACAACAAGAAACAAGCCACGTAGCCCGAAGCCTGGGATGAGTCTGATTTTGCCAAACTAGGCAAACACATATCCTCCAGAAAACATGAAATCCACTTGAGAAAAATTGTAATAAACAAGGCCTCCTTGAAATGCTTTTCCCTGTAAAACCTGTCTTTAACTGTGTGTTTATAAACTGTTGATAGGAAAAGGAGCTGTCAAAAACGCCTTTTTAATACGTTTTAAAAGTTTCTAACTCCCTTGTGTTATTGTTTTTAAGGTTAAAGATTTCTAATGTTGTGTCTGTGGTCTCGAGAATCTTCCCTAAAGAACACTGAAGCTTTGAAGATTTTGTCCTATCTTTTCAGCAGTTCCCCCGCAGCTTTGTTTGAATTGCTATAGCTGAAAGTCGCTAAACGTTGTTTAGAGGTGTTAAATTCTTAAAGTCATCTGCTTAAGTTCCCTTGTTATTACACTGCAAAGAATCATCAGGCCTTCAGCTTCGAGAAAAACTGCAAAATTACCTGATTCTAAGATCTCTTTCTACCATGATCACCACCTAAAATTGACTAAACCATTCATGACAAATTTACAAGCTTTTTATGAAAGGTAAAAAACAACTACAAGAAGCAGATAAGACATCCCAGACGTCAGAGACAACTTGGACTGACTTGTCTCAGAGGACACTGGCTTTCAAGCTGTGTTAGCAAAGTGTGATAGTGACTTCTCTATTCATTTTCTAAGTAGGGACTGGAGACAAAAATGGAGAAGTTGCCCTTGATAATTGCGCGGGAGTGCCACTCACAAAGCACTCACAGAACTTAAAATATTAGTTGCACTATCCCGCAAGGTAGAAATTCTTAAAACCTGTAAGAGCAAGTGATGATGGGATTTGCTATTTTCCAGAAGCTAAAACAATTCCTACAGGTTGCAATACACTTCATACTGCAGATATACAGCAAAAATCTTAACAAGAAGTGATATGAATCTCTTCAACAGAATTATTTGTGACATACTACATGTGTTCTAATAACTGCTTTGTTTTCCTTTAGTGACTGCTGCTGCGAAACTTCTCTTGATATGCCTACCGTAGATTAGCTCTGAGCAACTCCTCTTCATCAGTCCCCTCTGGACCAGGCACACAGCGAGAGGTTTGGGCATTAAATCAAACTTTCCAGGCATGAGGAAGCTTAGAAAGCTAAGCAGCAATCAATCCCAAAATAATTCTCCCCTGCCAATGTGGCAACAATAATAACTAACCTCCTTCTAAAATCTCAACTGCCACCAACAAGCAACTTGCAAGCAAATCAACTCCCGCCCCCTTTCCACATCTCTCAGCAGCTCTCACACAAACCCAAACAGCCTATCTCGACTGGCAGTGCCTAACCCAATGATTTTAAGGACTATGTAAGTAAACTAAGTGATCTGAGATTAAACTGAGAACGGACAGAAAAAGAAAAAAACCAAACTCCACTGCGTAGTGCCATGGACAGGCACCTCACACGCTTTTCATCACAAACTGCTCTCACGAGACCAGCAAACATCCACACGGGTTGTATGCAACACAGCCAACCTGAACAAGTTCTACCACCAAGTTTCCAAGTGCAAATGGCACACAAACTTTCTTAAGTCTGTTCTTAAAAGGTTCCATTTTTCTCTCAAACCCGAGCATTTTTTGCACAAACTCTCCGTAAAGAGACAACGGTGAAACACTAATCTGAAGATTCACAAGACACAAACCACTTTAACGAAACATAGTTTCAAATGAGCAACATTGAATTTGTTCTGTCATTAAAGAGGATTAAAATTTTCTGCAGAGAGAGAGCAGTAAATAAATATTAGCCATACTGTCATTAGACAAAAATAAAACTAGATTAGATACAAAAAAACGATTTTTCTGCTAAAGGCCAAAGGGGGGGGGGGGGGGAAGGAAAAAAAAAAAAAAAAAACAAACAAACAAAAAAAACAAAAACAAACTGTCCCCTGTTTCTCAGAAGAAGGAAAGGAAATAAAAGTCTGCCAGCGAGTCCTTTTGTGTAGGTAAATCACTCACTCCACCCAACATTTTTCTTTAAGTGCTTTCTTTAAGAGTTTAGTTCTTCCAACAAGGGAATTTATGACACCATGGTAGTTTACGCTTGCGGACGCATATTCCAAGTCCTTACTCAATACAAAAAGTTTAGCTCTGCTGAGAGGCAGGAGAGGTTCAGAATACCTGTTCCTCTGCATTTTGCCAGCGGGATTTTCCCACTTTTCAGAGATCATTTTTGGAGCTGCCCAGGAAATTTCTGGAGCTGACCCAGGACCGAGTACAGAGTGCAGCACAAGGGAACAACAAATCTCCCTCCAAAATATTTCCTGTCCTCTACAGACAACCTCCAGACTTAGGTCCAAGATTTTCCCCACCTGTCCACTACTGATTGCCCCATTTTAACCCCAAAATGTTCATTCTCTCCCCTACATACTAACACACAGATATGACCCCAGAGTGTCCATTCTGTCCCCTGGAGGTCCCTGGGGACACAGGGAGGTCCCTTTGCCCTCAGGGTCTCTCACCTGACCTTCTCCAGGGGGGGAACAGCTGCAAATCCCAAGGCAGAAAGAGGAGATCTATCAGCCAAAGGCAGAGGACAGGCTTCAGAAAACAGTTCTGCGACCTAACTGAGAATGATTTCCAGTTTCCCAGGCAGAAGAACACGAACTCACAGCCAACAAGGCCTGACAGTCCCCTGCAGCCGCAGCTCAGCTCACGGACAGACTGGCAATTCCACCATCTAAAAGGAAACAAGAAGACGGAAATGGTGATTTATTTGGCTTTAAAGTTATTTTCAGTTCTTAAAACAGAAGCAACACTGGCTTTGCAATTTTGTTGGGTGAACAACTGGCACAGGCCAGGCCAGTAATGCTGATTTCAGTGATGCTCTCTGGGGCATTAGTAAGGCTGGAGCCTCTTGCCTGTGGCTGCTCACAGCCCAAAGAATTGGCAGAACTGCTCCCACTTCAATACATTGTCCTGTCCTGAAAGAGAGCAGAGGGAAACTCAGTGCTTTCTGGAAGTCAAAGGCTCCTGGCTCTCACCCTGCTGTTCCCATGGCTCCCCCGAGGCTTTATCCCCAAACACGAGGGGTGGCAGTGCAATAGCCCAGCAGAGGCCCCCATTTCAGGGGCACCATATTCCCCCCCCCCCCCGCAGGGGGTCCCACCCGCGGCGCCCCCTCCCCACCCCGGGCCCTGTCCCGCAGTGCCTGCCCCGCAGTCTCCGCCTGGTGGACATGGCCGGTACTGCAGCCCCGACAGCGCCGCCGCCTGCAAAGGACCCCCCGCGCCCCCCGGGCCAGCTCCACAAACCCCAAAAGTAAACTCAGCGACGACAAAACATGATTTCCTACTTAGTCCAACCTGAACCTTTGCTTATGTGCTCGAGGAATTCCAACTGCAATGTATACGTCCGTCTGAACAGTAGCCTTTGAGTTTTAGACTGTTTCTTCTAATTTTTCCTGCCTTTTTTGTGTGTGTGTGTGTGTGTGTGTAGCTACAAAGGGACGGCTGTGCTCTTCTCAGCTGCATGCTGCTGTCAGACAAATCTTTAAAAAAAAAAAAAAAAAATTACTGGGTAGATTCTTGGGGAGAATAATTTACTACAATGCCCTAGTTTCAAGATGCCTTGTTCGGCGAAAGCAATTTTTAACCGGGAAAAGAGAAGAAAAAGCCTTTTGGGGCTGAAAGTTCCACCTCTGTGGGGAGAGAGATAAGACCTAAGAGATTAAACAAAGGGTTATCTGGTTACCGGGCAGGAGCTGCTTGGCTCCAGCCACACAGCCATTCAAATGTAAACTATTACTTAGTAACTGGGTGGAAGAAATGGAAAGGGTTCTACTTTTCACAACAAGAAACAAGCCACGTAGCCCGAAGCCTGGGATGAGTCTGATTTTGCCAAACTAGGCAAACACATATCCTCCAGAAAACATGAAATCCACTTGAGAAAAATTGTAATAAACAAGGCCTCCTTGAAATGCTTTTCCCTGTAAAACCTGTCTTTAACTGTGTGTTTATAAACTGTTGATAGGAAAAGGAGCTGTCAAAAACGCCTTTTTAATACGTTTTAAAAGTTTCTAACTCCCTTGTGTTATTGTTTTTAAGGTTAAAGATTTCTAATGTTGTGTCTGTGGTCTCGAGAATCTTCCCTAAAGAACACTGAAGCTTTGAAGATTTTGTCCTATCTTTTCAGCAGTTCCCCCGCAGCTTTGTTTGAATTGCTATAGCTGAAAGTCGCTAAACGTTGTTTAGAGGTGTTAAATTCTTAAAGTCATCTGCTTAAGTTCCCTTGTTATTACACTGCAAAGAATCATCAGGCCTTCAGCTTCGAGAAAAACTGCAAAATTACCTGATTCTAAGATCTCTTTCTACCATGATCACCACCTAAAATTGACTAAACCATTCATGACAAATTTACAAGCTTTTTATGAAAGGTAAAAAACAACTACAAGAAGCAGATAAGACATCCCAGACGTCAGAGACAACTTGGACTGACTTGTCTCAGAGGACACTGGCTTTCAAGCTGTGTTAGCAAAGTGTGATAGTGACTTCTCTATTCATTTTCTAAGTAGGGACTGGAGACAAAAATGGAGAAGTTGCCCTTGATAATTGCGCGGGAGTGCCACTCACAAAGCACTCACA
The DNA here is from genome assembly GCA_038380795.1 of Pyrocephalus nanus. NCBI lineage: Eukaryota > Metazoa > Chordata > Aves > Passeriformes > Tyrannidae > Pyrocephalus > Pyrocephalus nanus. Next base: position 62,521 of record CM076261.1, read on the forward strand.
GAACTTAAAATATTAGTTGCACTATCCCGCAAGGTAGAAATTCTTAAAACCTGTAAGAGCAAGTGATGATGGGATTTGCTATTTTCCAGAAGCTAAAACAATTCCTACAGGTTGCAATACACTTCATACTGCAGATATACAGCAAAAATCTTAACAAGAAGTGATATGAATCTCTTCAACAGAATTATTTGTGACATACTACATGTGTTCTAATAACTGCTTTGTTTTCCTTTAGTGACTGCTGCTGCGAAACTTCTCTTGATATGCCTACCGTAGATTAGCTCTGAGCAACTCCTCTTCATCAGTCCCCTCTGGACCAGGCACACAGCGAGAGGTTTGGGCATTAAATCAAACTTTCCAGGCATGAGGAAGCTTAGAAAGCTAAGCAGCAATCAATCCCAAAATAATTCTCCCCTGCCAATGTGGCAACAATAATAACTAACCTCCTTCTAAAATCTCAACTGCCACCAACAAGCAACTTGCAAGCAAATCAACTCCCGCCCCCTTTCCACATCTCTCAGCAGCTCTCACACAAACCCAAACAGCCTATCTCGACTGGCAGTGCCTAACCCAATGATTTTAAGGACTATGTAAGTAAACTAAGTGATCTGAGATTAAACTGAGAACGGACAGAAAAAGAAAAAAACCAAACTCCACTGCGTAGTGCCATGGACAGGCACCTCACACGCTTTTCATCACAAACTGCTCTCACGAGACCAGCAAACATCCACACGGGTTGTATGCAACACAGCCAACCTGAACAAGTTCTACCACCAAGTTTCCAAGTGCAAATGGCACACAAACTTTCTTAAGTCTGTTCTTAAAAGGTTCCATTTTTCTCTCAAACCCGAGCATTTTTTGCACAAACTCTCCGTAAAGAGACAACGGTGAAACACTAATCTGAAGATTCACAAGACACAAACCACTTTAACGAAACATAGTTTCAAATGAGCAACATTGAATTTGTTCTGTCATTAAAGAGGATTAAAATTTTCTGCAGAGAGAGAGCAGTAAATAAATATTAGCCATACTGTCATTAGACAAAAATAAAACTAGATTAGATACAAAAAAACGATTTTTCTGCTAAAGGCCAAAGGGGGGGGGGGGGAAGGAAAAAAAAAACAAACAAACAAACAAAAAAAAAAAACAAAAACAAACTGTCCCCTGTTTCTCAGAAGAAGGAAAGGAAATAAAAGTCTGCCAGCGAGTCCTTTTGTGTAGGTAAATCACTCACTCCACCCAACATTTTTCTTTAAGTGCTTTCTTTAAGAGTTTAGTTCTTCCAACAAGGGAATTTATGACACCATGGTAGTTTACGCTTGCGGACGCATATTCCAAGTCCTTACTCAATACAAAAAGTTTAGCTCTGCTGAGAGGCAGGAGAGGTTCAGAATACCTGTTCCTCTGCATTTTGCCAGCGGGATTTTCCCACTTTTCAGAGATCATTTTTGGAGCTGCCCAGGAAATTTCTGGAGCTGACCCAGGACCGAGTACAGAGTGCAGCACAAGGGAACAACAAATCTCCCTCCAAAATATTTCCTGTCCTCTACAGACAACCTCCAGACTTAGGTCCAAGATTTTCCCCACCTGTCCACTACTGATTGCCCCATTTTAACCCCAAAATGTTCATTCTCTCCCCTACATACTAACACACAGATATGACCCCAGAGTGTCCATTCTGTCCCCTGGAGGTCCCTGGGGACACAGGGAGGTCCCTTTGCCCTCAGGGTCTCTCACCTGACCTTCTCCAGGGGGGGAACAGCTGCAAATCCCAAGGCAGAAAGAGGAGATCTATCAGCCAAAGGCAGAGGACAGGCTTCAGAAAACAGTTCTGCGACCTAACTGAGAATGATTTCCAGTTTCCCAGGCAGAAGAACACGAACTCACAGCCAACAAGGCCTGACAGTCCCCTGCAGCCGCAGCTCAGCTCACGGACAGACTGGCAATTCCACCATCTAAAAGGAAACAAGAAGACGGAAATGGTGATTTATTTGGCTTTAAAGTTATTTTCAGTTCTTAAAACAGAAGCAACACTGGCTTTGCAATTTTGTTGGGTGAACAACTGGCACAGGCCAGGCCAGTAATGCTGATTTCAGTGATGCTCTCTGGGGCATTAGTAAGGCTGGAGCCTCTTGCCTGTGGCTGCTCACAGCCCAAAGAATTGGCAGAACTGCTCCCACTTCAATACATTGTCCTGTCCTGAAAGAGAGCAGAGGGAAACTCAGTGCTTTCTGGAAGTCAAAGGCTCCTGGCTCTCACCCTGCTGTTCCCATGGCTCCCCCGAGGCTTTATCCCCAAACACGAGGGGTGGCAGTGCAATAGCCCAGCAGAGGCCCCCATTTCAGGGGCACCATATTCCCCCCCCCCCCCCCCGCAGGGGGTCCCACCCGCGGCGCCCCCTCCCCACCCCGGGCCCTGTCCCGCAGTGCCTGCCCCGCAGTCTCCGCCTGGTGGACATGGCCGGTACTGCAGCCCCGACAGCGCCGCCGCCTGCAAAGGACCCCCCGCGCCCCCCGGGCCAGCTCCACAAACCCCAAAAGTAAACTCAGCGACGACAAAACATGATTTCCTACTTAGTCCAACCTGAACCTTTGCTTATGTGCTCGAGGAATTCCAACTGCAATGTATACGTCCGTCTGAACAGTAGCCTTTGAGTTTTAGACTGTTTCTTCTAATTTTTCCTGCCTTTTTTGTGTGTGTGTGTGTGTGTGTGTAGCTACAAAGGGACGGCTGTGCTCTTCTCAGCTGCATGCTGCTGTCAGACAAATCTTTAAAAAAAAAAAAAAAAAATTACTGGGTAGATTCTTGGGGAGAATAATTTACTACAATGCCCTAGTTTCAAGATGCCTTGTTCGGCGAAAGCAATTTTTAACCGGGAAAAGAGAAGAAAAAGCCTTTTGGGGCTGAAAGTTCCACCTCTGTGGGGAGAGAGATAAGACCTAAGAGATTAAACAAAGGGTTATCTGGTTACCGGGCAGGAGCTGCTTGGCTCCAGCCACACAGCCATTCAAATGTAAACTATTACTTAGTAACTGGGTGGAAGAAATGGAAAGGGTTCTACTTTTCACAACAAGAAACAAGCCACGTAGCCCGAAGCCTGGGATGAGTCTGATTTTGCCAAACTAGGCAAACACATATCCTCCAGAAAACATGAAATCCACTTGAGAAAAATTGTAATAAACAAGGCCTCCTTGAAATGCTTTTCCCTGTAAAACCTGTCTTTAACTGTGTGTTTATAAACTGTTGATAGGAAAAGGAGCTGTCAAAAACGCCTTTTTAATACGTTTTAAAAGTTTCTAACTCCCTTGTGTTATTGTTTTTAAGGTTAAAGATTTCTAATGTTGTGTCTGTGGTCTCGAGAATCTTCCCTAAAGAACACTGAAGCTTTGAAGATTTTGTCCTATCTTTTCAGCAGTTCCCCCGCAGCTTTGTTTGAATTGCTATAGCTGAAAGTCGCTAAACGTTGTTTAGAGGTGTTAAATTCTTAAAGTCATCTGCTTAAGTTCCCTTGTTATTACACTGCAAAGAATCATCAGGCCTTCAGCTTCGAGAAAAACTGCAAAATTACCTGATTCTAAGATCTCTTTCTACCATGATCACCACCTAAAATTGACTAAACCATTCATGACAAATTTACAAGCTTTTTATGAAAGGTAAAAAACAACTACAAGAAGCAGATAAGACATCCCAGACGTCAGAGACAACTTGGACTGACTTGTCTCAGAGGACACTGGCTTTCAAGCTGTGTTAGCAAAGTGTGATAGTGACTTCTCTATTCATTTTCTAAGTAGGGACTGGAGACAAAAATGGAGAAGTTGCCCTTGATAATTGCGCGGGAGTGCCACTCACAAAGCACTCACAGAACTTAAAATATTAGTTGCACTATCCCGCAAGGTAGAAATTCTTAAAACCTGTAAGAGCAAGTGATGATGGGATTTGCTATTTTCCAGAAGCTAAAACAATTCCTACAGGTTGCAATACACTTCATACTGCAGATATACAGCAAAAATCTTAACAAGAAGTGATATGAATCTCTTCAACAGAATTATTTGTGACATACTACATGTGTTCTAATAACTGCTTTGTTTTCCTTTAGTGACTGCTGCTGCGAAACTTCTCTTGATATGCCTACCGTAGATTAGCTCTGAGCAACTCCTCTTCATCAGTCCCCTCTGGACCAGGCACACAGCGAGAGGTTTGGGCATTAAATCAAACTTTCCAGGCATGAGGAAGCTTAGAAAGCTAAGCAGCAATCAATCCCAAAATAATTCTCCCCTGCCAATGTGGCAACAATAATAACTAACCTCCTTCTAAAATCTCAACTGCCACCAACAAGCAACTTGCAAGCAAATCAACTCCCGCCCCCTTTCCACATCTCTCAGCAGCTCTCACACAAACCCAAACAGCCTATCTCGACTGGCAGTGCCTAACCCAATGATTTTAAGGACTATGTAAGTAAACTAAGTGATCTGAGATTAAACTGAGAACGGACAGAAAAAGAAAAAAACCAAACTCCACTGCGTAGTGCCATGGACAGGCACCTCACACGCTTTTCATCACAAACTGCTCTCACGAGACCAGCAAACATCCACACGGGTTGTATGCAACACAGCCAACCTGAACAAGTTCTACCACCAAGTTTCCAAGTGCAAATGGCACACAAACTTTCTTAAGTCTGTTCTTAAAAGGTTCCATTTTTCTCTCAAACCCGAGCATTTTTTGCACAAACTCTCCGTAAAGAGACAACGGTGAAACACTAATCTGAAGATTCACAAGACACAAACCACTTTAACGAAACATAGTTTCAAATGAGCAACATTGAATTTGTTCTGTCATTAAAGAGGATTAAAATTTTCTGCAGAGAGAGAGCAGTAAATAAATATTAGCCATACTGTCATTAGACAAAAATAAAACTAGATTAGATACAAAAAAACGATTTTTCTGCTAAAGGCCAAAGGGGGGGGGGGGGGGAAGGAAAAAAAAAAAAAAAAAACAAACAAACAAAAAAAACAAAAACAAACTGTCCCCTGTTTCTCAGAAGAAGGAAAGGAAATAAAAGTCTGCCAGCGAGTCCTTTTGTGTAGGTAAATCACTCACTCCACCCAACATTTTTCTTTAAGTGCTTTCTTTAAGAGTTTAGTTCTTCCAACAAGGGAATTTATGACACCATGGTAGTTTACGCTTGCGGACGCATATTCCAAGTCCTTACTCAATACAAAAAGTTTAGCTCTGCTGAGAGGCAGGAGAGGTTCAGAATACCTGTTCCTCTGCATTTTGCCAGCGGGATTTTCCCACTTTTCAGAGATCATTTTTGGAGCTGCCCAGGAAATTTCTGGAGCTGACCCAGGACCGAGTACAGAGTGCAGCACAAGGGAACAACAAATCTCCCTCCAAAATATTTCCTGTCCTCTACAGACAACCTCCAGACTTAGGTCCAAGATTTTCCCCACCTGTCCACTACTGATTGCCCCATTTTAACCCCAAAATGTTCATTCTCTCCCCTACATACTAACACACAGATATGACCCCAGAGTGTCCATTCTGTCCCCTGGAGGTCCCTGGGGACACAGGGAGGTCCCTTTGCCCTCAGGGTCTCTCACCTGACCTTCTCCAGGGGGGGAACAGCTGCAAATCCCAAGGCAGAAAGAGGAGATCTATCAGCCAAAGGCAGAGGACAGGCTTCAGAAAACAGTTCTGCGACCTAACTGAGAATGATTTCCAGTTTCCCAGGCAGAAGAACACGAACTCACAGCCAACAAGGCCTGACAGTCCCCTGCAGCCGCAGCTCAGCTCACGGACAGACTGGCAATTCCACCATCTAAAAGGAAACAAGAAGACGGAAATGGTGATTTATTTGGCTTTAAAGTTATTTTCAGTTCTTAAAACAGAAGCAACACTGGCTTTGCAATTTTGTTGGGTGAACAACTGGCACAGGCCAGGCCAGTAATGCTGATTTCAGTGATGCTCTCTGGGGCATTAGTAAGGCTGGAGCCTCTTGCCTGTGGCTGCTCACAGCCCAAAGAATTGGCAGAACTGCTCCCACTTCAATACATTGTCCTGTCCTGAAAGAGAGCAGAGGGAAACTCAGTGCTTTCTGGAAGTCAAAGGCTCCTGGCTCTCACCCTGCTGTTCCCATGGCTCCCCCGAGGCTTTATCCCCAAACACGAGGGGTGGCAGTGCAATAGCCCAGCAGAGGCCCCCATTTCAGGGGCACCATATTCCCCCCCCCCCCGCAGGGGGTCCCACCCGCGGCGCCCCCTCCCCACCCCGGGCCCTGTCCCGCAGTGCCTGCCCCGCAGTCTCCGCCTGGTGGACATGGCCGGTACTGCAGCCCCGACAGCGCCGCCGCCTGCAAAGGACCCCCCGCGCCCCCCGGGCCAGCTCCACAAACCCCAAAAGTAAACTCAGCGACGACAAAACATGATTTCCTACTTAGTCCAACCTGAACCTTTGCTTATGTGCTCGAGGAATTCCAACTGCAATGTATACGTCCGTCTGAACAGTAGCCTTTGAGTTTTAGACTGTTTCTTCTAATTTTTCCTGCCTTTTTTGTGTGTGTGTGTGTGTGTGTGTAGCTACAAAGGGACGGCTGTGCTCTTCTCAGCTGCATGCTGCTGTCAGACAAATCTTTAAAAAAAAAAAAAAAAAATTACTGGGTAGATTCTTGGGGAGAATAATTTACTACAATGCCCTAGTTTCAAGATGCCTTGTTCGGCGAAAGCAATTTTTAACCGGGAAAAGAGAAGAAAAAGCCTTTTGGGGCTGAAAGTTCCACCTCTGTGGGGAGAGAGATAAGACCTAAGAGATTAAACAAAGGGTTATCTGGTTACCGGGCAGGAGCTGCTTGGCTCCAGCCACACAGCCATTCAAATGTAAACTATTACTTAGTAACTGGGTGGAAGAAATGGAAAGGGTTCTACTTTTCACAACAAGAAACAAGCCACGTAGCCCGAAGCCTGGGATGAGTCTGATTTTGCCAAACTAGGCAAACACATATCCTCCAGAAAACATGAAATCCACTTGAGAAAAATTGTAATAAACAAGGCCTCCTTGAAATGCTTTTCCCTGTAAAACCTGTCTTTAACTGTGTGTTTATAAACTGTTGATAGGAAAAGGAGCTGTCAAAAACGCCTTTTTAATACGTTTTAAAAGTTTCTAACTCCCTTGTGTTATTGTTTTTAAGGTTAAAGATTTCTAATGTTGTGTCTGTGGTCTCGAGAATCTTCCCTAAAGAACACTGAAGCTTTGAAGATTTTGTCCTATCTTTTCAGCAGTTCCCCCGCAGCTTTGTTTGAATTGCTATAGCTGAAAGTCGCTAAACGTTGTTTAGAGGTGTTAAATTCTTAAAGTCATCTGCTTAAGTTCCCTTGTTATTACACTGCAAAGAATCATCAGGCCTTCAGCTTCGAGAAAAACTGCAAAATTACCTGATTCTAAGATCTCTTTCTACCATGATCACCACCTAAAATTGACTAAACCATTCATGACAAATTTACAAGCTTTTTATGAAAGGTAAAAAACAACTACAAGAAGCAGATAAGACATCCCAGACGTCAGAGACAACTTGGACTGACTTGTCTCAGAGGACACTGGCTTTCAAGCTGTGTTAGCAAAGTGTGATAGTGACTTCTCTATTCATTTTCTAAGTAGGGACTGGAGACAAAAATGGAGAAGTTGCCCTTGATAATTGCGCGGGAGTGCCACTCACAAAGCACTCACAGAACTTAAAATATTAGTTGCACTATCCCGCAAGGTAGAAATTCTTAAAACCTGTAAGAGCAAGTGATGATGGGATTTGCTATTTTCCAGAAGCTAAAACAATTCCTACAGGTTGCAATACACTTCATACTGCAGATATACAGCAAAAATCTTAACAAGAAGTGATATGAATCTCTTCAACAGAATTATTTGTGACATACTACATGTGTTCTAATAACTGCTTTGTTTTCCTTTAGTGACTGCTGCTGCGAAACTTCTCTTGATATGCCTACCGTAGATTAGCTCTGAGCAACTCCTCTTCATCAGTCCCCTCTGGACCAGGCACACAGCGAGAGGTTTGGGCATTAAATCAAACTTTCCAGGCATGAGGAAGCTTAGAAAGCTAAGCAGCAATCAATCCCAAAATAATTCTCCCCTGCCAATGTGGCAACAATAATAACTAACCTCCTTCTAAAATCTCAACTGCCACCAACAAGCAACTTGCAAGCAAATCAACTCCCGCCCCCTTTCCACATCTCTCAGCAGCTCTCACACAAACCCAAACAGCCTATCTCGACTGGCAGTGCCTAACCCAATGATTTTAAGGACTATGTAAGTAAACTAAGTGATCTGAGATTAAACTGAGAACGGACAGAAAAAGAAAAAAACCAAACTCCACTGCGTAGTGCCATGGACAGGCACCTCACACGCTTTTCATCACAAACTGCTCTCACGAGACCAGCAAACATCCACACGGGTTGTATGCAACACAGCCAACCTGAACAAGTTCTACCACCAAGTTTCCAAGTGCAAATGGCACACAAACTTTCTTAAGTCTGTTCTTAAAAGGTTCCATTTTTCTCTCAAACCCGAGCATTTTTTGCACAAACTCTCCGTAAAGAGACAACGGTGAAACACTAATCTGAAGATTCACAAGACACAAACCACTTTAACGAAACATAGTTTCAAATGAGCAACATTGAATTTGTTCTGTCATTAAAGAGGATTAAAATTTTCTGCAGAGAGAGAGCAGTAAATAAATATTAGCCATACTGTCATTAGACAAAAATAAAACTAGATTAGATACAAAAAAACGATTTTTCTGCTAAAGGCCAAAGGGGGGGGGGGGGAAGGAAAAAAAAAAAAAAACAAACAAACAAACAAAAAAAAAACAAAAACAAACTGTCCCCTGTTTCTCAGAAGAAGGAAAGGAAATAAAAGTCTGCCAGCGAGTCCTTTTGTGTAGGTAAATCACTCACTCCACCCAACATTTTTCTTTAAGTGCTTTCTTTAAGAGTTTAGTTCTTCCAACAAGGGAATTTATGACACCATGGTAGTTTACGCTTGCGGACGCATATTCCAAGTCCTTACTCAATACAAAAAGTTTAGCTCTGCTGAGAGGCAGGAGAGGTTCAGAATACCTGTTCCTCTGCATTTTGCCAGCGGGATTTTCCCACTTTTCAGAGATCATTTTTGGAGCTGCCCAGGAAATTTCTGGAGCTGACCCAGGACCGAGTACAGAGTGCAGCACAAGGGAACAACAAATCTCCCTCCAAAATATTTCCTGTCCTCTACAGACAACCTCCAGACTTAGGTCCAAGATTTTCCCCACCTGTCCACTACTGATTGCCCCATTTTAACCCCAAAATGTTCATTCTCTCCCCTACATACTAACACACAGATATGACCCCAGAGTGTCCATTCTGTCCCCTGGAGGTCCCTGGGGACACAGGGAGGTCCCTTTGCCCTCAGGGTCTCTCACCTGACCCTCTCCAGGGGGGGAACAGCTGCAAATCCCAAGGCAGAAAGAGGAGATCTATCAGCCAAAGGCAGAGGACAGGCTTCAGAAAACAGTTCTGCGACCTAACTGAGAATGATTTCCAGTTTCCCAGGCAGAAGAACACGAACTCACAGCCAACAAGGCCTGACAGTCCCCTGCAGCCGCAGCTCAGCTCACGGACAGACTGGCAATTCCACCATCTAAAAGGAAACAAGAAGACGGAAATGGTGATTTATTTGGCTTTAAAGTTATTTTCAGTTCTTAAAACAGAAGCAACACTGGCTTTGCAATTTTGTTGGGTGAACAACTGGCACAGGCCAGGCCAGTAATGCTGATTTCAGTGATGCTCTCTGGGGCATTAGTAAGGCTGGAGCCTCTTGCCTGTGGCTGCTCACAGCCCAAAGAATTGGCAGAACTGCTCCCACTTCAATACATTGTCCTGTCCTGAAAGAGAGCAGAGGGAAACTCAGTGCTTTCTGGAAGTCAAAGGCTCCTGGCTCTCACCCTGCTGTTCCCATGGCTCCCCCGAGGCTTTATCCCCAAACACGAGGGGTGGCAGTGCAATAGCCCAGCAGAGGCCCCCATTTCAGGGGCACCATATTCCCCCCCCCCCCGCAGGGGGTCCCACCCGCGGCGCCCCCTCCCCACCCCGGGCCCTGTCCCGCAGTGCCTGCCCCGCAGTCTCCGCCTGGTGGACATGGCCGGTACTGCAGCCCCGACAGCGCCGCCGCCTGCAAAGGACCCCCCGCGCCCCCCGGGCCAGCTCCACAAACCCCAAAAGTAAACTCAGCGACGACAAAACATGATTTCCTACTTAGTCCAACCTGAACCTTTGCTTATGTGCTCGAGGAATTCCAACTGCAATGTATACGTCCGTCTGAACAGTAGCCTTTGAGTTTTAGACTGTTTCTTCTAATTTTTCCTGCCTTTTTTTTGTGTGTGTGTGTGTGTGTGTGTGTAGCTACAAAGGGACGGCTGTGCTCTTCTCAGCTGCATGCTGCTGTCAGACAAATCTTTAAAAAAAAAAAAAAAAATTACTGGGTAGATTCTTGGGGAGAATAATTTACTACAATGCCCTAGTTTCAAGATGCCTTGTTCGGCGAAAGCAATTTTTAACCGGGAAAAGAGAAGAAAAAGCCTTTTGGGGCTGAAAGTTCCACCTCTGTGGGGAGAGAGATAAGACCTAAGAGATTAAACAAAGGGTTATCTGGTTACCGGGCAGGAGCTGCTTGGCTCCAGCCACACAGCCATTCAAATGTAAACTATTACTTAGTAACTGGGTGGAAGAAATGGAAAGGGTTCTACTTTTCACAACAAGAAACAAGCCACGTAGCCCGAAGCCTGGGATGAGTCTGATTTTGCCAAACTAGGCAAACACATATCCTCCAGAAAACATGAAATCCACTTGAGAAAAATTGTAATAAACAAGGCCTCCTTGAAATGCTTTTCCCTGTAAAACCTGTCTTTAACTGTGTGTTTATAAACTGTTGATAGGAAAAGGAGCTGTCAAAAACGCCTTTTTAATACGTTTTAAAAGTTTCTAACTCCCTTGTGTTATTGTTTTTAAGGTTAAAGATTTCTAATGTTGTGTCTGTGGTCTCGAGAATCTTCCCTAAAGAACACTGAAGCTTTGAAGATTTTGTCCTATCTTTTCAGCAGTTCCCCCGCAGCTTTGTTTGAATTGCTATAGCTGAAAGTCGCTAAACGTTGTTTAGAGGTGTTAAATTCTTAAAGTCATCTGCTTAAGTTCCCTTGTTATTACACTGCAAAGAATCATCAGGCCTTCAGCTTCGAGAAAAACTGCAAAATTACCTGATTCTAAGATCTCTTTCTACCATGATCACCACCTAAAATTGACTAAACCATTCATGACAAATTTACAAGCTTTTTATGAAAGGTAAAAAACAACTACAAGAAGCAGATAAGACATCCCAGACGTCAGAGACAACTTGGACTGACTTGTCTCAGAGGACACTGGCTTTCAAGCTGTGTTAGCAAAGTGTGATAGTGACTTCTCTATTCATTTTCTAAGTAGGGACTGGAGACAAAAATGGAGAAGTTGCCCTTGATAATTGCGCGGGAGTGCCACTCACAAAGCACTCACAGAACTTAAAATATTAGTTGCACTATCCCGCAAGGTAGAAATTCTTAAAACCTGTAAGAGCAAGTGATGATGGGATTTGCTATTTTCCAGAAGCTAAAACAATTCCTACAGGTTGCAATACACTTCATACTGCAGATATACAGCAAAAATCTTAACAAGAAGTGATATGAATCTCTTCAACAGAATTATTTGTGACATACTACATGTGTTCTAATAACTGCTTTGTTTTCCTTTAGTGACTGCTGCTGCGAAACTTCTCTTGATATGCCTACCGTAGATTAGCTCTGAGCAACTCCTCTTCATCAGTCCCCTCTGGACCAGGCACACAGCGAGAGGTTTGGGCATTAAATCAAACTTTCCAGGCATGAGGAAGCTTAGAAAGCTAAGCAGCAATCAATCCCAAAATAATTCTCCCCTGCCAATGTGGCAACAATAATAACTAACCTCCTTCTAAAATCTCAACTGCCACCAACAAGCAACTTGCAAGCAAATCAACTCCCGCCCCCTTTCCACATCTCTCAGCAGCTCTCACACAAACCCAAACAGCCTATCTCGACTGGCAGTGCCTAACCCAATGATTTTAAGGACTATGTAAGTAAACTAAGTGATCTGAGATTAAACTGAGAACGGACAGAAAAAGAAAAAAACCAAACTCCACTGCGTAGTGCCATGGACAGGCACCTCACACGCTTTTCATCACAAACTGCTCTCACGAGACCAGCAAACATCCACACGGGTTGTATGCAACACAGCCAACCTGAACAAGTTCTACCACCAAGTTTCCAAGTGCAAATGGCACACAAACTTTCTTAAGTCTGTTCTTAAAAGGTTCCATTTTTCTCTCAAACCCGAGCATTTTTTGCACAAACTCTCCGTAAAGAGACAACGGTGAAACACTAATCTGAAGATTCACAAGACACAAACCACTTTAACGAAACATAGTTTCAAATGAGCAACATTGAATTTGTTCTGTCATTAAAGAGGATTAAAATTTTCTGCAGAGAGAGAGCAGTAAATAAATATTAGCCATACTGTCATTAGACAAAAATAAAACTAGATTAGATACAAAAAAACGATTTTTCTGCTAAAGGCCAAAGGGGGGGGGGGGGAAGGAAAAAAAAAAAAAAAAAAAACAAACAAACAAAAAAAAACAAAAACAAACTGTCCCCTGTTTCTCAGAAGAAGGAAAGGAAATAAAAGTCTGCCAGCGAGTCCTTTTGTGTAGGTAAATCACTCACTCCACCCAACATTTTTCTTTAAGTGCTTTCTTTAAGAGTTTAGTTCTTCCAACAAGGGAATTTATGACACCATGGTAGTTTACGCTTGCGGACGCATATTCCAAGTCCTTACTCAATACAAAAAGTTTAGCTCTGCTGAGAGGCAGGAGAGGTTCAGAATACCTGTTCCTCTGCATTTTGCCAGCGGGATTTTCCCACTTTTCAGAGATCATTTTTGGAGCTGCCCAGGAAATTTCTGGAGCTGACCCAGGACCGAGTACAGAGTGCAGCACAAGGGAACAACAAATCTCCCTCCAAAATATTTCCTGTCCTCTACAGACAACCTCCAGACTTAGGTCCAAGATTTTCCCCACCTGTCCACTACTGATTGCCCCATTTTAACCCCAAAATGTTCATTCTCTCCCCTACATACTAACACACAGATATGACCCCAGAGTGTCCATTCTGTCCCCTGGAGGTCCCTGGGGACACAGGGAGGTCCCTTTGCCCTCAGGGTCTCTCACCTGACCCTCTCCAGGGGGGGAACAGCTGCAAATCCCAAGGCAGAAAGAGGAGATCTATCAGCCAAAGGCAGAGGACAGGCTTCAGAAAACAGTTCTGCGACCTAACTGAGAATGATTTCCAGTTTCCCAGGCAGAAGAACACGAACTCACAGCCAACAAGGCCTGACAGTCCCCTGCAGCCGCAGCTCAGCTCACGGACAGACTGGCAATTCCACCATCTAAAAGGAAACAAGAAGACGGAAATGGTGATTTATTTGGCTTTAAAGTTATTTTCAGTTCTTAAAACAGAAGCAACACTGGCTTTGCAATTTTGTTGGGTGAACAACTGGCACAGGCCAGGCCAGTAATGCTGATTTCAGTGATGCTCTCTGGGGCATTAGTAAGGCTGGAGCCTCTTGCCTGTGGCTGCTCACAGCCCAAAGAATTGGCAGAACTGCTCCCACTTCAATACATTGTCCTGTCCTGAAAGAGAGCAGAGGGAAACTCAGTGCTTTCTGGAAGTCAAAGGCTCCTGGCTCTCACCCTGCTGTTCCCATGGCTCCCCCGAGGCTTTATCCCCAAACACGAGGGGTGGCAGTGCAATAGCCCAGCAGAGGCCCCCATTTCAGGGGCACCATATTCCCCCCCCCCCCGCAGGGGGTCCCACCCGCGGCGCCCCCTCCCCACCCCGGGCCCTGTCCCGCAGTGCCTGCCCCGCAGTCTCCGCCTGGTGGACATGGCCGGTACTGCAGCCCCGACAGCGCCGCCGCCTGCAAAGGACCCCCCGCGCCCCCCGGGCCAGCTCCACAAACCCCAAAAGTAAACTCAGCGACGACAAAACATGATTTCCTACTTAGTCCAACCTGAACCTTTGCTTATGTGCTCGAGGAATTCCAACTGCAATGTATACGTCCGTCTGAACAGTAGCCTTTGAGTTTTAGACTGTTTCTTCTAATTTTTCCTGCCTTTTTTGTGTGTGTGTGTGTGTGTGTGTAGCTACAAAGGGACGGCTGTGCTCTTCTCAGCTGCATGCTGCTGTCAGACAAATCTTTAAAAAAAAAAAAAAAAAATTACTGGGTAGATTCTTGGGGAGAATAATTTACTACAATGCCCTAGTTTCAAGATGCCTTGTTCGGCGAAAGCAATTTTTAACCGGGAAAAGAGAAGAAAAAGCCTTTTGGGGCTGAAAGTTCCACCTCTGTGGGGAGAGAGATAAGACCTAAGAGATTAAACAAAGGGTTATCTGGTTACCGGGCAGGAGCTGCTTGGCTCCAGCCACACAGCCATTCAAATGTAAACTATTACTTAGTAACTGGGTGGAAGAAATGGAAAGGGTTCTACTTTTCACAACAAGAAACAAGCCACGTAGCCCGAAGCCTGGGATGAGTCTGATTTTGCCAAACTAGGCAAACACATATCCTCCAGAAAACATGAAATCCACTTGAGAAAAATTGTAATAAACAAGGCCTCCTTGAAATGCTTTTCCCTGTAAAACCTGTCTTTAACTGTGTGTTTATAAACTGTTGATAGGAAAAGGAGCTGTCAAAACGCCTTTTTAATACGTTTTAAAAGTTTCTAACTCCCTTGTGTTATTGTTTTTAAGGTTAAAGATTTCTAATGTTGTGTCTGTGGTCTCGAGAATCTTCCCTAAAGAACACTGAAGCTTTGAAGATTTTGTCCTATCTTTTCAGCAGTTCCCCCGCAGCTTTGTTTGAATTGCTATAGCTGAAAGTCGCTAAACGTTGTTTAGAGGTGTTAAATTCTTAAAGTCATCTGCTTAAGTTCCCTTGTTATTACACTGCAAAGAATCATCAGGCCTTCAGCTTCGAGAAAAACTGCAAAATTACCTGATTCTAAGATCTCTTTCTACCATGATCACCACCTAAAATTGACTAAACCATTCATGACAAATTTACAAGCTTTTTATGAAAGGTAAAAAACAACTACAAGAAGCAGATAAGACATCCCAGACGTCAGAGACAACTTGGACTGACTTGTCTCAGAGGACACTGGCTTTCAAGCTGTGTTAGCAAAGTGTGATAGTGACTTCTCTATTCATTTTCTAAGTAGGGACTGGAGACAAAAATGGAGAAGTTGCCCTTGATAATTGCGCGGGAGTGCCACTCACAAAGCACTCACAGAACTTAAAATATTAGTTGCACTATCCCGCAAGGTAGAAATTCTTAAAACCTGTAAGAGCAAGTGATGATGGGATTTGCTATTTTCCAGAAGCTAAAACAATTCCTACAGGTTGCAATACACTTCATACTGCAGATATACAGCAAAAATCTTAACAAGAAGTGATATGAATCTCTTCAACAGAATTATTTGTGACATACTACATGTGTTCTAATAACTGCTTTGTTTTCCTTTAGTGACTGCTGCTGCGAAACTTCTCTTGATATGCCTACCGTAGATTAGCTCTGAGCAACTCCTCTTCATCAGTCCCCTCTGGACCAGGCACACAGCGAGAGGTTTGGGCATTAAATCAAACTTTCCAGGCATGAGGAAGCTTAGAAAGCTAAGCAGCAATCAATCCCAAAATAATTCTCCCCTGCCAATGTGGCAACAATAATAACTAACCTCCTTCTAAAATCTCAACTGCCACCAACAAGCAACTTGCAAGCAAATCAACTCCCGCCCCCTTTCCACATCTCTCAGCAGCTCTCACACAAACCCAAACAGCCTATCTCGACTGGCAGTGCCTAACCCAATGATTTTAAGGACTATGTAAGTAAACTAAGTGATCTGAGATTAAACTGAGAACGGACAGAAAAAGAAAAAAACCAAACTCCACTGCGTAGTGCCATGGACAGGCACCTCACACGCTTTTCATCACAAACTGCTCTCACGAGACCAGCAAACATCCACACGGGTTGTATGCAACACAGCCAACCTGAACAAGTTCTACCACCAAGTTTCCAAGTGCAAATGGCACACAAACTTTCTTAAGTCTGTTCTTAAAAGGTTCCATTTTTCTCTCAAACCCGAGCATTTTTTGCACAAACTCTCCGTAAAGAGACAACGGTGAAACACTAATCTGAAGATTCACAAGACACAAACCACTTTAACGAAACATAGTTTCAAATGAGCCAACATTGAATTTGTTCTGTCATTAAAGAGGATTAAAATTTTCTGCAGAGAGAGAGCAGTAAATAAATATTAGCCATACTGTCATTAGACAAAAATAAAACTAGATTAGATACAAAAAAACGATTTTTCTGCTAAAGGCCAAAGGGGGGGGGGGGAAGGAAAAAAAAAACAAACAAACAAACAAAAAAAAAAAAAACAAAAACAAACTGTCCCCTGTTTCTCAGAAGAAGGAAAGGAAATAAAAGTCTGCCAGCGAGTCCTTTTGTGTAGGTAAATCACTCACTCCACCCAACATTTTTCTTTAAGTGCTTTCTTTAAGAGTTTAGTTCTTCCAACAAGGGAATTTATGACACCATGGTAGTTTACGCTTGCGGACGCATATTCCAAGTCCTTACTCAATACAAAAAGTTTAGCTCTGCTGAGAGGCAGGAGAGGTTCAGAATACCTGTTCCTCTGCATTTTGCCAGCGGGATTTTCCCACTTTTCAGAGATCATTTTTGGAGCTGCCCAGGAAATTTCTGGAGCTGACCCAGGACCGAGTACAGAGTGCAGCACAAGGGAACAACAAATCTCCCTCCAAAATATTTCCTGTCCTCTACAGACAACCTCCAGACTTAGGTCCAAGATTTTCCCCACCTGTCCACTACTGATTGCCCCATTTTAACCCCAAAATGTTCATTCTCTCCCCTACATACTAACACACAGATATGACCCCAGAGTGTCCATTCTGTCCCCTGGAGGTCCCTGGGGACACAGGGAGGTCCCTTTGCCCTCAGGGTCTCTCACCTGACCTTCTCCAGGGGGGGAACAGCTGCAAATCCCAAGGCAGAAAGAGGAGATCTATCAGCCAAAGGCAGAGGACAGGCTTCAGAAAACAGTTCTGCGACCTAACTGAGAATGATTTCCAGTTTCCCAGGCAGAAGAACACGAACTCACAGCCAACAAGGCCTGACAGTCCCCTGCAGCCGCAGCTCAGCTCACGGACAGACTGGCAATTCCACCATCTAAAAGGAAACAAGAAGACGGAAATGGTGATTTATTTGGCTTTAAAGTTATTTTCAGTTCTTAAAACAGAAGCAACACTGGCTTTGCAATTTTGTTGGGTGAACAACTGGCACAGGCCAGGCCAGTAATGCTGATTTCAGTGATGCTCTCTGGGGCATTAGTAAGGCTGGAGCCTCTTGCCTGTGGCTGCTCACAGCCCAAAGAATTGGCAGAACTGCTCCCACTTCAATACATTGTCCTGTCCTGAAAGAGAGCAGAGGGAAACTCAGTGCTTTCTGGAAGTCAAAGGCTCCTGGCTCTCACCCTGCTGTTCCCATGGCTCCCCCGAGGCTTTATCCCCAAACACGAGGGGTGGCAGTGCAATAGCCCAGCAGAGGCCCCCATTTCAGGGGCACCATATTCCCCCCCCCCCCGCAGGGGGTCCCACCCGCGGCGCCCCCTCCCCACCCCGGGCCCTGTCCCGCAGTGCCTGCCCCGCAGTCTCCGCCTGGTGGACATGGCCGGTACTGCAGCCCCGACAGCGCCGCCGCCTGCAAAGGACCCCCCGCGCCCCCCGGGCCAGCTCCACAAACCCCAAAAGTAAACTCAGCGACGACAAAACATGATTTCCTACTTAGTCCAACCTGAACCTTTGCTTATGTGCTCGAGGAATTCCAACTGCAATGTATACGTCCGTCTGAACAGTAGCCTTTGAGTTTTAGACTGTTTCTTCTAATTTTTCCTGCCTTTTTTTTGTGTGTGTGTGTGTGTGTGTGTAGCTACAAAGGGACGGCTGTGCTCTTCTCAGCTGCATGCTGCTGTCAGACAAATCTTTAAAAAAAAAAAAAAAAAATTACTGGGTAGATTCTTGGGGAGAATAATTTACTACAATGCCCTAGTTTCAAGATGCCTTGTTCGGCGAAAGCAATTTTTAACCGGGAAAAGAGAAGAAAAAGCCTTTTGGGGCTGAAAGTTCCACCTCTGTGGGGAGAGAGATAAGACCTAAGAGATTAAACAAAGGGTTATCTGGTTACCGGGCAGGAGCTGCTTGGCTCCAGCCACACAGCCATTCAAATGTAAACTATTACTTAGTAACTGGGTGGAAGAAATGGAAAGGGTTCTACTTTTCACAACAAGAAACAAGCCACGTAGCCCGAAGCCTGGGATGAGTCTGATTTTGCCAAACTAGGCAAACACATATCCTCCAGAAAACATGAAATCCACTTGAGAAAAATTGTAATAAACAAGGCCTCCTTGAAATGCTTTTCCCTGTAAAACCTGTCTTTAACTGTGTGTTTATAAACTGTTGATAGGAAAAGGAGCTGTCAAAAACGCCTTTTTAATACGTTTTAAAAGTTTCTAACTCCCTTGTGTTATTGTTTTTAAGGTTAAAGATTTCTAATGTTGTGTCTGTGGTCTCGAGAATCTTCCCTAAAGAACACTGAAGCTTTGAAGATTTTGTCCTATCTTTTCAGCAGTTCCCCCGCAGCTTTGTTTGAATTGCTATAGCTGAAAGTCGCTAAACGTTGTTTAGAGGTGTTAAATTCTTAAAGTCATCTGCTTAAGTTCCCTTGTTATTACACTGCAAAGAATCATCAGGCCTTCAGCTTCGAGAAAAACTGCAAAATTACCTGATTCTAAGATCTCTTTCTACCATGATCACCACCTAAAATTGACTAAACCATTCATGACAAATTTACAAGCTTTTTATGAAAGGTAAAAAACAACTACAAGAAGCAGATAAGACATCCCAGACGTCAGAGACAACTTGGACTGACTTGTCTCAGAGGACACTGGCTTTCAAGCTGTGTTAGCAAAGTGTGATAGTGACTTCTCTATTCATTTTCTAAGTAGGGACTGGAGACAAAAATGGAGAAGTTGCCCTTGATAATTGCGCGGGAGTGCCACTCACAAAGCACTCACAGAACTTAAAATATTAGTTGCACTATCCCGCAAGGTAGAAATTCTTAAAACCTGTAAGAGCAAGTGATGATGGGATTTGCTATTTTCCAGAAGCTAAAACAATTCCTACAGGTTGCAATACACTTCATACTGCAGATATACAGCAAAAATCTTAACAAGAAGTGATATGAATCTCTTCAACAGAATTATTTGTGACATACTACATGTGTTCTAATAACTGCTTTGTTTTCCTTTAGTGACTGCTGCTGCGAAACTTCTCTTGATATGCCTACCGTAGATTAGCTCTGAGCAACTCCTCTTCATCAGTCCCCTCTGGACCAGGCACACAGCGAGAGGTTTGGGCATTAAATCAAACTTTCCAGGCATGAGGAAGCTTAGAAAGCTAAGCAGCAATCAATCCCAAAATAATTCTCCCCTGCCAATGTGGCAACAATAATAACTAACCTCCTTCTAAAATCTCAACTGCCACCAACAAGCAACTTGCAAGCAAATCAACTCCCGCCCCCTTTCCACATCTCTCAGCAGCTCTCACACAAACCCAAACAGCCTATCTCGACTGGCAGTGCCTAACCCAATGATTTTAAGGACTATGTAAGTAAACTAAGTGATCTGAGATTAAACTGAGAACGGACAGAAAAAGAAAAAAACCAAACTCCACTGCGTAGTGCCATGGACAGGCACCTCACACGCTTTTCATCACAAACTGCTCTCACGAGACCAGCAAACATCCACACGGGTTGTATGCAACACAGCCAACCTGAACAAGTTCTACCACCAAGTTTCCAAGTGCAAATGGCACACAAACTTTCTTAAGTCTGTTCTTAAAAGGTTCCATTTTTCTCTCAAACCCGAGCATTTTTTGCACAAACTCTCCGTAAAGAGACAACGGTGAAACACTAATCTGAAGATTCACAAGACACAAACCACTTTAACGAAACATAGTTTCAAATGAGCAACATTGAATTTGTTCTGTCATTAAAGAGGATTAAAATTTTCTGCAGAGAGAGAGAAGTAAATAAATATTAGCCATACTGTCATTAGACAAAAATAAAACTAGATTAGATACAAAAAAACGATTTTTCTGCTAAAGGCCAAAGGGGGGGGGGGGGGAAGGAAAAAAAAAAAAAAAAAACAAACAAACAAAAAAAAAACAAAAACAAACTGTCCCCTGTTTCTCAGAAGAAGGAAAGGAAATAAAAGTCTGCCAGCGAGTCCTTTTGTGTAGGTAAATCACTCACTCCACCCAACATTTTTCTTTAAGTGCTTTCTTTAAGAGTTTAGTTCTTCCAACAAGGGAATTTATGACACCATGGTAGTTTACGCTTGCGGACGCATATTCCAAGTCCTTACTCAATACAAAAAGTTTAGCTCTGCTGAGAGGCAGGAGAGGTTCAGAATACCTGTTCCTCTGCATTTTGCCAGCGGGATTTTCCCACTTTTCAGAGATCATTTTTGGAGCTGCCCAGGAAATTTCTGGAGCTGACCCAGGACCGAGTACAGAGTGCAGCACAAGGGAACAACAAATCTCCCTCCAAAATATTTCCTGTCCTCTACAGACAACCTCCAGACTTAGGTCCAAGATTTTCCCCACCTGTCCACTACTGATTGCCCCATTTTAACCCCAAAATGTTCATTCTCTCCCCTACATACTAACACACAGATATGACCCCAGAGTGTCCATTCTGTCCCCTGGAGGTCCCTGGGGACACAGGGAGGTCCCTTTGCCCTCAGGGTCTCTCACCTGACCTTCTCCAGGGGGGGAACAGCTGCAAATCCCAAGGCAGAAAGAGGAGATCTATCAGCCAAAGGCAGAGGACAGGCTTCAGAAAACAGTTCTGCGACCTAACTGAGAATGATTTCCAGTTTCCCAGGCAGAAGAACACGAACTCACAGCCAACAAGGCCTGACAGTCCCCTGCAGCCGCAGCTCAGCTCACGGACAGACTGGCAATTCCACCATCTAAAAGGAAACAAGAAGACGGAAATGGTGATTTATTTGGCTTTAAAGTTATTTTCAGTTCTTAAAACAGAAGCAACACTGGCTTTGCAATTTTGTTGGGTGAACAACTGGCACAGGCCAGGCCAGTAATGCTGATTTCAGTGATGCTCTCTGGGGCATTAGTAAGGCTGGAGCCTCTTGCCTGTGGCTGCTCACAGCCCAAAGAATTGGCAGAACTGCTCCCACTTCAATACATTGTCCTGTCCTGAAAGAGAGCAGAGGGAAACTCAGTGCTTTCTGGAAGTCAAAGGCTCCTGGCTCTCACCCTGCTGTTCCCATGGCTCCCCCGAGGCTTTATCCCCAAACACGAGGGGTGGCAGTGCAATAGCCCAGCAGAGGCCCCCATTTCAGGGGCACCATATTCCCCCCCCCCCCGCAGGGGGTCCCACCCGCGGCGCCCCCTCCCCACCCCGGGCCCTGTCCCGCAGTGCCTGCCCCGCAGTCTCCGCCTGGTGGACATGGCCGGTACTGCAGCCCCGACAGCGCCGCCGCCTGCAAAGGACCCCCCGCGCCCCCCGGGCCAGCTCCACAAACCCCAAAAGTAAACTCAGCGACGACAAAACATGATTTCCTACTTAGTCCAACCTGAACCTTTGCTTATGTGCTCGAGGAATTCCAACTGCAATGTATACGTCCGTCTGAACAGTAGCCTTTGAGTTTTAGACTGTTTCTTCTAATTTTTCCTGCCTTTTTTTTGTGTGTGTGTGTGTGTGTGTGTAGCTACAAAGGGACGGCTGTGCTCTTCTCAGCTGCATGCTGCTGTCAGACAAATCTTTAAAAAAAAAAAAAAAAAATTACTGGGTAGATTCTTGGGGAGAATAATTTACTACAATGCCCTAGTTTCAAGATGCCTTGTTCGGCGAAAGCAATTTTTAACCGGGAAAAGAGAAGAAAAAGCCTTTTGGGGCTGAAAGTTCCACCTCTGTGGGGAGAGAGATAAGACCTAAGAGATTAAACAAAGGGTTATCTGGTTACCGGGCAGGAGCTGCTTGGCTCCAGCCACACAGCCATTCAAATGTAAACTATTACTTAGTAACTGGGTGGAAGAAATGGAAAGGGTTCTACTTTTCACAACAAGAAACAAGCCACGTAGCCCGAAGCCTGGGATGAGTCTGATTTTGCCAAACTAGGCAAACACATATCCTCCAGAAAACATGAAATCCACTTGAGAAAAATTGTAATAAACAAGGCCTCCTTGAAATGCTTTTCCCTGTAAAACCTGTCTTTAACTGTGTGTTTATAAACTGTTGATAGGAAAAGGAGCTGTCAAAAACGCCTTTTTAATACGTTTTAAAAGTTTCTAACTCCCTTGTGTTATTGTTTTTAAGGTTAAAGATTTCTAATGTTGTGTCTGTGGTCTCGAGAATCTTCCCTAAAGAACACTGAAGCTTTGAAGATTTTGTCCTATCTTTTCAGCAGTTCCCCCGCAGCTTTGTTTGAATTGCTATAGCTGAAAGTCGCTAAACGTTGTTTAGAGGTGTTAAATTCTTAAAGTCATCTGCTTAAGTTCCCTTGTTATTACACTGCAAAGAATCATCAGGCCTTCAGCTTCGAGAAAAACTGCAAAATTACCTGATTCTAAGATCTCTTTCTACCATGATCACCACCTAAAATTGACTAAACCATTCATGACAAATTTACAAGCTTTTTATGAAAGGTAAAAAACAACTACAAGAAGCAGATAAGACATCCCAGACGTCAGAGACAACTTGGACTGACTTGTCTCAGAGGACACTGGCTTTCAAGCTGTGTTAGCAAAGTGTGATAGTGACTTCTCTATTCATTTTCTAAGTAGGGACTGGAGACAAAAATGGAGAAGTTGCCCTTGATAATTGCGCGGGAGTGCCACTCACAAAGCACTCACAGAACTTAAAATATTAGTTGCACTATCCCGCAAGGTAGAAATTCTTAAAACCTGTAAGAGCAAGTGATGATGGGATTTGCTATTTTCCAGAAGCTAAAACAATTCCTACAGGTTGCAATACACTTCATACTGCAGATATACAGCAAAAATCTTAACAAGAAGTGATATGAATCTCTTCAACAGAATTATTTGTGACATACTACATGTGTTCTAATAACTGCTTTGTTTTCCTTTAGTGACTGCTGCTGCGAAACTTCTCTTGATATGCCTACCGTAGATTAGCTCTGAGCAACTCCTCTTCATCAGTCCCCTCTGGACCAGGCACACAGCGAGAGGTTTGGGCATTAAATCAAACTTTCCAGGCATGAGGAAGCTTAGAAAGCTAAGCGGCAATCAATCCCAAAATAATTCTCCCCTGCCAATGTGGCAACAATAATAACTAACCTCCTTCTAAAATCTCAACTGCCACCAACAAGCAACTTGCAAGCAAATCAACTCCCGCCCCCTTTCCACATCTCTCAGCAGCTCTCACACAAACCCAAACAGCCTATCTCGACTGGCAGTGCCTAACCCAATGATTTTAAGGACTATGTAAGTAAACTAAGTGATCTGAGATTAAACTGAGAACGGACAGAAAAAGAAAAAAACCAAACTCCACTGCGTAGTGCCATGGACAGGCACCTCACACGCTTTTCATCACAAACTGCTCTCACGAGACCAGCAAACATCCACACGGGTTGTATGCAACACAGCCAACCTGAACAAGTTCTACCACCAAGTTTCCAAGTGCAAATGGCACACAAACTTTCTTAAGTCTGTTCTTAAAAGGTTCCATTTTTCTCTCAAACCCGAGCATTTTTTGCACAAACTCTCCGTAAAGAGACAACGGTGAAACACTAATCTGAAGATTCACAAGACACAAACCACTTTAACGAAACATAGTTTCAAATGAGCAACATTGAATTTGTTCTGTCATTAAAGAGGATTAAAATTTTCTGCAGAGAGAGAGCAGTAAATAAATATTAGCCATACTGTCATTAGACAAAAATAAAACTAGATTAGATACAAAAAAACGATTTTTCTGCTAAAGGCCAAAGGGGGGGGGGGGGGAAGGAAAAAAAAAAAAAACCAAACAAAACAAACAAACACTGCTTAGGCTCATCCTCCAGGACTGGTTTCCTAAAGACATTGGGGATTTCATCGGTGAAGAAATTGGAATGCTTCCAAACCCCTGAACAGTCTCAAACTCCCATTTTGCTTCAACAACCAGCACAATTCAATCTTTTCTCTGCCTCCTAGAAGATGCCACAGGCATATTCAAAACCAAAACAGAGCTATAGTCAAAAATCCTCTACACCAACATGTTGCCTACCTGAAATGCTGACTCAGTCTAATCATTCCCTTCTCTCCAATTACTTTTCCAAGAGCCAGGAAATGACTGCAGGTGAGATTTTTCTAGTTTGTGAGGTGAACTCATAGATTATCAAGCAGTACAACTAAGAGCTTGAAAAGCCACCCATCTGAACCCTGGCAGGCCACTCTAAAGGGTCACTGTACGGAAAAAGCCACGAAAAAAGGGTAGCAGAAAGCTAAAAGGGCCTCAGGGAACATAAACCAGTAGGGAAGTGGAACTGCAAGGCTGAGGATGAAAAGAGGTGACAGAAGAGAACTGAACTCAGGATGGAAAAGGGCAGAGACTGTAGATATACACGTATATGTATACAGAGATATAGATATGTAGATATATAGATATATGTAGATATCTGAAGACTCTAAGTCAGTGCCTGATGTGTGGACACAGTAATTGGCTATCTTTCCTTGAAAATGAATGCTTATATTTGACAGAGAAAAAGCCTCACATATGGATGAAAGCTGCCAAGAACACGGGGTTTAGTATCACCAGGTTTTAGAGTTACGAGCTGCAAAAAGACGTATTTTTCAAGAAAGGTATGAAACAAAGCTCTACACAATCTTCAGCAAGCAAGGTCTGAAATTTCTTAGTTTCACTGAGAGAAAGCACAGATTTTAGTGATTACTTCCCCCCCCCCCAACCCCTCCCCAGCACCATGCTACATATAATCATTTCTGGAAAAAAACTGTCCTCAAGCATATGATGGAAGTGATGACATCCCCCCACAGAAAAGCTGAACATATAAACATATGGAAAACAACTGCTGAAAAGTGTGGACCACGTTGTGTGGAAGTCTACACAAACAGTCTTGATGATAGCCACATTCACACTCTCTTACCAAAAAGGGGCCTTTGGAGGAGAAAAGATTATGGTTGTATGCAGAGAGTTGGGCATTTCTATTGCTGTACTCTCCCAGAATGAAGCTTTAATCTGCACCTCTCCTGAAGCTTTACCCCTTGGTTCATGCCTCTTGACATAAGCACTACAGGCACTTGAGAATCGGATTGGTTTTTCAGCCAGAAAAAAGTCTTTTAAATATTTGAAAGTTCTTAACATCCCCTCCTAAACCTTCCTCTTTGCTCTATAGGCTAAAGAAACTTCATTACTCTGCCTTAAGAATTAGAAAAAAGGCAGGCAAAGAGAATTATAAAAGAGACAGGCAAAGAGAATTATTCTTATGCTCTCCTCTGGACCCCTTTGTCATGGTTTGCATGGTTCCTGATTTTAATTCCCCTCGAACTGTGAACATGAAAAACAAAAAAACCCACACCACACACAAAAAAAACAACAGCAAAAGACAAACAAAAGCAATCAGATAAACAAAGAAAAAAACCCCAAAACTAAACCAACCAACCAAAACCACACAAAACTCAAAACAAAAAAGAAACAAACCCCAAAAGTAAACCCAACGACGACAAAACATGATTTCCTACTTAGTCCTACCTGAACCTTTCTTTATGTGCTCGAGGAATTCCAACTGCAATGCATACATCTGTCTGAACAGTAGCGTTTGATTTTTAGACTGTTTCTTCTAATTTTTCCTGCCTTTTTTCTGTCTGTGTGTGTGTGTGTGTGTGTGTGTGGCTACAAACGGACGGCTGTGCTCTTCTCAGCTGCATGCTGCTGTCAAGAATAACAGGCATACCTTTTGCTCAGTCAGTAGCAGTCCCAACGAAGACGTAGACCTCTGGAGAGTCTCCCTGCAAAACCCAGCTAATTCCAATTCAGTCGCAGATGGCTGAAAACCACGCTCTGTGAGTGGAGAGTCTGGCCGGGTTTGCACAAATTCTGCAACAGATTTCCAAGACACTTGTGAGAATGTTGTGGGAGACCTCACAAGTGAAAAGATGAGTAGATGTACAATTTCAAGAGAAAAGTGAAGAAGATGAAAAGTACTGAACGTTAAAAAAAAATAAAAAAAATAAAAAAAATACAAGGCACGAATCAGGAAAAAATTCCCTGAAGCAAAACACAAAGCCTGAACTGTGTTGTGACATATTTTTCAAGGAATTGCAAAATGCCCAATTCTACTCTGGCCCGGTAATGGGATCTATGGAAAGCTTTCAATCCTACCAGTGTCAGTAAATATTCCTCATGATATCAATCTAAGATAAAGAAGTGGTTTCCCCTTAGCAAGAAAAAAAGCACATGTGCAAAACCTTGAAATCCCAGGTGACTGCATTTTTTATTCTTACTGTAACTCTCTTCTGCCTTTTCCTCCGGGGAGTCCAAGTGAGGTGGACGAGATGAGGCCGGGATCACAGAACTCTGAAACTGAACTGAAGAGAAAACATTTTTTAACAGCTGCTCGAGGCCTCTCATTGAACCAATAAGCCAAGAATTCTCTCAAGGACCTCATGTGTCACTAAACTCTCTCCAGCACAAGAATCAGCAGTGCTCAGATTAAAATTACCAAACTCCCCAAGTTTCCCTCCTCTTTCATTTTCTCCCCACTGGGACTGGATTAAATGAAACTGCTCAGATTTAGCTTCATTCTATGTGCTTTTATTTAGGATTGCATCAGCCACCTGCATCATCAGGCCTTGGAGCAGACCGGTGTAGCTGTGAATGCTTCCAAAGCAATAACAAAAGACAATTATTCTCTGCCACTCCCATTACTTCCTATTTCAAACCCCAAAGCCACAGAAATTCCTTGCCCAGCCTCTGGACAGCTCTGCAGCACATTTCAGCTTTGCTTTCCTTTCTGTGCAAATCTAAGCCCTTTGCTATTTTTTTCATTTGTGGGTGTTCTTAACCTAAGATTTGAGCTATATGTATAGAGCCTAGCTCAGTCACTTTCCAAAGTCACAATTTCTCCTACTTCACAAAACATCCAAGCTCCAAAGCATTGCAAATCTAAGATTCACAACTTTATCTCCAGCCTATTGGAAACACTGTCCGTGATACAACCCTAGATGGGGAAGATCTACCAGGGGGAATTCTCAGCAAGAACATCCCTTATTCAGATTGTTCCCATGAGCAAGTCAAGTCCCAAAGCTGAAAACACCAACTTGTTCTACTCCATCATCATCCTTCACTGCTTTGTCTAATTTTAGAAGACTGAAGCTCCCTATGCTGACTTCTTAAACATGCTCCAGCACCAGCCCTTTCTGTCTCATCCATGGAGTGTTTCTACCAGCCAAAGCTACTCAGGTACCTAAATACATATCCAGGTGCCTTCCTAGCATTTCTCCTGCACTCGCTTACAACTTCAGAGGAATAATTACCCTTCTCTTGCTGCAATTCTCCTGCCTTGGCAAGTGTTAAAACACAGGTGGCCCAGTGACAAGTGCTCTGAAACAGCCATCCATTCCACCTGCAGAAATTCTGAGGGCCACACTTGGAAACCCTTCAGCAAGGGCCCTGGAAAAGCCAAGGTGAGCTGTGATTACCTGCAGGGCCAGGGAACTGAGGGCAAGGCGGGGACCGAGCAGAGAGCAAACACCCCCAGCTGCTTCTCACTTCAGCCCCCACGGCAAGTGCGGCTAAGCCCACTGGTGCAAGGTTCGTAGGAGAGCTTGAAAAGAAATTAGGAAACAATTAGCTGACAGAAAAATCCTTCTGCACTCCGCACTGGAGAACGACTCCAATTGCTCACTAAGACAATCACCTTATTTAGAACAACTGAATCCTAGAACCCCACGGCTTCTCAAATGTATTCACTACCAGAAAAAGAAAGAATTGCAAGCAGCAAGAGTGACGTGCCAAACAACCCTCTGCCTTAAAAGCCAAGAGAAATAACCCCCCAAGCCCAAAGCAGAGCTGCGAGGTGTCCCGAGCCCTGTCCGGACCAGAAGCAGTGCCGAGACGAGCTGCCCCCTGCCTCGCAGGCGCCGCCTGGCGGACACGGCCGGGAGCGGCACTGCAGCCGGGCCGCCGCTCCCCACCAGCCCCTCCAGTGCTCCCCGAGCGCGGATCGGCGCTATGGCCGTGTCTCCGCTGGCCGCGGCAGAGACAAAAAGGCTTAAGCCACGTGCAGCTTCCGGGGAAGGAGGGAGGCTTCCGGCGGCGCAGCCCCGGCCCATCACCCCGGCACCGCAAGACCCAGGGGCGTGGGGACGGGACGAGACGAGACGAGACGAGACGAGACGGGACGGGACGGGACGGGACGGGGTGGCACGGCAGCGGCACAGGGAGGGGAAGGAGCAGAGCGGACCGGGACGCTGGGGGGGGACGGGACGGGACGAAGAAGCGGCAGCGGAGCGGGATGGGATATGGAAGAGAGCCAAGCGGAGTCCCCCGCACTCACCGAAATGAAACGGCCGCTCGCTCGGT
This sequence comes from Pyrocephalus nanus, assembly GCA_038380795.1. Lineage (NCBI taxonomy): Eukaryota > Metazoa > Chordata > Aves > Passeriformes > Tyrannidae > Pyrocephalus > Pyrocephalus nanus. The sequence goes on from CM076261.1 coordinate 91,371, forward strand.
CGTCCTCGTGGCTGAGCCACGTGCAGCTTCCTGGAGAAGGAAAGAGGATTCCGGCGGCGCAGCCCAGCCCCATCAGAGCACCAAGCTGGGCGGGGACGGGGAGGGAACAGGGGGGCTGGGCAGGGGGTTGGGGCGGGGCGGGCCAGGGGGGCGGGGTGGCGCGGGCCAGGGGGGCGGGGTGGGGCGGGCCAGGGGGGCGGGGTGGAGCGGGCCAGGGGGGCGTGGCGGCTGCGGCGGCAGCTCCGGCCCCGGCGGCCCCGGCGGGGGGTGGGGACGGCGTGCCGGCGGCCCCGGCGGGGGGTGGGGACGGCGTTCCGGCGGCCCCGGCGGGGGGGGGGGGGAAACGGCGTGCCGGCAGCCCCGGCGGGGGGGGAGACGGCGTGCCGGTAGAGCGGCGCCATCTTGCTTGTAGGCTGGAGGACTTCCGGTAGGGCGCCGCCATCTTATTTGTAGTCTGGAGGACTTCCGGTAGGGCGGCGCCATCTTATTTGTAGGCTGGAGAACTTCCGGTCAGGGCGTCGCCATCTTGATTGTAGGCTGGAGGACTTCCGGTCAGGGCGCCGCCATCTTATTTGTAGGCTGGAGGACTTCCGGTCAGGGCGCCGCCATCTTATTTGTAGGCTGGAGGACTTCCGGTAGGGCGGTGCCATCTTCAGTGTGGGCTGTGACGACTTCCGGTGAGGGCATCGCCATCTTTAGTGTGGCTCGAGAGTTTCCGGTCACGGCGTCCTGCGGGGCAGAGAACGTTAAGGCATATTTGGCTTTTCCTCGTTCCCCCGTGCTGACCGTAATGGCACAGGCTCCGGGGAAAGCTCAAAGGGGGCATGTCCCACTCAAAGCGACTCACGGCAGGATAAGCGGGGCAAAAGTACCATAATCTGGCCAAAGCCCCGGCCCGCCGGCCCTTCCCTTGCTGCCGGCGCCAGCCGGACATGCCGCCAGGGAACGGGCGCCTGGCCAGACTCGCTGCAGCAGCGCAGTTCCACGGGGCTGCATCCGGCTCGCCGCGCGGCTTTCCCTGCAGTACCGCGCGCCGCCCGCAGGCGGCAGCAGCGATCCTCGAGAGCCCCCTGGGGAAAGGGAGAGCGGCCGGCAAAGCCACGACCCAGAGCTCTGCCTGCCGTCCTCGCACTGGCACGCGCCTTGGAGCTTCATTCGTCCTGCTTTCAAAGCCCCCCCTCCTTCTGTATCCTGCATTTCTTACACTACAAGATCCTGGATATAATAAAGTAGAGACGGAGCTCTCTTTTGAAGTCAATGTATATGTCAGTTAGCATTTCAATAGATAGAAAAAAAGAGAGATGGTAACCTTTAAATTTTCAGGCATTTTTGGGCTTAGCCTCCCTTTTCGGGGAGGACTCCCTATGACCCCTCTCATCCCCCACTCACCTGCTGGGCATCGGGATGCCCCTGATGACCTCCTCACCCCTGGACTCCCCCACCCCTTTTTACTCACCCCCAAAGGCAGAAATAAAGAGAGGGAGGGTGGGTACAAGATGGGGAGTTCAAGGCAGAGGGAAAACAGGGGTCAAGAAGAGGAGAGGAGGAAAGGGGTGGAGAAAAGAGAGGAGAAAGGATATCTGGGGGTGCACACAGGTGGGGGGCAAAGGGGGGTTTCTGACGCACCCAAGCTTGACAGCTCCTCCCCAAATCCTCTCCCTTCTGCTAAAGGATGTCCTGCATCCACCAGCACAGGACATACACAAATCCCTCTGGGGGTCTGGAACATGACACATACCTGCAGGGGTGGCTGTTAGGGTTGCAAACAAGATGATAGGGAGGCGCTTTTTTTATTTCAGAAAGTCAACAAATGCCTCCAAAAGAAGGGCCTTGGGGGCAAGTGGCAGCTCACCGCACTATGCTGGACTCCCCTCATCCCCTTCCTCAGCTCCAGGAGGATTTGCGCCTCCTCTGAAGGTGACAGTTCCCTTCAACTGGTTTTCTTTCTAGCTTTTTTTCCCCAGCACCACACTGGTCAAAACGGAGACGAGAAAAGCAAGAAAAAGCCCCCAAAAAATCCCAGCATGCCTTCCAACCCCTCACAACGTGCAGCTCCTCACACTAAGGCACGGCTACCCCTCGGCTGCTCAACTCAGTTTGGGGTTACTCCCAGGGGAGCACCCCATCACTGCAGCCTGGGCAGCACAGCCTGAAGGCTCCCGGCTGGGCTCCAACACCAGCTCTGCAGAGCAAACACGGTGTCCGGGCCTCACGGGAGCCTCGGAGGTTTTTTCCAATGCTGCTCCCATCGTAGTGTGAGCTGAGGTTCCAGCGACCCCCTCGTGCTCTGCCTAAGCCACAGGCAAGACTGCAGGAAAAGAGGAGTCAGAATGGGAATGAGAGAGAAGAAAGACGACTTTGGCCTATCGGTCCACAGGGAGTAATTGTGCCCTTTTTAGCCCTGCTGACAAAGAGCTCAGAGGCACCACGCTGGTGTCCTGGGGCAGAGAACTTCACAGACCTGTGTTATCCTCTTGCATCCTGGCTCTCGGGAGTCCACCCACCACTCAGCTCATCCCAGTGCTGCTCTGCCTGCTCCAGGATTCTGTCCCCCAGAGAGGCCACTGGTCCCACACACAGGCCCCCCAGCCAGCCCCACCCCCTTGCTTGCTGCCAGCAGCCAGACCTCCCCACGTCCCCAAATGCAGAGCCCCTTCCCTAGCATGGCCCGCTGCCCTCAGCTCCCCAAAAAGAGAGGCAGGAGAGCCCCTGTCTCTGTTCGTTTTCCCAGCAGGTTTTCCCTCTGGATACAGCAAGATGTAAAGACAAGACCAAGAGCTTTTACGCAAAATAAGTAGAGAAGTCTGCTTAACAGTCCAGCAATTAGTGCCCCAGTGCTTGAAGCCAAGAGGATAAATCCACTGGGATTTATTCACTGGAAACAGGAGTGGCTGACAGGATGATTTATGGCACACTCAGAGCTGCAAAGCTGGAGCCTTCTTTCTGGGCCATCACAGAAGTTCTGCCTCCCTCAAAGTCACAACACAGAGCAGACCCCCCCTCCCATTGCTTCTGCAGCAGCACTGCTCCTACCAGCCTGCCCAAGGGCAGGAGGGGACGCTTGCCCAGGGAGCAGGGATCAGGAGGCTCGGGGCTCCCTGTCCTACTCAGGGCAGGGGCTGGCCAGTGCCACAAAGCAAAAACAGGAGTCAGGAAGGCTTAAATGCAATCAGCACTTGTAAATAAGAGTAAGCCACCAGGGAAATCACTTTTGAAATGCAAGAAGCACCCTGAACAAGTTAGCTTTATTCCTTACAAGCTCCTCAAGTTGTCCACTGGAAGGTTTTAAATTTAACAGAAACATTTACCGTATTGTAAGGCCTTCAGTCCCCTCCTGATAAGCAAACCTAGTGAATTCTCTTGCCGAAGGGTGCTCAAAAGGAACAGGGTGTGTTTGTTGGGTTCCTGACCCTAATCTCTTTGCTGGGGCTGCTCTCTGCCTGGTACAGACCTCTTTGCTGCAACACAGCGATGTTTTAATTACTATTCTAACAGTAAAGCTCTACTCTTTTTTTTTTTTTTTTTTTATGGTCATAGTTATCCGTAAGAATTTTCTATTAAAAAAAAAAAAATTAAAACAATACCTTTTGCCTCTGAGGGGAGGCAGCAGTAGCAAGTGTCCAGCACGTTCCCTTCTCTCTTACCTGCCCAGAGAACTCCAGGCACCTGCCTGGGTGGTGCTGAGGATGGCACCTGCAAAATTTTCATTCCGTTAGTTCACTGAGGTGACCTGAGCACTAGTTATACCTGATGGTGCCCACCTGCTGAATGGCCCAGCAGCAGCAGCAGCAGCATTTGCATTTCGTACATCCGCAGTCAGGCTGTCTGGCTGGAAGTGACCAGGGGTACAAGGCCCGTATTCACCTGACCCTGCTGCGATCCAAATCCTCACCTGTACCTTGTCGTGATCCAGATCCAAACACCTGCCCCAGAGGAGCCATCAGGAAGGATGTCCCAGTGCACAGTTTGCAGAACACGGCACAGGGAGCGTGGGCTGCGCTTCACCCCATTGCCGACACTGCGCTGACCAGACCCCAGGCAAAAACACACAGAGCCAATTCAGCAGCACTTGTTTCTCCTTCAGGAGAAGAAAAGAAGGCACAGACAGACAAGAGATTACACAACCAGGTTATAAAATGAAACACAACTCTTTTATTCCGGCAGGTCCATCCATCCCCATACGTGGAGCAGGGGCTGCCCAGAAGGATGACAGGCAAAAAAATGTGATCTCAGTGCAAACAGTCATTTGTAGCACAATGACATTTGGAGAAGAGGCTCAGCCCTGCCGCTCACCCTCATTGTTGCTGCCAGACGCTGGCAGCTCAAGTCTGGAGGGGTTCTGCCCACGTGAGCCCACCTGGGCTCCTATTAAGGCTTCACCGGTGAGGTTCGACGCTACTGTTGTCTGTACGTACAGCAGCTCAGCTAAAGACTGATTACAAACTCCATAGGCACAGTGACTCCACAGAGTACATCACACAGAGAAACACTGGCAACCCGGGGAGGGGGAAACACTTCCAAAGGGACAAGCAGTTGTAACAGTATTTATTGCCACCTCACCACGCTCACTGTAAAATAAAATCCTTGATCCCCACCTCTGCAAATGTATTGTGAATGGTAAAATAAATCAGCAGCAAAAACTGTTGCAAGAAACCAGTGGGCACCCAGGGACCACAGGTGTCCCTGTCTCCAGGGAGCAGGGGTGTGGAGGGGCTCTGCCAGGCAACAGCTATGCCCCAGCACCAGGGCAAAGGTAATTTAAACACAGACATCAAATCCATACTTGGAGGGACAGAAGTAGACTCGCTCCTCCGGTTGTTCAGGGAAGAACGGGAGACACCCCAGGAGTGGAGCTGCAAACAGCTGCCCTTCCCAAGCCTGCAACCCTTGAAAAATACATACATGTGTCTATTATTGCCAACAAGGAGTTTTAATACCCACCTCCCTTGCACCACCAGGGGAGTGAATTTGCAGAGCTTGGTTTTGCTCTTTCAGGGTGGAAGGGAGGAGCTGATTTGTAGGAGAAGAGGAAGGGGCAGACCTGGATATCCGGTGTCTGAGGTAAGGTTGGAGGAAAAAGTGCAGCAAGAAAGAGATGCAAGAAAAACAAACAAAGCCGCTTGGCTCTGAGCATCTCTCGTATGAAAATGATTGTCAAAGAAGTCACTAGTGAAAACAAGGTAAAAAAATACGTTCGCTGGAGAGGTACCTTTCTGTATCTTTCGGCATCAGAACACTAACCCGAGGTCCATGCAGTGTTTTCAGTTCACCACAGGAATACTCTTTGGAAAGCCCAAGCTGTGTCATCCCAACACACACCTCTGGAGATGCCACCCGGCTCGGGCGGTGAAGAGAAGACCTGGAGATCTCCTGTGTCCATCTGGGGAGGGGACGCAGACGTCCCGTGGGGTCAGCCCCAAAAGCTGCCCAGTCTCTCCAGCACCGGGGTCCCCACCGTGGCACTACCCAAAGCGGAACTTCAGCCGGTACTTGATGGGGCCAGCGTTCTTCCGAGGTGGGGATGGGGCAACCTTCGGCTTCGGCAGCGGGGGCTTCTTCTCTGGGAGGGCGACGGTGAAGGTGAGCTCAGGGGGCTGCGGCTGCCAGAAGCGAGGCAGGAAGTGTGTGGAGACATGCTGGGGCCGGGCACGGGGGCTGCAGCCCCTCTTGGCTTTGCCCCGCTTGTTGAGGGCCACGTACCACTGGCACCCCGAGCGTGGGCTGCGGTGCACGGCTGAGGCGTAGGTGTTGTAGCTGTTCTCCTGGAAGCGCTCCCGGAAATGGCAGTCTGCTGGGAACCGGGCCTGTGGGGACAGTGGGGACAGCGTTCGCCAAGAGCTGCCGTTCCCTGTCCTTCACCCCCACCCTTGATGCTTGCTGGGTTTGTCTGTCTCCCAAAAGCGAGTCTAAAGGGGTGGGTGGAAACACAGGACACCCATGTCAAGGGCGCTGGGTAACCAACCATTTGGAAAACCCCCAACACAGATACTTCAGTAGCTGATTGCCACCCAGTTTGGAGCTTCCTTGAAAATAAAAGGCTTGGACCACCCCAGCACCACCACAAAGAAGGGGAACCTTGCCACAAAGAAGTGGCACCTTGCACTCCAAGTGGAGATGTTTTCAAGGAGAGAAGGAACTAAGGCACGTTCCCAGAGTTAGTAGATCCTGGCCCATTACACGTGACAGGCTTATACATTCACCTTTCACAACCACGATATAGGTCAAGGGACCAAGAGCGTGAAATGGAGCAGAAATAATGGCAGCCTGGACGGGCTGCCAGCAAGCCTGGGAGGCACACAGCTCTGGAACAGGGCTGTTGGAGGAATCAGACTGAGCAAAACCCCTTTGAGATACCATGGCACTGTTGAACCATTGCAAAGCAGGAGGCAGGAAGTTAAACTTACACAGCCATAATACTTCTTCTTTTGTGTCCCTAAGGTCCAGCAGAAAAGCCGTATGTCAGTTTAAAAATATTTACATTGAGGCCCTTGAGAAACAATTTCATTGTTTTTGAGTTTTTCCTCCACTTTTTCATTTATACTCACTCTCTTCTGTTTCATTCACGGTTCCTCTGTGCTGCAGCCAGTTCTCCTTTACACTGAACTGGTGGAAAAAGGTTTTATTCTGTGAGGGAGTGGGAAAGAAAGTAAGCAAAGAAAGCAAAGAAAGCAAAGAAAGCAAAGAAAGCAAAGAAAGCAAAGAAAGAAATGAAAGAAAAGAAAGAAAAGAAAGAAAAGAAAGAAAGAAAACCACAACAGTGACTTTTTGCATCCTTGGCCTTTACAAAGCAGTAATTCACAGATCACAGCATTCAACCCATTTGTCTGGCCAAAAGGTTCCTGTATAGGAAATCTATTCACCTTTTCTTAGACCAGTAAACTGGGAGTTGCCTTACTAAATAATGACCAAGGCGGAGATTTTGCAGGAAGCAGGATGTGCTAAGGCTAAGCAGCCAGCATGATTCAAGATTTTCTGTAGTCATGTTCAAAGCCTGTTTCTTGTACACTTACTCTTATATACGTTTCTCATGTACCAATCAGCCTACTTAGCAATTTCACTACAATCTCATGTTCTGCCTTCCACATTTTTGCAGTAACATTTTAAGCTTATTACACACTTCAGCCTCAGCACGGTAAAACTGATGAGCACAGCAATTCACCTCTGAGAAGTGTGCACACCAACTCTGGTTGCATCTTCTTCCTTCAGTTAAATGGACAGATTCACGTTCCTCTCTTTTTCTCTGTCCCTTTCACAACAAATCTGCCCCTTGCTCTGTTTACTTGACATCCACGTCAATGGATATGTGACAGTGCCTGTGCTCACACTGGTTTGCCCAGGTTGCTCCATCTCTCCAGCTTACACTCCTGGGCCTCCCTGAATTTAGACATCTCAAAGCATCTCGTTAAGATGCTAGTATTGTCACAGCCACTGCAGGTTAGCTCACACAGCTGACATACAGGATGCACTGACAGGAAAAAAGTTCTTTAAGCAGCATTGCAGGTCTAACCTCGCTCATGTGCCCTGTCATGTTTTTGGCCACCAGTCACTTTCAGTTAAGAAGCCAAGAAGAGAGGGAAGTGGGCAAAGGGGAAGAAAGTGAGATGGTAAGTTATCTAGCAACCAGCAACAATCAGGTTGGCATTACCTTTCGATGAGGTGAATACTCATCTACAGTGCTGAAACAAAAAGGAAAATCCAAATTATTCTTTCCAGCCAAAGCTTAGGAAAAGGAAGTTTTAGCTATTTTACAAAGTTTACTACAAAGTTTACAACATCAGAAAGTTTTTAACACTAAATGGTCACTGCAGAAAGGCTGCAGACCTCCTTCAGGAAAAATTAAAGGCACCTGGCTCAGCCAGAAAGGTTTTTTTGACTTGAACAATTGATGTCGTGAAAAGCAATGCTGTCAGCCCATGAGCTGTTGCAGGAGACAAACACAGCTCAGGCCCCCAAAGTAAGTGGTCAGGGTCACCCTCAAGGACACAGCTCCCTCCACTTCCATGGCCCAACCATGGAAACCAACTCCTTTGTTGTAAAAACCTAGCAAGGAAATATCCTTTATAAATACCATAATGATTAGTAAAATAATAACCCTGAGATGACTATTAAAAGATATTTGCTTCTCAGTACTGCCGACTGCAGAGAGAATGAGAATAAAGGTACCATCTGAAGTCACAGACTGCAGCTTCTGAGGGAATTTTTGCCAGCTTCTCCACAAAGATTTGCTTTTCTTGAGAGTAAGCCCAAATAAAATTGATGAAAGTGAAGCCCAACAAACATCAGGGAAAACTGAATAATCTAGTTTTAGTTTAGAAAAGAGATGATTAGTTAAAATGAATATGTTACTTGTATCACTCCTCACTTGACTGAATTACAGCAAGATGGAGACAAAAATAAATTACAGTCTAAATAAAAGGAGACTTGATCACAAATATAACCAATACTTACTGATGGCGATGCATCCCAAGTATCTTCTGAAATTCTTTCAGGTCCTTCTCAAGAATGGGACATTCATACACATCATCTAACACATTTCTGTATATTGCCTACAAAATAAAACAAAATGAAACAAAATAAAACAAAAAAGATTGTGCAAATGTCTGACAATTCAAACATAAATCTAAGGCATCACATCAGCAATCTAAATCAATTCAGGCACTAGCCTACTGAAACAACTTTCATCATTATATTTCTGCAAAACCCATAAGGAGAGAACCTTCCTGTTTAAACTTCCAACTGGTTAATATTCAGCTTGTCTTTGTAGAAACACTCTTAGTACTGTCACCAAGTGAGAGTCCAAAATGTTTATCCTCTTTTCTCTACAAATGGGAAAATTTAAAACACCATTTGTGGCTGTTATACAAAATCTGGGTTAGGTCAGAAGAACACATTCTGAAGCAACACACCACACCACACCATCTTCACTTACTCAAAATGATAACAAACAGGTTCCTTGAATTAAGACTTTTAAAATGGCAAAATGTTCTACGTCACCTTTCCTCACATTTGCATACATTTTAAACTGAGTTGATGTCTTCCACAAACTCCCAGAACTCTGTTAGTTATAAACTAATAGATAAATAAACCTATCTTCTAATTTTGGGGGAAGGCATTGTCATGATTGAAACTGTAGGAAGTATTTTCTCTACACTTTTTCAGAATTTGCACACGGATCCTTGTCTTTCCCTTCTAAGAAAATGAGGAATACGTATGAGCTGAGTCATCAGGTTTGCTATGGCCCAATTAACACTCTGACATTCACAGGTTTCTGCATGAATGATTTTAGCCTACAATCCTATACGTTGTTCTTGCACATATAACTGCAACCATTGTTAACGTTACTGCTGTTTAATATTGCACAGAAGCTTCAAGAAGAGAGATTGTGTGATGGTGCACAGTCACGCCTCCACGGCCCTTAGGAAGATCGCCATCTGCATATAAAGAGTCTCGTCAGGAAAAGTGGAAGATCTGCAAAGTCTCCTAAAATACTCTCCTCTTTAACTAGCAGGGGAAAAAATATATATTTAAAAAAAGATCAACAACCAGGTGGATGTTGGTCAGCAACAATGGGCTATTTCCAAATTTACAGGGGAATTACAAGAGCTTTTGGAATTCATGCAGAAATATCAGAAGATCTTTGCTAGCAAGTAGGGACAAAATTGTATTTATTAAAAGACATAAATTTGTGCTGCTCCCCACGTGCATTCAGCAAAACACTGTGGAATACAATTTCACTCCTCAGTCAAAGTAGCATCTCTTACAGAGACCTGAGAACTCTTAGTCCATGGATACCAGCCACAGATCCTGTTCTGAGAGACACTGTGTCCAAGGAATCTCCACATCTTTGTAGTTTTATTTTTTATCTTTCTAACTTTTCCCATTTTCTAGAGATCACAGGATTTCCATAAGTTTCATATGTTAATGTTTTTGACATTGAATGTATTGATAATACTGGTTTTCTGTTCAAACTGACTGTCTTTAAGGCATTTAAGGAAGACACGTACAAATCATTTTATATTATAGGTTTCACAGAGAAACCGTAAGTATGAAAAAATATGTTTTATAGAGTTTTCTGCTGTGGCTTTTTAGACACAGTAAGTAATTAAACAGTGCTGAAGTGCATCAGAAAGTGTTTCAATACCTTTAAAAATTGTTTTAAATGCTCATCTTCATGTAACCAGTCTTTGTAGAGAGAAGTCCACGGAGATACCAAATGTAACACTTTCCGCTTCCTACAAGACACATCAGACTCATCTTCTTTCCCTTGGTGGTTCTTAGCACAATAGGCGCAGTAGGTTAAGGAATGAATAATAAGGTCTCACATAAACTTAAAAATTAACTGATGGCAAAGACTTTGCAATCATCTCATCGAAAGATTTTTTTTCAGTACATTACTCAGTTTTAAATGTTTTATCCTATCTGAAGCTTTAGGAGTTTCATCAACTTTTTGGAATGAAATTCTCAGTAATACACATGCCAAATAGTCCTCTGTGCCAACATGATTTTTCTTCATTACAGATTAGAGAGGTGATTCTATAAAAATAAAATCAATTCAAAAGGAATTACAAAACGTTGAGTCATATCTTTTCTGCAGAACTGAGAATGAACCTTTGTCTTGCACATCACGGCTACGTGAATGTCTGTGGGAAGGAGGGCAATGTATCATTAACAATAACAAAAAACCCAGGCAAAAGAAGTCAGTTTCTTTCTGCCTGCACAAATTACAGTATCTGCAGAAATACCACTCTTAAAATAAAAAAAGAGTGAACAACTATTTCTACCACTGTTCTCTATTCACAAAGCAGCAACACCAAACAGCAGACAATACCCACTTGTACATTGTTCCTATCCCTTTGCTATACTTTCGATTAAGAGGTAAAAAGATGGTGTTTTCACCTCAAAACGTAAAGAAGGGGGAAAAAGAAAAGCAAAGAAAGTTTATTTTATAGCCACAAGTTTATTTAAGCAATGCTCCATAGCTTATGGAAATCATTGGAAATGCATGAAAATAATTCTTTTATCTCAGAATGAGTTAAGACTTATATCCTGTATCACATGAAAAAAATATTGCAAAATGCTTATTCTTTACTTTTTCTCTTTGTAGATATTCTAAGAATTAACATAACCTGGAAAAGTTTTAACCCCACTTTAAATGTTACCTCGTCACAGTTATAAAAGCTTATTTATCTTTAAACAAAAACAAAAATTGCATTGTCGCTATGAGTTAGGCATCTGCTTCAATACAGGTTTATTCTGAGGCAGCTTTATCTTTGTATATTTGACTTCAGAGAAGGAATTTTTTGTTTATTGATTCCTCAGCTATGCAAATTCTAAATGTTTTAGTAAGTGAACGTGTGTGTGTGTATACCTAGTTCCAGGCATGAGCCAATTAGGGGAACTCATATCCAAATTTGGATTTAATGTTTCCAGTTTGAATCTCTTCATCCTCAACCCATTTGAGTTTAGAATATAATATAACCTAAACTTTGGGAAGCTATAGATTTGAGTCAAATCCAGGTATCATAAACCTTATGAAAACTGGATTGGAGAAAAAGAGACTTTGAAAGATCAACTAAACCAGTCCATCCAAATCCACCCCAACTAGTCCACCTTAAGAGAGGCTCAAGCATACCACTGCAATACATTTTCTGATTTCTTCTTCTTAATACTCTCCAATAAAAAAGATTCTACTGTCTCACACATTTTCAACTCCACCATTTATTTTCTTAAGGAAAAAAAAAATCCAAAATAATTCTTAGTATCTAACATGAAAATATCTTACAGCAATTTATTCTCACTGCCTTTTGTCCCATCTGGCACTGATATGGGAACAGATTCTTCTGTTCCTCTTTAAGTACCTGAAAGACTGCCTATTTACATATAGATTCCCTTTTTTCAGTAAAACAATCCCAATTCTTTCACATCTTCTTTGTAGGTCTTTTTTTCTAGAATACTGGTAATTCCCATTGGTCTCTTCTGAAGTTTTTCCAGTTTGTTCATGCATTTCCTGGGCTGTGATGCCAAAATCTCAAATGCAGTTCACTTTCTAAACATGCCATAGTAAATATTTGACAATTTTTCTCTTTTCTTACCAATTTTTCATGCAACCTCAAAACAATCATGCAGGATTGTATTTCAATAATAGGCAAAGAACAAAACCAGGCATGCAATTTTGATATAAGGCTCAATGATAGATAAAACTAGAAGAAAGTGTGTGACCCCTGTGACTGCAACATTCAGTAAAAGGATATTGCCTCAGAAGTGCCTGGCACAAGTCATCGGTCGTCATGAAGACTGTGTACGTGAGCAGGAAGTCATCCAGGAGAGTTTCTGCAGAGGAAGACAAAACAAAGTCCAAGGCACAATACATTAGTCAGAGCAGAAAGAGAGTATTTTAAAAAAAAAAAAAAAAAAAAAAAAAAAAAGGTCCAAAGAATACAGAATATATGAAACTAAGTTTCAAAAAGTTAACAATATGTTGCCTCTGCAATGATCCATCTCTTCATTTAACAAGCACATTCTCAGCTCCCATAGCCCCAACAGGCACAGGTATGCACAAATAAGTCACAGTTCAGGGATCAGTAAGAAAGAGTCCTTATCGCAAACACCACCATCCCAGTTAGCTGAGCTGCACAAAGCAACCTTTCCATACACTAACTTGTTCTGGAAATTCAGAAGACAAGCTTTTAGTAGTAGGAGAGAGAAAACTGATTGCCATGGAATGTGATTAACATCTATGCACAGTAGTTGAGAACCATGAAATAAATACGTGCAAATCTTTAGCTGGTTAGTCTTGGCATCACTGTAAGTGCTGACAAGTTTTCTCTAAGGTTCATTTAATTACATTTGGAAGGGTTTTTTCTTCACTGGGTTTCTATCGTTGAGTCTAAAGGTACTTGCTAACAGACCATCCCTCCACACTGCAGCTGTAAGCACCTCAGATTGTCAGGATGAACGGCCGGTTTGGATCTCAGTGGATCTTTCTCATTCCTCGTTCCCATGCCACACTATTTTTAGGATTTTTCCAAGCCTTTACCGCACACAGCACGAAGCTGAAAGCACTGGGTTTGGTCTAGGATGCCAGGGTGCAGGGGTAATCTCATGGCGGTCTTCAACAACCCAGTGGCAGAATGGAGATAAGACCAAGCCAGTTTTTCCTGCAGATGTGCTCCAAAATGACAAGGGGCAGCCATCAGAGATGGCAACAAATTGAAATTTGTCTAGACCAAGGGATTTCCTCTTTTCCTTCTGTGAGGAGGGTCAACCATTGCGACAGGTTACCTGCACAATCTCCAACATCAGTATATTCAGGGCTTGCCTGTGCAAATCTCCAAGCATCTTGGTCTTGCTGGACCTGCTTTCATCACAAGTTGGACCCAATGCCTTCACAGATCCCTTCCAACTGAAATTATACAATTTTGAAACAAATTTGCTTCCAATTTTAGTAAACTACTCATATATGACGCTTGGTCTAGGAGTGAATCTGTACCTTTTCTTTTCTGCAAACAGACAGTTATATTGGTCTTTTTAACAACAAATTAAAAATGGTTTGGTTTGATTTTTTGGTTTTATTTTTTTTCTTCCCCAAATGATAAGATTTACAAGTTTTGAGGGGTTCCTGTTCACTGTATTTCTTTTAATTTCAGCAAACACACTGTGTTCCTTTACACAAGAGAACAGGTTTGCTTTTCCACACAAGAATAGAAACATGGGCAGAGGCTAAACAATAACAGAAGTGATTCTAGTTATATTGCAGGGCAAAAACACTTTACCAGTATAACTAGTTGGTACTAGTTAGCACCAATTATATTCAGTTGTGATGTAACTGGTGGATTTACAACCACAAAAACTAAGGGTCAAACCACACCTCACATAAGACAGACAAGGATGACCCCTGATTTCTGTATCCTGATTTATTTACTATTTGTTTGCGATCTGTTCCAGTCCAAGCTAGTGCTCGTGTAGGAGCGTGCAATCGAGGACATCCCAGCAGCTTTTCATGCTAAGGCTGCAATTTCACAATAGTTTAGACCAATTTCCATTACAGCTGCCTTGGATCTCCTTGTCAGCAAATTATTGATCCTATAGCTGTGATGCAGGATGGCAATAAGAATTCATCCATATATCATTCAATGACAGATATCATGTGGATATCACATGGATGGATAGCTAATGACATACCACTCTGTGAGCATGGGATTCAAAATAACTCCATTGACTTTTCGAAAAATTAAAATAAATCTATCTAGATCAATGCATTTAACACAGCTGGTCTAGAAAGAGTCCTGAACTAAAGATACATAGTAAAACCCCCTTGCACTCAGAAACAAAACAATTAAATTCTTTATATTTCACCAACATTGTTAAAAATGGTGGAAAGTATTATCTTTGCATAAAAAGGGTATTTTGTCTCAGTAAATGAAAAGACATGGTGAACAGCTTGTTCTCTATCTGAAAGGTCATCTATTCATTCTGTTGCACGTCTTTTGGATGATACAATGCAACTATTAAAGTTGGAGGTTTCACAAACATTTATTTGGAAACAGCTCAGCTTGGAGTCAACAACTACATTTTAGTTCTTCCTTGAACCATGTGACTCAGCAGTGATCCTCACAAAGTCAGAGACATTTACAGCAGATTATTTCCCTAATTTGCTACTCTACGTAGGTGATATCTGAGTTTCAGCAATACACAGCCATGTGTTCAGAAAAGAAATTAAGTCCTAGTTGAAGCAAAACTGCAATGCTTATCAATGAACTTCTGCAATTGTTCAAAATAGCATGACTCGATCGTACTAATAGGTGTTCAAGAAACAACTTAGAGGTTTATTTTTATTACCTAATTATCTGTTTTCCAGATATCTATCTTCAGTTCTTCAATTCATCCAGCATCCCCAAGTGTGGGGATGGAAAGAAAGGCTGGTTTGGCTATAATTTGAGTTTTTTGGGTTTTTTTCTTAAACTTCTCGCAAGAACTACGCTACAAACAATATTAAGGCAATTCTCTCAAAAAAATAGTGAAGGGAAGCCTAACATTTTGTTCAGATCATTTACAATTGTTTTTAACCCTCTGTTCATCTCCCTCTCTCATGCTCAATCATACATCCTTCCATTCACAGCATCTTGTTTCTAACAAAACAAGGTGTATCGCTCAGCTGACTTGAAGTTGCACAGACGTGTACATAGTGGTTTCTCTTATCCTCTAAATACAGAGGAAATGCTAAAAGGAAAAGTTCATAAGTTATGTTTCCCATAGCTTGTATATAGGATAAATTTCTTCAAATTGCCTCTAAACTTGTTTAGAAATTTAAACCCTAAAGGAATGTTCTGAAAAAAAAAAAAGTCTGGATTATACATGTGGTCCATTAATAGCATCACTCATCCGTTAAATTACTTTACAAGTAAGCAATGAAAGTGCTTTTGCTAGATTAAATATCTATTACCAGGCATCACCTAAAGACTTTACGATAATATTCGTATTTTTAAATGCTTGCACTAGCTCGTAGGTATTTCCCTCAAGTCCTACTGTTCACTGTAACTATCTTCTGTATTTTCTTCCTAAATGCCCTGTAATTTAAAATCATGCCAGAATGGTTTTTCATGCCATAGCAGGAACACAAAACCTAAGGGTGTACTAATCTTTCAAAAATAATTTGCTCAAAACAAACAACTGCACACTTGTCAGACACTTTTGGACACTAATATGTGTCCACAAATTATAATTTCTGTTCTTAATCTATGGAGAGAAAGGGCAACCAGGAGAGGATTTATTCAAAGCACATTATTCATTCTGTTACTAATGGCCACTAAGAGCAGTAAATTTGAATGAGGAAGGGCTCTAAATGCACAAGTTGAGCTGACAATTATAAACAAAAGTCTTTCTGTGCTTTTTTCTGTTTAGTCAAAATTGATTTAAGAGTTAAAAAAAAGGCAATTCCAGACAAATCATTAATAATTTACAGTCCACCATAAGCCCACTCAGAATGGCAGTGAAATGTATACCTCTGCTTTTAAATTTTACACTGTGTTCCAGTTTCTGCCTAAATTTGTGACCATTTTTCTTATAATTCCCATAGAAAAAGTTTTTCTGGGATTTGTAGCAAACAGGGAGAATAAAATGAACAGAAATTGTTGTAAAAGAAAAGCTCCTACTGGAAGGAAACTCTTCGTGCAAAAGCCTGTGATGGTATGGTACTTTTTTTTTAATTTCTCTTCTTCATGATTTTTTTATATAATTTTTTTCTTCTAGCCATCAATCTAACTTTTCCTTGTTCCTCACAATTTTCCTTTATTTGGCTAAGCAATTATTACGAAGTAGGCAGTTAACTTGCAGCTATGGAATATTTCATTTCAAAAACAATTTCAAGCATTTTAAAGCTTCATTAAGACATGCAACAGAACCAGCATGTGTCCAGTGGGCTCCTGGTCTTGCAGTTCTTTGGGGGCAGCCTTAGGCAGTAATCTCACCACACCAATTGAGTGTGAGTTCCACAGGCATAAAAATAATAAAAAAGCAGGCACTGTGCTTGTTTGCTATTAAATAATCAATTCACACCAGCTTCTGCTGAGACAGTTTCTCCCAGGTGGTGTGTCCTCTCCTTTCCCCAGGTGAAATAAAGCATCTGGACACCAGCTTTACCAGGAGCAGTTAGTACTGCTCATCCCACTTTTCTGTGATGTACAAATTCTTTTGCAAGACAAGTTCGGGGTGGCTGAGGGATGAAAACAGCAGTATATAGATATGGGATGTTCTCACAAGTGTGAAATAGCCAGGGAACATCTGCTTTCAGCTGGTAACTAAAGGACTCAGCAATACATCTACATGAGAAGTTGCAACTGTATTGCATTTATAGAGTGATGATAGCCAATAGCAACAACGGTGTATTTGGGGGGAAGGAGGATCTAGGGTCCCAGAGACATTAAATAGTAATATATTTGGATGAACAACACATCATATGATCCCATCCCCTAAAAAAAAAAAAAAAAATCAAAAGGATTCCCTGCTGCTTTTCATGTGTCCACTTACCCCTCTAACCTGATCGCACCCTTTCTCTCTGAGAAAACAACTTTACAAGTACTAACTCAAGGTGATGGTGCAATTGTAAATGCCAGGAGGAAAGGATAGGTTTCTTATGTGGGTTTACACACCAAATATTATTTTCCAATAGTTTATTTTCTCCTTTCTTCATCCTCTTCTCTAGGCAGAGTATCAGTTACTAAGGCTTAGGACAGAAATTAATACAGATCTGGAAATGAACACAGATCTGGAAATAGAAGTTGTCCATGGCACACATTTAACAAGGCAGGACAGGTGGTACACTTCATGGTGTTGCCATGTCCAACACCTACAACCTCTTCTCAAAATGAGCATTTTCTTAAACTACCACAGTGGTAAAAGGCATCAGTGGAGCAGCCTCACATGAATAACTTGTAATGTAAATGTGAAAGGAGACTTAATTTAAAGGAAATGCCTTTGTCAAATGGGCGAAAAGTTAAGCTCTTTTGATTAAACTAAATATATTTGAGGACAACTTAAAGAAGAAAATATTTTAAAAGCTATCACATAGAATGAGTTAAGAAGGAAAAGCAGGGAAATATTCCAGTGTTACAGATAGATATACCTCTCTAACTATTCACCCAGCAATTTGTATGTCCAGATATTATTTACTAACATGCATGTGCATCAACCAGCATCTTCAGACCATCACAGCTAAATCAATACTTCATATACATTTACATTACAGACACATCCAACAGCTCAGACTATAGTCAGAATACACCTATTGCTCTATTGCTAATATTAGACTCACTGTCCAGCTATGCCAGATATAATTATTCCTAATGCCTGAGTCATTAATCCCTTTATACCCACAAGAAGAGATAACTTGAAGACAAATTCCAGTTTGTCCTGGTTTTCTGATCACACTATTACATCCTGAACAGTTTTTAGTTTGCTGCTTCTCAATGTCCAACAACAAAAATCCAACAAACAAGCAAACAAAAAACCAAACAGAAAACCAAAGCTGCCGAAAAGTAAGACAAGTCTTCCCACTCTCAGCGACAAACTGTGACTGCTAAAATGACAAGAACCATTCTCTTTTTCATCTACAGAGCAACATTTCAGACACTGTTCTTTCCACTCTATAGCATTTCTGTTTCCACGTTCTTTCCAGTATGTGCTTATTTAATTATTAAGCAAAAAAAATAAAGCTATGGAAACAAGGCAATGGAAAGGATTTAACATATGCAACATATTGAGTTTTTTGCTTGGCAATGGAAAGGATTTAACATATGCAACATATTGAGTTTTTTGCTTGGCAATGGAAAGGATTTAACATATGCAACATATTGAGTTTTTTGCTTGGCAATGGAAAGGATTTAACATATGCAACATATTGAGTTTTTTGCTTACAATTGTGTGGTTTATAAAAGGTAACTTCCCCTATACAGAGGAGTATAAGCATATAGACTCCATGCATATAGACTCTACTCCTTTATCTGCAGATTGTCTCTCATGTACTGTTAGTACATGGGAAGACAGTACTGATGGTACAGTCTGTTAAACTCCAAAGAAAAATAAGGAATCTTGGGCTTGTTCCTTTTTTTTTTTTTTTTAACTTATCACCATTCTGAGCCTAAATCTCTTCAACTTTGCACAGTACAAATCTACTGTGAATGGCTGTGCAAGAATTACAGAAAGATTTAAGGGTTTTTCAGGCTTGTATTCTGCACTAAATCGGATTATAAGAAAATATAGATAAAGCACTGGAATGCAAGTCTTTTTCCACTTTATGCAAAGTAGTGATTCAGCTTTCTCCAAGGATTTGCTGGTGGAGGCCAAACACGTGTGGAGACTGAAGGCAAAATAAAACAAACAAACAAAAAACACAACCAAACAAAAAAAAAACAAAAAAAAAAAAAAAAAACCAAAAAAACCAAACAAACAAACAAAAAAAAGAGATAATTAAACCGAGTAAAAGGATGGAAACTCATGCACTGAATTAAAAATTAATAAGTCTCTGCTTTCCAAGCCAAGGAAATCACTAAGTTCCCTTCCTGCTCAATTTACCTTTCAGAATATAACAAATAGGAGTAGATCATAAGATCTTTTTCATCCTGAAGCATGAGTATAAGGTACTGGTTGTCAGCATGTAGGAACTCCAGTAGCACAAAATATGAATGGGGACTACACAGGCATTTTTCAAACATCAATGCAAACTCTGAGTTTTGTTTTGTTTTGTGTGACAATGAGGTCTCTTTGGTGTTTGGGGGGGATATTTTTGACAAAGACGAAGAGGGAAATAAATGTATTTTACACAATATACAATAAATTCTAAAACCCTTTAGCTATGCCATTTCCCATTTGTGATTATGGCAAAGATGATGAGATGACCATATGGTCAGGTCCTGACATGCCCTTATGTTAATACATTTACCAGTATTAGCCAGAGCTACAAATTTCATAATCACCAACAACCTCAAAATTTGTTCTCTGCATCATCCTTACCTTGCAGGACCAGCCACTTCTTTCTGTTTTGTGAGGCTCATCCTTCAGAGTATATTTGGGGGAAAAAATCCAAACAGCTAAACCAACTGAATCCTTTGGAATTTTTTTCTTCCTATCTATGACTGAAAGCTAGGATCAATAATACTAATGCACCTCTGACCTCATTGCACATATTGGAAATCTTTTTTTTTTTTAAAGAAAATATTCACTGATGGGGTTAGCAACACCATACTGATCAGAAATAGTTAAAACTTGCATGTCTCGCAATCATCAAGAAAAGCAGCCCTATGAGATGAGGTTACAGCTGGGCAAACAGACAGATGAGCTCCCTGTGCTTGAGTAAAATGGATGCTGATTGCTTACTATTCTATAGGGAATAAACATTTTTGCTATTTTAAATATTCAGTCACTGAGTTCAAATTAAACAAAATGAGGTCTACAGCAAAGCGTTTTCAAGTTTTTCAGCCTCTCGGTGCTGAAGGTTTGTAGGCACAATAAATTCTTGTCACACCTCTTACTCCTTTCTGCAAAACGAGAAAAATTATAACCACACCTCAAGGCAGACAATGCTACACGCAGATTCTTTGTGTGGATTGGTTGATATAATACTATGCAATGCTCTAAAACCTTTCAGCAATGCAAACACAGGTCCTGTGAGTTCTAATTGTAATCAGAAAATTGCTTGTTCTGCAGAAACGGAAAAACGATTTGATGGCAACTCTTTTTAAAGATAGGAGTTTCTCAATAATCTGTAATTTCACAGCCATTTACTAAAAATGTCAGGATATCTCAGAGTACAAACAGTAAATGCAAATTGCTATCATTACTATCTGATCTAGCAAGATATTGCTCTTGTCTGAGAGGTTGCTGAGTGGTCCCAGACCTCCATTGCATTTAGCAGATAGCAGTGGTGCTCAGGACCTTGCAGGATTAGCCCTTAATTCAAAATCAAATCCTCTAATAGTGCTATGCCACCATGGACACAGCATGAAGAAAAAAATGAAAATGATGCCGAGAAAGAAAGGTCAGTGAAAAAAAAGAACATCGATATATAATTTGCTGCTAATGTATTAAAACAATTATAGTAGTTATGTCACCTAACCACCAAAGCACCGAGAAATCAATGCACAAAGGACTAAAGAGCAAGCCATTTATTTCTGGCATTAGGTTAGAAAATGAAAATACATAAGGGCAAGATATTTAACTTGTACAACCACATTTTTTATTAGAGGACAAAAGTCAGAACTAGGAATAATTTCTAAGGTCATCTCCCAGAAATTTCTGGCAGTATTTTAACATCTGCAAAATGAATCAAACACATTTTGTCTGGTAAGGTCAAAGATCCTCCTAAAGTTGCATTCCAGTTGCTGCTATCACATGTATTGGAGCAGTTTCTTATTTTGTTTGAGGGACAGAAAGCCCTGAAGCCACAGGCAGGGAGCAAATGTCAAACTTGTCCAGGTTTAATGAGACACTAATTTTTCCACATAGAAATCTGAAGCTCCCTTTTTCCTCCAGGTAGGAGGGAGACCTGGTGATTAATGTGCAGCTATAATGGCCGGGGTTACTTGAAATTATTGAACAAATCCTCTACGCCTTACACATTTTGAAGCATTAGAAAATGTTGCCTATAGCAGTCACCCTAAGATATTGACAATTTTTGTTAAAAAGTGCCTTTGACTGCTGCACTCAAGCTTTCCATGCAGTAAAACTTGACAGTAAATGGAGGTATTTTAATGCACATGTGAAATGTGAAGTCCTCACACAAGTCTTGCTGCAGAAGGCAGCCACTCCTTGTTCGCATCAGGCACCTCCCGAAGTGCTTTAGGAGAAAAAACCATCCTCTCTTTCCATCGATTGTTTAAAATAGGCCAGCCAGACCAGGATTGCCTGTAGCAGCAGGACAGAGGATAAAAGATTTAATGGTTCCCTTTCATCCTTCTGCCTGCAGTCCAGCTGCCTTAGCACAGCATGCTGTGATCTGCCCTCATGGGTTTGGACCTCCAGCCTGCACACTGCCTGGCACCCCAGGCACTAGTGTGGCTCAGTAAAAGTTACAGGAGCAAGTGCAAGGCAAGCTTCTACTTTTCCGCTTCTGTCTTGCACCTGAACATCTTTGCATGCTCCTCCCCAAGCACCCAAAGAGATGCAGTCTCTCCAGCCCAATGGCACAAGTTCCAGGTGCCACCGAGAGCTGTCACTGCCTCCGTGCCTCCTTTTGTTCCTGCTGGCAGCACAGCACACAGCCAGCGACAGCTGTGCACAGAAAGGGGCTGTATCATCTGTCCCCTCTGCCACTGCAAGCCTGGTCCTACCAAATGGCTACTCTAAGGTGCCCAGGGCTGCTCAAGTTTTTTGCCAGGTGCACCGGCTCAGCAGACATTGGAGTCAAAAGGAAACTTTAAAATTAGACATTCAACTTTCAGAAAGTTAACAGCAAGGCAGGTCCATTTAATCTTTATTCCTTTTGTCTTTGCTGTCCAACACTTATGTGGCACTTAAGAATAGCCAAGTTTCAAATTCAGCATGTCCTTCTCATTGCTGAACTGGAAAATCCGCTCCTAGGAAACAGTAATCTTCAAATCTAATATTACATATAAACATAAAAAATCAACACATCTTCAAAAAGATTGTGAGTTTGTCTTTTCAGGGTTATCAAAGTGAGATGCTTTAAAACAGCCTTTCAGAGACATTTCTGAGAACATGAACCCAAATTTTCTGTTAGCAACCCAAAAGTAATATACATAGACATATATATGTGACTATTAGCCCTAACATTTTTAACTTCAGTACCTAGTGACAGGCTTCAAAATCCACTGTATTTGGACACTATCCAGTCCAGCAGATTATGACTATGCTGTAATCAGTATAGTGACCAGAATACATTCCATGCTGGCACATGACATGGACAAAGGACAGGTCAAACTACACATGGCAATGCACCATCCAGAGCTCTGCAGGTCAGGGACAATGCCTAGATGTCAGTGTGCAGTGTTATCCCCATCACCTGCCTCTAACTGCTTTCCATACCCACCAGAGAGACTGGTCCCTTAGGGGAACAGAAATGTACAGATCTGCATTGTATATTTTTTAAAAGTGTTTAGCAAGAAGCTTTAATCTATTATTTTCCCCCTACAAAGCAGCAAGGGGAAATTTCTTTGTGCTTCAGCCCGGGGAAAGAGATATAAGGAGAATCTTGCTTGCCCCTGGGAGCCAAATTATCATAAATATGCTAAGCAGTGCAAGCTCCCCAACATGTGGCACTAGAACATGTGCAATAAACATCGCAGCATCTCTTCAGGGAAGCCTAGCACAACAAAACCTCCGCTGACAAAACGCTCTTGGCTTCTGTAGATTTGGCAGAACCGTCTATAAAGGGAATGATAGCATTTTCATCTGAGCAAGAACTGCTGGATTTGGTCCAAATGTCTGTAGAAGATGGGAATAGCATTCACTAGACTAATGAACAGACCGCACACTTCATCCAGCACATGAAAGGTCAAGTGATGGGATATTTTTGGTGTATTGGGTCACACACACTAGGTTAGGGTCTTGCATATACACAGCTGTGGCCCACTGTCATGTAATCTCCTAAGCAGAGAGTCACCTGCCAGTACCTTCTGACACGTGGAGGCAAAAGGCCCAGCAAAGATGCTGTGTGGCTGCCATGTGTTACAGGCCCTGCTGGGTAGGGGCCATGGGGAAGGAGGGAGTACATCTTGCAAACCCACAGGAGACTCAGACAGACATTAGCATACTGCAGTGTCCCTGCTGAACTGAAGGATACCACTTCCAGCATTTTACCCAGGGTGTACAATACTTCAGGCTGATGGGCACACGCTTCTCAGATACCTCTGAAATAACTTTAGCATTACCTAAACAGCTACAACACAGAGTAGAGACCTCCCTGTACTGGGAGAGGGATAGCACAAGAGACACAACATGCAAAAACCGACCAGGGCCATACATGCATCTCACATTTCCACACCGGCCTACCTCCCCCCTCCCCAGGACAGAGCAGCACGGCTTCACAGCATAAAAACAGAACCATGAGCATCAGAGCACTCATAAGGCAGCTACGTTTTGCTTCCCTGTGTGGTGAATGGGTTCCAAAAAAAACTTGATGAGTTTCATGATAGTGGTGTTGAAATACATTGTTACACTAATTGCAGACTTATTTGTATGATCTACGTCCTTAAATTATAAACCTGAAATTGTACTTGCTGTACTGAGACACCCAAATCATACCAGTGACAGGTTAACATGTAATTAAAGACAGCTTTTTTCCTTAATATTACATCTTAATGGAAGACAGCAATAAAAAAGGTCTTGCACATAGTCTGTGTATGTATTAAGAACATCTAACAACTTCAAACTATTGTGTTTGTCAGTACAACCCTGTGCTGACAGCTGAACGAAAGAAGTAACAAAGCTTCTTGCTTGCCCTGTTTAAAGATCATACAGGGCTAAGACATGAGGAACAGATATTATCCAGAGTTCAGCTGCTTGGGGAGTAAAACACCTTCTTGAGCATATTTGCCCATGGCAGTAGAACTCTGTTTGTGTGCACTTTGGCTGTTTGCAATACACAGTAGCTCAATGCTAGACTTTTAAGAATGAACACCTTTATTTTGATAATTTTAAAACTATTTTTACTCACTGGGGACTTCAGCATTAGATCCTGGACTGAGCTGTACCATAATTACTCAGGGATTTTAGGTGATGGTCTTACTTATTTCAGTAAAATAAAGTGGAGATATTAAGCAATTATAGATGAAAGCCTTTTGGGGTGATTTGCTAAAGGTGTATTTTCACTTCTCTCAAT
Organism: Pyrocephalus nanus; assembly: GCA_038380795.1. Classification (NCBI taxonomy): domain Eukaryota; kingdom Metazoa; phylum Chordata; class Aves; order Passeriformes; family Tyrannidae; genus Pyrocephalus; species Pyrocephalus nanus. The sequence continues at coordinate 115,702 of CM076261.1, forward strand.
ATTTTGGATTTTTAGTGCTCTTTATTGACTCAGTCACCAGAAAAAAAAAAAAAAAAACACAAACCAAACCAAACCAAACCACATAACTCTTAAATTGCAGGATCATACCGTCCAAAATTATGCCTTTCTTCCTTTGTATCTTTCTTTTACAAGTCTTATGATATACTGTGCTTTTCATGCACACACTGGAAAGCATTTAACGCAAGAGATGCATCTGTACCTCGTGGAAATTGTTTGTTCAGGTTTTAGCTCTTCATCGAGACAGCCAGCTCTCTCCTGGATTCCCTTGGGGCACAGAGGAATCTCCTTGGCTGACAGGTAAACCCTACCTTTCTGTACAGGCGTATATGCATCTGATGCAATATTAAGGATAAAGGTAAAAATCCTAAACTGCAATAACACACAAGACAATAACACACAAAGTGTTAAACTGTGCCTTTTGGATCATCTTCTTCACGACCATGTTTCACCACTACATCTAACAGCATCTGGCTGTGACTAGTGCTCGCTGCCATCTTTCATTTCTATAGCTCTTTTAGGCCATTAGTGCCAGCACAGTTTTCATAAAGTCTGCTTTATTTTTTCAGTGTGCAAAGAAAAGGAGGCAGACGTGGGCTCAGGAGAGGCGGGAGGTACCTGCCAAGGCTGAGTACACAGATCCAGTGCCCTCCTTTTCTGCCCACCTCTTCACAGTCCCGTGCAGACAATACCAGTGCATTTGGCCAACATCATCAAATGTGAGTCAGATGGTGATACCCCTGCAAATTGCCTTTCCCTATCAATTTTTCAAACCCTCTTCAAATTAAATAGGCTAACAGCATACCTTCTACTTTCTCTCCGCATTTCTTCTTCTTTCTTATTCCCCAAAGCGACTTTTGCAACTGAATTGTCTGTCCAACTGTCTGTCAATCTTGCTCTCCCTTAGCCCTGTAAACTTCGAATCTGTTGACAAATTTCAACCAAATTTGAGACAGAGCAGCAAATTGTCAAAGACACTATGTTCCTGTAAGCAATGGGTAAACTTACTCTCACTGCTTACAGAAACACAGTGTATTTGACACTTCCTGCCAGATACAGCTGGCAGCCTTTATTTCAGCAAGACAATAGTGTCTCTTCTACAGGTACACCTGAAGTAAAGGCTGCCATTAAACACAGCTATGTTTGCAGACATAAAATAACTCAGCCAAAGGAGATACAGTGATAGTGCCTTGAGCTGCATCTGGCAGGAATGTTTGGGGGTTTATTTTATTAAAAGATATAATCTCAAACACTGGCACTACTAGCATCACTGAGATATATCCTCCTTAGTTAAAATTCTGCAAACAGTGTCCATACCCTGTTTCCCTAAGAGGGCTTCCTATCACTGCTGTTCCCATCTCTCTCTTGCACCAGGTTGCTGAGTATTCTCTTAGCAGACTATAAATTCCCAGGGCAGAGCACTGTCTCTGTGTTTGCATAACACCAGTCACACACACTGTGGCTTCTGAATTACTCTCTATACATACAATGACAATTCATTACCTTTCTGATTTTTTTTTTCCCTGAAAAAAACGGTATTTGGGGTTTGGTTGGTTGAGTTTTTTAATTCAATTGCTCTGATTATTCAATTAGTTGTTAAAGGCAATTATTAAAAAAAAGGGTTTTTTTCCTTATTAAGAAGCAGTATCCTTTCTATATCACCAGTGGTTAGCCCATGGAAAATCATCATTTATGGGGTGACACTCTCAGACTGCAATCACTTGTCCTTGGCTGCAGCCCACTTAACACTTCTGCTAGGTGTAACACTTCCTAGAGCTTTCAGGTTACAAAACAGTGAGCATATATTTATTTGTCTTAAAGAGTGCCTGTCAGAGAAGGTAACAAAGCATCTGAAAGGAAGACTCTGAGGATTACATACCACCCTACAGCTAGATGAATGCTTCATATATAAGAATGTGTATTTGAAAGCAATTTTCCAAATCAGTTTTTAGAAACACATCACTGATTACAGTAAATATATAAAAGCTGGAATCAATTCCATTAGGAGCTGCTGTGCCGAACACACAGTAGCCCACATCCCAGAAGGACAATGAAGTATAATATGCAAGCTCATTTAATCACTGTTTCCAATTACAAGGAGGAATAAATCATCACACACATGCCTATGTCTGAATTTTAAAAAGTAAATAGATCAAAACCTCAAGTTCAAGCAAAGGAATAAAATCACAATTCATCCCAAATGCTGTCGCAAAAAAGCCAAAGTTTTTTTTATTACCTACCATTAGATCCATCAATGCTGCCATTTTATTTACATTCATCTCTTTTCCCCAAACTCTCACCCTACAATACTTTTGCTCTCAATGTCCTTGAAAACATCAGATTTTCATTTCAGAGAGAGAGTACTAGTAGGCTGGGTTTTGGAAGGATCTTGCAAGCACTTCTGAACTGAGACAAGGTCATCTCACAATCTCAGTCTGGCTTGGGAGACAGTGATGTGAGCTGCTGCCACAGCTACAGCTCACATTGGTGTTTTTCACCTTGTTGAAAAGATGGGACAAGTAATTTACTTTATTGCAGTAACTGATGCTATTCCGAAAAGCTCTTTCTGCCAGAGCCAGCTATACTCCATGAGGGTAACTGACATCTCATGAAAAACCTTTGGCTGTCAAAGTGCTGTAATTCTACCTCTATTTCAATCTCTGAAAGGATCAAAACTGACTTTAAAAAAGCAAGCAGGACTGTCTCCAATGCCAACCACACAGGCTCTCCTAAAAGTTGTTATGTACCTCAAAATGATACCAAACTGGATCAAATCTTTCCCTCTAAAAAAGCAACAGCAATTTAAAGCCTGCATTATGAGTTTATCAATTGCAATTAATGCACAGGGGTTCTGAATTTATGCTCAGCTCATTCTGCTCTATTATTTCCTTTTCAGACAAGTCCCTCCTCTCTCACTAAAGAATTCCTTCTACAACCATCTTTTCCTACATCCAACAGCTGATCTTCTGACTTGTCCACTAAAATCAAAAACGAGCAAGATATCACAAACCACAGCAGAATGCCCCGCAAACCTCTTCCAGCACACATCAAATTTGGCCTTCAGCAGCTGCTGTCACATCTGCCCTTTCCCCTCCCTTTTCCTTGGACACGCTAGAGAAGGCAGCAGCCAGCACTAGGTCAAGGCAGAGCCGAGCTCTGCTGCACCTGATAATTTAGAGTGTGTTGGCACCAGTTTGCCAATGCCCCAGACAGGCTTTCTCAAGCAATGGCATTTATTCAGCTACACAGCCAGCAGAGGCATTTGGTGCAGTAATGCAGCTCCAGGTCTGCAGCTATTAAGGGAGATGTTAACAGCCCACAAAACCCCTCATCAGACACTACCCATTGGGAAATAGGCAGAAATCTATACCAATTCATGGTTCACAAATAGGTCTTGGGTTGTGGCTTTTTGTTCTTAATCTCCCCAGGCGACCCCTTAGCCCAGGGATTTACAGAAAGTAGTAAAATGGGAAAGAAAAGGACTGCATCAGTACACTGGACAACCAAGTATCACCTAAGGGTAGTAACAGGGCAGTATGACAGGGATCTTAGTAAAGAAACAATAACTGTGGCTTGGCTACAGCCAAAACCAGTCCCACTCCTGTGCACAAAAAGACCAAGGCTGCTACTTCCATAGTACTGTGAAACTGTTTGAACTCAGGGCATGTTAAGAAGGATTGTGGGGGAAGGAGGAATTAAGAGAATGAGAGTAAATTTAGTTCACAAGGGGGAAAAAAGCTGCTTTGAAGAGCAGATTTCTTTCAGATTCTTACAACCTCAAAGCACAGGTCTGCAGTGAATCCATCCTTCCACTCCCTGGGTGGGGAATGAAGGCACTCTTTATATTTCTCAGAAAATGTTAATCTCACAAAAAAATCATTGTATTATAGCAACTCGGAGCTCTGGAAGCACTGGAATGCAAACCCCAAAGACAGTGTGTGAGCTATATTCTTGGACTATGCAGCAAGTATGCCAAGATACAGTTTTATGTTTTCGGTATTCTTACATAGAAACTTCTCCACTCCATAAAGGCTTTCTTCTAGGGGGGAGGGAAAAAAAAAAAAAAAAAAAAAGAGAGAGAGAATTTCAGAGTACTATCTCCCAGTTTTATAACCTCCCTGATTCTACTTTTAGGAAAGAGTGCTTTGCTGTGTCCTGAGAACAAGTTCCCATCTTAACAGCCATCGCATTAAGTGCTAATAGCAACACAGGCGTCATTAATGTACACACCTACTTAAATCAGCAGGTGGGGAAACTCTGTGTGATTAAGAGGAACATAAAAAGAGAAGGCAGTGTCCAGTTTTCCAACAGTTTGCAGATCAGGGTTTGAAAGTAAAAAAAAAAAGGCTTTAGAAGGAAGGAAAGGAGAGCAATGCTAAGCAGGAAGAATGATAACTGGGCAGGAAAGATGAGGGACCTGTGGTGAAAGGCTCCATGGTTGGGGTTTCTGAAGGACAGTGTACTCTGGCTCCAGCTGAGGCAGCAGGACATGTGGACACTTTAGAAGAAGCAGCAGCACTGATATTTCAGTTTTCCATTTACAGTTCCTACTCTCACAGCTAACTGACCTGCCAGCCCACACACCATCTGTTGCCATTCCTCTTATGCTACCCTCTTACAAATCAGGTCTCCCTTTTCATCTGCTAAAAACAGCACTTTTCAGATAACTGTATATGTTTTATAATGAGTTAGCTTCAATGAGCCACGTTATGGGAAAACATGAAGACAGGACTGTGTTTGGGGGCTGAGAGGATCTGGAAGTTGTGTCACCTTCACAGGAGGGGTTGTCCTCTCCCTTCATACATTTCACACTTGGTGGTTTGATTGAACTACTGCAGGAGAATGGAGCTCTAGTAGAGAGAAGTCAGCAAGAGTTACCACAGTTTAGATTCACTTCAGAATCTGAGTTTTTAAGAATATGAGCTTTTGCTAAGATGATGTTGACTTGCTTTGATGTCTTTACAGCTCACTAGAGCCACTATGACATTAGTTGCAACAGAAGGGACCTGGCCTGCTTCATTCTCCAGACCTGCAGCTGTGGAACTGACCCAACCTCCAGTGAAGCATTTGAGCCAGACAGAGAATCAACCCAAGTGGCTGGCATATTTCTAAGATGACCCCTCCCTTGATGAGAGAAATGTCTTTGGCATGACCACTGTGCAGTGACTCAGTTTTCCACTTTGACTTTATGGCCCTCAGCCCCAACCTTCTGACCTGGGAACACAAGTTATTTCTGCAACGTTTGACACTGGCCAGCCCCACTAGAGTGATTAGGAAAGGATTCAGACTAAGGCAGAAACTAAGAGGCAACTCTGCTACTCCTTTTATCACTAAAATAAAAGCATTTTTATATCTTGTAAGTACTTTTCATCCCTTTCATATACTTCTTGGCTTAGCAGCACCAGACAATTAGGAATTATCAAAAGCACCATTCTGAAAAAAGTTCTGCAGAAATGCTTCTCAAATATACCAGCATCTCTTTATAATCTCAGCAACTTAATTCATCTGTTAATTTAGATAGATACGTAAATATATGACCATATATAATTTCATATATTTCAAGTACCTACTCCACTGATTTGATAATTCATATCACCTATACTTCCAATGCCATTAGGGAAAACAGATGCTACAAATAACTGATTAAATCTCTTTAAGGTCACATTTGCAGAAACCTTACCAAATTCCCAGTGTCATAACGTCTTGTTTTCCAGGTACCTCATCAAAATGCTTATATCACCCAACCCAATTTTGCAGTACAACAAATGAATACATTCTGCCTTTTTTGACTTAAAATAAATAAAGAAAAACCTTTTCCACTTTAAAAGAAAATTATTCTTACCCCTAAAAATACTCTCCTGATAGACCTACACTTCACAATTCTTTTCTGCTTAAACAACTAAGATCATCAAAATCCCTGATATTGTCTACAATGCACATCTTCATAATAAATGGTTTCACACTAGGCTTTCATGACAGCTCCTCATCACTTTCTCACATAGCAAAAGGTGACAAACTAGCTATAATATATCACATAATTACAGAGAAAAAACTACGAATACTATGATCTAGTTGACTGTCATATAGAATAGGTAGCTTTTTCTTCTGCAAATTTTACTCAAGCATAAAACACTTAACACTTGAGGCTCTACCAGCTACTCTTACACAGAGTACAAAAACATTTATTTAGGTGCCTAGGTGCTCCTGGGTACACCAAAACCACGTGTTTGTCTGATGGCTACCTCAGTTCCTTTCTCTCCCTGAAAACGTCTAATTTGCTACATGTGCCTAAAGCATAAAAGTATTTTCGATGATGACCTGAAAAAATACCATCAGTATCTACAGAGAGAGTCCTGATCACTAAGGATGTTTATCATTCCCCAGGCTGACTCTGGTTTCCCAGTCACTGGATGTAATGGTGAGATAATTCAGGAGCAGCACTCCCAGACTTTGCCTTTCCAAAAGTTTGCCCAAACAAGTTTTAGTGCCCAAGTGCAAGTAAACCCTTTCTGGGCTCTGCATCCTCATTTCTCAGAAAAACTGTTTGAACTCCTGACACAAGACTGCATCTTAGACAGATTCCCCTCGCTGGCATTTCCCATTAGCTTAGGCACTGCAGCGTGTGACACACTGTCTGCAGCGAATCCCAGACACGGTGCTCCTTCTGCAAACTGATTCAGCTCCCTACTGTGACAGAAAGTAATCCCATCAAAGGGGAAAAAAATAGATTCCTACTAAGATACCTAAACCTGCTTGGAACAAGGTCAAACCAAGTATAGCTGAGGAGAAGGGGTTACACGGCAGCCTAAGGGAGGAAAGCTAGAGGATGTCAGACCTTCCCATTTGAGCAGAAACCAGTGTCAGTGCCGACAGCTTTGGTCCCAACTTCAGGATATGCCCAGAGCTCCTGCTTCTCTTATCCCAGCTTCAGGTCCCACCATGTCATTTGCAAAGCCATTCAGCAGAAAACTCTTCACACTCTGCTGCCAACTGAACTGATAACTCGCTAAGTTGTCTTACCTGAAAGAACTAGGATCTTATTATAATCTTGGATTCTGATTAATTCCTTTCAAACTGCAATGTGCTGCCTGTGATAGACCAGGTCAGATCAAAGACCCACATAAAAAAGTATCAGGTCTTTTGCAGCAGCCAACAGAGGATGCCCAGCAGAAGAAATAAACTAAGAAAAAGACAGAGTTATCTTTCCAAGACACATCCTCCTAGCTTCCAGCAACTGGCAGAGTAGGCTTTCCAAATAGGAAATTGTACTGACATTACTGCAGTGATGGAGTTTTTGCCAGGATTTTGACTAGCTTGTTTTTAAACCCTCCCAATCTTTGGCTACCCCAAAATCTTCACAACAATGACTTTCACGGTTTAGCTGTCCATTATATCAAAAAATTACTGCTCTTCATGATTTATAAACCAAATCATTTCACTGTGTTACAAAACACTTGGTACATTATGAGAAACAATGCACAATCTTTCCATCTTACCTTCCCCACACAATTCAGTCCTATAGATCTTATATGCCTCCTTTACCAAAATTGTCTTCCTATGAAGACCAGACCTAGACTATTTATTCTTAGATGTATTTAGTCTATAACTCTAATCACCCCTGCTGCCCTTTGATTAATTTTCAACCTTTCTGAGCTGGGGGAGAAGAAGGAACCATATTATAGGTAACATATTACACATTTATACGGTGGTATAACTATGGTTCTTGCTTGTCTTCTGTCCTAACTAGCCTAAATACCATTTGCTTTTTTATCGATGCTGATCAAAAAATTTCCAAGAACTTTCCACAGTGCCTCCAAAGACCTGTTTTCTCCATGATAATAGCCAATTTGGCACTTCTGTTGAATATGTATAATAAGGATTTCCTCTTCTCCATGGTAGAAAATTCATTACTTTGCATTTTTCAAACTTGGATCCCATCTGCAAGTTTATCCTGCAGTCATGCAGATTTTTATTCCTTTCATCTTTCTTCAGCCACAGGGCTGGATTGAGGGGACCCACTCCCGGCTTAGTTTCCCAGTTCTACACTGCCCTATTCTTACTACTTTCATGAGGCTATTTTTGAGTTGGATCAGCTTCTTGCTCTATCACAACTCAAACAGACAGAGGCGGGGGGGATAACAGGGTGTACAAGAATATAATCTTGCATGGCCACCAAAGGTGAAACCATGGCTTTATTTATCACAAGACTCTCAACCATTTAATAACATCAGCACATGATGTTACCTCAGATTTCATTCCACGCTCAGAGGCGTCTCCAGTGGCAAATTCCGTCAATTTTAAACACTAACAACTTACTCTCACCTTCAATCTTCTCTCTTTTCAGTAATGATCAGTCCTAAAAAGCATATTCTTCCTTATCAAAACAATCTTTTAGTTTCTTTAAGGATTTTTGGCAAGGGACTTTATCAAAAGCTTTTTGGAAATTTAAGATACAGGCAGACCAGACCATATATATCCTCACACTCCTTCAAATCTTTAACAGCTATACAGGAGACAAAAGACCTGAGCTGTCTGAAAAAACATTCCCTACATTTCTCTCTTCTCAAGACGATGTTTCTGCATACATTTCTTTCTTCTGCATTTACTGTACCACCACCCAGCTTCCCAGCACAAAGGCACAACTTCATGCTGGAATTTTGCATCTAATCAAACTCCTGCAAGCAAGTCCAGCTGCTAAAGACACCAGTCCTTCTCTCCTGCTGTCCTCACTCGTGCATTTCTCACTCCCTGCTGCCCTCTGAATCAGGGGCAAACTTTGCGTCACTAACAGATTAGGCGGATTCAGGAGACTGATCCATCTTAACACTAAAAATTTAATATTTCCTAGGTTAGTATCAACTAGAACCAGCTCCCTACTTGGGTCTGCTAAGAATCACAAGACAGGCTGTAGAGGCAGAGGTACCAGTGCAGTGGCAGAACTAAGTGGCCAGAAAAGGCTGAGTTGCTTCTTTTGACTACAGCGCCAGTTGATGCTGGAATAATGTATTGGTGAAATGACAACCTTATTACTTAGATGTTCCCCAAACAGAACCATTTCTTTTAATTGGCATCACATTTTCCACCTTCCCCTGCCGCTCAAGCTGACTTATAGGATAGATTACACACCGCTGTAAGGAGTTCAGCAATTTCATATCAGAGTTCCTTTAGAAGTCTTTGGGGAATAATATCTGATCCTGGTGATTTGTTACTATTCATTTTATTGATTTATTCTAAACTCACTTCTACTGACACTCCAATTTGAGATAGCTTAGACTCGTGCTGCACAAAGCAATGGTCCTCTGCAAGAACCTCCCCAGGTTCTCTCACGTTGATCACTGCGATATATTATTATTTTATCTTTTCTGCGATGCTTACGCTCATGCACTCTAGTAAACTTTTGATCCACTCCTATGGATATGGCAGTAATATGCATTTAGCCCACTCAGCTCACCAGATTTTCCTAAAACTTTGTGGGAAAGTTTATAAAATCCCTCAAAATTATGACTGACAACATTTCATTATAAAGGACTGGTAAGAGTTAGCAGGCGTTTATTCTATCTATCCTAAAAGCTTCAAGGTAGGATCACAAAGTGTTGAGCAAATATTTATTCTGTTATTATCTATCCATTTTATCTATCAATATTATCTATCAATATTATCTATCATCAGATACACCTGTTGACTGTGTGGTAGTCAGTCACACGAGTACATTTTTAATACCTTTTACTCATCTGTAAATAGTGTAGTGAGCAAAAGACCTAAGAATAACCTTCATAGCTAAGAAACAAAAGATATCAAAAACCAACAAGATTTTTTTTTTCTTGGATCATTAAATATCCAAACAAATAAATCGCTCCATTTCTCTGGCATCCTCTAAAATAGCCCTGATTCTCATTTCCCTGTGCTCTGACATTCCAAACTGCAGCACGTATGGAGCGTATGTGTGATGTATGGTGCTGTATTTGTACAAACCATCTATTTCCACGTAGATGGGAATGGATTTTAAGCACACCCATATACATTACATACATGAGCAGCTGGCAGCAAGTCAACAAGGGAGCACTGGGAGGGTGAAAGCTCTCTCACACTGAAAGGACATTAACAATGGTTGTTCTAGATGACGGTGTTTCCCCTTCAGCATTTCACAAAGCAGAAACATTTTCAAAAACCTTTTGGGTACTTGTTTGTGAGAGCCCCAATGGTGAGATTTTCATAAGGCTCTTCCTCTTGTTTTAGCAATTTCAAAAAAGAGAAAAAACAACCTATTTTATCATGTGCAAAACTAAGGCCATTTGGGTTCTATTTGGATTTTCATTACCTATAATAAATATTTGCCAAAAAAAAAAAAAAAGGAGAGGGATAGAGAATTTCCTAATTTTGCTATCTTATATTAAAAATAATTTCAATTTAAGGGAATAATTATTATTTCATTAAACTCCCACTTCTGCATGACTTATTTTTATGTTCAGTCAGGCCCTTTAAGCATGCCATAAACCACAACTAACCCCAACAAAGCAAAACACAAAGACATGTCCTATGTATTTTCACAAGTTCCGATTTCACTACAGATATTACTCTAAAATGACATCAAGGCACGCTTCATTTATCAGAATCTGGAATGGTCCGGGAAATAATTAATTCTTGCTGTAAGAAAACCAGGCTGCTCTCAGCATGCTCCATCTAAATACAGAGGCAGATGAGAAGGAGGATGCAAGGGGCCCCCAAGTGATAAGCAGTGTGTACTGAAGAGCAAGGCAGCATTCTAGCTCAGTCCCTAAAAGTCAGCACACTGACTCAAGAAACATTCTCATCACATTTTCAATTAATAATGAAGCCTCACAGCACTCTTTCAGACCTTTACACCTGCAACCTGTGCTGGCCATGCAGGGTTCTCAGCATTACCATCTCTCTCATTTTAAGGCTGGGCAGATGAACTGAGGTAGAGGGGCTACCACTGGTCATGCTCCAGATCAGCAGCAGAATCAGAGTTCACTCAGGTGATGCTACACCACCACCTCAGCTTTGAGCCCCCCACACTGCCTATCTGACAATTATTTCACTCCAGTGCAGAGGGTAGAAATGACTCCCAGCAGCCTGGATCAGAATACATTTGGAGTTGTGTTTTCACAGAGGTAGTACAGGAATGGGTAGAACACCAAAGATTCCACAGAGAGGTGAATTGCTGTCTCACTTTGCGTGTGGCCTTGTGCAGACTCTCCCTGTCTCAGCTGTCCCTTCAAAAGCACCATTCACATCCTGCTTTGATGCTGTAATCAATCCCTGGTGCACATTACCCATCACTAGGAAATTTAGCTAGCTCTGCATCTGTCAACCATTATATTTCACATTTATTACAGCTTTTAATTAATCATCTGTTGATAGCTAAACACAGCACTATCAACCTCTACGTCAGTTCCCAGCAGGAGTTTCAAGTAAACAGCAAGGCCCTCTGGACTCTGTGGATCTTCCAACCAATATTATGGCCAATTTTCCACTCCTCTCATCCATCTTCCTAATACTGAGGGAAGCCATTTATCTCCTGGCTAATATATTTTAACGGAAGACAAGTGCTACCTTTATTTTCAGCGTGAAAGGAACCCTGGGGTGGTATAAATATTTATATGCTTCTAGGAATGAAACAGCTGGAAGTCCTTGCTTAGCGGGCCTCAACTTGTGGAAGTTATGCTTTGCATGAGCAGGAATATGACCCTCTGAATTACCACAGGGGTGGAAGAAAGCAGAGGTACACATGGCAGTGTTGAAAACAGCCACTGCGTGCCGGCTTCCTTATGGAAGGCATTAGCTTTCTGGGTTATTTGCAATTGGCAGGGAAGAATCCAATCTCTGGCCAAAGCAGCCAGTAACTTGGTTCTCAGTTAGGGATATTTCTGTGTTCCTTGAATTCTTGAGTTTGGCCTTTTAAGTAACTAAGAGAAATGGCATCCAGAATGCACTGCTTCCCCTCTTCCTATGAGAAACCTCCACTGCTCAAAATAGCGTTGAAAAACGCTGTATTTTCCAACAGCTTTCCAAAAGAAAAAAACCCAATATGCTCTGCAATAGACAGCATATTCATAAGCCTGCTTCACTGAAAACACATTTTCACGTAATTTCCCCACAGGACAGGACACCTGCGCAAGGATTTATTTCCTTATCTGTCTTACCCATTACTGAAGTACCTAAGGTTGGAACACTCCTAAGCAGCAATGCACACCATGCATTTCCCAGTGACAGAACTTTTGTCCAATTTCTCTTCACCTGCTTTTTTTAAAAAAGGGACCAGACACAGAGCTACTCCAGCAAACTCCACATCCCGTATTGCTGGTTTCAGTGGCTAAAGAAGTAATACAACAACTAAGAGATAACCTATAAGGCACCTATAAACTTAATGGAGCATGGAAAATCCAATCTGCAGACAGATTTTCCTGCTGCCAAACAACCAAGCAAAGCAAAGGCAAAGAGAATCTTTTTTGGACGACATGAAACAAAGCCAGTTTTATGCAGGCTAACTGCTTCAAAGTCACAGCAAAAAACAAAGAAATTGCCTCGTCTAGGAGCTATGGAGGGCAGGAACATTTTGTTTTCATAGCATCATTTGGTAAAACTGACTCAACACAATCAGATAAGGCTGATCATTTATGCCTCTATGTCTTTTCGTGCTGGTGCCAGGTCATGCCCTTGAGAGGTACGGGAAAAGGATTCCAAGGGTTGTTTGTGTTCTGAAGAGGAGACCGCTCCCTTCAATGAATCCATGGAGCTTCCCTGTGCACACAGCAATATTTCCATGTAAGTGGTGCAAAATACATGAGCAGAGTCAGGAAGAGGGTTCAGAAGCACAAGGGTAGAGAAGCTTCCACTGCTGTGCAGGGAAAGTGCTCAAATAGGTGACAAAGCTGGACAAAAGCCACAAAATAATAAGATCCTCATTTCCAAAGACTGATTGTTTAGCTGGGCAGGTACCTTTTTGCTTGGCTGTTGTAATCAATCTCTGGTGCATATTACCCATGCAAAAGAAGAATTACAAGAACATGAATAAGACAGGAAGGTCAAGCCCAAAAACTGGAAAAAAATTGGCTGGTATTCTTCATGTAGTCTCTTCAAAAAAAACACCACTTTTGGGTTTTGGGTTGTTTTTGTTTTGGCTTGGTTTTTTTACTATGTCTTGCTGCTCTGTTCAAACACCTCTGCCTTGTTCAGCCTATGTTAAGACTTCACTCTTAGGCTGTGTCCAAGCTAAGACAAAAGCTCCTTGTCTGCTGGGACCCTGCTGTACCCATTGCAAAGGCTGGAAGCACCTGCCTCTGAAGGGTGACACGGAGGTCCCCAAACCCACCCAATGAGAACTAGATGGGGCACACCAAAAGTGATAGTTACACCTCCATCCGGGCTCATTACATCCTACAAGCAGGTCTGGTTGTAACAGCCAAGAGCTACACCTGTAAAGAAAACCCTTTGCAGCTCAGGCTGAAGCACGCTCAGAGCTTACAGAGACTTCAAATATTAACCTGCAAAGCTCTAGAAACTCTTCATGGAGCTTGTACAAACTGCATTTTTTGGGCCTCTAACTTGCATCAGATTTGGGCAAATATTTATGAAGATGGTAAAAAACCAAAGAGTATTCCCAAAAGGGATTTCAGATCCTAATTCAGAAGTCTAAGGGCATAAGAGCTTTTCAGAGAACTTATGCCAGAATTTTTTTTTAACATTTTTACCCCTAACTTCACTCTTAGCTGCATCTGAACCATGTTGGCTGCATTTTTCATTAAAAAATTAAATAGGCTGAAGCAGACACCTTTCAGAATGAACAGATAAGATGTAACAATGCTTAGAAGCAACTGAAAATGAAGTCTTACAGTGTGAGACATTTGCCAGTGCTAGCAATAGACAATGAGATGAGTCCTGGCTATAAAACACAAACATATTTATATTGCAAACATGATAGAAAGAAAAAAAAAACACTAAAACACACAACATTATATTAGCAGCTCTTTCTATAAGATACTCTTTCAGACTGCATCCATCAAGAATAAAGACCTGCTTACACTTCACTGTGCTTTCTCTCTGGAATCCATTATTGAGGAAATTGCAAAATTATATTTAAAGTTACCAAAGTACAAGCAGATATACAAAAATTATTCTTTGCAGGCTATTCCTCTTCATTTGACAAGAAAATGGAAATGAACAGGTCACAATTAACATAGAGATGGATGACAATATCTCTGATCTCTGTGAATAATCCATCTCAGAATATGTTACTGTATTTGACAGTGTTTCAAGAGTAACCAAAATCTGCATTAAGATGTTTGATTTTCTTTCAACTACAAGAGGACAATAGTCACCAGCACAGCTTAATCCAACTATATAAGGAGGAGACTGGTATTTTTTTCTGCAGTGGTTACTCTCTCTTTATTTCAGAAAGATGAAAATAAAAATATAGTTACTACTCTACTTCTGTTTAAAATACCACAACGCAAAATGTTTTCAGTGGGCAGCCTGTTTTGTAGTTGCATGATCACCAATTTTTCCAAATTTCAAGGGAAAAATTACCTCACAGGACTGCAGGACCATCAACAGCAGCTTAAGAATAATAATAATTAAAAAAAAAAAAAACTTACAGAAGGCTATGTTATTTTATTCCACTATAAAATACAGCTCATAGGACAGACATATTACATTTTATTATTTTTCTCATGTCAGCTTTTTTCCAGTTCGTTTTTGTACTCCAATATTTTTTGTTTTCTCTGCTGCTGTTAAATCCACTTTCATAAACATGGGCTAATTCACAGTATACTGGTAGAAACAAAAATCAACTAATGCCTCACACAGTGATTTCTCAGTAACTTCTGACTGGGCTGTAAAACCATAAAACACTCTAAATCTTTTGACCACCACCTCCTTCAGCAAAAAGCACCCAGGGATTGTACTGAAACTTCCTGGTGGTCTCACACTGAGCTATCACTCTCAGAGATGCACAACAAAAAGCTGACATTCGGCTCAACACAACCTTCCCTGCATTTATCAACTCTGCAAATGGTGGTAAAATGTGCACGAGCCACAACATGGAAAAAAAAAATCCTTTGTTGATGAAGCCAATTTTGAATATTGCACCTGATAATACACAGAACAAGCCCTTTTAGAAAAACTGTTGGTGCTGTCATCTGCATACTGAGTATCCGCAGCAAAGGCAAGGATAATATCAAGTTATCCTTGTAGAGGGGTCAAAAGGACAGTGCTGGTAAGACAGAGATGACAGACAACAGGCATCAGGGAAAAGATTAATATCCCTACACAGTCATACATCAAGGAACTCAATTTTTGCCTGTAATCCCAAAACTGCTGAGAGTAGGATTATTTCTGCTTTCCTTATTAAGAAGAAAGAAACCGCTCATGGGAATAGGGCACTGCTAAATGCGAGTCCTTATGTGAGCAGAAAGGCTGCAGTTAGGTCCTAGGGCAGGAAAAAAAAAAAAAGCTCAGTTGCATGATATTCCCAAGCAGGGATCCCACCACAAGCAAGGTTAGGGGTTCATTGTGCAGGCACTTAAAAACATGAAAAAAGTTTGTGTAGTTACAGGAAGCCAAAGGAAGTGAGAGAAGAAGAACGTCATGCAGCTTTTCAGAGAATCATAGGATTGTTTATGTTGGAAAAGACCTTGAGTCCAACCACCGGAAAGTTTACAGTTAAAAAGGAAAAAAACCTTTAATGTTCTCTGGAAAACAACAGAAGCATAAAATCCTCAACTGAAATGGGAATCCTGGTTTACACCTCCTTGGCACACTTTGATGGTGCCCTGCTGCAGTACAGCAGAAGACACAGTGTTGGCCATGTCATAGCAGGTTAGCTGCAAGAATGCCCTAAATGGAGAACAAATTGACCATACCCCTGATTGACCCCCAATTTCCTCCAAATGTATTTGGGGTGAGAACACTTTAGGGATAGGGCTTTAGTGAAAGGAAGCAATACTTCTAACACAGGGAAAAGGGCATACTTCTTAAAACAATATAAAAAACCTCATTACTGGTGTCATAACCACTGAAGTAATGTTATCATAACCTTTACACTCCACAATTCTGTCGGATAATGAAAAATGTCTTCTTAAAACAATTGAAGGCTATGCATTTCGGTTTTCTCCTTCTTGGAGCACACACTCTTCATAGCTATTAGTGGGTAAGTTTGACAGCCTGACAGAGAGCTACCACCTTGGCGAGGACAACTGAGGAGGCCTTCTCTCTGTAACACTACAAAAGCAGAAGGGGAAAAAAAGGGGGAGGGAGTGGAGAGAGAGAGAAGACATGAGGATGGTGTCGTTATCATTCTTTCACAGCTGGCAGGAAAGCACTTATTTGAAAAATACCAGTATATGGAAAAATTGCAGGCTCAGGGCATCTGTATTTGTAGAAAAACTGGCACCACACCAGGGCAAATGAACATGACTGTAGAACGAAAGGGGCAGATGCCAACCATCCCTTCCAGTGGCCTTGCAATTAATGTGGTGGGATGTGGAGCTGATTGGAAACTTTCCAATGTAACTTTTTTTTTAATTACTGAAAAAATATGGATTCACTACTACATTCACTGAAACCATGCCAGAATATGTCAGTTTGAATAGAAAGCAGCCTGCTGGGCTCCCCCCACTGCCTGCACATACTGCCCACCACAGGCTGGTAGGGCTTCTGCATCCCCTGCCACCCAGGAGCTCGACAAGCCTGGATGTCCAGGTCCCAGGGTAAGTGCCAGGGAAATTCAATCTGTATTTCTGCCCTAAGAGAGTTTTGCAATTGTATTATTTTCACCAGAATCAGAATTGCAACTTTTTTCCTCCCAAGAATGTCAAGATTCCTATAGGAGAAAAATGCAAACCCCAGATGCTAATAGCATAGCGGAGCATAGCTAGAACAGAACAGAACAGAACAGAATAGGAGTATGTAGATGAAACAACAGTTCAGTACTTCAGTTACCTGGGGGATACACTGGAAAACACTGACACAGTGACTTCCAGGATGTCAATGGCAGTAGGTCAAGCCTTAACTGCAGGGAAAAGCAAGAGAGAGATGATATAAAAATTGCAGGACTTATGTTTTGTCCACGAAGGGGGGAGGAGTGCCAAGGATTCAAGAAGGACTGCAGACCTAACCCAGGTACCCCAGGACTGATAACACATACTACTATTACCATATGGATCAGGGAAAGAAAAATGGAAGATGATTGTGTAGATATACAGAAGTTATACTTGAGAATAATCTTAATATCAAAAGGGTGACATTCTAAAAATTACTGGAATACGAGGGGAAATAGATAACAACTTGATTAACATCTAACACGGCTGGAACTTGATTTCTCTGGCAGCCCCCATACAGCTTTCACTCAAGAATGAAAACTATAGAATACAGCTCATTAACATTGGTGGATTTAATTTATTATTGTAGACTAATATTCACCTTGGTAAGGACACATGCACAAAGGCCTTACAACCTTTATAATGGAAGCAGCGATAAATAAGGTCTCCTGAAGGAATTGAGGACAGATGGCAGTAAATATATGACACTGTCAGCCTTATATTGCTCTAATTACCAGTTCTGGATGCATTCAACTTCGAAGTCAAACTGGCAAGACTGCTGATCCCTTTCTTTACCCTTCAATTTATACTCGGGGTGTAGCAAATTATTATTAAAAAAACTGACTTATCCACTTACTGTCTATTAGAGAAACCTTTGTCTCTTAACTTATGTCCAGAGGACCTCTCAATGCTGCCAGTGCCACTACTCTAATAAAAATAAAATTAAAATGTGTACACTATTCACATTACAAGCTACAATTACAAACTAGGAAGATTAAAACTTGCCTATTAAACTGAGGTGCTGCTCATTACATTTATCATTATAGGGCACATATCCTTTTGTGGAAGCATTATGCTCACAGAAGGATGCAGCTAATTTTTCATGAAAAAGTACTCAGCAAAGGTCAGGAGCTGGTTCTGGCCTCACAAAAGGCTTAAGATAAACTCTTAAAACTGAGAATACTGTATAAAGCTCAAGCTCATTCTCAAGAACTCCAGAATCAAACTCTCTCAAACACACTGACATTTAACATGGTCTTCAAACAGCAAGTATGAAAAAGCACTGAGTAAAGGAGTAAAAAAAATAAAATCCAAAGCAATGTTTAATATCAAAACAATTTATTTAACTTACAGACCAACAGCAGTTGTCACAAAGTAGAATTTATATCCTGTGGCTTGGTGATTGTTTTCAACTAAGTTAGATATAATTCAGTGATTTCTTTTGAGAAAAGCATGAATCACTATGGCTACCATTTTCTTGGGTTTGGATCACAGTTCTAACTCGCTCCAAAATAGTCTGAAATCACCAGTCTTTCTGCTAATGCTTTCTAATGGCTCTTTTCTTGCTAATTAATTCATGAATCTAAATCATTCACAGACAGATAAGCCACTAATCACTCGCAGTCTTGATAAGAGATCCTGGGTAGACAGCAATGCATAGAACATGCAATAAAGCTGCCAAAAAGGAAAGGAAAAAGGAGTTAGAAGGAAAAATGAAACTTACTTCTTCCATCTAACTGCAGGAGTGTTGATTCTGCATTTATCACGCAGGATAAAATACTCACTGATGTCAACAAATAAATCAACTATAGAAATGAGAAACGTCAGCCGCTTCTATACGGATGCTTTTTTCTAACATTACGTGCGCAGAAGAAAATTAAAGATTTTTTGTTTTGGTAAAATATTTGTCATCCGCATTTAGCAAAAATAAAACATAAAAGAACAAGGGAGGTAGGAAAGAAGGGTTAACAACCAGCTGTTTTCAGCAACAATTAATTCAAAAGTTAGGTTACAGCACACAAGAAATAAAGAAATTTTATTGCAAGATTACAGTAAGGAAAAAGAAGAAAAGTGCTTTGTTGCATGCCTACATAAAGAATAATAGCATAAAATGATAAACTTAAAATTTCATATAGTGAAGAATAGTGTCACAAAAAATATCAATTACAGTAATACATACAATGACACCATATTCTGAAGTACAATTTTATATTTCTCCCATTTTATGATTTTAAATAATCACATATTGCTTTACTTTTATTTTGTTCCAGATGGAATCACGTACCTACTTCTTAACTGCCCACATGCCCTAAAATTTCAGTATGAATGTTGGGAGTATCCTCTCTGCTTTCTTTAGATAATACAGTCATGGCCAACTTTAAAAGGGAGATAAGTTAGTTATACCAAGGACAATCTCAACATTTATTCAAGTTATGGAATGCAAAATGCATTGTTACCATGGCAACTGTCAAATCACATGGTATCTGCAACGAGATGCAGGGCATCTTGAGTAAACACTCACCTGTGTGCTTGTGTGGTCTCCTCCACAAGGAACGGTTCCTTTGGGGAGGAACATGCACAGAAGTGTGGCATAGTCCAGATTTCACTGTCTCTTCTGCAAAAAAGCTAATGGAAGTAATCCAAAATGTTATTTTTTGCTCAGAGAGATTTAACCAGATCTATCATTAGAATAGGAAGAAATACTGTAAAAAAGAGTTCAAATGTTGAATGTTTTGCTGATGATCCCAAGCAGAAGTTGCTTACATATTCTTCTGTTCCCTTAAAATACAAGTGATCAGAACCTAACATTCCTGAAATCTGTTAGGGTTTTTTTTTTTCCAGTGTAAGCAATGAATAGGCAGTTGACACTGTAACTACCCACTCAGTAAAGACAAAAAATGAAAACACAAGGCTGTTGTCTCTGACTTACACCTCTATCTACTCCAGAGAAAAATCTCCCTGTGCAAAGCGTGTTTCTTCATCTACCCTTACTCTGTACTGGTGCATTGGCTGCTTGCTAACAACCAGCAAAGAGGGGGATAAGGCTTGGGCTCATGAGCATTTACTTGACATAAAAAGTAGGATCTTTACACACAGCTACTCACCTGACCTGCACCAATGATGCTGCACCGAGGATATTTTGTGAGGACATGTTTGCCCAGAAGGGATCAGTAAGCAGCTTCTTGGGCATCCCCATCCTCCTGGTATTACTTATACTCCTTTCCACAGTCACTTTTCCTTTTAGCTATGTGAAGCTTCACTGGCACAGGACATTTTTAGGATAATGATAATTTAAGGGGTTGTCATCACCAAAACTTTCAGGCTATTTGAAGATTTTGAAGACAGTTTCTCTCCACTCCCATAAACTTTAAACTGTTCCCCTATGATAACTCAAGTAAAAGCACTGCTAACCTTCAGCACCATTTTTCCAAGTCATGTGTTTCAAGGTTAACAGTGTAAAAATACTAAACCAACACAGTTTTCAAGGTCAAAATAAAAAAGGCAGCAATGATAGTCCACAGTCACTTTCATTCCTTTGGTATTCAGGATGCATTCTTTCTGAATATCAAATCACAAAATCATTGCTAATTCATCAGATTTTAAGCTTTAGATTATTAAACACTAGACTATGCTAAAAATAAAATGCAGCTTTTTATTTGATCTTATTAAGATGCTTCTGTACAACATGATCTAAGCCTCTAATTATCTCCATCTCTATATTATCTCAATTGTTATTTCAATATAAGCAAATTCATAACAATGCATTTTAATGGGAAATTTAAAAATTCATATCCTAAAAAGTGGTAAAGCATTAGAAGTCAAAAAGTTAAATGTCAAGATGCTAAAAATGAAAATGTTTCTCTATATTGTGTGTGCCAGGAAAGCGAGAGCTCACACGACATTTGGCAGTGATTTCCCATGATGAAGCAACTCTTTGAGGATTTCATTTTCGTGAAAGCCCTGGTCTATTTAGAACTAGCTCCTAGCTCCTTGCCCTTAACAATGTAATACAGATAAAGTTCATTAAATATATTGTCTAAGGTAGAAAAGTGAAGAAGTTTTGCTGGAGCAAGCACTTAACCTGTGCATGGGAAAAAAAAAAAAAAAGTAAAAGGATTGGAGCAAAGTATTTGTCATAAACGCAAAAGTGATACGGACATTTTGTTACTGCATGTTCTGCTGCATTCGCAAAACTGAGCAAATGAAGAATCTCCAGGATGGGAAGTATTATTAGATCTTAATCAATAGGATTTTTTTCAAGCAGGCTGGGCATCCAACCGTTTGACGCAGATGTTTTCCATGCACGAGAGCACTGGAATACTGGAAACTGCAGCATTAATGAATTACAAGGAAAATTGCAATTGCCTCTGCTTTTGTAGTCAATTTCCATATTATCATGGTCAAGCAACTTTTACAGCTTTTTGATACTTTTACTGGAATGCTAAGCCTTCATTTCTTCTTACAGCAGGTAAGACACGAATTTCTAACATAATTGAGTAAATTGCTACTTTTTGAGCTTTTCTATTCTTAGGAGATCCTTAATACATACTGAACATCACATGGATTAAAAACTAATACATTTTAAAACAACAGTTATATGCACGATTTACTGTATAGCTTTTGTCTCATGCAATTATTTACTGTTTATATGTCACTGCAATGAAAACACTGTGTGTCAACTGATGAACCAGTAAATACGAGACAGAATTTGAGTGCATTGCTACAGCAGTTGAAAAGGAAAATGGTGTAGTGAAACTGTAGCCTTTTTCTCTCCATTCTACAAAACTAAGTTTTGCAGCAGGAAGAGACAGTCATATCTGTACATATACATATGTGTGTCTGTGTGACAGCTGAGGGTGGGAGAGTGAGAACAGATGAATTACAGGGAGCATACCGCCACCCAGTGCAGGAACAGAGCACTCTGTTCTAAGGATGGCTGCGGATCCCACACAAATTAGCACATATACCCACAGCTCTTTTGTAAAATTGGAACATGTTCCTTCAGTTTCTGCATACATTCCTACAAGGAAATGTCTAAAATGAAATAAGAGAGGCAGATTTTCAGCGGTCTCCTGAAACTAAAACTATAGCTGACACTCTGGGAAAAAAAAAAAAAAAAAAAACAACAAAACTGATAGGGCCATTTTTAGGAAAGTACCTGATTTGGGTGTCCCACAACAAAAATCTGCCACCTGAAGCCACTTTCATGTGGTTCAGGTGGTCAGAATTAAAAAGGGAAGCTGCTTCAACCTATTTATAATATCACTCAGCCAGCCAGTGCACTTAAACTACTCAAACATCACATCAGTGTGGGAAAGCATCCTGAGAGCCAACGTTCACAGTGCTCCTGAAAACAGGGAAGCAGCACTTCCATATACAAACAAGGATCTGAGACACAGATGTTTGGTCATTAACCCCAGGTCTTGGAGGAAGCCCGAGCAGGATGAGGAGCTCCTGAGCTCCTCTGACACCTCGGCTTCACCACTCACCCTTCTTCCTCTTCAGAAAGGCAGGTAGTGTGTACCTACATGGAGTTACAAGCCAGGGAGCAGACAGCCTGCATCTATTGCTTTTTCTGTCAGCAGGCACTAGATGGAGAGGGGGAAAGGTGACATTCACAGCCTGATGTCCCCAAGGTAGGGGCACAGAAGTTTGTACAAGTCTCCAATGTGATGACCAAGACTCAGGTTTTAATTTTTGAACAACTAAAAAGGAGGCTGAAACTTTTCAGAATCTGCTAGATGAAAACCTAAAGCAATCTGAAAAGAGGAGGAGATGGAAAGGAGATGTCAGAACAGATGGGTCCCCAGGAGAAAGCAGCTTCTTTATGTTAACAACTGAGAGTGTGTGTAAATGACTGGTACTTTCTTCAGCGTGAAAAAAAGTTTCGTAAGTAGTCATTGTAAGCGATTGTCTTTGCTTTTAGCAAGGTTTGCAGTCTGTTTAATGAAAAAATACATACAGCATATGCACACACAGGCAGGTATATCTACAGAAGGAGAACTGGAGGACCATGAGCACCACAAGTTCCCTTGTGGAGAAGGATTCTGCCACATCCTTGGTGAAATCCTGAGAAAAGTCCCAGATGCAGGAGGCCATCACCTACAATGTGCAGGATTTGACAGGTTCCCAGCGGGGCACTGGGCACTGCTCAAACTCTGCTGGAAGGATCTTGTGATGCCAATGATAAGGAAGGCAGGAAAATCTTCTAGCCAGGTTTAATCTACTTCTTCTGCCTCTGAGGGAAATAGGAGTAAAGAACTCACTGCAAATAGAGTTCTGTTTAGAAGCCACATGCTTCTTTGACACAAGTTAATCAAATCTGAGAAACCAAAAAGAAATCAATACAGCCAAATTATTAGCTCAATACAGGTACTGCATATTATTTAGACAGACTTAATTAATGTGTGGATTTCACTTAAAAGCTTCAGGTTTCTCACATGAGGAGGCAAAGCCCCAGAGTGTTGGTACACTCTCCAGCTGTTTGCCATCCACACAAGGAATCCCAGTCCTGAATATGTCTCTTTTTTAGCTCAAAGCTTGAACAACCAGGCTTTGCATATGAGAACCAAAATTATTGTCTCTTCAGTCAGCTCTGATTAGTGTCTTCTATGACCCTGAACACATCAGGTCTCTATTAACTTGCTAAGTGTGCCCAAACAGCATATATTACAAACAGCAAATCGATTTAACAGTTGTATTTGTATCCACATATATGTTTTAAATTTTTCTGTGGTGAATAATCCCCTACTTGCAATATCAAAAGTATTTTGTAAAAAGACCTCGATTGATATTGTATTCATTGAACAAATATTAGTGCTTCTAAAACCAGAATAGACTCTGTGATATTGCAACCAAATTAAAAAGGTGATGCACATTTGCATTCTGTGCTTGTCTCCTGCTCTACCAAAAGGAGCAGGTTTTCCATTGTTTCCCCTAGCACCAGACTAATTAGAAGTGCTGCTCCTGATACACCACACACAGGTCTACTTCCCTCACCTCCCAGGGAAAAGAAGATGAAATAAGGGATGGTGCTCACCACTCCAGGTGAGACAGCAGCATCAGCCACTCTGGCGGGGGACAGAGCTGACACACAGCAGCCTACAAAGGCATGGGAGCTGTAGGCTCTTCCCTTGATCAAACAGGGCTGCGTACTTCAGCATCACCCCCTGTTCAGGGCTTATTCTGGTTCACAACTTGGAAATCCATCTAAGATTTGATCTTCAGCAAGCTGTTAAAGGAAATACCAGCTGCTATTCATGCTCTTCCTGAGTTAGGTCATCCTATTATTTTCCCGGTCACCAAATGAGGCTGAAGTACTTTTTCCTGCAACCAGCAACTGCTGCTGCTCCCACACGTCAGAGCCTTCCCCTCTCGGATGCTCACGTTCCAGCCAGTGACAAAAAGAACCGGGAACTGCCTGCCACATGATAGCAGAAAATATATTCAAGGAAGGCCACAAGGTCATTGCTAATTTCAAACCCTGTTTCATGTTTCCACATGAAACACCTAATTAAAGCTTTTCACTAGGTAGTTAAAACAAAATCCATGCATATGCACTTGAGACCTCATTTTCATGTGCTGTGAATTAGAACATAGGAGGTGCTGCACACAGCAGTAGGAACACTAATCGAGGAAGGAGAGGGGAATACCTGCTTTGATTTAGAGGAAGACAGTCAGCAAAAATACCACTAACCACCTGGGTTTTCATTCCTTTGCTCTTTGAGCTGCCACATACAACCAAGAGAAATGAATGCAAGTGGTGTATTAAGTGCTACCAAATCAGCGTTCTCCACAGGTGACCGCGTGTCAAGCACATCTTGCAAAATGCCACCACCTTCCACGGCTACAGTGTGACAAAAGCATTAGACCCTAAGGGCTGTACCCTGCTCTCACCAAAAAATATCTATTAACATCAGCAGGAGCTGAATTAAACTTCAAAGTGCAGGCACGGTGAGTGACAGAATGGCCATAGCAAAGGACAATTTTTTGAGATTTTAGAGATGTCTCATGATTAAAATAAATAAATCCCTGAGGGGGGAGGAAGAAGCCTATGAAAAATACAAGGCTGAGATGTGCTTACATTCCTGCTGTGGGTGTAGCTTCAGCAGTGGAGGCAGACATAGACCCTCTACAGCTGCCCCTTTTCCAAAAAGCCCTCAGTGCAGATAGCCTGACTCTGGTAAGGAGAGGCAGCTGAACATAAGGAAAAGGCTGTCTCCACACCAGCATGCTCCAGGTCGTCTCCAGAGCATGCCTGCAGGAACAAAGACCAGCAAATGCTGGCAGCATTTATTCCAATGAGGTCCTGACACAGGCCTCATTGACTTCAGAGCATCCTGCCACTGGAACCATACTGACCTTAGCATAGAAAGCAGATGGTACTACAGAATTTGCTCCACTGTAGTTTCTACTCCACACAAGAGCACAGTTTGAAATGCAGAAATATGTTCATCTATTTAATAACACTAACCATGTATCTTCTGTGTTACTGGCCCAAATCTTCATTTTGCATTGAATCCTTTTAACATGACTCTGATCTCTGGGCCGGCTACCAAATCTCAGACAACTTCCAAAGAGGATACCATGGTGGACAGCCATCAGCTTCTGGTTTATCAAAAAATTTTCCAGTTATCTTGTCTATTTCTTCTCAGCCAGGTCCACAGTATAAGCCAAAGCCAGATGTCCTTGATTATTTTCAATTCCAAGAGAATAGTCTAGTAAAACAATGAATGACTTAAAAGATCTGCACCACTGAAAGGTGAAGGACAAAATTACTTCTCCTGAATTCCAGAAACTGCTCGGAATTTCTGGCTTACATTGGTATGATACATATTCGAAGTATTACCAACTTTTCTTTTTAATCTTGCTGAATTTAGGTAACAAATTTCCTAACTTGACAGAGAGATCTAGATGCCTTTATTATTCAGAGTTCCCAGGACTAGAGTACCACCACACTAGAACTGCGTAGTCCAACCTCCCATGAAAAACAGCACTCTGTCCTCTCCCTGTTCCTGGATGCTGACCTCCACTCATTATTCACACCCTTCTTTGTGCATGCATGCCTTCATGAAGCCACATGGTGAAGCACAGGATCTAGATTAAAATACTGACTGCTGAAAAAATGCAAGGACCCTTCATTTGACACAGTTCCATTTCTGGATTTTATAAGTCACAAGGCTTTTGTGAAAGAAGGAGGATGGCTGTATTTCATCAGGAGCCTGCATGGGTCATCCCTGACACCGTATCTCATTCTCACCCCATATCCATGTCCCCATAATGTGAAGGAAACTGAACCAGTTGGAAAATAACCCCACAAGAAAGGTGTATTTATTTTATTTTTCAGCTTCATTATTCCCTGTGTCTCTTCATAAAGCAGCACTACATGTGACAGCCCAGGGCTGGGGACAAGCCTTTGGGGCAGTACAGCCACTGAAGCGACGCCCAAGGACCCAGAGTCTGTGTAGTGACTGCAACTGCTTGGCCTTGCCTCAGCTATGCTAAGGATTTTAAAAGATAGCGCCCTGGCCCTCGGCAGTTCAAAGTCCAACCCACCTCCAGCTTGCTTGGGATCCCCAAACCACATAAAAAAGATCCCAAAGCAATTAATCGACATTCATCAACACTGCAGGTTTTATGTCACTGTTCATGGTCCCACATAGTTAAGACTCCCTTTAATACCTGGTAAACAAAGGTGCAGAGGAGCAGCAAGATTTGAAGAAGGTTATTTATTAAATAACCAAAGGAGTCAAAAATAAAAATTCAAAGCTCTGGCTTTCAGGTTTTAGCCTGCTAAATACCCTGTGCCCTTTTTACCCCTTTCAGCCCAGGAGCTAAGGTATTGTCCCATACAAGAATGAGTCACCATTCCACACGAAATAAAGTCCAGCACGCAAAATGCGTATGTGGAATTTCCTTCCATACAAAGTAGTTTAATGTTACAGAATAAATCAAAGAGGAGCAAATTAGGCTTTCTTTTCTTTTAAACACTTGACCAAGCATCTGGAGGAAAGTGTTGTGGGAATATGTAACTTGACTCAAAGGAAAACAGGGAGGTTTCCAGTAACTGTGTTCCTATACTATGCTCACAAGATATCATGCAAGCACAAGCATGACTGCAGAGCTTCTATTTTACAGGGAGAAGGGCCTTTCACCACTATTTTGTATCCCTGGCAAGAGGACGTTCTCCTCCAAAACTCTGGCCACATTAAATAGGAATAGTGAGGCCTAACAAAAGGAATGGTAAGTCCTTCGAAAAGTATATAGCAAACAAAAATACTTTTCTCGTTATTTTAATAGAAGTGCTGCAGAAGACTGAAACAAAGCTTTTGCTACCATGCAAATGATCACAGTCCTACATCTGAGCAGGAGGAGCCTTAATTCTGGGAAAATTTTTCCATTTCAAAAAGATGTCTGTTCTGCACCCCAAAAAAAAAAAAAAAAAAAAAAAAAAAAGGCAGCCTAGGACTATGAAGAACAGGTGATCACCTTGAGCTATGCATTCATTCCAGCAGATGAAAGATCGACCATCTGGAATAGGACACTCTCTCCAGAACAACAGAACTAGATTCAAGTCCCTGTTCCCCTGATTCAGACCAGAGACTTGAACTTCAGCTTACTTCCACAGCAAGCATGTACATACCTCTTCATCACTCTTACTCAATACAGAGATCCAAACTGACAACCTCATTGATAGGTTCATCCTTTTCTTGGCTTGTAGTTGAAGACTAAAACAAAATTGCAAAATATCATCTTACCCTGGTATAGCTCTCTCTGCAGATCTAAGAAGTACAAAGAGAAATAGCAAACTCCTGTGCTAATACGCTAAACCCCTTCTGTTTAAATGACATTAGACACCCATACCACCTCATAGCTATTCAAGCCATGACAGTTCCTGCAAAACTGTGCTATAGTTGTTCTAGAGTTGTGCATAGTTGTTTAATTATGCTAAACTGTGTATACTTGTGTCCACTTGATCCACAGCTCTGCAAGAGATACAGAATAGCTGCCAACAGTGAAAAGCAGTAAATCTGCACTCAAGATATCCAATTGATCTGTCCAGACAGAGCAGATACAACAAAAACAATGAATTTTTTTAGAAAGTAAAGCACAGATTTCAGTCACTGCCTGTATTCAGATGCCATTTGATACCAATGTTTTAAAGAATATTTTTCCATCGGAGCCCTGATTATTGACCATGAGTCCAACAGTATATCAGTATAGTGCCACAGCTTTGTCTAACAAAAGCTAACAAAAACAGCACCTCTGGACTGGTCCTGACAGTCATTCTTGTCTCCAGCCGGACAGGTAGATGCACCCTAAAATAACCTTGGTGTGTCATGGCTGGAATTTCCTTATGAAATTCCTTGGTCATGAGTAATCCATACAACCCAAGGCTCTAAGTCGTTCATCTTCTGTTGTTGTAAGCCTTTGAACAGCTTCAGCTCAACCACTAACCTGCTTCAATGAGCAAATCATCTGTCTTCTTAATGAGACCACTGATTACAAAAGTTAGTACCCAGTAAATTAACAAAACTGTTCGTCAGTATCTGTTGTCCTCCTGAAAACATACCTGCCTCCTAGAACATATCTCTTTCATCTTGAACTGTCACAGAATCAATACATTCAAGCTGTATCTGCTTATATGCTTTTAAACAGGACATAACTCTAATTAATATATACATTAATCTGTAAAGGGATTACAGGGTGGATTTAGGAAACGGTCCCCTCCCTACCGATGCAGGGAAATACTGGCAGAGTCTCAGACTAGAATATAATTTATATAGTTGAATAAAGAAATTCATATTCTTTAGTTCCCTAATGAGCACATTCGAGAATCTTAAATTTCCTTTGAACATTACCGTCAATTTGTAAACAGCTTATTCGGTTGATCTGACAATGAAAATGATACTATAATCTAAAGAATATTCTCACCATGTTGCTGGGGTGAAGAGCACTTTTCCAACTTTACTAAGACAACAACACTATAAACAGATGTGATTTTCTTAAAGAGTGCAACGCTACACTGAAATAATAACTGGAAACACTGTACAAACAGTTTCACATCTACTATAAAGCCATTATTTAATTGAGTTATAGTTGCTTAAAGAAGTTTCAAAAACTATGGTTTAGTGCAAATAGGGCTCAAATGCATCTCAAATGGATGCTGGAGGAAAAAAAAAGCTATGATAAATTGCTTCAAATGGCTTTACATATGGAACTTGCTTTCTATATTATAATTAATGCTAATAATAAGCAAACATCTCAAAAAAAGAGGGCTCATTTTATAGCTGAATATTTCAATACAGATTTTTCATCTCTTTTCTGTCAAAGCAAATTTTTAAAGGCAATGAAATATTTAAATTACATACAAATACAAATATCCAGTTTAACTTTTCCCTAGGCTTATGAGTGTGATTTGCATGTAATGATTAAATTAGAACTGCAAGCTTGCACAGTTATTTTTACTCTAGCCCACATCTGATACTAAAATGATTTCTGTGTGTTTTAGACAATCATTTTGTTTTCTTTATTTGTCAGTACATTGTATCTCATTGCAGGAATTCAACAGCAAGAGAAGAAGCTGATCTTCCTAGTTAGAATCTTATTTATACTATTTACTTTCTACTCACTAGCAAAGCTGAAGTTTAGGAAACCTAACACATATGGTGGGTTCAGTGCCTTAATTAAGCGCCTTATTCTAACACATTTTCAAGTGGGAATGGGGAAAAAATCACTTTAGTTTTTGTTTTTCTTTATGAGCCTGTGAGCACCACTATGGTTAGAGCACTTTACAAACACTATATTCACCGGAGAAGAAGTTGGCACTGTGAGCTACCGAGCAACACCAGTTCCAATATACCAATCTAACCAGGTCACTGTCAGCTTCCAGTGCCAAAACCAACTAAGCAGCTCACATATAACAGAGTTTGAGCACAGAACTTTTCAATTTATATGGCTTTTTCAAAGCTGGTTTTTTTTCATTCAGACCATAAACCTAAAAAGAAATGAGAGCATACCAGAAAACTGAAACAAAAGCAATATGGACTTCCTGGCAAGGGTACTTAAAGTAGGAAGTAAAAATATATGCATGCACATTATGTATATGGACACATCCCCCAATTTTACACCCTCCAGAACACAGCCAGACTAAAGGAATCCCTTCTCCCACCCACTATAGTTCCACACTGAGCTTTCCTCCTGTGAACCACCCAGCTGTCGTGTATTTTCCCTCTTCCAGACCATCTGCTTTTTCTGAGAAAAAATAATTATATTTCATCTCCTTCTGAACTATCAATTCAAACCAATTCATGTTTTACCTGCCCCCTGTGGACCACAGACCTCCAATAACCACACCTTAAAGAATACTTTCAGCTACTTTTTCTGCCCAAAAATCGCTTGTGCATCCAAATGTCACATCTGCCTTCCCTAAGTGAATCACTAACTTCTGTCCTCAAACTCAGATGAAGATAGTGACTACATATTTGAATGGCAGGAGAGCTCACCAGTCCTCTTAGTCATCCGGTCTAGCTCCCCATCACACTTCACACCTCATTCACTGTACAGGAAAAGGAGTTACTGGGGTAGTTAGTACCAAATTCTGTGATTAGGCTGAGAACCCTTCCCTTTTTACAGCAAAGTACAAGAATCATCAAAACCCAATTATACTACATTTATTTTTGCTATTGATGCTGGAAATCCATGCGAGGTTGTACTAATCTGAAGAGACCTGCTTTAGAAACACAGTGGGTAGCACCAAAGGAGCCCCTACTGCATTTTCCTTCACATGCCTGGGACACAGTGCCTGTAAAGAGGAATTATGCATATGCACAAGTCTAACCACACATTCAAGTTGGGGTTTTGAGGGTTTTTTCATAATTCTAGAGAAGGACAAACTAGAACTTGGTTTCAGGCAAAATGCCCCATCGGTCATCTCGGAAAGAGCAGCTTTACTTCCAGGCAGGTTATAAAGCCCCCAGTTTTGAACAGTGACATTGGCCCAAGCTGACAGAAACACACAGCCCTGCAAACCAGCAGCATTTCTGCTTCACTATGGGCTGCCAGGAGGCCAGCCCAGCTAGCAAGCTCCCCAAGTGCAGGGAGAGCAGCCTGGCAGGGTGTTCAGGCATTTGATTTACAGACTGCATGCCATCCCTTTGAGGAAGGGTTTCATTGTTTTCCCCTCCTGCCAGGAAATTCCCACCCGGAAGAGCCGGCTCTGCACCAGGTCCTGACTTCCATGAGCTGCCTAATTTATCCAGGGGCTTATCACCTCAACCTACACTGGGAAAGTAGGATTAACCAAATAAAAACAGAAAAAAGCCCCACAGACCTTCACTCATCCCTCTTGCCTTCCAGGATAGAATGTGTCTGGCGTGGTCAGACAAACAGAGCTGCAAGTAGTGAAACTCAGATAATCCAATACACCAAAAAATAAACCACTCCAAAGTAAAGCAAAGTTGGAATAAACTTAGGTCAGCTACCTGCTTACCCTCTATAAAGTTAAACTTCAGCCCTACAAGACTGGTTTTCAAGCCTAGGCTCGTGCAACACCTAAATACAAAAAGTAACAGGTCCCCGATGAGAGCTGTGAAATAATGAGAAATAATCCCAGCTTGGATGTGAAAATACAGATGATTTTAGTTCTTGCTTTAAAAAGTCAAAAGGTGCATTACTGTTCAGTATTGAAGAAGAGCCAAGATCAAGATGGGACCAAGGAGGGATTGTTGGGGTGTCCTGTGCAAGGCCAGGAGTTGGATCGACAATCCTTGGGGCTCCCTTCAACTCGGGATATTCCAAGACTTCAAACCAAACACACTTCATTTTCCATTTTTTTCTTACACCAGGGAGCAAAGCAGTTACACCAGGCATATTAAGTGCCAAAACTCGCTGTTTTGCCTAAATGCAACACACAAATCCACCTGCAGCACTTCCTGAGGTAAGAGCTACAAGAGCAGCAAGTCAACACAAACTTTCCAAGTCTTAGACTAAGGGGAAACTAAAAAAAAACCAAAATGAACAAGCTGATTTGGCTTTTTAATTTGCATACACGTGATGAGGCCAGACTTTGGAACCTTCATCTTGGAAAGGGTGGAAAGCTCAGTGTCCCCAGAGCTGTCAGTGGTGTCAGGATCTCCCTGCACGAATGCAAAGCTCACCCCATGACACCCCTGCTGCAAAGCACAGATAAGGCGTTCTCCACTTCACAGGGTTTTGGAGGCGTAGAGCAGAAGGGCCTGGCTTATTATCCAACCTGCAAATAAATACAGGTCATTAATTTAGCAGCATGACATCACATCCTGCAGGCTGAATTTCAACACACAGCTCCAACAGAGGAACCACGTGAAGAAATACAGCAATTCCCTAGGTTTTTTAATGCACAGTCTGCTTTCAGACCACAGAAGACCTAAATGGATGTCCTGAACGTGGAAACAAAATCACTGATCACAAGACACAATAATCGACGATGCCAACAAACATTTCTGTAGAGTGGACAATTATTTTAAATATTTCCTTGTATCCAACTGCAAATGGGCAGCATTAGAGCACTATTAACGTGGGAGGGGGGTTACAAAGTTAATGCCAACAATCTGCTTTAACCTCTTAAGCACACTGGGTGATAGCAGCAAAGGAGAAGTCTGACAGGAGGAATCATAAAAGGATTTTAAAGACTGGCAGCCACTCGATAAGATGGCCAAGGAAAGTTCCCTCTAGGCAGTGATAAATGATGCTGGCCAGTTCACTTGTGCCCTGATGGACCATGAGTTAAGCAGCACCCATTAGAAGTGAAGATATTTAAGGAGCAGTTCCTTAAAACATCAGGTCAGCTGGACAGGCAGAAAGAAGAGAACAAGTAACAGCCCTCTATTCCATAATCCTGGTGCTCCTGTATCAAATATTATCTGTACCTCAGGCTCTTCCCTCTCCTCCACTCTCATCCCACCTTGGCACTGAGTAAGGCTTGCAGGATGGACTGTCCCCGTAGCCCACAGGAGGTTCTTCCAGTAACAGATTTCCATCCTTGGAGAGTTTCAAAACCCAAGGGAACCCCAAAAAACCTGATGTTCCTTTGAGGTTCGTTTTGCTCTGAGCAGGAGGTAACATAAATTTGCCTGGGATTGTTGTCTCCACAGGTATTCTCATAGCCACTTATACTTACTGAATTCATGGCTGAATTCTGGCATTCCCTCTCAAAAACATCCTAATGCTTGGATGCAGGACACATGCCTGGATGGGGCTGTGTCTTCTTTTCTTGCCAGCATTCCCCAAAAAAACTCTGCACAAACTATTAGAACTCATCCCCTTCTGATAAAAGGTTCCTCGGGCCCTGCTTTTGTGTTTAAAACGTCTTGATAATCCATCTATTTACGTTTTGAAAGGGAGAAAAACTGAACTAGGAAATTGCACACGCACAGAAACAAAGGCGGTGTCTGACAAGGAGTTTGTTAATATTCCGATAATTGCTCATTACTTCCAAGAAAGGCTTTTGCAGTGTTTCACGGAGAGCAGATGAGAAGCCCCAGCCCATTACCGAGTGCTGCTTTTGGCAAACACGAGCTCCTCCCAGCGCCGAGAGTCTCCATAAACCCACGGCTCCATTAAATGCATATCCTGGCATCCCGAAAGTACCCGCGGAAAGAGAACCACGTGTTCTGCCTAGTCATTTAGGAGGGACCTTCACGTGCCTGCATTCACCCTTTTCTCTCTGTTCCTGCCTTGTTCACAGTGGTGCTTTGAACATCACCTATCCCCCCACCCTGCCTCTGCTCAGCCCACTCAGACTCCCAGCCTGAACCCTTTGAGAACACGTATTTTCTTCTTCCTTCCTCAAAGTCTTCTTCACTTAATTATCCGACCAAAAGTTCCCCAGACACTCAACGTCTACAGACCGCTGGCACTTTACACTCCTCAAAGCTCACCCTGAGCTCCCCAACCACCCACTGGTGCTGGAATTTTACTCCCAGTTGAAGCAAGCGGGTCTGGAGCCCCGAGGCATCACAGAATCCCAGAAGGCTTCAGATTGGAAGAGCCTTAAAATTCATCCAGTCTCACCCCCTGCCATGGGCAGGGACACCTTCCGCTAGCCCAGGTTGCTCCAAGCCCCATTCCAACCTGGCCTTGGACACTTCCAGGGATGGGACAGCCACAGCTTCTCTGTCTCACAGCCCTGAAGGCCCTTGGAGTGACTCTGTGGTTGGGCAGGGAGCGTGCATGGCCAGGCAGGTATTCCTGCAGCAATCACCCTCAAGGAGATCTCAAGGTCTTTTTCATCATCCTAACAGCAGGAGCCATTTTAGAGCCTTTCAAATAGTTCTAAATTAACTTTCCCGACCATGTTTTCCAGAGCAATATAACCTGACTATGCAAAGCTCCCCGCAGAAGAGCAGGGGCACAAGGAAGACAAAGCACAGACCTGAGAGCTCCAGCTCGATTTAGGTGGAGCCGTTTCATTACTATGTAGATTCCAAGCCATTCTCGCAGTTACCGAAGCGCTCCCCGGGCCCTCCTGGCAAGCGAAAATCCATTTTGTGTACAAATAGGGCTTTTACAGCCTGGCACAGTGCTCGACTGCTGAGTCAAACTTTTCAGTGCCTGATAAATTTTCACTTGAAAGTGGCAGGAGAGCTCATGCCAGAAGCCCGTCTGAAATACCAGCTCAGTGGCAGAAGGTCAAAGCGTGGTATCAAGAGATTTAATGGAAGTGTTTCAAGACAAACTTCTTAAAAGGATTGTGCTATCTAGGGAGGCGCAGATTTACACTGCTTGGAAAGCCGAGGAACAATCTCCATGACTCTTTTTCTAATGAAGGGTAATTTCTTTAACATTCTGCCTCTCAAAAAGCAGTAGGGTCTCCTGTTCAATCCTTGGGTATTTGGCTGAAGTTGAAGAATAAAGAAGTGTTAAATACCAGAGGTTTTGTGCAGACTGTCCTCTAAATAAACGAAACAAACCAAAACAAACCAAAAAAACCCAAGCAAACAAAAAATGCCCCGAACAAAACCCCTCCAAAGCCAAACCCCCAGGTGATAAAGGTGCTAATTTCGTGAATAAAAACCCCAGAAGTCAGATCCACAGACAATTAAGACCAACAGTCCAAACAATTAACCCTTCTCCTAAAACTGTGGCTGGAGAAGAATTAAATCGAACTGAAAGGCTCCATAATCTTTACCATTTTTATGGAAGTATTTCAGGCTAAATTAGTGCCAACAATGACCCTGAGCAGACATCAAGCGTTAAGACTTTCAGCATAATGGATTTTGCCAGGTGTCCCCACACTGTAACATAGAAAGGGACAGTAAAACCCCACCAAACCCCGATCTGTCTGCTCAGGGTCTCCCTCTGCATCTACACAAATGCACTGCTGGAGTCACTGGCGAGAGCAGCTTTGCGACAGCTCACACACATTACAATTGTCTCAATCTGCCATTTGAACAAATTCAAGTATAAGCCTTTAAATTCAATTAGCGTAAATCTCGGCGCTCCCAACATTAAATTTGCAAGTGACAATTAGTGGCAGTCAACACGCATGGAGCTAATCTAATACACTAAGGGACCAGCAAGGGAGACCATAACACACTCCAAATTGTGATGCTCTTTTTCAGTCAAGAAAATTCAAGGAGTAAGCTACAGTGGACAGGAGGAGATGACAGCTATTAAAAATCCTTCTTAAACAGAGGCTGCAAAAGCTTTCCTCTCCAGAAAGGAGTGTCTCCCCCAGCTTGGGAAGAAAGCTGCCAATTTTCCCCCTCTTAGGAAAACCCAAAGCTACTAGACTTCAAGGATTCCTTGAGCTCTTCTTTTTTCAAAAATAAGCTTCGCCTCAATTCCATTGAAATAAAGCAAGAGCTACCTCCAAAGAGCTTCAAAATCAGGGAGACAGAAAGCAGACCACGCTGGGAAGTCAGAGAGAAAACCAGCTTTAGCGTCATGGTTAGGCAGGGGGAGATTTCTTGTTGTTGTTCATTTAAATCTAAGCGAATTAGCACAAGCAAAACCTAGGGAAGATGCTTTCCCAATAAAGATTTATTAGTATTTTTCTTTGAATACAGATGTGTAATTGGATACCAGAGCAGCACCCGCACGAGCACACCAAGGAAGCCTCAACAGGACACGTTCTGTTCCACTCAAGTCTTGATTCTCTGGTTTGCATGAGTGAGCTGTAAAGAGCAGCAACAGCAGTAACCACATTTTAAAAGCTGCATTTCCTTAAGAAACATGTTGTAGCCTCCAAAATTAGACTTTCTCTTATCAGCTCTTGGACCAAGCACTACCAGAACAAAGCTCCTGCGGTACTTTGGGGGTTCCCCCCCCTTCTCAACTACATTAAAATGTTTGATAAGACCAGAAACAGTACAAACATTTTAAAGATGTTTAAACTAATGAATCCCAGAATGGTTTGGGATGGAGGGACCTTAAAGACCATCTCATTCCAAACCTCCACCAGAGGAAAGGCCACCTTCCACTAGCCCAGATGGCTCCAAGCCCCAACTACACAGTTACACGTAAGTACCTTATTAAGATGGATGTCCTTTTGATCCATGAAAACCAAGCCCAAGTAACCTGCACCAAACACTGTCTCTGATAAGCAGATTTTCCAAATAATAATAATAAAAAAAATATTTGGGATGAAAGCATCCCAAAAAGCCAGTAGATTTCCCACCTTCCTCATTCTTCGGCATTTCCCCCACACAGCCCTAAAAGGCTTGTGGCAATGGAGCCTTCGGGGGAGTGACAATCCCAATCCCCATTTATCTTTCCATTTGCTCCCTCTGTGTGATGCCATCCACACACGGATGTTCCTAGCAGGGGTTCCTGCTTTTCAGCAGGGCTCTCTTTTCCCTCTGACTGTCGTTTCCTGCTATCCCATCTGACTAATGCTCTAATAGCATTGATGTTGCTGACATTCCCCCCCCTGGGCTAATGGTACAATAAATCCCCCCTTCCCGGGGTTGTTCCCCCTGGTATGGGCATTTTCCGGCAAATAATGTGAACCTGAAGTCTGTGCAAGTTGATTCCCAGAGAGCCTGACCTCTCTGTTGGGAATGACAAAGGGCCATCCAAGAGGCTTAGAAATAGCTGTCCTGGGCTTAATCCTGTTGAACCACTTCTCTCCCTGAAAACAACCTTTCCTGCCCAGCTACAACCAGCCTCCGAGCGCTGAGGGCGGGGGAGATGCACCAAGACAAGGTTGGACAGGGCTTGGAGCAGCCTGGGATAGTGGAAGGTGTCCCTGCCCGTGGCAGGAGGTGTCACTGAATGGGCTTTAAGGTCCCTTCCAACCCAACAGATTCAATGATTTTATAAATATTATCTGGGGGACTTCCAGCAGGAGGGAGCTACCCTTGGGAGGGGGGAAGGGATGACCCATCTTGCTCAGCTGAGGGGTTGATTAAACCAGTTGTTCAGAATCAATGCACATGTGAATAGATCAGTGGATGGAGGAGATTCCAATTCAGCAACTTTGTTACTCAAGCAGTGATTAACGGTGAGTTAACCTCATCCTCTCAGATCAGCAGTACTAGCCTGTGATCTGTTGCAGAAAAACAACATTATAAATGAAAGGTTCTTGAGTTCTCCTCCTGTCTGTTTCACATAACAAGGAAAATGCATAAACACATTTCTTTATTACTCCGATTTTAATGGCTGATTGCTCCTGATGAAAACAGAACGTGTCTTAGGAGGGGAAAATGTCTCAAAGCTGGAGGTAAAAGGAGAAGCCATCCGCTGCTGGGAGCCGGGCCCTCTGGGCAAAGGCAGCTGGGCATGCAAAGCAGCGGTCAGGGAGGCTGCCGGCCCCCTTCTTACAGGGGGCTCGAGCCGCTGCCTGGACCGCAAAGTGCCCGGGACTCCAGGGCACTTACTCCCCGATTTACAGGGCGGCCCTGGGCCCAAGGGCCCACGGAGGCTCCTTCTCTCCGCTTCGGGGGCACCCGACCTGCTCCCCGCTAACGGGGCGGTCGCCCCGCACAGGCTGCCAGTCAAGGGAGCACAAAGGCTCCCAGACCCAGACCCCGCTTACGGGCGGGTCCACACCCAGGGAGCCACGGAGCTCGGCCTTCCCCCGCAGAAAGGCCACGGAGACTCCACTGCCAGGCAGTGGAGCTCATGGCCTAAGGCCTCGAGGTGAGCCCCGGGGACATGGAGGGCACACGCCCAGCCCCACGCCTGTGAAAGGCCGGGGACCCCGCGGGACACCCGCCTGATTACAGGGGGGTCCCTCCAACCGCCCGCCGAGCAGGGGGGACGCACAAAGCCCCGCTTACGGGGCCGCCCCCCCCGAGGCCCGGCACTCCCAACGGTGGCCTCACGGCCCAAGGCCGGGGGGACAGGGCCCCAGCCCCGAGGACGGGGTGGGGGGCGGGGGGGACGTGCCACGCTGGCCCGGCACCAGCCAGGACAGGCAGCCCCGCCGCGCGGGCACGCACCCCAGGCCCTGGCTACAGCCGGGTCACGGTGCCCGCGCCACCACTAAGGGGCTTCGCTCCCTCCTCGGGAACCAGGGGCAAGGCCGGGCCGTGTCTCCGCCCGCGGCTTTAGAGGGCAGCTCCCGGTTGCTGCACAGAGCCCCTCTTTCCCTCCTGGGAAGTCTAAGCTACGCTGCTCTCTAGTTTCTAGGGGGTCTCACTCACTCACTCACTCACACCCACAAAGACACAAAGGGGGAACGTCCCAGAAGGGGGAGCGAGCTCTGTGCACCAACGTCTGGGGAGCCAGCCCTGTCTGCCGTCGAGCAGGAGAGGAGAGCCTCAGACCCGCCCCCGGGCTGCGCACAGGCCAGAAGGGCCTCGACGCGCTGAGGGGCTTCGCGGCTGGCCAAGGCGCAGAGGCTCTGACGCACCCCGACTACAGGGGCCTCACTCTGGCCAGGGGCCGCCAGCAGGCACCAAGGTGCCAAGGGGTAAAGCCCTGCCCTGCTTACAGGGTGGGCTGGGGGTCGGGAGAGCTCCGTTTCCCCCCCTCGGGTGCGGAGACGAGGGCTCTCACCCTCCTTACAGGGTGCTTCAGCCTCTCTCCGGGCAGCCTCAGGAGCACGACGGCAAAAGGCCGACGACAAGCAACAAGCAAAGACCCAGCCCTGATTACAGGGAGGTCGCCCAGCGCTAAGCCGGCCGGGGCAGCCTGAAGGTGCCCACCGGACTCTTAGGTATCCCTGCCCCGGGGATGCCAGGGAGGTCCCTTTGCCCAGAGGGCCCTTCTCGCGCCCCCTCTTCTGCTCCAAGCCGCCGCTCCTCTTGCCCACGCCGGTGCCTCTGCTGTCTTCTCCGACGGCTCCTGACGAGGCAGGAGGACACAGTTGGGACTGACAAGCTCCAACTCCTTCCGCTGAAGGAAAGGAAACTAGGACCCAGAGGCAGCTGTCCAAGCCACCACCTGCCCACCCGTGGGACCCCCACATCTCCGCACCACCCCCCAAGTTCAGCTTCCTCCCCTCACCGGCTTCCCACGGCGGCGCCGCCGTCCCACCCCATCGATGCCTCTTGCTCTCTTCTCCGACGGCTTCCACCAAGGCAGGAGGACGCAGCTGGGCCCCACAGTCCCCAGCTCCTCCCCGCCAGGGAAACCGGGCCCCGGCATGCACCCCCAGAGGCACATCCCCAAGCCACCAGCCGCCCCCCCCACAGGCCACCCCGTCCCCAAAACCCTCCAAACGGCACTTTGACTCACCACAGCGACGCGCCGCGCGGTCCCATCCGCTGCTGGGAGCCGGGCCCTCTGGGCAAAGGCAGCTGGGCATGCAAAGCAGCGGTCAGGGAGGCTGCCGGCCCCCTTCTTACAGGGGGCTCGAGCCGCTGCCTGGACCGCAAAGTGCCCGGGACTCCAGGGCACTTACTCCCCGATTTACAGGGCGGCCCTGGGCCCAAGGGCCCACGGAGGCTCCTTCTCTCCGCTTCGGGGGCACCCGACCTGCTCCCCGCTAACGGGGCGGTCGCCCCGCACAGGCTGCCAGTCAAGGGAGCACAAAGGCTCCCAGACCCAGACCCCGCTTACGGGCGGGTCCACACCCAGGGAGCCACGGAGCTCGGCCTTCCCCCGCAGAAAGGCCACGGAGACTCCACTGCCAGGCAGTGGAGCTCATGGCCTAAGGCCTCGAGGTGAGCCCCGGGGACATGGAGGGCACACGCCCAGCCCCACGCCTGTGAAAGGCCGGGGACCCCGCGGGACACCCGCCTGATTACAGGGGGGTCCCTCCAACCGCCCGCCGAGCAGGGGGGACGCACAAAGCCCCGCTTACGGGGCCGCCCCCCCCGAGGCCCGGCACTCCCAACGGTGGCCTCACGGCCCAAGGCCGGGGGGACAGGGCCCCAGCCCCGAGGACGGGGTGGGGGGCGGGGGGGACGTGCCACGCTGGCCCGGCACCAGCCAGGACAGGCAGCCCCGCCGCGCGGGCACGCACCCCAGGCCCTGGCTACAGCCGGGTCACGGTGCCCGCGCCACCACTAAGGGGCTTCGCTCCCTCCTCGGGAACCAGGGGCAAGGCCGGGCCGTGTCTCCGCCCGCGGCTTTAGAGGGCAGCTCCCGGTTGCTGCACAGAGCCCCTCTTTCCCTCCTGGGAAGTCTAAGCTACGCTGCTCTCTAGTTTCTAGGGGGTCTCACTCACTCACTCACTCACACCCACAAAGACACAAAGGGGGAACGTCCCAGAAGGGGGAGCGAGCTCTGTGCACCAACGTCTGGGGAGCCAGCCCTGTCTGCCGTCGAGCAGGAGAGGAGAGCCTCAGACCCGTCCCCGGGCTGCGCACAGGCCAGAAGGGCCTCGACGCGCTGAGGGGCTTCGCGGCTGGCCAAGGCGCAGAGGCTCTGACGCACCCCGACTGCAGGGGCCTCACTCTGGCCAGGGGCCGCCAGCAGGCACCAAGGTGCCAAGGGGTAAAGCCCTGCCCTGCTTACAGGGTGGGCTGGGGGTCGGGAGAGCTCCGTTTCCCCCCCTCGGGTGCGGAGACGAGGGCTCTCACCCTCCTTACAGGGTGCTTCAGCCTCTCTCCGGGCAGCCTCAGGAGCACGACGGCAAAAGGCCGACGACAAGCAACAAGCAAAGACCCAGCCCTGATTACAGGGAGGTCGCCCAGCACTAAGCCGGCCGGGGCAGCCTGAAGGTGCCCACCGGACTCTTAGGTATCCCTGCCCCGGGGATGCCAGGGAGGTCCCTTTGCCCAGAGGGCCCTTCTCGCGCCCCCTCTTCAGCTCCAAGCCGCCGCTCCTCTTGCCCACGCCGGTGCCTCTGCTGTCTTCTCCGACGGCTCCTGACGAGGCAGGAGGACACAGTTGGGACTGACAAGCTCCAACTCCTTCCGCTGAAGGAAAGGAAACTAGGACCCAGAGGCAGCTGTCCAAGCCACCACCTGCCCACCCGTGGGACCCCCACATCTCCGCACCACCCCCCAAGTTCAGCTTCCTCCCCTCACCGGCTTCCCACGGCGGCGCCGCCGTCCCACCCCATCGATGCCTCTTGCTCTCTTCTCCGACGGCTTCCACCAAGGCAGGAGGACGCAGCTGGGCCCCACAGTCCCCAGCTCCTCCCCGCCAGGGAAACCGGGCCCCGGCATGCACCCCCAGAGGCACATCCCCAAGCCACCAGCCGCCCCCCCCACAGGCCACCCCGCCCCCAAAACCCTCCAAACGGCACTTTGACTCACCACAGCGACGCGCCGCGCGGTCCCATCCGCTGCTGGGAGCCGGGCCCTCTGGGCAAAGGCAGCTGGGCATGCAAAGCAGCGGTCAGGGAGGCTGCCGGCCCCCTTCTTACAGGGGGCTCGAGCCGCTGCCTGGACCGCAAAGTGCCCGGGACTCCAGGGCACTTACTCCCCGATTTACAGGGCGGCCCTGGGCCCAAGGGCCCACGGAGGCTCCTTCTCTCCGCTTCGGGGGCACCCGACCTGCTCCCCGCTAACGGGGCGGTCGCCCCGCACAGGCTGCCAGTCAAGGGAGCACAAAGGCTCCCAGACCCAGACCCCGCTTACGGGCGGGTCCACACCCAGGGAGCCACGGAGCTCGGCCTTCCCCCGCAGAAAGGCCACGGAGACTCCACTGCCAGGCAGTGGAGCTCATGGCCTAAGGCCTCGAGGTGAGCCCCGGGGACATGGAGGGCACACGCCCAGCCCCACACCTGTGAAAGGCCGGGGACCCCGCGGGACACCCGCCTGATTACAGGGGGGTCCCTCCAACCGCCCGCCGAGCAGGGGGGACGCACAAAGCCCCGCTTACGGGGCCGCCCCCCCCGAGGCCCGGCACTCCCAACGGTGGCCTCACGGCCCAAGGCCGGGGGGACAGGGCCCCAGCCCCGAGGACGGGGTGGGGGGCGGGGGGGACGTGCCACGCTGGCCCGGCACCAGCCAGGACAGGCAGCCCCGCCGCGCGGGCACGCACCCCAGGCCCTGGCTACAGCCGGGTCACGGTGCCCGCGCCACCACTAAGGGGCTTCGCTCCCTCCTCGGGAACCAGGGGCAAGGCCGGGCCGTGTCTCCGCCCGCGGCTTTAGAGGGCAGCTCCCGGTTGCTGCACAGAGCCCCTCTTTCCCTCCTGGGAAGTCTAAGCTACGCTGCTCTCTAGTTTCTAGGGGGTCTCACTCACTCACTCACTCACACCCACAAAGACACAAAGGGGGAACGTCCCAGAAGGGGGAGCGAGCTCTGTGCACCAACGTCTGGGGAGCCAGCCCTGTCTGCCGTCGAGCAGGAGAGGAGAGCCTCAGACCCGCCCCCGGGCTGCGCACAGGCCAGAAGGGCCTCGACGCGCTGAGGGGCTTCGCGGCTGGCCAAGGCGCAGAGGCTCTGACGCACCCCGACTACAGGGGCCTCACTCTGGCCAGGGGCCGCCAGCAGGCACCAAGGTGCCAAGGGGTAAAGCCCTGCCCTGCTTACAGGGTGGGCTGGGGGTCGGGAGAGCTCCGTTTCCCCCCCTCGGGTGCGGAGACGAGGGCTCTCACCCTCCTTACAGGGTGCTTCAGCCTCTCTCCGGGCAGCCTCAGGAGCACGACGGCAAAAGGCCGACGACAAGCAACAAGCAAAGACCCAGCCCTGATTACAGGGAGGTCGCCCAGCGCTAAGCCGGCCGGGGCAGCCTGAAGGTGCCCACCGGACTCTTAGGTATCCCTGCCCCGGGGATGCCAGGGAGGTCCCTTTGCCCAGAGGGCCCTTCTCGCGCCCCCTCTTCTGCTCCAAGCCGCCGCTCCTCTTGCCCACGCCGGTGCCTCTGCTGTCTTCTCCGACGGCTCCTGACGAGGCAGGAGGACACAGTTGGGACTGACAAGCTCCAACTCCTTCCGCTGAAGGAAAGGAAACTAGGACCCAGAGGCAGCTGTCCAAGCCACCACCTGCCCACCCGTGGGACCCCCACATCTCCGCACCACCCCCCAAGTTCAGCTTCCTCCCCTCACCGGCTTCCCACGGCGGCGCCGCCGTCCCACCCCATCGATGCCTCTTGCTCTCTTCTCCGACGGCTTCCACCAAGGCAGGAGGACGCAGCTGGGCCCCACAGTCCCCAGCTCCTCCCCGCCAGGGAAACCGGGCCCCGGCATGCACCCCCAGAGGCACATCCCCAAGCCACCAGCCGCCCCCCCCACAGGCCACCCCGCCCCCAAAACCCTCCAAACGGCACTTTGACTCACCACAGCGACGCGCCGCGCGGTCCCATCCGCTGCTGGGAGCCGGGCCCTCTGGGCAAAGGCAGCTGGGCATGCAAAGCAGCGGTCAGGGAGGCTGCCGGCCCCCTTCTTACAGGGGGCTCGAGCCGCTGCCTGGACCGCAAAGTGCCCGGGACTCCAGGGCACTTACTCCCCGATTTACAGGGCGGCCCTGGGCCCAAGGGCCCACGGAGGCTCCTTCTCTCCGCTTCGGGGGCACCCGACCTGCTCCCCGCTAACGGGGCGGTCGCCCCGCACAGGCTGCCAGTCAAGGGAGCACAAAGGCTCCCAGACCCAGACCCCGCTTACGGGCGGGTCCACACCCAGGGAGCCACGGAGCTCGGCCTTCCCCCGCAGAAAGGCCACGGAGACTCCACTGCCAGGCAGTGGAGCTCATGGCCTAAGGCCTCGAGGTGAGCCCCGGGGACATGGAGGGCACACGCCCAGCCCCACACCTGTGAAAGGCCGGGGACCCCGCGGGACACCCGCCTGATTACAGGGGGGTCCCTCCAACCGCCCGCCGAGCAGGGGGGACGCACAAAGCCCCGCTTACGGGGCCGCCCCCCCCGAGGCCCGGCACTCCCAACGGTGGCCTCACGGCCCAAGGCCGGGGGGACAGGGCCCCAGCCCCGAGGACGGGGTGGGGGGCGGGGGGGACGTGCCACGCTGGCCCGGCACCAGCCAGGACAGGCAGCCCCGCCGCGCGGGCACGCACCCCAGGCCCTGGCTACAGCCGGGTCACGGTGCCCGCGCCACCACTAAGGGGCTTCGCTCCCTCCTCGGGAACCAGGGGCAAGGCCGGGCCGTGTCTCCGCCCGCGGCTTTAGAGGGCAGCTCCCGGTTGCTGCACAGAGCCCCTCTTTCCCTCCTGGGAAGTCTAAGCTACGCTGCTCTCTAGTTTCTAGGGGGTCTCACTCACTCACTCACTCACACCCACAAAGACACAAAGGGGGAACGTCCCAGAAGGGGGAGCGAGCTCTGTGCACCAACGTCTGGGGAGCCAGCCCTGTCTGCCGTCGAGCAGGAGAGGAGAGCCTCAGACCCGCCCCCGGGCTGCGCACAGGCCAGAAGGGCCTCGACGCGCTGAGGGGCTTCGCGGCTGGCCAAGGCGCAGAGGCTCTGACGCACCCCGACTACAGGGGCCTCACTCTGGCCAGGGGCCGCCAGCAGGCACCAAGGTGCCAAGGGGTAAAGCCCTGCCCTGCTTACAGGGTGGGCTGGGGGTCGGGAGAGCTCCGTTTCCCCCCCTCGGGTGCGGAGACGAGGGCTCTCACCCTCCTTACAGGGTGCTTCAGCCTCTCTCCGGGCAGCCTCAGGAGAACGACGGCAAAAGGCCGACGACAAGCAACAAGCCAAGACCCAGCCCTGATTACAGGGAGGTCGCCCAGCGCTAAGCCGGCCGGGGCAGCCTGAAGGTG
The DNA here is from genome assembly GCA_038380795.1 of Pyrocephalus nanus. Classification (NCBI taxonomy): domain Eukaryota; kingdom Metazoa; phylum Chordata; class Aves; order Passeriformes; family Tyrannidae; genus Pyrocephalus; species Pyrocephalus nanus. The sequence goes on from CM076261.1 coordinate 160,596, forward strand.
CCCACCGGACTCTTAGGTATCCCTGCCCCGGGGATGCCAGGGAGGTCCCTTTGCCCAGAGGGCCCTTCTCGCGCCCCCTCTTCTGCTCCAAGCCGCCGCTCCTCTTGCCCACGCCGGTGCCTCTGCTGTCTTCTCCGACGGCTCCTGACGAGGCAGGAGGACACAGTTGGGACTGACAAGCTCCAACTCCTTCCGCTGAAGGAAAGGAAACTAGGACCCAGAGGCAGCTGTCCAAGCCACCACCTGCCCACCCGTGGGACCCCCACATCTCCGCACCACCCCCCAAGTTCAGCTTCCTCCCCTCACCGGCTTCCCACGGCGGCGCCGCCGTCCCACCCCATCGATGCCTCTTGCTCTCTTCTCCGACGGCTTCCACCAAGGCAGGAGGACGCAGCTGGGCCCCACAGTCCCCAGCTCCTCCCCGCCAGGGAAACCGGGCCCCGGCATGCACCCCCAGAGGCACATCCCCAAGCCACCAGCCGCCCCCCCCACAGGCCACCCCGCCCCCAAAACCCTCCAAACGGCACTTTGACTCACCACAGCGACGCGCCGCGCGGTCCCATCCGCTGCTGGGAGCCGGGCCCTCTGGGCAAAGGCAGCTGGGCATGCAAAGCAGCGGTCAGGGAGGCTGCCGGCCCCCTTCTTACAGGGGGCTCGAGCCGCTGCCTGGACCGCAAAGTGCCCGGGACTCCAGGGCACTTACTCCCCGATTTACAGGGCGGCCCTGGGCCCAAGGGCCCACGGAGGCTCCTTCTCTCCGCTTCGGGGGCACCCGACCTGCTCCCCGCTAACGGGGCGGTCGCCCCGCACAGGCTGCCAGTCAAGGGAGCACAAAGGCTCCCAGACCCAGACCCCGCTTACGGGCGGGTCCACACCCAGGGAGCCACGGAGCTCGGCCTTCCCCCGCAGAAAGGCCACGGAGACTCCACTGCCAGGCAGTGGAGCTCATGGCCTAAGGCCTCGAGGTGAGCCCCGGGGACATGGAGGGCACACGCCCAGCCCCACGCCTGTGAAAGGCCGGGGACCCCGCGGGACACCCGCCTGATTACAGGGGGGTCCCTCCAACCGCCCGCCGAGCAGGGGGGACGCACAAAGCCCCGCTTACGGGGCCGCCCCCCCCGAGGCCCGGCACTCCCAACGGTGGCCTCACGGCCCAAGGCCGGGGGGACAGGGCCCCAGCCCCGAGGACGGGGTGGGGGGCGGGGGGGACGTGCCACGCTGGCCCGGCACCAGCCAGGACAGGCAGCCCCGCCGCGCGGGCACGCACCCCAGGCCCTGGCTACAGCCGGGTCACGGTGCCCGCGCCACCACTAAGGGGCTTCGCTCCCTCCTCGGGAACCAGGGGCAAGGCCGGGCCGTGTCTCCGCCCGCGGCTTTAGAGGGCAGCTCCCGGTTGCTGCACAGAGCCCCTCTTTCCCTCCTGGGAAGTCTAAGCTACGCTGCTCTCTAGTTTCTAGGGGGTCTCACTCACTCACTCACTCACACCCACAAAGACACAAAGGGGGAACGTCCCAGAAGGGGGAGCGAGCTCTGTGCACCAACGTCTGGGGAGCCAGCCCTGTCTGCCGTCGAGCAGGAGAGGAGAGCCTCAGACCCGCCCCCGGGCTGCGCACAGGCCAGAAGGGCCTCGACGCGCTGAGGGGCTTCGCGGCTGGCCAAGGCGCAGAGGCTCTGACGCACCCCGACTACAGGGGCCTCACTCTGGCCAGGGGCCGCCAGCAGGCACCAAGGTGCCAAGGGGTAAAGCCCTGCCCTGCTTACAGGGTGGGCTGGGGGTCGGGAGAGCTCCGTTTCCCCCCCTCGGGTGCGGAGACGAGGGCTCTCACCCTCCTTACAGGGTGCTTCAGCCTCTCTCCGGGCAGCCTCAGGAGCACGACGGCAAAAGGCCGACGACAAGCAACAAGCAAAGACCCAGCCCTGATTACAGGGAGGTCGCCCAGCGCTAAGCCGGCCGGGGCAGCCTGAAGGTGCCCACCGGACTCTTAGGTATCCCTGCCCCGGGGATGCCAGGGAGGTCCCTTTGCCCAGAGGGCCCTTCTCGCGCCCCCTCTTCTGCTCCAAGCCGCCGCTCCTCTTGCCCACGCCGGTGCCTCTGCTGTCTTCTCCGACGGCTCCTGACGAGGCAGGAGGACACAGTTGGGACTGACAAGCTCCAACTCCTTCCGCTGAAGGAAAGGAAACTAGGACCCAGAGGCAGCTGTCCAAGCCACCACCTGCCCACCCGTGGGACCCCCACATCTCCGCACCACCCCCCAAGTTCAGCTTCCTCCCCTCACCGGCTTCCCACGGCGGCGCCGCCGTCCCACCCCATCGATGCCTCTTGCTCTCTTCTCCGACGGCTTCCACCAAGGCAGGAGGACGCAGCTGGGCCCCACAGTCCCCAGCTCCTCCCCGCCAGGGAAACCGGGCCCCGGCATGCACCCCCAGAGGCACATCCCCAAGCCACCAGCCGCCCCCCCCACAGGCCACCCCGCCCCCAAAACCCTCCAAACGGCACTTTGACTCACCACAGCGACGCGCCGCGCGGTCCCATCCGCTGCTGGGAGCCGGGCCCTCTGGGCAAAGGCAGCTGGGCATGCAAAGCAGCGGTCAGGGAGGCTGCCGGCCCCCTTCTTACAGGGGGCTCGAGCCGCTGCCTGGACCGCAAAGTGCCCGGGACTCCAGGGCACTTACTCCCCGATTTACAGGGCGGCCCTGGGCCCAAGGGCCCACGGAGGCTCCTTCTCTCCGCTTCGGGGGCACCCGACCTGCTCCCCGCTAACGGGGCGGTCGCCCCGCACAGGCTGCCAGTCAAGGGAGCACAAAGGCTCCCAGACCCAGACCCCGCTTACGGGCGGGTCCACACCCAGGGAGCCACAGAGCTCGGCCTTCCCCCGCAGAAAGGCCACGGAGACTCCACTGCCAGGCAGTGGAGCTCATGGCCTAAGGCCTCGAGGTGAGCCCCGGGGACATGGAGGGCACACGCCCAGCCCCACGCCTGTGAAAGGCCGGGGACCCCGCGGGACACCCGCCTGATTACAGGGGGGTCCCTCCAACCGCCCGCCGAGCAGGGGGGACGCACAAAGCCCCGCTTACGGGGCCGCCCCCCCCGAGGCCCGGCACTCCCAACGGTGGCCTCACGGCCCAAGGCCGGGGGGACAGGGCCCCAGCCCCGAGGACGGGGTGGGGGGCGGGGGGGACGTGCCACGCTGGCCCGGCACCAGCCAGGACAGGCAGCCCCGCCGCGCGGGCACGCACCCCAGGCCCTGGCTACAGCCGGGTCACGGTGCCCGCGCCACCACTAAGGGGCTTCGCTCCCTCCTCGGGAACCAGGGGCAAGGCCGGGCCGTGTCTCCGCCCGCGGCTTTAGAGGGCAGCTCCCGGTTGCTGCACAGAGCCCCTCTTTCCCTCCTGGGAAGTCTAAGCTACGCTGCTCTCTAGTTTCTAGGGGGTCTCACTCACTCACTCACTCACTCACACCCACAAAGACACAAAGGGGGAACGTCCCAGAAGGGGGAGCGAGCTCTGTGCACCAACGTCTGGGGAGCCAGCCCTGTCTGCCGTCGAGCAGGAGAGGAGAGCCTCAGACCCGCCCCCGGGCTGCGCACAGGCCAGAAGGGCCTCGACGCGCTGAGGGGCTTCGCGGCTGGCCAAGGCGCAGAGGCTCTGACGCACCCCGACTACAGGGGCCTCACTCTGGCCAGGGGCCGCCAGCAGGCACCAAGGTGCCAAGGGGTAAAGCCCTGCCCTGCTTACAGGGTGGGCTGGGGGTCGGGAGAGCTCCGTTTCCCCCCCTCGGGTGCGGAGACGAGGGCTCTCACCCTCCTTACAGGGTGCTTCAGCCTCTCTCCGGGCAGCCTCAGGAGCACGACGGCAAAAGGCCGACGACAAGCAACAAGCAAAGACCCAGCCCTGATTACAGGGAGGTCGCCCAGCGCTAAGCCGGCCGGGGCAGCCTGAAGGTGCCCACCGGACTCTTAGGTATCCCTGCCCCGGGGATGCCAGGGAGGTCCCTTTGCCCAGAGGGCCCTTCTCGCGCCCCCTCTTCTGCTCCAAGCCGCCGCTCCTCTTGCCCACGCCGGTGCCTCTGCTGTCTTCTCCGACGGCTCCTGACGAGGCAGGAGGACACAGTTGGGACTGACAAGCTCCAACTCCTTCCGCTGAAGGAAAGGAAACTAGGACCCAGAGGCAGCTGTCCAAGCCACCACCTGCCCACCCGTGGGACCCCCACATCTCCGCACCACCCCCCAAGTTCAGCTTCCTCCCCTCACCGGCTTCCCACGGCGGCGCCGCCGTCCCACCCCATCGATGCCTCTTGCTCTCTTCTCCGACGGCTTCCACCAAGGCAGGAGGACGCAGCTGGGCCCCACAGTCCCCAGCTCCTCCCCGCCAGGGAAACCGGGCCCCGGCATGCACCCCCAGAGGCACATCCCCAAGCCACCAGCCGCCCCCCCCACAGGCCACCCCGCCCCCAAAACCCTCCAAACGGCACTTTGACTCACCACAGCGACGCGCCGCGCGGTCCCATCCGCTGCTGGGAGCCGGGCCCCCTGGGCAAAGGCAGCTGGGCATGCAAAGCAGCGGTCAGGGAGGCTGCCGGCCCCCTTCTTACAGGGGGCTCGAGCCGCTGCCTGGACCGCAAAGTGCCCGGGACTCCAGGGCACTTACTCCCCGATTTACAGGGCGGCCCTGGGCCCAAGGGCCCACGGAGGCTCCTTCTCTCCGCTTCGGGGGCACCCGACCTGCTCCCCGCTAACGGGGCGGTCGCCCCGCACAGGCTGCCAGTCAAGGGAGCACAAAGGCTCCCAGACCCAGACCCCGCTTACGGGCGGGTCCACACCCAGGGAGCCACGGAGCTCGGCCTTCCCCCGCAGAAAGGCCACGGAGACTCCACTGCCAGGCAGTGGAGCTCATGGCCTAAGGCCTCGAGGTGAGCCCCGGGGACATGGAGGGCACACGCCCAGCCCCACGCCTGTGAAAGGCCGGGGACCCCGCGGGACACCCGCCTGATTACAGGGGGGTCCCTCCAACCGCCCGCCGAGCAGGGGGGACGCACAAAGCCCCGCTTACGGGGCCGCCCCCCCCGAGGCCCGGCACTCCCAACGGTGGCCTCACGGCCCAAGGCCGGGGGGACAGGGCCCCAGCCCCGAGGACGGGGTGGGGGGCGGGGGGGACGTGCCACGCTGGCCCGGCACCAGCCAGGACAGGCAGCCCCGCCGCGCGGGCACGCACCCCAGGCCCTGGCTACAGCCGGGTCACGGTGCCCGCGCCACCACTAAGGGGCTTCGCTCCCTCCTCGGGAACCAGGGGCAAGGCCGGGCCGTGTCTCCGCCCGCGGCTTTAGAGGGCAGCTCCCGGTTGCTGCACAGAGCCCCTCTTTCCCTCCTGGGAAGTCTAAGCTACGCTGCTCTCTAGTTTCTAGGGGGTCTCACTCACTCACTCACTCACACCCACAAAGACACAAAGGGGGAACGTCCCAGAAGGGGGAGCGAGCTCTGTGCACCAACGTCTGGGGAGCCAGCCCTGTCTGCCGTCGAGCAGGAGAGGAGAGCCTCAGACCCGCCCCCGGGCTGCGCACAGGCCAGAAGGGCCTCGACGCGCTGAGGGGCTTCGCGGCTGGCCAAGGCGCAGAGGCTCTGACGCACCCCGACTACAGGGGCCTCACTCTGGCCAGGGGCCGCCAGCAGGCACCAAGGTGCCAAGGGGTAAAGCCCTGCCCTGCTTACAGGGTGGGCTGGGGGTCGGGAGAGCTCCGTTTCCCCCCCTCGGGTGCGGAGACGAGGGCTCTCACCCTCCTTACAGGGTGCTTCAGCCTCTCTCCGGGCAGCCTCAGGAGCACGACGGCAAAAGGCCGACGACAAGCAACAAGCAAAGACCCAGCCCTGATTACAGGGAGGTCGCCCAGCGCTAAGCCGGCCGGGGCAGCCTGAAGGTGCCCACCGGACTCTTAGGTATCCCTGCCCCGGGGATGCCAGGGAGGTCCCTTTGCCCAGAGGGCCCTTCTCGCGCCCCCTCTTCAGCTCCAAGCCGCCGCTCCTCTTGCCCACGCCGGTGCCTCTGCTGTCTTCTCCGACGGCTCCTGACGAGGCAGGAGGACACAGTTGGGACTGACAAGCTCCAACTCCTTCCGCTGAAGGAAAGGAAACTAGGACCCAGAGGCAGCTGTCCAAGCCACCACCTGCCCACCCGTGGGACCCCCACATCTCCGCACCACCCCCCAAGTTCAGCTTCCTCCCCTCACCGGCTTCCCACGGCGGCGCCGCCGTCCCACCCCATCGATGCCTCTTGCTCTCTTCTCCGACGGCTTCCACCAAGGCAGGAGGACGCAGCTGGGCCCCACAGTCCCCAGCTCCTCCCCGCCAGGGAAACCGGGCCCCGGCATGCACCCCCAGAGGCACATCCCCAAGCCACCAGCCGCCCCCCCCACAGGCCACCCCGCCCCCAAAACCCTCCAAACGGCACTTTGACTCACCACAGCGACGCGCCGCGCGGTCCCATCCGCTGCTGGGAGCCGGGCCCTCTGGGCAAAGGCAGCTGGGCATGCAAAGCAGCGGTCAGGGAGGCTGCCGGCCCCCTTCTTACAGGGGGCTCGAGCCGCTGCCTGGACCGCAAAGTGCCCGGGACTCCAGGGCACTTACTCCCCGATTTACAGGGCGGCCCTGGGCCCAAGGGCCCACGGAGGCTCCTTCTCTCCGCTTCGGGGGCACCCGACCTGCTCCCCGCTAACGGGGCGGTCGCCCCGCACAGGCTGCCAGTCAAGGGAGCACAAAGGCTCCCAGACCCAGACCCCGCTTACGGGCGGGTCCACACCCAGGGAGCCACGGAGCTCGGCCTTCCCCTGCAGAAAGGCCACGGAGACTCCACTGCCAGGCAGTGGAGCTCATGGCCTAAGGCCTCGAGGTGAGCCCCGGGGACATGGAGGGCACACGCCCAGCCCCACGCCTGTGAAAGGCCGGGGACCCCGCGGGACACCCGCCTGATTACAGGGGGGTCCCTCCAACCGCCCGCCGAGCAGGGGGGACGCACAAAGCCCCGCTTACGGGGCCGCCCCCCCCGAGGCCCGGCACTCCCAACGGTGGCCTCACGGCCCAAGGCCGGGGGGACAGGGCCCCAGCCCCGAGGACGGGGTGGGGGGCGGGGGGGACGTGCCACGCTGGCCCGGCACCAGCCAGGACAGGCAGCCCCGCCGCGCGGGCACGCACCCCAGGCCCTGGCTACAGCCGGGTCACGGTGCCCGCGCCACCACTAAGGGGCTTCGCTCCCTCCTCGGGAACCAGGGGCAAGGCCGGGCCGTGTCTCCGCCCGCGGCTTTAGAGGGCAGCTCCCGGTTGCTGCACAGAGCCCCTCTTTCCCTCCTGGGAAGTCTAAGCTACGCTGCTCTCTAGTTTCTAGGGGGTCTCACTCACTCACTCACTCACTCACACCCACAAAGACACAAAGGGGGAACGTCCCAGAAGGGGGAGCGAGCTCTGTGCACCAACGTCTGGGGAGCCAGCCCTGTCTGCCGTCGAGCAGGAGAGGAGAGCCTCAGACCCGCCCCCGGGCTGCGCACAGGCCAGAAGGGCCTCGACGCGCTGAGGGGCTTCGCGGCTGGCCAAGGCGCAGAGGCTCTGACGCACCCCGACTACAGGGGCCTCACTCTGGCCAGGGGCCGCCAGCAGGCACCAAGGTGCCAAGGGGTAAAGCCCTGCCCTGCTTACAGGGTGGGCTGGGGGTCGGGAGAGCTCCGTTTCCCCCCCTCGGGTGCGGAGACGAGGGCTCTCACCCTCCTTACAGGGTGCTTCAGCCTCTCTCCGGGCAGCCTCAGGAGCACGACGGCAAAAGGCCGACGACAAGCAACAAGCAAAGACCCAGCCCTGATTACAGGGAGGTCGCCCAGCGCTAAGCCGGCCGGGGCAGCCTGAAGGTGCCCACCGGACTCTTAGGTATCCCTGCCCCGGGGATGCCAGGGAGGTCCCTTTGCCCAGAGGGCCCTTCTCGCGCCCCCTCTTCTGCTCCAAGCCGCCGCTCCTCTTGCCCACGCCGGTGCCTCTGCTGTCTTCTCCGACGGCTCCTGACGAGGCAGGAGGACACAGTTGGGACTGACAAGCTCCAACTCCTTCCGCTGAAGGAAAGGAAACTAGGACCCAGAGGCAGCTGTCCAAGCCACCACCTGCCCACCCGTGGGACCCCCACATCTCCGCACCACCCCCCAAGTTCAGCTTCCTCCCCTCACCGGCTTCCCACGGCGGCGCCGCCGTCCCACCCCATCGATGCCTCTTGCTCTCTTCTCCGACGGCTTCCACCAAGGCAGGAGGACGCAGCTGGGCCCCACAGTCCCCAGCTCCTCCCCGCCAGGGAAACCGGGCCCCGGCATGCACCCCCAGAGGCACATCCCCAAGCCACCAGCCGCCCCCCCCACAGGCCACCCCGCCCCCAAAACCCTCCAAACGGCACTTTGACTCACCACAGCGACGCGCCGCGCGGTCCCATCCGCTGCTGGGAGCCGGGCCCTCTGGGCAAAGGCAGCTGGGCATGCAAAGCAGCGGTCAGGGAGGCTGCCGGCCCCCTTCTTACAGGGGGCTCGAGCCGCTGCCTGGACCGCAAAGTGCCCGGGACTCCAGGGCACTTACTCCCCGATTTACAGGGCGGCCCTGGGCCCAAGGGCCCACGGAGGCTCCTTCTCTCCGCTTCGGGGGCACCCGACCTGCTCCCCGCTAACGGGGCGGTCGCCCCGCACAGGCTGCCAGTCAAGGGAGCACAAAGGCTCCCAGACCCAGACCCCGCTTACGGGCGGGTCCACACCCAGGGAGCCACGGAGCTCGGCCTTCCCCCGCAGAAAGGCCACGGAGACTCCACTGCCAGGCAGTGGAGCTCATGGCCTAAGGCCTCGAGGTGAGCCCCGGGGACATGGAGGGCACACGCCCAGCCCCACGCCTGTGAAAGGCCGGGGACCCCGCGGGACACCCGCCTGATTACAGGGGGGTCCCTCCAACCGCCCGCCGAGCAGGGGGGACGCACAAAGCCCCGCTTACGGGGCCGCCCCCCCCGAGGCCCGGCACTCCCAACGGTGGCCTCACGGCCCAAGGCCGGGGGGACAGGGCCCCAGCCCCGAGGACGGGGTGGGGGGCGGGGGGGACGTGCCACGCTGGCCCGGCACCAGCCAGGACAGGCAGCCCCGCCGCGCGGGCACGCACCCCAGGCCCTGGCTACAGCCGGGTCACGGTGCCCGCGCCACCACTAAGGGGCTTCGCTCCCTCCTCGGGAACCAGGGGCAAGGCCGGGCCGTGTCTCCGCCCGCGGCTTTAGAGGGCAGCTCCCGGTTGCTGCACAGAGCCCCTCTTTCCCTCCTGGGAAGTCTAAGCTACGCTGCTCTCTAGTTTCTAGGGGGTCTCACTCACTCACTCACTCACACCCACAAAGACACAAAGGGGGAACGTCCCAGAAGGGGGAGCGAGCTCTGTGCACCAACGTCTGGGGAGCCAGCCCTGTCTGCCGTCGAGCAGGAGAGGAGAGCCTCAGACCCGCCCCCGGGCTGCGCACAGGCCAGAAGGGCCTCGACGCGCTGAGGGGCTTCGCGGCTGGCCAAGGCGCAGAGGCTCTGACGCACCCCGACTACAGGGGCCTCACTCTGGCCAGGGGCCGCCAGCAGGCACCAAGGTGCCAAGGGGTAAAGCCCTGCCCTGCTTACAGGGTGGGCTGGGGGTCGGGAGAGCTCCGTTTCCCCCCCTCGGGTGCGGAGACGAGGGCTCTCACCCTCCTTACAGGGTGCTTCAGCCTCTCTCCGGGCAGCCTCAGGAGCACGACGGCAAAAGGCCGACGACAAGCAACAAGCAAAGACCCAGCCCTGATTACAGGGAGGTCGCCCAGCGCTAAGCCGGCCGGGGCAGCCTGAAGGTGCCCACCGGACTCTTAGGTATCCCTGCCCCGGGGATGCCAGGGAGGTCCCTTTGCCCAGAGGGCCCTTCTCGCGCCCCCTCTTCAGCTCCAAGCCGCCGCTCCTCTTGCCCACGCCGGTGCCTCTGCTGTCTTCTCCGACGGCTCCTGACGAGGCAGGAGGACACAGTTGGGACTGACAAGCTCCAACTCCTTCCGCTGAAGGAAAGGAAACTAGGACCCAGAGGCAGCTGTCCAAGCCACCACCTGCCCACCCGTGGGACCCCCACATCTCCGCACCACCCCCCAAGTTCAGCTTCCTCCCCTCACCGGCTTCCCACGGCGGCGCCGCCGTCCCACCCCATCGATGCCTCTTGCTCTCTTCTCCGACGGCTTCCACCAAGGCAGGAGGACGCAGCTGGGCCCCACAGTCCCCAGCTCCTCCCCGCCAGGGAAACCGGGCCCCGGCATGCACCCCCAGAGGCACATCCCCAAGCCACCAGCCGCCCCCCCCACAGGCCACCCCGCCCCCAAAACCCTCCAAACGGCACTTTGACTCACCACAGCGACGCGCCGCGCGGTCCCATCCGCTGCTGGGAGCCGGGCCCTCTGGGCAAAGGCAGCTGGGCATGCAAAGCAGCGGTCAGGGAGGCTGCCGGCCCCCTTCTTACAGGGGGCTCGAGCCGCTGCCTGGACCGCAAAGTGCCCGGGACTCCAGGGCACTTACTCCCCGATTTACAGGGCGGCCCTGGGCCCAAGGGCCCACGGAGGCTCCTTCTCTCCGCTTCGGGGGCACCCGACCTGCTCCCCGCTAACGGGGCGGTCGCCCCGCACAGGCTGCCAGTCAAGGGAGCACAAAGGCTCCCAGACCCAGACCCCGCTTACGGGCGGGTCCACACCCAGGGAGCCACGGAGCTCGGCCTTCCCCCGCAGAAAGGCCACGGAGACTCCACTGCCAGGCAGTGGAGCTCATGGCCTAAGGCCTCGAGGTGAGCCCCGGGGACATGGAGGGCACACGCCCAGCCCCACGCCTGTGAAAGGCCGGGGACCCCGCGGGACACCCGCCTGATTACAGGGGGGTCCCTCCAACCGCCCGCCGAGCAGGGGGGACGCACAAAGCCCCGCTTACGGGGCCGCCCCCCCCGAGGCCCGGCACTCCCAACGGTGGCCTCACGGCCCAAGGCCGGGGGGACAGGGCCCCAGCCCCGAGGACGGGGTGGGGGGCGGGGGGGACGTGCCACGCTGGCCCGGCACCAGCCAGGACAGGCAGCCCCGCCGCGCGGGCACGCACCCCAGGCCCTGGCTACAGCCGGGTCACGGTGCCCGCGCCACCACTAAGGGGCTTCGCTCCCTCCTCGGGAACCAGGGGCAAGGCCGGGCCGTGTCTCCGCCCGCGGCTTTAGAGGGCAGCTCCCGGTTGCTGCACAGAGCCCCTCTTTCCCTCCTGGGAAGTCTAAGCTACGCTGCTCTCTAGTTTCTAGGGGGTCTCACTCACTCACTCACTCACACCCACAAAGACACAAAGGGGGAACGTCCCAGAAGGGGGAGCGAGCTCTGTGCACCAACGTCTGGGGAGCCAGCCCTGTCTGCCGTCGAGCAGGAGAGGAGAGCCTCAGACCCGCCCCCGGGCTGCGCACAGGCCAGAAGGGCCTCGACGCGCTGAGGGGCTTCGCGGCTGGCCAAGGCGCAGAGGCTCTGACGCACCCCGACTACAGGGGCCTCACTCTGGCCAGGGGCCGCCAGCAGGCACCAAGGTGCCAAGGGGTAAAGCCCTGCCCTGCTTACAGGGTGGGCTGGGGGTCGGGAGAGCTCCGTTTCCCCCCCTCGGGTGCGGAGACGAGGGCTCTCACCCTCCTTACAGGGTGCTTCAGCCTCTCTCCGGGCAGCCTCAGGAGCACGACGGCAAAAGGCCGACGACAAGCAACAAGCAAAGACCCAGCCCTGATTACAGGGAGGTCGCCCAGCGCTAAGCCGGCCGGGGCAGCCTGAAGGTGCCCACCGGACTCTTAGGTATCCCTGCCCCGGGGATGCCAGGGAGGTCCCTTTGCCCAGAGGGCCCTTCTCGCGCCCCCTCTTCAGCTCCAAGCCGCCGCTCCTCTTGCCCACGCCGGTGCCTCTGCTGTCTTCTCCGACGGCTCCTGACGAGGCAGGAGGACACAGTTGGGACTGACAAGCTCCAACTCCTTCCGCTGAAGGAAAGGAAACTAGGACCCAGAGGCAGCTGTCCAAGCCACCACCTGCCCACCCGTGGGACCCCCACATCTCCGCACCACCCCCCAAGTTCAGCTTCCTCCCCTCACCGGCTTCCCACGGCGGCGCCGCCGTCCCACCCCATCGATGCCTCTTGCTCTCTTCTCCGACGGCTTCCACCAAGGCAGGAGGACGCAGCTGGGCCCCACAGTCCCCAGCTCCTCCCCGCCAGGGAAACCGGGCCCCGGCATGCACCCCCAGAGGCACATCCCCAAGCCACCAGCCGCCCCCCCCACAGGCCACCCCGCCCCCAAAACCCTCCAAACGGCACTTTGACTCACCACAGCGACGCGCCGCGCGGTCCCATCCGCTGCTGGGAGCCGGGCCCTCTGGGCAAAGGCAGCTGGGCATGCAAAGCAGCGGTCAGGGAGGCTGCCGGCCCCCTTCTTACAGGGGGCTCGAGCCGCTGCCTGGACCGCAAAGTGCCCGGGACTCCAGGGCACTTACTCCCCGATTTACAGGGCGGCCCTGGGCCCAAGGGCCCACGGAGGCTCCTTCTCTCCGCTTCGGGGGCACCCGACCTGCTCCCCGCTAACGGGGCGGTCGCCCCGCACAGGCTGCCAGTCAAGGGAGCACAAAGGCTCCCAGACCCAGACCCCGCTTACGGGCGGGTCCACACCCAGGGAGCCACGGAGCTCGGCCTTCCCCCGCAGAAAGGCCACGGAGACTCCACTGCCAGGCAGTGGAGCTCATGGCCTAAGGCCTCGAGGTGAGCCCCGGGGACATGGAGGGCACACGCCCAGCCCCACGCCTGTGAAAGGCCGGGGACCCCGCGGGACACCCGCCTGATTACAGGGGGGTCCCTCCAACCGCCCGCCGAGCAGGGGGGACGCACAAAGCCCCGCTTACGGGGCCGCCCCCCCCGAGGCCCGGCACTCCCAACGGTGGCCTCACGGCCCAAGGCCGGGGGGACAGGGCCCCAGCCCCGAGGACGGGGTGGGGGGCGGGGGGGACGTGCCACGCTGGCCCGGCACCAGCCAGGACAGGCAGCCCCGCCGCGCGGGCACGCACCCCAGGCCCTGGCTACAGCCGGGTCACGGTGCCCGCGCCACCACTAAGGGGCTTCGCTCCCTCCTCGGGAACCAGGGGCAAGGCCGGGCCGTGTCTCCGCCCGCGGCTTTAGAGGGCAGCTCCCGGTTGCTGCACAGAGCCCCTCTTTCCCTCCTGGGAAGTCTAAGCTACGCTGCTCTCTAGTTTCTAGGGGGTCTCACTCACTCACTCACTCACTCACACCCACAAAGACACAAAGGGGGAACGTCCCAGAAGGGGGAGCGAGCTCTGTGCACCAACGTCTGGGGAGCCAGCCCTGTCTGCCGTCGAGCAGGAGAGGAGAGCCTCAGACCCGCCCCCGGGCTGCGCACAGGCCAGAAGGGCCTCGACGCGCTGAGGGGCTTCGCGGCTGGCCAAGGCGCAGAGGCTCTGACGCACCCCGACTACAGGGGCCTCACTCTGGCCAGGGGCCGCCAGCAGGCACCAAGGTGCCAAGGGGTAAAGCCCTGCCCTGCTTACAGGGTGGGCTGGGGGTCGGGAGAGCTCCGTTTCCCCCCCTCGGGTGCGGAGACGAGGGCTCTCACCCTCCTTACAGGGTGCTTCAGCCTCTCTCCGGGCAGCCTCAGGAGCACGACGGCAAAAGGCCGACGACAAGCAACAAGCAAAGACCCAGCCCTGATTACAGGGAGGTCGCCCAGCGCTAAGCCGGCCGGGGCAGCCTGAAGGTGCCCACCGGACTCTTAGGTATCCCTGCCCCGGGGATGCCAGGGAGGTCCCTTTGCCCAGAGGGCCCTTCTCGCGCCCCCTCTTCTGCTCCAAGCCGCCGCTCCTCTTGCCCACGCCGGTGCCTCTGCTGTCTTCTCCGACGGCTCCTGACGAGGCAGGAGGACACAGTTGGGACTGACAAGCTCCAACTCCTTCCGCTGAAGGAAAGGAAACTAGGACCCAGAGGCAGCTGTCCAAGCCACCACCTGCCCACCCGTGGGACCCCCACATCTCCGCACCACCCCCCAAGTTCAGCTTCCTCCCCTCACCGGCTTCCCACGGCGGCGCCGCCGTCCCACCCCATCGATGCCTCTTGCTCTCTTCTCCGACGGCTTCCACCAAGGCAGGAGGACGCAGCTGGGCCCCACAGTCCCCAGCTCCTCCCCGCCAGGGAAACCGGGCCCCGGCATGCACCCCCAGAGGCACATCCCCAAGCCACCAGCCGCCCCCCCCACAGGCCACCCCGCCCCCAAAACCCTCCAAACGGCACTTTGACTCACCACAGCGACGCGCCGCGCGGTCCCATCCGCTGCTGGGAGCCGGGCCCCCTGGGCAAAGGCAGCTGGGCATGCAAAGCAGCGGTCAGGGAGGCTGCCGGCCCCCTTCTTACAGGGGGCTCGAGCCGCTGCCTGGACCGCAAAGTGCCCGGGACTCCAGGGCACTTACTCCCCGATTTACAGGGCGGCCCTGGGCCCAAGGGCCCACGGAGGCTCCTTCTCTCCGCTTCGGGGGCACCCGACCTGCTCCCCGCTAACGGGGCGGTCGCCCCGCACAGGCTGCCAGTCAAGGGAGCACAAAGGCTCCCAGACCCAGACCCCGCTTACGGGCGGGTCCACACCCAGGGAGCCACGGAGCTCGGCCTTCCCCCGCAGAAAGGCCACGGAGACTCCACTGCCAGGCAGTGGAGCTCATGGCCTAAGGCCTCGAGGTGAGCCCCGGGGACATGGAGGGCACACGCCCAGCCCCACGCCTGTGAAAGGCCGGGGACCCCGCGGGACACCCGCCTGATTACAGGGGGGTCCCTCCAACCGCCCGCCGAGCAGGGGGGACGCACAAAGCCCCGCTTACGGGGCCGCCCCCCCCGAGGCCCGGCACTCCCAACGGTGGCCTCACGGCCCAAGGCCGGGGGGACAGGGCCCCAGCCCCGAGGACGGGGTGGGGGGCGGGGGGGACGTGCCACGCTGGCCCGGCACCAGCCAGGACAGGCAGCCCCGCCGCGCGGGCACGCACCCCAGGCCCTGGCTACAGCCGGGTCACGGTGCCCGCGCCACCACTAAGGGGCTTCGCTCCCTCCTCGGGAACCAGGGGCAAGGCCGGGCCGTGTCTCCGCCCGCGGCTTTAGAGGGCAGCTCCCGGTTGCTGCACAGAGCCCCTCTTTCCCTCCTGGGAAGTCTAAGCTACGCTGCTCTCTAGTTTCTAGGGGGTCTCACTCACTCACTCACTCACACCCACAAAGACACAAAGGGGGAACGTCCCAGAAGGGGGAGCGAGCTCTGTGCACCAACGTCTGGGGAGCCAGCCCTGTCTGCCGTCGAGCAGGAGAGGAGAGCCTCAGACCCGCCCCCGGGCTGCGCACAGGCCAGAAGGGCCTCGACGCGCTGAGGGGCTTCGCGGCTGGCCAAGGCGCAGAGGCTCTGACGCACCCCGACTACAGGGGCCTCACTCTGGCCAGGGGCCGCCAGCAGGCACCAAGGTGCCAAGGGGTAAAGCCCTGCCCTGCTTACAGGGTGGGCTGGGGGTCGGGAGAGCTCCGTTTCCCCCCCTCGGGTGCGGAGACGAGGGCTCTCACCCTCCTTACAGGGTGCTTCAGCCTCTCTCCGGGCAGCCTCAGGAGCACGACGGCAAAAGGCCGACGACAAGCAACAAGCAAAGACCCAGCCCTGATTACAGGGAGGTCGCCCAGCGCTAAGCCGGCCGGGGCAGCCTGAAGGTGCCCACCGGACTCTTAGGTATCCCTGCCCCGGGGATGCCAGGGAGGTCCCTTTGCCCAGAGGGCCCTTCTCGCGCCCCCTCTTCAGCTCCAAGCCGCCGCTCCTCTTGCCCACGCCGGTGCCTCTGCTGTCTTCTCCGACGGCTCCTGACGAGGCAGGAGGACACAGTTGGGACTGACAAGCTCCAACTCCTTCCGCTGAAGGAAAGGAAACTAGGACCCAGAGGCAGCTGTCCAAGCCACCACCTGCCCACCCGTGGGACCCCCACATCTCCGCACCACCCCCCAAGTTCAGCTTCCTCCCCTCACCGGCTTCCCACGGCGGCGCCGCCGTCCCACCCCATCGATGCCTCTTGCTCTCTTCTCCGACGGCTTCCACCAAGGCAGGAGGACGCAGCTGGGCCCCACAGTCCCCAGCTCCTCCCCGCCAGGGAAACCGGGCCCCGGCATGCACCCCCAGAGGCACATCCCCAAGCCACCAGCCGCCCCCCCCACAGGCCACCCCGCCCCCAAAACCCTCCAAACGGCACTTTGACTCACCACAGCGACGCGCCGCGCGGTCCCATCCGCTGCTGGGAGCCGGGCCCTCTGGGCAAAGGCAGCTGGGCATGCAAAGCAGCGGTCAGGGAGGCTGCCGGCCCCCTTCTTACAGGGGGCTCGAGCCGCTGCCTGGACCGCAAAGTGCCCGGGACTCCAGGGCACTTACTCCCCGATTTACAGGGCGGCCCTGGGCCCAAGGGCCCACGGAGGCTCCTTCTCTCCGCTTCGGGGGCACCCGACCTGCTCCCCGCTAACGGGGCGGTCGCCCCGCACAGGCTGCCAGTCAAGGGAGCACAAAGGCTCCCAGACCCAGACCCCGCTTACGGGCGGGTCCACACCCAGGGAGCCACGGAGCTCGGCCTTCCCCCGCAGAAAGGCCACGGAGACTCCACTGCCAGGCAGTGGAGCTCATGGCCTAAGGCCTCGAGGTGAGCCCCGGGGACATGGAGGGCACACGCCCAGCCCCACGCCTGTGAAAGGCCGGGGACCCCGCGGGACACCCGCCTGATTACAGGGGGGTCCCTCCAACCGCCCGCCGAGCAGGGGGGACGCACAAAGCCCCGCTTACGGGGCCGCCCCCCCCGAGGCCCGGCACTCCCAACGGTGGCCTCACGGCCCAAGGCCGGGGGGACAGGGCCCCAGCCCCGAGGACGGGGTGGGGGGCGGGGGGGACGTGCCACGCTGGCCCGGCACCAGCCAGGACAGGCAGCCCCGCCGCGCGGGCACGCACCCCAGGCCCTGGCTACAGCCGGGTCACGGTGCCCGCGCCACCACTAAGGGGCTTCGCTCCCTCCTCGGGAACCAGGGGCAAGGCCGGGCCGTGTCTCCGCCCGCGGCTTTAGAGGGCAGCTCCCGGTTGCTGCACAGAGCCCCTCTTTCCCTCCTGGGAAGTCTAAGCTACGCTGCTCTCTAGTTTCTAGGGGGTCTCACTCACTCACTCACTCACACCCACAAAGACACAAAGGGGGAACGTCCCAGAAGGGGGAGCGAGCTCTGTGCACCAACGTCTGGGGAGCCAGCCCTGTCTGCCGTCGAGCAGGAGAGGAGAGCCTCAGACCCGCCCCCGGGCTGCGCACAGGCCAGAAGGGCCTCGACGCGCTGAGGGGCTTCGCGGCTGGCCAAGGCGCAGAGGCTCTGACGCACCCCGACTACAGGGGCCTCACTCTGGCCAGGGGCCGCCAGCAGGCACCAAGGTGCCAAGGGGTAAAGCCCTGCCCTGCTTACAGGGTGGGCTGGGGGTCGGGAGAGCTCCGTTTCCCCCCCTCGGGTGCGGAGACGAGGGCTCTCACCCTCCTTACAGGGTGCTTCAGCCTCTCTCCGGGCAGCCTCAGGAGCACGACGGCAAAAGGCCGACGACAAGCAACAAGCAAAGACCCAGCCCTGATTACAGGGAGGTCGCCCAGCGCTAAGCCGGCCGGGGCAGCCTGAAGGTGCCCACCGGACTCTTAGGTATCCCTGCCCCGGGGATGCCAGGGAGGTCCCTTTGCCCAGAGGGCCCTTCTCGCGCCCCCTCTTCAGCTCCAAGCCGCCGCTCCTCTTGCCCACGCCGGTGCCTCTGCTGTCTTCTCCGACGGCTCCTGACGAGGCAGGAGGACACAGTTGGGACTGACAAGCTCCAACTCCTTCCGCTGAAGGAAAGGAAACTAGGACCCAGAGGCAGCTGTCCAAGCCACCACCTGCCCACCCGTGGGACCCCCACATCTCCGCACCACCCCCCAAGTTCAGCTTCCTCCCCTCACCGGCTTCCCACGGCGGCGCCGCCGTCCCACCCCATCGATGCCTCTTGCTCTCTTCTCCGACGGCTTCCACCAAGGCAGGAGGACGCAGCTGGGCCCCACAGTCCCCAGCTCCTCCCCGCCAGGGAAACCGGGCCCCGGCATGCACCCCCAGAGGCACATCCCCAAGCCACCAGCCGCCCCCCCCACAGGCCACCCCGCCCCCAAAACCCTCCAAACGGCACTTTGACTCACCACAGCGACGCGCCGCGCGGTCCCATCCGCTGCTGGGAGCCGGGCCCTCTGGGCAAAGGCAGCTGGGCATGCAAAGCAGCGGTCAGGGAGGCTGCCGGCCCCCTTCTTACAGGGGGCTCGAGCCGCTGCCTGGACCGCAAAGTGCCCGGGACTCCAGGGCACTTACTCCCCGATTTACAGGGCGGCCCTGGGCCCAAGGGCCCACGGAGGCTCCTTCTCTCCGCTTCGGGGGCACCCGACCTGCTCCCCGCTAACGGGGCGGTCGCCCCGCACAGGCTGCCAGTCAAGGGAGCACAAAGGCTCCCAGACCCAGACCCCGCTTACGGGCGGGTCCACACCCAGGGAGCCACGGAGCTCGGCCTTCCCCCGCAGAAAGGCCACGGAGACTCCACTGCCAGGCAGTGGAGCTCATGGCCTAAGGCCTCGAGGTGAGCCCCGGGGACATGGAGGGCACACGCCCAGCCCCACGCCTGTGAAAGGCCGGGGACCCCGCGGGACACCCGCCTGATTACAGGGGGGTCCCTCCAACCGCCCGCCGAGCAGGGGGGACGCACAAAGCCCCGCTTACGGGGCCGCCCCCCCCGAGGCCCGGCACTCCCAACGGTGGCCTCACGGCCCAAGGCCGGGGGGACAGGGCCCCAGCCCCGAGGACGGGGTGGGGGGCGGGGGGGACGTGCCACGCTGGCCCGGCACCAGCCAGGACAGGCAGCCCCGCCGCGCGGGCACGCACCCCAGGCCCTGGCTACAGCCGGGTCACGGTGCCCGCGCCACCACTAAGGGGCTTCGCTCCCTCCTCGGGAACCAGGGGCAAGGCCGGGCCGTGTCTCCGCCCGCGGCTTTAGAGGGCAGCTCCCGGTTGCTGCACAGAGCCCCTCTTTCCCTCCTGGGAAGTCTAAGCTACGCTGCTCTCTAGTTTCTAGGGGGTCTCACTCACTCACTCACTCACACCCACAAAGACACAAAGGGGGAACGTCCCAGAAGGGGGAGCGAGCTCTGTGCACCAACGTCTGGGGAGCCAGCCCTGTCTGCCGTCGAGCAGGAGAGGAGAGCCTCAGACCCGCCCCCGGGCTGCGCACAGGCCAGAAGGGCCTCGACGCGCTGAGGGGCTTCGCGGCTGGCCAAGGCGCAGAGGCTCTGACGCACCCCGACTACAGGGGCCTCACTCTGGCCAGGGGCCGCCAGCAGGCACCAAGGTGCCAAGGGGTAAAGCCCTGCCCTGCTTACAGGGTGGGCTGGGGGTCGGGAGAGCTCCGTTTCCCCCCCTCGGGTGCGGAGACGAGGGCTCTCACCCTCCTTACAGGGTGCTTCAGCCTCTCTCCGGGCAGCCTCAGGAGCACGACGGCAAAAGGCCGACGACAAGCAACAAGCAAAGACCCAGCCCTGATTACAGGGAGGTCGCCCAGCGCTAAGCCGGCCGGGGCAGCCTGAAGGTGCCCACCGGACTCTTAGGTATCCCTGCCCCGGGGATGCCAGGGAGGTCCCTTTGCCCAGAGGGCCCTTCTCGCGCCCCCTCTTCAG
The DNA here is from genome assembly GCA_038380795.1 of Pyrocephalus nanus. Taxonomy (NCBI): domain Eukaryota; kingdom Metazoa; phylum Chordata; class Aves; order Passeriformes; family Tyrannidae; genus Pyrocephalus; species Pyrocephalus nanus. The sequence goes on from CM076261.1 coordinate 180,393, forward strand.
CTCCAAGCCGCCGCTCCTCTTGCCCACGCCGGTGCCTCTGCTGTCTTCTCCGACGGCTCCTGACGAGGCAGGAGGACACAGTTGGGACTGACAAGCTCCAACTCCTTCCGCTGAAGGAAAGGAAACTAGGACCCAGAGGCAGCTGTCCAAGCCACCACCTGCCCACCCGTGGGACCCCCACATCTCCGCACCACCCCCCAAGTTCAGCTTCCTCCCCTCACCGGCTTCCCACGGCGGCGCCGCCGTCCCACCCCATCGATGCCTCTTGCTCTCTTCTCCGACGGCTTCCACCAAGGCAGGAGGACGCAGCTGGGCCCCACAGTCCCCAGCTCCTCCCCGCCAGGGAAACCGGGCCCCGGCATGCACCCCCAGAGGCACATCCCCAAGCCACCAGCCGCCCCCCCCACAGGCCACCCCGCCCCCAAAACCCTCCAAACGGCACTTTGACTCACCACAGCGACGCGCCGCGCGGTCCCATCCGCTGCTGGGAGCCGGGCCCTCTGGGCAAAGGCAGCTGGGCATGCAAAGCAGCGGTCAGGGAGGCTGCCGGCCCCCTTCTTACAGGGGGCTCGAGCCGCTGCCTGGACCGCAAAGTGCCCGGGACTCCAGGGCACTTACTCCCCGATTTACAGGGCGGCCCTGGGCCCAAGGGCCCACGGAGGCTCCTTCTCTCCGCTTCGGGGGCACCCGACCTGCTCCCCGCTAACGGGGCGGTCGCCCCGCACAGGCTGCCAGTCAAGGGAGCACAAAGGCTCCCAGACCCAGACCCCGCTTACGGGCGGGTCCACACCCAGGGAGCCACGGAGCTCGGCCTTCCCCCGCAGAAAGGCCACGGAGACTCCACTGCCAGGCAGTGGAGCTCATGGCCTAAGGCCTCGAGGTGAGCCCCGGGGACATGGAGGGCACACGCCCAGCCCCACGCCTGTGAAAGGCCGGGGACCCCGCGGGACACCCGCCTGATTACAGGGGGGTCCCTCCAACCGCCCGCCGAGCAGGGGGGACGCACAAAGCCCCGCTTACGGGGCCGCCCCCCCCGAGGCCCGGCACTCCCAACGGTGGCCTCACGGCCCAAGGCCGGGGGGACAGGGCCCCAGCCCCGAGGACGGGGTGGGGGGCGGGGGGGACGTGCCACGCTGGCCCGGCACCAGCCAGGACAGGCAGCCCCGCCGCGCGGGCACGCACCCCAGGCCCTGGCTACAGCCGGGTCACGGTGCCCGCGCCACCACTAAGGGGCTTCGCTCCCTCCTCGGGAACCAGGGGCAAGGCCGGGCCGTGTCTCCGCCCGCGGCTTTAGAGGGCAGCTCCCGGTTGCTGCACAGAGCCCCTCTTTCCCTCCTGGGAAGTCTAAGCTACGCTGCTCTCTAGTTTCTAGGGGGTCTCACTCACTCACTCACTCACACCCACAAAGACACAAAGGGGGAACGTCCCAGAAGGGGGAGCGAGCTCTGTGCACCAACGTCTGGGGAGCCAGCCCTGTCTGCCGTCGAGCAGGAGAGGAGAGCCTCAGACCCGCCCCCGGGCTGCGCACAGGCCAGAAGGGCCTCGACGCGCTGAGGGGCTTCGCGGCTGGCCAAGGCGCAGAGGCTCTGACGCACCCCGACTACAGGGGCCTCACTCTGGCCAGGGGCCGCCAGCAGGCACCAAGGTGCCAAGGGGTAAAGCCCTGCCCTGCTTACAGGGTGGGCTGGGGGTCGGGAGAGCTCCGTTTCCCCCCCTCGGGTGCGGAGACGAGGGCTCTCACCCTCCTTACAGGGTGCTTCAGCCTCTCTCCGGGCAGCCTCAGGAGCACGACGGCAAAAGGCCGACGACAAGCAACAAGCAAAGACCCAGCCCTGATTACAGGGAGGTCGCCCAGCGCTAAGCCGGCCGGGGCAGCCTGAAGGTGCCCACCGGACTCTTAGGTATCCCTGCCCCGGGGATGCCAGGGAGGTCCCTTTGCCCAGAGGGCCCTTCTCGCGCCCCCTCTTCTGCTCCAAGCCGCCGCTCCTCTTGCCCACGCCGGTGCCTCTGCTGTCTTCTCCGACGGCTCCTGACGAGGCAGGAGGACACAGTTGGGACTGACAAGCTCCAACTCCTTCCGCTGAAGGAAAGGAAACTAGGACCCAGAGGCAGCTGTCCAAGCCACCACCTGCCCACCCGTGGGACCCCCACATCTCCGCACCACCCCCCAAGTTCAGCTTCCTCCCCTCACCGGCTTCCCACGGCGGCGCCGCCGTCCCACCCCATCGATGCCTCTTGCTCTCTTCTCCGACGGCTTCCACCAAGGCAGGAGGACGCAGCTGGGCCCCACAGTCCCCAGCTCCTCCCCGCCAGGGAAACCGGGCCCCGGCATGCACCCCCAGAGGCACATCCCCAAGCCACCAGCCGCCCCCCCCACAGGCCACCCCGCCCCCAAAACCCTCCAAACGGCACTTTGACTCACCACAGCGACGCGCCGCGCGGTCCCATCCGCTGCTGGGAGCCGGGCCCTCTGGGCAAAGGCAGCTGGGCATGCAAAGCAGCGGTCAGGGAGGCTGCCGGCCCCCTTCTTACAGGGGGCTCGAGCCGCTGCCTGGACCGCAAAGTGCCCGGGACTCCAGGGCACTTACTCCCCGATTTACAGGGCGGCCCTGGGCCCAAGGGCCCACGGAGGCTCCTTCTCTCCGCTTCGGGGGCACCCGACCTGCTCCCCGCTAACGGGGCGGTCGCCCCGCACAGGCTGCCAGTCAAGGGAGCACAAAGGCTCCCAGACCCAGACCCCGCTTACGGGCGGGTCCACACCCAGGGAGCCACAGAGCTCGGCCTTCCCCCGCAGAAAGGCCACGGAGACTCCACTGCCAGGCAGTGGAGCTCATGGCCTAAGGCCTCGAGGTGAGCCCCGGGGACATGGAGGGCACACGCCCAGCCCCACGCCTGTGAAAGGCCGGGGACCCCGCGGGACACCCGCCTGATTACAGGGGGGTCCCTCCAACCGCCCGCCGAGCAGGGGGGACGCACAAAGCCCCGCTTACGGGGCCGCCCCCCCCGAGGCCCGGCACTCCCAACGGTGGCCTCACGGCCCAAGGCCGGGGGGACAGGGCCCCAGCCCCGAGGACGGGGTGGGGGGCGGGGGGGACGTGCCACGCTGGCCCGGCACCAGCCAGGACAGGCAGCCCCGCCGCGCGGGCACGCACCCCAGGCCCTGGCTACAGCCGGGTCACGGTGCCCGCGCCACCACTAAGGGGCTTCGCTCCCTCCTCGGGAACCAGGGGCAAGGCCGGGCCGTGTCTCCGCCCGCGGCTTTAGAGGGCAGCTCCCGGTTGCTGCACAGAGCCCCTCTTTCCCTCCTGGGAAGTCTAAGCTACGCTGCTCTCTAGTTTCTAGGGGGTCTCACTCACTCACTCACTCACTCACACCCACAAAGACACAAAGGGGGAACGTCCCAGAAGGGGGAGCGAGCTCTGTGCACCAACGTCTGGGGAGCCAGCCCTGTCTGCCGTCGAGCAGGAGAGGAGAGCCTCAGACCCGCCCCCGGGCTGCGCACAGGCCAGAAGGGCCTCGACGCGCTGAGGGGCTTCGCGGCTGGCCAAGGCGCAGAGGCTCTGACGCACCCCGACTACAGGGGCCTCACTCTGGCCAGGGGCCGCCAGCAGGCACCAAGGTGCCAAGGGGTAAAGCCCTGCCCTGCTTACAGGGTGGGCTGGGGGTCGGGAGAGCTCCGTTTCCCCCCCTCGGGTGCGGAGACGAGGGCTCTCACCCTCCTTACAGGGTGCTTCAGCCTCTCTCCGGGCAGCCTCAGGAGCACGACGGCAAAAGGCCGACGACAAGCAACAAGCAAAGACCCAGCCCTGATTACAGGGAGGTCGCCCAGCGCTAAGCCGGCCGGGGCAGCCTGAAGGTGCCCACCGGACTCTTAGGTATCCCTGCCCCGGGGATGCCAGGGAGGTCCCTTTGCCCAGAGGGCCCTTCTCGCGCCCCCTCTTCTGCTCCAAGCCGCCGCTCCTCTTGCCCACGCCGGTGCCTCTGCTGTCTTCTCCGACGGCTCCTGACGAGGCAGGAGGACACAGTTGGGACTGACAAGCTCCAACTCCTTCCGCTGAAGGAAAGGAAACTAGGACCCAGAGGCAGCTGTCCAAGCCACCACCTGCCCACCCGTGGGACCCCCACATCTCCGCACCACCCCCCAAGTTCAGCTTCCTCCCCTCACCGGCTTCCCACGGCGGCGCCGCCGTCCCACCCCATCGATGCCTCTTGCTCTCTTCTCCGACGGCTTCCACCAAGGCAGGAGGACGCAGCTGGGCCCCACAGTCCCCAGCTCCTCCCCGCCAGGGAAACCGGGCCCCGGCATGCACCCCCAGAGGCACATCCCCAAGCCACCAGCCGCCCCCCCCACAGGCCACCCCGCCCCCAAAACCCTCCAAACGGCACTTTGACTCACCACAGCGACGCGCCGCGCGGTCCCATCCGCTGCTGGGAGCCGGGCCCCCTGGGCAAAGGCAGCTGGGCATGCAAAGCAGCGGTCAGGGAGGCTGCCGGCCCCCTTCTTACAGGGGGCTCGAGCCGCTGCCTGGACCGCAAAGTGCCCGGGACTCCAGGGCACTTACTCCCCGATTTACAGGGCGGCCCTGGGCCCAAGGGCCCACGGAGGCTCCTTCTCTCCGCTTCGGGGGCACCCGACCTGCTCCCCGCTAACGGGGCGGTCGCCCCGCACAGGCTGCCAGTCAAGGGAGCACAAAGGCTCCCAGACCCAGACCCCGCTTACGGGCGGGTCCACACCCAGGGAGCCACGGAGCTCGGCCTTCCCCCGCAGAAAGGCCACGGAGACTCCACTGCCAGGCAGTGGAGCTCATGGCCTAAGGCCTCGAGGTGAGCCCCGGGGACATGGAGGGCACACGCCCAGCCCCACGCCTGTGAAAGGCCGGGGACCCCGCGGGACACCCGCCTGATTACAGGGGGGTCCCTCCAACCGCCCGCCGAGCAGGGGGGACGCACAAAGCCCCGCTTACGGGGCCGCCCCCCCCGAGGCCCGGCACTCCCAACGGTGGCCTCACGGCCCAAGGCCGGGGGGACAGGGCCCCAGCCCCGAGGACGGGGTGGGGGGCGGGGGGGACGTGCCACGCTGGCCCGGCACCAGCCAGGACAGGCAGCCCCGCCGCGCGGGCACGCACCCCAGGCCCTGGCTACAGCCGGGTCACGGTGCCCGCGCCACCACTAAGGGGCTTCGCTCCCTCCTCGGGAACCAGGGGCAAGGCCGGGCCGTGTCTCCGCCCGCGGCTTTAGAGGGCAGCTCCCGGTTGCTGCACAGAGCCCCTCTTTCCCTCCTGGGAAGTCTAAGCTACGCTGCTCTCTAGTTTCTAGGGGGTCTCACTCACTCACTCACTCACACCCACAAAGACACAAAGGGGGAACGTCCCAGAAGGGGGAGCGAGCTCTGTGCACCAACGTCTGGGGAGCCAGCCCTGTCTGCCGTCGAGCAGGAGAGGAGAGCCTCAGACCCGCCCCCGGGCTGCGCACAGGCCAGAAGGGCCTCGACGCGCTGAGGGGCTTCGCGGCTGGCCAAGGCGCAGAGGCTCTGACGCACCCCGACTACAGGGGCCTCACTCTGGCCAGGGGCCGCCAGCAGGCACCAAGGTGCCAAGGGGTAAAGCCCTGCCCTGCTTACAGGGTGGGCTGGGGGTCGGGAGAGCTCCGTTTCCCCCCCTCGGGTGCGGAGACGAGGGCTCTCACCCTCCTTACAGGGTGCTTCAGCCTCTCTCCGGGCAGCCTCAGGAGCACGACGGCAAAAGGCCGACGACAAGCAACAAGCAAAGACCCAGCCCTGATTACAGGGAGGTCGCCCAGCGCTAAGCCGGCCGGGGCAGCCTGAAGGTGCCCACCGGACTCTTAGGTATCCCTGCCCCGGGGATGCCAGGGAGGTCCCTTTGCCCAGAGGGCCCTTCTCGCGCCCCCTCTTCAGCTCCAAGCCGCCGCTCCTCTTGCCCACGCCGGTGCCTCTGCTGTCTTCTCCGACGGCTCCTGACGAGGCAGGAGGACACAGTTGGGACTGACAAGCTCCAACTCCTTCCGCTGAAGGAAAGGAAACTAGGACCCAGAGGCAGCTGTCCAAGCCACCACCTGCCCACCCGTGGGACCCCCACATCTCCGCACCACCCCCCAAGTTCAGCTTCCTCCCCTCACCGGCTTCCCACGGCGGCGCCGCCGTCCCACCCCATCGATGCCTCTTGCTCTCTTCTCCGACGGCTTCCACCAAGGCAGGAGGACGCAGCTGGGCCCCACAGTCCCCAGCTCCTCCCCGCCAGGGAAACCGGGCCCCGGCATGCACCCCCAGAGGCACATCCCCAAGCCACCAGCCGCCCCCCCCACAGGCCACCCCGCCCCCAAAACCCTCCAAACGGCACTTTGACTCACCACAGCGACGCGCCGCGCGGTCCCATCCGCTGCTGGGAGCCGGGCCCTCTGGGCAAAGGCAGCTGGGCATGCAAAGCAGCGGTCAGGGAGGCTGCCGGCCCCCTTCTTACAGGGGGCTCGAGCCGCTGCCTGGACCGCAAAGTGCCCGGGACTCCAGGGCACTTACTCCCCGATTTACAGGGCGGCCCTGGGCCCAAGGGCCCACGGAGGCTCCTTCTCTCCGCTTCGGGGGCACCCGACCTGCTCCCCGCTAACGGGGCGGTCGCCCCGCACAGGCTGCCAGTCAAGGGAGCACAAAGGCTCCCAGACCCAGACCCCGCTTACGGGCGGGTCCACACCCAGGGAGCCACGGAGCTCGGCCTTCCCCTGCAGAAAGGCCACGGAGACTCCACTGCCAGGCAGTGGAGCTCATGGCCTAAGGCCTCGAGGTGAGCCCCGGGGACATGGAGGGCACACGCCCAGCCCCACGCCTGTGAAAGGCCGGGGACCCCGCGGGACACCCGCCTGATTACAGGGGGGTCCCTCCAACCGCCCGCCGAGCAGGGGGGACGCACAAAGCCCCGCTTACGGGGCCGCCCCCCCCGAGGCCCGGCACTCCCAACGGTGGCCTCACGGCCCAAGGCCGGGGGGACAGGGCCCCAGCCCCGAGGACGGGGTGGGGGGCGGGGGGGACGTGCCACGCTGGCCCGGCACCAGCCAGGACAGGCAGCCCCGCCGCGCGGGCACGCACCCCAGGCCCTGGCTACAGCCGGGTCACGGTGCCCGCGCCACCACTAAGGGGCTTCGCTCCCTCCTCGGGAACCAGGGGCAAGGCCGGGCCGTGTCTCCGCCCGCGGCTTTAGAGGGCAGCTCCCGGTTGCTGCACAGAGCCCCTCTTTCCCTCCTGGGAAGTCTAAGCTACGCTGCTCTCTAGTTTCTAGGGGGTCTCACTCACTCACTCACTCACTCACACCCACAAAGACACAAAGGGGGAACGTCCCAGAAGGGGGAGCGAGCTCTGTGCACCAACGTCTGGGGAGCCAGCCCTGTCTGCCGTCGAGCAGGAGAGGAGAGCCTCAGACCCGCCCCCGGGCTGCGCACAGGCCAGAAGGGCCTCGACGCGCTGAGGGGCTTCGCGGCTGGCCAAGGCGCAGAGGCTCTGACGCACCCCGACTACAGGGGCCTCACTCTGGCCAGGGGCCGCCAGCAGGCACCAAGGTGCCAAGGGGTAAAGCCCTGCCCTGCTTACAGGGTGGGCTGGGGGTCGGGAGAGCTCCGTTTCCCCCCCTCGGGTGCGGAGACGAGGGCTCTCACCCTCCTTACAGGGTGCTTCAGCCTCTCTCCGGGCAGCCTCAGGAGCACGACGGCAAAAGGCCGACGACAAGCAACAAGCAAAGACCCAGCCCTGATTACAGGGAGGTCGCCCAGCGCTAAGCCGGCCGGGGCAGCCTGAAGGTGCCCACCGGACTCTTAGGTATCCCTGCCCCGGGGATGCCAGGGAGGTCCCTTTGCCCAGAGGGCCCTTCTCGCGCCCCCTCTTCTGCTCCAAGCCGCCGCTCCTCTTGCCCACGCCGGTGCCTCTGCTGTCTTCTCCGACGGCTCCTGACGAGGCAGGAGGACACAGTTGGGACTGACAAGCTCCAACTCCTTCCGCTGAAGGAAAGGAAACTAGGACCCAGAGGCAGCTGTCCAAGCCACCACCTGCCCACCCGTGGGACCCCCACATCTCCGCACCACCCCCCAAGTTCAGCTTCCTCCCCTCACCGGCTTCCCACGGCGGCGCCGCCGTCCCACCCCATCGATGCCTCTTGCTCTCTTCTCCGACGGCTTCCACCAAGGCAGGAGGACGCAGCTGGGCCCCACAGTCCCCAGCTCCTCCCCGCCAGGGAAACCGGGCCCCGGCATGCACCCCCAGAGGCACATCCCCAAGCCACCAGCCGCCCCCCCCACAGGCCACCCCGCCCCCAAAACCCTCCAAACGGCACTTTGACTCACCACAGCGACGCGCCGCGCGGTCCCATCCGCTGCTGGGAGCCGGGCCCTCTGGGCAAAGGCAGCTGGGCATGCAAAGCAGCGGTCAGGGAGGCTGCCGGCCCCCTTCTTACAGGGGGCTCGAGCCGCTGCCTGGACCGCAAAGTGCCCGGGACTCCAGGGCACTTACTCCCCGATTTACAGGGCGGCCCTGGGCCCAAGGGCCCACGGAGGCTCCTTCTCTCCGCTTCGGGGGCACCCGACCTGCTCCCCGCTAACGGGGCGGTCGCCCCGCACAGGCTGCCAGTCAAGGGAGCACAAAGGCTCCCAGACCCAGACCCCGCTTACGGGCGGGTCCACACCCAGGGAGCCACGGAGCTCGGCCTTCCCCCGCAGAAAGGCCACGGAGACTCCACTGCCAGGCAGTGGAGCTCATGGCCTAAGGCCTCGAGGTGAGCCCCGGGGACATGGAGGGCACACGCCCAGCCCCACGCCTGTGAAAGGCCGGGGACCCCGCGGGACACCCGCCTGATTACAGGGGGGTCCCTCCAACCGCCCGCCGAGCAGGGGGGACGCACAAAGCCCCGCTTACGGGGCCGCCCCCCCCGAGGCCCGGCACTCCCAACGGTGGCCTCACGGCCCAAGGCCGGGGGGACAGGGCCCCAGCCCCGAGGACGGGGTGGGGGGCGGGGGGGACGTGCCACGCTGGCCCGGCACCAGCCAGGACAGGCAGCCCCGCCGCGCGGGCACGCACCCCAGGCCCTGGCTACAGCCGGGTCACGGTGCCCGCGCCACCACTAAGGGGCTTCGCTCCCTCCTCGGGAACCAGGGGCAAGGCCGGGCCGTGTCTCCGCCCGCGGCTTTAGAGGGCAGCTCCCGGTTGCTGCACAGAGCCCCTCTTTCCCTCCTGGGAAGTCTAAGCTACGCTGCTCTCTAGTTTCTAGGGGGTCTCACTCACTCACTCACTCACACCCACAAAGACACAAAGGGGGAACGTCCCAGAAGGGGGAGCGAGCTCTGTGCACCAACGTCTGGGGAGCCAGCCCTGTCTGCCGTCGAGCAGGAGAGGAGAGCCTCAGACCCGCCCCCGGGCTGCGCACAGGCCAGAAGGGCCTCGACGCGCTGAGGGGCTTCGCGGCTGGCCAAGGCGCAGAGGCTCTGACGCACCCCGACTACAGGGGCCTCACTCTGGCCAGGGGCCGCCAGCAGGCACCAAGGTGCCAAGGGGTAAAGCCCTGCCCTGCTTACAGGGTGGGCTGGGGGTCGGGAGAGCTCCGTTTCCCCCCCTCGGGTGCGGAGACGAGGGCTCTCACCCTCCTTACAGGGTGCTTCAGCCTCTCTCCGGGCAGCCTCAGGAGCACGACGGCAAAAGGCCGACGACAAGCAACAAGCAAAGACCCAGCCCTGATTACAGGGAGGTCGCCCAGCGCTAAGCCGGCCGGGGCAGCCTGAAGGTGCCCACCGGACTCTTAGGTATCCCTGCCCCGGGGATGCCAGGGAGGTCCCTTTGCCCAGAGGGCCCTTCTCGCGCCCCCTCTTCAGCTCCAAGCCGCCGCTCCTCTTGCCCACGCCGGTGCCTCTGCTGTCTTCTCCGACGGCTCCTGACGAGGCAGGAGGACACAGTTGGGACTGACAAGCTCCAACTCCTTCCGCTGAAGGAAAGGAAACTAGGACCCAGAGGCAGCTGTCCAAGCCACCACCTGCCCACCCGTGGGACCCCCACATCTCCGCACCACCCCCCAAGTTCAGCTTCCTCCCCTCACCGGCTTCCCACGGCGGCGCCGCCGTCCCACCCCATCGATGCCTCTTGCTCTCTTCTCCGACGGCTTCCACCAAGGCAGGAGGACGCAGCTGGGCCCCACAGTCCCCAGCTCCTCCCCGCCAGGGAAACCGGGCCCCGGCATGCACCCCCAGAGGCACATCCCCAAGCCACCAGCCGCCCCCCCCACAGGCCACCCCGCCCCCAAAACCCTCCAAACGGCACTTTGACTCACCACAGCGACGCGCCGCGCGGTCCCATCCGCTGCTGGGAGCCGGGCCCTCTGGGCAAAGGCAGCTGGGCATGCAAAGCAGTGGTCAGGGAGGCTGCCGGCCCCCTTCTTACAGGGGGCTCGAGCCGCTGCCTGGACCGCAAAGTGCCCGGGACTCCAGGGCACTTACTCCCCGATTTACAGGGCGGCCCTGGGCCCAAGGGCCCACGGAGGCTCCTTCTCTCCGCTTCGGGGGCACCCGACCTGCTCCCCGCTAACGGGGCGGTCGCCCCGCACAGGCTGCCAGTCAAGGGAGCACAAAGGCTCCCAGACCCAGACCCCGCTTACGGGCGGGTCCACACCCAGGGAGCCACGGAGCTCGGCCTTCCCCCGCAGAAAGGCCACGGAGACTCCACTGCCAGGCAGTGGAGCTCATGGCCTAAGGCCTCGAGGTGAGCCCCGGGGACATGGAGGGCACACGCCCAGCCCCACGCCTGTGAAAGGCCGGGGACCCCGCGGGACACCCGCCTGATTACAGGGGGGTCCCTCCAACCGCCCGCCGAGCAGGGGGGACGCACAAAGCCCCGCTTACGGGGCCGCCCCCCCCGAGGCCCGGCACTCCCAACGGTGGCCTCACGGCCCAAGGCCGGGGGGACAGGGCCCCAGCCCCGAGGACGGGGTGGGGGGCGGGGGGGACGTGCCACGCTGGCCCGGCACCAGCCAGGACAGGCAGCCCCGCCGCGCGGGCACGCACCCCAGGCCCTGGCTACAGCCGGGTCACGGTGCCCGCGCCACCACTAAGGGGCTTCGCTCCCTCCTCGGGAACCAGGGGCAAGGCCGGGCCGTGTCTCCGCCCGCGGCTTTAGAGGGCAGCTCCCGGTTGCTGCACAGAGCCCCTCTTTCCCTCCTGGGAAGTCTAAGCTACGCTGCTCTCTAGTTTCTAGGGGGTCTCACTCACTCACTCACTCACACCCACAAAGACACAAAGGGGGAACGTCCCAGAAGGGGGAGCGAGCTCTGTGCACCAACGTCTGGGGAGCCAGCCCTGTCTGCCGTCGAGCAGGAGAGGAGAGCCTCAGACCCGCCCCCGGGCTGCGCACAGGCCAGAAGGGCCTCGACGCGCTGAGGGGCTTCGCGGCTGGCCAAGGCGCAGAGGCTCTGACGCACCCCGACTACAGGGGCCTCACTCTGGCCAGGGGCCGCCAGCAGGCACCAAGGTGCCAAGGGGTAAAGCCCTGCCCTGCTTACAGGGTGGGCTGGGGGTCGGGAGAGCTCCGTTTCCCCCCCTCGGGTGCGGAGACGAGGGCTCTCACCCTCCTTACAGGGTGCTTCAGCCTCTCTCCGGGCAGCCTCAGGAGCACGACGGCAAAAGGCCGACGACAAGCAACAAGCAAAGACCCAGCCCTGATTACAGGGAGGTCGCCCAGCGCTAAGCCGGCCGGGGCAGCCTGAAGGTGCCCACCGGACTCTTAGGTATCCCTGCCCCGGGGATGCCAGGGAGGTCCCTTTGCCCAGAGGGCCCTTCTCGCGCCCCCTCTTCAGCTCCAAGCCGCCGCTCCTCTTGCCCACGCCGGTGCCTCTGCTGTCTTCTCCGACGGCTCCTGACGAGGCAGGAGGACACAGTTGGGACTGACAAGCTCCAACTCCTTCCGCTGAAGGAAAGGAAACTAGGACCCAGAGGCAGCTGTCCAAGCCACCACCTGCCCACCCGTGGGACCCCCACATCTCCGCACCACCCCCCAAGTTCAGCTTCCTCCCCTCACCGGCTTCCCACGGCGGCGCCGCCGTCCCACCCCATCGATGCCTCTTGCTCTCTTCTCCGACGGCTTCCACCAAGGCAGGAGGACGCAGCTGGGCCCCACAGTCCCCAGCTCCTCCCCGCCAGGGAAACCGGGCCCCGGCATGCACCCCCAGAGGCACATCCCCAAGCCACCAGCCGCCCCCCCCACAGGCCACCCCGCCCCCAAAACCCTCCAAACGGCACTTTGACTCACCACAGCGACGCGCCGCGCGGTCCCATCCGCTGCTGGGAGCCGGGCCCTCTGGGCAAAGGCAGCTGGGCATGCAAAGCAGCGGTCAGGGAGGCTGCCGGCCCCCTTCTTACAGGGGGCTCGAGCCGCTGCCTGGACCGCAAAGTGCCCGGGACTCCAGGGCACTTACTCCCCGATTTACAGGGCGGCCCTGGGCCCAAGGGCCCACGGAGGCTCCTTCTCTCCGCTTCGGGGGCACCCGACCTGCTCCCCGCTAACGGGGCGGTCGCCCCGCACAGGCTGCCAGTCAAGGGAGCACAAAGGCTCCCAGACCCAGACCCCGCTTACGGGCGGGTCCACACCCAGGGAGCCACGGAGCTCGGCCTTCCCCCGCAGAAAGGCCACGGAGACTCCACTGCCAGGCAGTGGAGCTCATGGCCTAAGGCCTCGAGGTGAGCCCCGGGGACATGGAGGGCACACGCCCAGCCCCACGCCTGTGAAAGGCCGGGGACCCCGCGGGACACCCGCCTGATTACAGGGGGGTCCCTCCAACCGCCCGCCGAGCAGGGGGGACGCACAAAGCCCCGCTTACGGGGCCGCCCCCCCCGAGGCCCGGCACTCCCAACGGTGGCCTCACGGCCCAAGGCCGGGGGGACAGGGCCCCAGCCCCGAGGACGGGGTGGGGGGCGGGGGGGACGTGCCACGCTGGCCCGGCACCAGCCAGGACAGGCAGCCCCGCCGCGCGGGCACGCACCCCAGGCCCTGGCTACAGCCGGGTCACGGTGCCCGCGCCACCACTAAGGGGCTTCGCTCCCTCCTCGGGAACCAGGGGCAAGGCCGGGCCGTGTCTCCGCCCGCGGCTTTAGAGGGCAGCTCCCGGTTGCTGCACAGAGCCCCTCTTTCCCTCCTGGGAAGTCTAAGCTACGCTGCTCTCTAGTTTCTAGGGGGTCTCACTCACTCACTCACTCACACCCACAAAGACACAAAGGGGGAACGTCCCAGAAGGGGGAGCGAGCTCTGTGCACCAACGTCTGGGGAGCCAGCCCTGTCTGCCGTCGAGCAGGAGAGGAGAGCCTCAGACCCGCCCCCGGGCTGCGCACAGGCCAGAAGGGCCTCGACGCGCTGAGGGGCTTCGCGGCTGGCCAAGGCGCAGAGGCTCTGACGCACCCCGACTACAGGGGCCTCACTCTGGCCAGGGGCCGCCAGCAGGCACCAAGGTGCCAAGGGGTAAAGCCCTGCCCTGCTTACAGGGTGGGCTGGGGGTCGGGAGAGCTCCGTTTCCCCCCCTCGGGTGCGGAGACGAGGGCTCTCACCCTCCTTACAGGGTGCTTCAGCCTCTCTCCGGGCAGCCTCAGGAGCACGACGGCAAAAGGCCGACGACAAGCAACAAGCAAAGACCCAGCCCTGATTACAGGGAGGTCGCCCAGCGCTAAGCCGGCCGGGGCAGCCTGAAGGTGCCCACCGGACTCTTAGGTATCCCTGCCCCGGGGATGCCAGGGAGGTCCCTTTGCCCAGAGGGCCCTTCTCGCGCCCCCTCTTCAGCTCCAAGCCGCCGCTCCTCTTGCCCACGCCGGTGCCTCTGCTGTCTTCTCCGACGGCTCCTGACGAGGCAGGAGGACACAGTTGGGACTGACAAGCTCCAACTCCTTCCGCTGAAGGAAAGGAAACTAGGACCCAGAGGCAGCTGTCCAAGCCACCACCTGCCCACCCGTGGGACCCCCACATCTCCGCACCACCCCCCAAGTTCAGCTTCCTCCCCTCACCGGCTTCCCACGGCGGCGCCGCCGTCCCACCCCATCGATGCCTCTTGCTCTCTTCTCCGACGGCTTCCACCAAGGCAGGAGGACGCAGCTGGGCCCCACAGTCCCCAGCTCCTCCCCGCCAGGGAAACCGGGCCCCGGCATGCACCCCCAGAGGCACATCCCCAAGCCACCAGCCGCCCCCCCCACAGGCCACCCCGCCCCCAAAACCCTCCAAACGGCACTTTGACTCACCACAGCGACGCGCCGCGCGGTCCCATCCGCTGCTGGGAGCCGGGCCCTCTGGGCAAAGGCAGCTGGGCATGCAAAGCAGCGGTCAGGGAGGCTGCCGGCCCCCTTCTTACAGGGGGCTCGAGCCGCTGCCTGGACCGCAAAGTGCCCGGGACTCCAGGGCACTTACTCCCCGATTTACAGGGCGGCCCTGGGCCCAAGGGCCCACGGAGGCTCCTTCTCTCCGCTTCGGGGGCACCCGACCTGCTCCCCGCTAACGGGGCGGTCGCCCCGCACAGGCTGCCAGTCAAGGGAGCACAAAGGCTCCCAGACCCAGACCCCGCTTACGGGCGGGTCCACACCCAGGGAGCCACGGAGCTCGGCCTTCCCCCGCAGAAAGGCCACGGAGACTCCACTGCCAGGCAGTGGAGCTCATGGCCTAAGGCCTCGAGGTGAGCCCCGGGGACATGGAGGGCACACGCCCAGCCCCACGCCTGTGAAAGGCCGGGGACCCCGCGGGACACCCGCCTGATTACAGGGGGGTCCCTCCAACCGCCCGCCGAGCAGGGGGGACGCACAAAGCCCCGCTTACGGGGCCGCCCCCCCCGAGGCCCGGCACTCCCAACGGTGGCCTCACGGCCCAAGGCCGGGGGGACAGGGCCCCAGCCCCGAGGACGGGGTGGGGGGCGGGGGGGACGTGCCACGCTGGCCCGGCACCAGCCAGGACAGGCAGCCCCGCCGCGCGGGCACGCACCCCAGGCCCTGGCTACAGCCGGGTCACGGTGCCCGCGCCACCACTAAGGGGCTTCGCTCCCTCCTCGGGAACCAGGGGCAAGGCCGGGCCGTGTCTCCGCCCGCGGCTTTAGAGGGCAGCTCCCGGTTGCTGCACAGAGCCCCTCTTTCCCTCCTGGGAAGTCTAAGCTACGCTGCTCTCTAGTTTCTAGGGGGTCTCACTCACTCACTCACTCACTCACACCCACAAAGACACAAAGGGGGAACGTCCCAGAAGGGGGAGCGAGCTCTGTGCACCAACGTCTGGGGAGCCAGCCCTGTCTGCCGTCGAGCAGGAGAGGAGAGCCTCAGACCCGCCCCCGGGCTGCGCACAGGCCAGAAGGGCCTCGACGCGCTGAGGGGCTTCGCGGCTGGCCAAGGCGCAGAGGCTCTGACGCACCCCGACTACAGGGGCCTCACTCTGGCCAGGGGCCGCCAGCAGGCACCAAGGTGCCAAGGGGTAAAGCCCTGCCCTGCTTACAGGGTGGGCTGGGGGTCGGGAGAGCTCCGTTTCCCCCCCTCGGGTGCGGAGACGAGGGCTCTCACCCTCCTTACAGGGTGCTTCAGCCTCTCTCCGGGCAGCCTCAGGAGCACGACGGCAAAAGGCCGACGACAAGCAACAAGCAAAGACCCAGCCCTGATTACAGGGAGGTCGCCCAGCGCTAAGCCGGCCGGGGCAGCCTGAAGGTGCCCACCGGACTCTTAGGTATCCCTGCCCCGGGGATGCCAGGGAGGTCCCTTTGCCCAGAGGGCCCTTCTCGCGCCCCCTCTTCTGCTCCAAGCCGCCGCTCCTCTTGCCCACGCCGGTGCCTCTGCTGTCTTCTCCGACGGCTCCTGACGAGGCAGGAGGACACAGTTGGGACTGACAAGCTCCAACTCCTTCCGCTGAAGGAAAGGAAACTAGGACCCAGAGGCAGCTGTCCAAGCCACCACCTGCCCACCCGTGGGACCCCCACATCTCCGCACCACCCCCCAAGTTCAGCTTCCTCCCCTCACCGGCTTCCCACGGCGGCGCCGCCGTCCCACCCCATCGATGCCTCTTGCTCTCTTCTCCGACGGCTTCCACCAAGGCAGGAGGACGCAGCTGGGCCCCACAGTCCCCAGCTCCTCCCCGCCAGGGAAACCGGGCCCCGGCATGCACCCCCAGAGGCACATCCCCAAGCCACCAGCCGCCCCCCCCACAGGCCACCCCGCCCCCAAAACCCTCCAAACGGCACTTTGACTCACCACAGCGACGCGCCGCGCGGTCCCATCCGCTGCTGGGAGCCGGGCCCCCTGGGCAAAGGCAGCTGGGCATGCAAAGCAGCGGTCAGGGAGGCTGCCGGCCCCCTTCTTACAGGGGGCTCGAGCCGCTGCCTGGACCGCAAAGTGCCCGGGACTCCAGGGCACTTACTCCCCGATTTACAGGGCGGCCCTGGGCCCAAGGGCCCACGGAGGCTCCTTCTCTCCGCTTCGGGGGCACCCGACCTGCTCCCCGCTAACGGGGCGGTCGCCCCGCACAGGCTGCCAGTCAAGGGAGCACAAAGGCTCCCAGACCCAGACCCCGCTTACGGGCGGGTCCACACCCAGGGAGCCACGGAGCTCGGCCTTCCCCCGCAGAAAGGCCACGGAGACTCCACTGCCAGGCAGTGGAGCTCATGGCCTAAGGCCTCGAGGTGAGCCCCGGGGACATGGAGGGCACACGCCCAGCCCCACGCCTGTGAAAGGCCGGGGACCCCGCGGGACACCCGCCTGATTACAGGGGGGTCCCTCCAACCGCCCGCCGAGCAGGGGGGACGCACAAAGCCCCGCTTACGGGGCCGCCCCCCCCGAGGCCCGGCACTCCCAACGGTGGCCTCACGGCCCAAGGCCGGGGGGACAGGGCCCCAGCCCCGAGGACGGGGTGGGGGGCGGGGGGGACGTGCCACGCTGGCCCGGCACCAGCCAGGACAGGCAGCCCCGCCGCGCGGGCACGCACCCCAGGCCCTGGCTACAGCCGGGTCACGGTGCCCGCGCCACCACTAAGGGGCTTCGCTCCCTCCTCGGGAACCAGGGGCAAGGCCGGGCCGTGTCTCCGCCCGCGGCTTTAGAGGGCAGCTCCCGGTTGCTGCACAGAGCCCCTCTTTCCCTCCTGGGAAGTCTAAGCTACGCTGCTCTCTAGTTTCTAGGGGGTCTCACTCACTCACTCACTCACACCCACAAAGACACAAAGGGGGAACGTCCCAGAAGGGGGAGCGAGCTCTGTGCACCAACGTCTGGGGAGCCAGCCCTGTCTGCCGTCGAGCAGGAGAGGAGAGCCTCAGACCCGCCCCCGGGCTGCGCACAGGCCAGAAGGGCCTCGACGCGCTGAGGGGCTTCGCGGCTGGCCAAGGCGCAGAGGCTCTGACGCACCCCGACTACAGGGGCCTCACTCTGGCCAGGGGCCGCCAGCAGGCACCAAGGTGCCAAGGGGTAAAGCCCTGCCCTGCTTACAGGGTGGGCTGGGGGTCGGGAGAGCTCCGTTTCCCCCCCTCGGGTGCGGAGACGAGGGCTCTCACCCTCCTTACAGGGTGCTTCAGCCTCTCTCCGGGCAGCCTCAGGAGCACGACGGCAAAAGGCCGACGACAAGCAACAAGCAAAGACCCAGCCCTGATTACAGGGAGGTCGCCCAGCGCTAAGCCGGCCGGGGCAGCCTGAAGGTGCCCACCGGACTCTTAGGTATCCCTGCCCCGGGGATGCCAGGGAGGTCCCTTTGCCCAGAGGGCCCTTCTCGCGCCCCCTCTTCAGCTCCAAGCCGCCGCTCCTCTTGCCCACGCCGGTGCCTCTGCTGTCTTCTCCGACGGCTCCTGACGAGGCAGGAGGACACAGTTGGGACTGACAAGCTCCAACTCCTTCCGCTGAAGGAAAGGAAACTAGGACCCAGAGGCAGCTGTCCAAGCCACCACCTGCCCACCCGTGGGACCCCCACATCTCCGCACCACCCCCCAAGTTCAGCTTCCTCCCCTCACCGGCTTCCCACGGCGGCGCCGCCGTCCCACCCCATCGATGCCTCTTGCTCTCTTCTCCGACGGCTTCCACCAAGGCAGGAGGACGCAGCTGGGCCCCACAGTCCCCAGCTCCTCCCCGCCAGGGAAACCGGGCCCCGGCATGCACCCCCAGAGGCACATCCCCAAGCCACCAGCCGCCCCCCCCACAGGCCACCCCGCCCCCAAAACCCTCCAAACGGCACTTTGACTCACCACAGCGACGCGCCGCGCGGTCCCATCCGCTGCTGGGAGCCGGGCCCTCTGGGCAAAGGCAGCTGGGCATGCAAAGCAGCGGTCAGGGAGGCTGCCGGCCCCCTTCTTACAGGGGGCTCGAGCCGCTGCCTGGACCGCAAAGTGCCCGGGACTCCAGGGCACTTACTCCCCGATTTACAGGGCGGCCCTGGGCCCAAGGGCCCACGGAGGCTCCTTCTCTCCGCTTCGGGGGCACCCGACCTGCTCCCCGCTAACGGGGCGGTCGCCCCGCACAGGCTGCCAGTCAAGGGAGCACAAAGGCTCCCAGACCCAGACCCCGCTTACGGGCGGGTCCACACCCAGGGAGCCACGGAGCTCGGCCTTCCCCCGCAGAAAGGCCACGGAGACTCCACTGCCAGGCAGTGGAGCTCATGGCCTAAGGCCTCGAGGTGAGCCCCGGGGACATGGAGGGCACACGCCCAGCCCCACGCCTGTGAAAGGCCGGGGACCCCGCGGGACACCCGCCTGATTACAGGGGGGTCCCTCCAACCGCCCGCCGAGCAGGGGGGACGCACAAAGCCCCGCTTACGGGGCCGCCCCCCCCGAGGCCCGGCACTCCCAACGGTGGCCTCACGGCCCAAGGCCGGGGGGACAGGGCCCCAGCCCCGAGGACGGGGTGGGGGGCGGGGGGGACGTGCCACGCTGGCCCGGCACCAGCCAGGACAGGCAGCCCCGCCGCGCGGGCACGCACCCCAGGCCCTGGCTACAGCCGGGTCACGGTGCCCGCGCCACCACTAAGGGGCTTCGCTCCCTCCTCGGGAACCAGGGGCAAGGCCGGGCCGTGTCTCCACCCGCGGCTTTAGAGGGCAGCTCCCGGTTGCTGCACAGAGCCCCTCTTTCCCTCCTGGGAAGTCTAAGCTACGCTGCTCTCTAGTTTCTAGGGGGTCTCACTCACTCACTCACTCACTCACACCCACAAAGACACAAAGGGGGAACGTCCCAGAAGGGGGAGCGAGCTCTGTGCACCAACGTCTGGGGAGCCAGCCCTGTCTGCCGTCGAGCAGGAGAGGAGAGCCTCAGACCCGCCCCCGGGCTGCGCACAGGCCAGAAGGGCCTCGACGCGCTGAGGGGCTTCGCGGCTGGCCAAGGCGCAGAGGCTCTGACGCACCCCGACTACAGGGGCCTCACTCTGGCCAGGGGCCGCCAGCAGGCACCAAGGTGCCAAGGGGTAAAGCCCTGCCCTGCTTACAGGGTGGGCTGGGGGTCGGGAGAGCTCCGTTTCCCCCCCTCGGGTGCGGAGACGAGGGCTCTCACCCTCCTTACAGGGTGCTTCAGCCTCTCTCCGGGCAGCCTCAGGAGCACGACGGCAAAAGGCCGACGACAAGCAACAAGCAAAGACCCAGCCCTGATTACAGGGAGGTCGCCCAGCGCTAAGCCGGCCGGGGCAGCCTGAAGGTGCCCACCGGACTCTTAGGTATCCCTGCCCCGGGGATGCCAGGGAGGTCCCTTTGCCCAGAGGGCCCTTCTCGCGCCCCCTCTTCAGCTCCAAGCCGCCGCTCCTCTTGCCCACGCCGGTGCCTCTGCTGTCTTCTCCGACGGCTCCTGACGAGGCAGGAGGACACAGTTGGGACTGACAAGCTCCAACTCCTTCCGCTGAAGGAAAGGAAACTAGGACCCAGAGGCAGCTGTCCAAGCCACCACCTGCCCACCCGTGGGACCCCCACATCTCCGCACCACCCCCCAAGTTCAGCTTCCTCCCCTCACCGGCTTCCCACGGCGGCGCCGCCGTCCCACCCCATCGATGCCTCTTGCTCTCTTCTCCGACGGCTTCCACCAAGGCAGGAGGACGCAGCTGGGCCCCACAGTCCCCAGCTCCTCCCCGCCAGGGAAACCGGGCCCCGGCATGCACCCCCAGAGGCACATCCCCAAGCCACCAGCCGCCCCCCCCACAGGCCACCCCGCCCCCAAAACCCTCCAAACGGCACTTTGACTCACCACAGCGACGCGCCGCGCGGTCCCATCCGCTGCTGGGAGCCGGGCCCTCTGGGCAAAGGCAGCTGGGCATGCAAAGCAGCGGTCAGGGAGGCTGCCGGCCCCCTTCTTACAGGGGGCTCGAGCCGCTGCCTGGACCGCAAAGTGCCCGGGACTCCAGGGCACTTACTCCCCGATTTACAGGGCGGCCCTGGGCCCAAGGGCCCACGGAGGCTCCTTCTCTCCGCTTCGGGGGCACCCGACCTGCTCCCCGCTAACGGGGCGGTCGCCCCGCACAGGCTGCCAGTCAAGGGAGCACAAAGGCTCCCAGACCCAGACCCCGCTTACGGGCGGGTCCACACCCAGGGAGCCACGGAGCTCGGCCTTCCCCCGCAGAAAGGCCACGGAGACTCCACTGCCAGGCAGTGGAGCTCATGGCCTAAGGCCTCGAGGTGAGCCCCGGGGACATGGAGGGCACACGCCCAGCCCCACGCCTGTGAAAGGCCGGGGACCCCGCGGGACACCCGCCTGATTACAGGGGGGTCCCTCCAACCGCCCGCCGAGCAGGGGGGACGCACAAAGCCCCGCTTACGGGGCCGCCCCCCCCGAGGCCCGGCACTCCCAACGGTGGCCTCACGGCCCAAGGCCGGGGGGACAGGGCCCCAGCCCCGAGGACGGGGTGGGGGGCGGGGGGGACGTGCCACGCTGGCCCGGCACCAGCCAGGACAGGCAGCCCCGCCGCGCGGGCACGCACCCCAGGCCCTGGCTACAGCCGGGTCACGGTGCCCGCGCCACCACTAAGGGGCTTCGCTCCCTCCTCGGGAACCAGGGGCAAGGCCGGGCCGTGTCTCCGCCCGCGGCTTTAGAGGGCAGCTCCCGGTTGCTGCACAGAGCCCCTCTTTCCCTCCTGGGAAGTCTAAGCTACGCTGCTCTCTAGTTTCTAGGGGGTCTCACTCACTCACTCACTCACACCCACAAAGACACAAAGGGGGAACGTCCCAGAAGGGGGAGCGAGCTCTGTGCACCAACGTCTGGGGAGCCAGCCCTGTCTGCCGTCGAGCAGGAGAGGAGAGCCTCAGACCCGCCCCCGGGCTGCGCACAGGCCAGAAGGGCCTCGACGCGCTGAGGGGCTTCGCGGCTGGCCAAGGCGCAGAGGCTCTGACGCACCCCGACTACAGGGGCCTCACTCTGGCCAGGGGCCGCCAGCAGGCACCAAGGTGCCAAGGGGTAAAGCCCTGCCCTGCTTACAGGGTGGGCTGGGGGTCGGGAGAGCTCCGTTTCCCCCCCTCGGGTGCGGAGACGAGGGCTCTCACCCTCCTTACAGGGTGCTTCAGCCTCTCTCCGGGCAGCCTCAGGAGCACGACGGCAAAAGGCCGACGACAAGCAACAAGCAAAGACCCAGCCCTGATTACAGGGAGGTCGCCCAGCGCTAAGCCGGCCGGGGCAGCCTGAAGGTGCCCACCGGACTCTTAGGTATCCCTGCCCCGGGGATGCCAGGGAGGTCCCTTTGCCCAGAGGGCCCTTCTCGCGCCCCCTCTTCAGCTCCAAGCCGCCGCTCCTCTTGCCCACGCCGGTGCCTCTGCTGTCTTCTCCGACGGCTCCTGACGAGGCAGGAGGACACAGTTGGGACTGACAAGCTCCAACTCCTTCCGCTGAAGGAAAGGAAACTAGGACCCAGAGGCAGCTGTCCAAGCCACCACCTGCCCACCCGTGGGACCCCCACATCTCCGCACCACCCCCCAAGTTCAGCTTCCTCCCCTCACCGGCTTCCCACGGCGGCGCCGCCGTCCCACCCCATCGATGCCTCTTGCTCTCTTCTCCGACGGCTTCCACCAAGGCAGGAGGACGCAGCTGGGCCCCACAGTCCCCAGCTCCTCCCCGCCAGGGAAACCGGGCCCCGGCATGCACCCCCAGAGGCACATCCCCAAGCCACCAGCCGCCCCCCCCACAGGCCACCCCGCCCCCAAAACCCTCCAAACGGCACTTTGACTCACCACAGCGACGCGCCGCGCGGTCCCATCCGCTGCTGGGAGCCGGGCCCTCTGGGCAAAGGCAGCTGGGCATGCAAAGCAGCGGTCAGGGAGGCTGCCGGCCCCCTTCTTACAGGGGGCTCGAGCCGCTGCCTGGACCGCAAAGTGCCCGGGACTCCAGGGCACTTACTCCCCGATTTACAGGGCGGCCCTGGGCCCAAGGGCCCACGGAGGCTCCTTCTCTCCGCTTCGGGGGCACCCGACCTGCTCCCCGCTAACGGGGCGGTCGCCCCGCACAGGCTGCCAGTCAAGGGAGCACAAAGGCTCCCAGACCCAGACCCCGCTTACGGGCGGGTCCACACCCAGGGAGCCACGGAGCTCGGCCTTCCCCCGCAGAAAGGCCACGGAGACTCCACTGCCAGGCAGTGGAGCTCATGGCCTAAGGCCTCGAGGTGAGCCCCGGGGACATGGAGGGCACACGCCCAGCCCCACGCCTGTGAAAGGCCGGGGACCCCGCGGGACACCCGCCTGATTACAGGGGGGTCCCTCCAACCGCCCGCCGAGCAGGGGGGACGCACAAAGCCCCGCTTACGGGGCCGCCCCCCCCGAGGCCCGGCACTCCCAACGGTGGCCTCACGGCCCAAGGCCGGGGGGACAGGGCCCCAGCCCCGAGGACGGGGTGGGGGGCGGGGGGGACGTGCCACGCTGGCCCGGCACCAGCCAGGACAGGCAGCCCCGCCGCGCGGGCACGCACCCCAGGCCCTGGCTACAGCCGGGTCACGGTGCCCGCGCCACCACTAAGGGGCTTCGCTCCCTCCTCGGGAACCAGGGGCAAGGCCGGGCCGTGTCTCCGCCCGCGGCTTTAGAGGGCAGCTCCCGGTTGCTGCACAGAGCCCCTCTTTCCCTCCTGGGAAGTCTAAGCTACGCTGCTCTCTAGTTTCTAGGGGGTCTCACTCACTCACTCACTCACTCACACCCACAAAGACACAAAGGGGGAACGTCCCAGAAGGGGGAGCGAGCTCTGTGCACCAACGTCTGGGGAGCCAGCCCTGTCTGCCGTCGAGCAGGAGAGGAGAGCCTCAGACCCGCCCCCGGGCTGCGCACAGGCCAGAAGGGCCTCGACGCGCTGAGGGGCTTCGCGGCTGGCCAAGGCGCAGAGGCTCTGACGCACCCCGACTACAGGGGCCTCACTCTGGCCAGGGGCCGCCAGCAGGCACCAAGGTGCCAAGGGGTAAAGCCCTGCCCTGCTTACAGGGTGGGCTGGGGGTCGGGAGAGCTCCGTTTCCCCCCCTCGGGTGCGGAGACGAGGGCTCTCACCCTCCTTACAGGGTGCTTCAGCCTCTCTCCGGGCAGCCTCAGGAGCACGACGGCAAAAGGCCGACGACAAGCAACAAGCAAAGACCCAGCCCTGATTACAGGGAGGTCGCCCAGCGCTAAGCCGGCCGGGGCAGCCTGAAGGTGCCCACCGGACTCTTAGGTATCCCTGCCCCGGGGATGCCAGGGAGGTCCCTTTGCCCAGAGGGCCCTTCTCGCGCCCCCTCTTCAGCTCCAAGCCGCCGCTCCTCTTGCCCACGCCGGTGCCTCTGCTGTCTTCTCCGACGGCTCCTGACGAGGCAGGAGGACACAGTTGGGACTGACAAGCTCCAACTCCTTCCGCTGAAGGAAAGGAAACTAGGACCCAGAGGCAGCTGTCCAAGCCACCACCTGCCCACCCGTGGGACCCCCACATCTCCGCACCACCCCCCAAGTTCAGCTTCCTCCCCTCACCGGCTTCCCACGGCGGCGCCGCCGTCCCACCCCATCGATGCCTCTTGCTCTCTTCTCCGACGGCTTCCACCAAGGCAGGAGGACGCAGCTGGGCCCCACAGTCCCCAGCTCCTCCCCGCCAGGGAAACCGGGCCCCGGCATGCACCCCCAGAGGCACATCCCCAAGCCACCAGCCGCCCCCCCCACAGGCCACCCCGCCCCCAAAACCCTCCAAACGGCACTTTGACTCACCACAGCGACGCGCCGCGCGGTCCCATCCGCTGCTGGGAGCCGGGCCCTCTGGGCAAAGGCAGCTGGGCATGCAAAGCAGCGGTCAGGGAGGCTGCCGGCCCCCTTCTTACAGGGGGCTCGAGCCGCTGCCTGGACCGCAAAGTGCCCGGGACTCCAGGGCACTTACTCCCCGATTTACAGGGCGGCCCTGGGCCCAAGGGCCCACGGAGGCTCCTTCTCTCCGCTTCGGGGGCACCCGACCTGCTCCCCGCTAACGGGGCGGTCGCCCCGCACAGGCTGCCAGTCAAGGGAGCACAAAGGCTCCCAGACCCAGACCCCGCTTACGGGCGGGTCCACACCCAGGGAGCCACGGAGCTCGGCCTTCCCCCGCAGAAAGGCCACGGAGACTCCACTGCCAGGCAGTGGAGCTCATGGCCTAAGGCCTCGAGGTGAGCCCCGGGGACATGGAGGGCACACGCCCAGCCCCACGCCTGTGAAAGGCCGGGGACCCCGCGGGACACCCGCCTGATTACAGGGGGGTCCCTCCAACCGCCCGCCGAGCAGGGGGGACGCACAAAGCCCCGCTTACGGGGCCGCCCCCCCCGAGGCCCGGCACTCCCAACGGTGGCCTCACGGCCCAAGGCCGGGGGGACAGGGCCCCAGCCCCGAGGACGGGGTGGGGGGCGGGGGGGACGTGCCACGCTGGCCCGGCACCAGCCAGGACAGGCAGCCCCGCCGCGCGGGCACGCACCCCAGGCCCTGGCTACAGCCGGGTCACGGTGCCCGCGCCACCACTAAGGGGCTTCGCTCCCTCCTCGGGAACCAGGGGCAAGGCCGGGCCGTGTCTCCGCCCGCGGCTTTAGAGGGCAGCTCCCGGTTGCTGCACAGAGCCCCTCTTTCCCTCCTGGGAAGTCTAAGCTACGCTGCTCTCTAGTTTCTAGGGGGTCTCACTCACTCACTCACTCACACCCACAAAGACACAAAGGGGGAACGTCCCAGAAGGGGGAGCGAGCTCTGTGCACCAACGTCTGGGGAGCCAGCCCTGTCTGCCGTCGAGCAGGAGAGGAGAGCCTCAGACCCGCCCCCGGGCTGCGCACAGGCCAGAAGGGCCTCGACGCGCTGAGGGGCTTCGCGGCTGGCCAAGGCGCAGAGGCTCTGACGCACCCCGACTACAGGGGCCTCACTCTGGCCAGGGGCCGCCAGCAGGCACCAAGGTGCCAAGGGGTAAAGCCCTGCCCTGCTTACAGGGTGGGCTGGGGGTCGGGAGAGCTCCGTTTCCCCCCCTCGGGTGCGGAGACGAGGGCTCTCACCCTCCTTACAGGGTGCTTCAGCCTCTCTCCGGGCAGCCTCAGGAGCACGACGGCAAAAGGCCGACGACAAGCAACAAGCAAAGACCCAGCCCTGATTACAGGGAGGTCGCCCAGCGCTAAGCCGGCCGGGGCAGCCTGAAGGTGCCCACCGGACTCTTAGGTATCCCTGCCCCGGGGATGCCAGGGAGGTCCCTTTGCCCAGAGGGTCCTTGTCCACTTTGTTCCTCTGCTTTCTTCTCCAGGGGCTCCTGCTGAGGCAGAGGAAACATTTTATACTTTGTATCGTACACTGTGTTTCCTAAGGTACTTCTGATTTTCATGTCTCTGAGTCTGATATTGCCTCAAGATTTCATTAAAAAATATAGTTTACATTTAAATCCCTTAGGGATTATCTCATTTTTTTTCCCCAGAACATCCCCTGCAAAAAAATGTAACTCAGGTTTTCCCGAGTTTCCCAAGATCTTCAGTCTTCCCTCACACTTCACCTCAGGTTTTGCCTCAGAACATCCCCATGCTGTGCTTTTGAAGTTCCCTCAGCTTAACCTCTCTCAAACTCTCTGTCCTCTCCGAGTTATCTCATCATGAAATTCAAAAACATTTTCCCTCAGTTACTTCACCCAAACACCCTGCTCTGCCCCTCTCACGCTGATGCTCAAGGCTTAATACCTGTGTAATAGCCCAAAATCTTCCCGAGGGCAGCTCCACAACCATTTAATGAGCTCCTCAAGGCGCCTTTCACCTGCGCCTGCCTCACGGACCGCAGCAGGAGCGGGACTTCGTGCCTGAAGAGGCTGAGGGGAGCGGCAGAAACCCACGCCCCTCTGCAGGGCGGGAAAAGCGGCGCAGAAGCGGCACAGCAGCCATCGACCCGCCCTGCCCCGTCTCGTCTCCCTCAGCGCACCCTCATGGCTCCTCAGTGATCCTTCAGGGCACCCTTTTCACCCTGTGTCCCTCGCAGCCCCTCAGAATCATAGAATCATAGAATAGATTGGGTTGGAAAAGACCTCTAAGATCATCGAGTCCAACCCCTTATCCATCTCCAATTACTATATCATGGCACTAAGGGCCACATCCAATCTCTGTTTAAAAACCTCCAGGGATGGTGAATCCACCATCTCTCTGGGCAGGCTGTTCCAGTGCCTAATTACCCTCTCTGTAAAGAATTTCTTCCTAACATCTAACCTAAACCTCCCCTTGCAGAGCTTGAGCCCATGTCCCCTTCTCTTATTGTTGGTTGCCTGGGAGAAGAGACCAATCCTCACCTGGCTATAACCTCCCTTCAGGTAGTTGAAGAGACTGATGAGGCCACCTCTAAGCCTTCTCTTTGCCAGACTAAATCTATCTTGGCATTATTCTCCTTTCCTAAATAAAGTGTAATATATAATCTCACAATATTTAAAGGCTTAATTATATTATTTTTGCAAATTAGTAAAATTTTCTGAGCAAAAAGGCATTTCAATTCAAGGAAATGTATTCTGATTCTTCTGTTCCTTTCATATAATGATCCGTTCGATTTAGCCATTTCAAAACCAACATATTTTTGTAGTTGCACAGTAATATGTTCTTAAAATGTACTGTCTCCTTTGTGTTAATTTTTTCATTATACCAATATTGATACGTGCAAAGTATTGCATCCATATTTGTGGCATTGAGTTTCATTAACTGACAGCCTAGAAATTATCCAATTTCATTCCTAGCAATATTTATTCCTTCACTTTCCATGGGGGGGGGGGAAAAAAACATAGTTTACCGTAGCATAAGCTATGTTTCAACTATATTGCATACAATGAGAAATTACTAAACCCTGACTAGACTAAGAAAAAGCTCCTTAAATGCTTATGTTTTATTAGTATCCTGCCTTCTATCTGAAATTTAACACTAAGAGCACACAATAAAAGTTTGAAGAAAGAGAAATCAAAATATCATTCTGATTATTCAGCAATTAATTTTAGTTATCAACAACCGCTCAAAACTTTAAGTCAAGAGGCGTAATCCAGCAAAATGTACTAAAGATGCAGTTTGATTTGTGCAGGAATTTATACTATAATATACCCTTGTACTACACTAGTTATGACTGTTCAATGACATACTGAAATGCTTATCTTTGATACAGATTTCAGTATTGAATTCTGCTCAGGGTTCAGAAAGCCTGAACATACAGGTTTAGTTAGCTTCAGTCAGTCAGAAGTCAGAAAATAATTCATACAAAGAGCCCCTACAAAGTAAAGAACTTGAAGATTATTACTCTAAACTATTCTTCATGTATGAAGTGTTCAACAATTTGATATAACAATGAGCAGTCAAAAACAATTCTAATACAAACCATAATAAATAAATGGGATTAGAAAGGCCTGTGCACGTGAGAAAAACCACTTAGTATGCTATTAGGCTGATACAAGAAAATCCCCTCTTCTATTCCCAACTATTTTCTTTATCCTGGGAGGAAAAAATCAAAAATTAAAACTGAAAGTAATCAGTAATTGAAATGACTGGAACTAATTGAAAGTTGTGAGATCTAAAAAAAGTCTAGTGCAGGACTTGAAGGAAAATTAGGTGCAGAATGAACTAAACCTGCTTTAAAGTTAATTTACCCAAATTTTAGTTGCCAAATAAGGTTGCTGAGACTGCAAACATCAAGGGAAGTGTGCCAGTCTCTCTTCAAGACATAACGCACATTTATCAGTACTGAAGACTGACATAAACCTTTTTCACTGAATTACAAACCAATTGTCCATCTGTCATTTTAAGCTGTTGAATTTAGTAACCTCCTTAAATTGCAGAACGGATATGTTTCTTTTCTACTCAGCCAAGCAAGAGAGTGCAGTCCCTCCTCACTTAATTACCCAGCATACACCTAAATACCAACTGCTATCCCCCAACACCCCAGCGTTGGCTGTAGCAGCTTTCTACTGCAGCATCCCTTTCTGCCCAATTCATCATCGTCAGCTTTCTTGCTGACACTCTTCAGAGCTGCCTTGCTGATGAATTGCTCTGTTATTCATCCTATGTTAATCCCAGGCTGACGCAAGAATATCTTTCTGAAGACACTTGACAGTATTAAAACTCAGCACTACCAAGTGCCCTCAGTGTGCATTAAACCTCCCATTTGGAACCAACAAGATTCCTCATGAATAGTTATGAATAAAATACAGTTACTAAATCAATAGGCATTAGGTTTATGTACCCCATTTCCTACAAACAAAGCCTCCAAACAATCCCTTCCTTCCCTGGAAGCTACACCCAAATTATTAGAAATTAGAAATACTTTGATCCATGCAGAATTTAATCTCAATTAATCCTATAATTAAGTTGCTATAGAGAAGTTTTTCCCGTTCTCCTCTTCAAAATGGCAGTATAGACCTTAAATGCCATAAGTATCTAAAAAAATTTTTTTTCATGTCTGTAACCTTGGTAAGATTTTCTCAAGAAAGCCAGTTGTACCTTATTTTGTTTGTTTGTTTCTTCTAAGGTGGATTTGATCTTTCAGTCATGTTTTCTCAAGGCTTTGTTTCCATATAGGATTATACTAGTCTTATCACCAAAAAGAACCTTTATCCACAGAGAATCAGCAAAAACCACAGCAAGAAATTTCAAAATATGACTCAAATTTCTGTAAACATGTTATTAAAACATCCAAATACAATTCTCTTCTGAAAGCAATTGCAGTCACTAATTTTATAGCTGAGAGGTACTGAAGTATCATTCTTCCTCTGAAGATGTTTTAATACACATATGATCAGTCTTCCTGATAGAATCTTGGTTTGAATTCATTTCTGATCTCTAACATGTCATCTGTGCCCAGATTTTGTTCAAATCTATTTGAGCACAAAGTTGACATAACTACACGGAAAGTGGGAACAAAATCTGTATAAGGAATCCTGCTTCAGGTTGATTCACAGGCAGTATCAGATTTCCATAAAAGCCTCAAGTGATTTAAGGCAGCAGTAATTCCCTCATAAACGGACTATATAAGAGCGTCTCTGACTATACTTAGCTTCAGAGATTTTAAGATACTTAAGCAATTAAAGAACTATCAACCACTTGTCTCTACCAACATCTAACACACATTGCTTTCTCACTGCACAGAATCTTCACAGCAAAAACATCTCACTTTAAACGAGACAGATGGGCCTATTACAGCATTTTAACCTTCCACTTTAACACACAAACCAACTGCTACAAGAACACTCTTGTCAACAGATTGTACATATAGTATTTAGGCAAAGTTATTTGTAAGTTTGGGGCGGGGGGCTGATGACAGTTTGACAACTTTCTGAAAAAAAACATCCACGCTGCTTTCTGCTGGAGTACATCTCATACTCCTTCAAAAAGAAACAAACTGAAACTACCTAAAAGGAGTATGGCACACGTGAGCCACACTGTTCAAAAGCAAACAGTACTGAATAAGAGAATTTTTTTTCCTTTTCTCCTTCTTCCCGTTCCTGTAAAGATACCTAAGATACTCTACAGCAAATAGAAGTGGATTTGGCTTGCTCTGCATCTAAAAATTGAAAATTATGCATTAACTTTTGATAGAATTATTTTCAAGTTATTAGACTAAGCTGCATTAGGAAGAATGTTAACTGATTTGCTACTGCTTTGAAGTCTGATAAATAAATTGAAACATTATGCAACACAAGCTGAACGTTTTAGTTTAGCTGCAGTTTAAATACATGAACTGAAACATTAAGTTTGTATTAGTACTTGCATTAGGAGATCTGTTTCTTAGTTTTTAAAATTTCAAGTGCATTCCACCCCTTTGACATTAATGAAGAAAATATATTGGAGCTAGGACAGGACATTTTGACCAACCAGTGGTTATGGAGATTCCTAAAACAATTTTTAAATCTGAATTAAAGAAAACACCAACAAGGTTCATTATTTCGACAACTAAAGGATTTTAAGAATTCAGCGAAGTCTGACTTGCATCTAGTGTCAGCTAGTCTGAAAATAGTCACATCCTTAAAATTCTGAATGGAGCAGATGCACCATCAGCTGACATCAATTAGGAGTTTCAGACTTCTAAGTAAATGTTTAAGCAAATGTACTTCACTCCCCAAGGCTCTGCTGCACATCTTCAGAATCCAGCAACCTCAGCCACTGTGCCAAACACAACTACTCTGAGATCATAAATGGGAAGTTAGATCACAGCTCTGATCTGCCTGAAAAGAAAGTCAACACCACACAGAAACAAACTCAAAAAACCCCTGACCAGTACAGAATATCAGCTGACCTTTTAAGCCAGAAACTGATCCACCAGATAAGGGTATAAAATGCTGTATTATCTTCCCCTGCCTTTGCTCTGACATCAGCAGCTGTTCTGATGCATTACTCCTCAAAATTATGGTCAAAGAAACTTCCCAGCAAAGTAACAAGACTTTATTTTGTTTGTCATGCTGGGATGTTTTTCCTTTTCAAAGTCTTAAAGAAGCAAAAACATTTATATGGTTATATACCACTGAAGTGTTAATTGCTCCAACTATTAATTGCTCCCTCAGACTTCAGTGAGTTATCATGCAAACTGCTTCATGGCTTATCCCCTCTAATAAGAGGTATTCTGAGGACCTTTTCCCCTGGACACTTCCTGGAGTACTGCAATTATAGTATGAAGTATCAAAAACTTGCTCTGGTACACCCTGTGTTGGAAACACAGAACATTTTCCCTACTACAGTACGGTGTAAAGTACAATGATTCAAGTGCAGCTGCAAAACAGTCAAAAATATTTTTTTAAGCGATTAAAAAAATTGACTTCCAATGTGCTACTCAACTATACAACACAAAAAACATTAATAGCTACCTATCAGCATTTCCCTTCAACAGAATAATTTTTTGCACTGAGCTGAAAAGCAAGATTTACTATTTGACACCAAGTACAAAAATCAATTCTCAACTGAAAAGTAACTGAAAATGTACTTTCAACTTCTACTCAATATTTTAAGTCATGAGAATGAAACAAATAAAAAAACCTGTTAGCATTACCACACTTTTTCTAACCGCTAACATCCACTAAAATAACTGCAGCAATCAAAAAAGCTGCAGCTTCTAGTGTTGGACTCAGACAACATGTTTAACACAACTACACTTTACTCGAACTGTCTTCTTGTTCTCAGACACACAGCCTGCAAAATACACCTTCTTAGTGGAAGCAAGAAATCTGCCCGAGGGCAGCTCCACAACCACTTAACGAGCTTTTCAAAGCGCCTTTCACTCCTGAGGAGGCTGAGGGGAGCGGCGGAAAACCACGCCCCTCTGCAGGGCGGGAAAAGCAGTGCAGAAGGGGCACAGCAGCCATCGACCCGCCCTGCCCCGTCTCGTCTCCCTCAGCACACCCTCATGGCTCCTCGGTGATCCCCTCACGGCACCCTTTTCGCCCTGTGTCCCTCACAGCCCCTCAGGCACACACGAGTCATCTGCGTTCCCCTCACGGCACCCTCTTTCCCCTCACAAATGCTCAGGGAAACACCGGGCACCTTCCTCCCCCCTCAGCAACATTCGAGAAACCCACCTTCCCCTCAGCAACACATAGTAACACCCACTTCCCCTCACTGATACACGGGACACCCACCTGCCTCTTAATAACTCTTAAAGTTCCTCTCTGACCCTCGTGGCATCAAATTATCCCTCACTGTCTCTCAGCGGCAAACGGGGTGCACCGGCTTTCCCCTCAGCGACTCTCAGAGCCCCTCAAGGGACTCTCTTCACCCTCAGGTGACCCTCACAAACCCCTCAGGAACACACCTCTTCCTCCGTGAGCCTCAGAGCCCCTCACTGACACTCGGGACACCCAAGTGCCTCTCCGGGACCCTCACGGACTCTCAGCTACACACAAGGCACCTGCCTCCCCCTCAGCAACACTCACAAACCTCTCAGCAACATCTGGTCCCTCACACTTTACCTCAGATTTTCCCTCAAAACACTCCCTGGCTGTGCTTTCCAAGTTCCCTCAGCCTTACCTCTCTGAAACTCTCTGTCCTCTGCGAGTTACCTCACCAAGGAGCTCAAAAACATTTTCCCTCAGGAACTTCACCCAAACACCCTACTCCGCCCCGCCGACGCCGCTGTTTAACGCTTAAATACCTGTGTAAGAGCCCGAAATCTGCCCGAGGGCGACTCCACCGCCATTTTAGGACCTTCGCAAAATGCCTTTCGCCTGCGCTGCCCTCACGGACCGCGGCAGAAGCAGGACTTCGCGCCTGAGGAGGCTGAGGGGAGCGGCGGAAAACCACGCCCCTCTGCAGGGCGGGAAAAGCAGGAATTCATGTATCTAGGCTATTCTAATTAGTAGCTTTCCATTACAGTCATAAAAAGCTTTACATTTTGCCCCTATTAGCAGCAGAATAAGGGAGAGGCTATACTGATAAAGAAAGCACAACAGTTGAAGCCTGACTCAAAACTATAATTATTGTGGTTTGGTTGAATCTCCAAGCCTGTCTGCAAGAAAAATGGAAGTGTTAAAGTAAAATAAGGGAATGTGTTTTAATCCTTTCCACAGGGATACCCGGGGTGGAATAACTTAAAGCAGTTTGGCACGTGGGACTGAAAACCTAAGAAGCCAAATTCAGTGCAAATACACAATAGAAAGGAAAGCTTCTGGGTTTCTCAGCTTCTGAAATGCACAAAATCAAATATCTGGTAACTTAAGCGTCAATTCCCAATTTCATGTGGCTTGTCAGACTAAAGTGTGTGGATTCACACAAGGAGAACCTTGGACATACTGGAGGACTGTGAAACTCCAACATCAGTATAATTTAGGAAGCATTACTAATCTGTTGATGTTTACCTTGATAATACCTTTGCAGAAACCCACTATAGAATAATATGGTTTAGAATATGTTCCAGTAATTTTCTAAAATGTGGGAAACTATTTCAATAAAAGAAAAACCTCCTCAACTTGTTTCAAGAGACATTTTTTACTACATTCATAAACTTAAAATATGTAGTGTGTACCTATAATCAAAATGCATCTGGAAATGTGAAGTTTAAAGGTATATAAAAATGTATTGAATTGAAGTGTAGTTCTTTGTTTTATTCTATTTCTTAAAGTTATATTTTCTATTTGAATCATGTTAGTTGCCTGGAAACTTTCCCCTGGGTCTGAAAACATCCTTCTAGAAAACTTTATCTCTACATGACAAAAATGGAGCAAAGGTTCACTTCTTTCTCTGAAAGGACTTCTTCTTGTGAAGTCTCTGCAGCACACCATATCTTAAAGCCAATGATTT
This sequence comes from Pyrocephalus nanus, assembly GCA_038380795.1. NCBI lineage: Eukaryota > Metazoa > Chordata > Aves > Passeriformes > Tyrannidae > Pyrocephalus > Pyrocephalus nanus. The sequence goes on from CM076261.1 coordinate 214,017, forward strand.
TTAGCAATAACTGCTTCTACTTAGTTTTGTCTCATGATATAGCTGGCCAATGCAGGACAATTTTTTGAAACAAAGTTAATGTCCATTTGCCTTCCAGGCCACATAGACAATAATATAGTGGTCATGAGAACACTTGTTGATATTTCTTCTAGGTTGATGCATGCTGTCTTGGCCAATTTTGAAAACACCTTTATATACAGATGCCCATATAAAAAGTACTTGTTCCTGTTACTCCATGAAAACACAAATTTGGAAATTTGCCCCTTTAAAATTTAACAATATACTAAGCTTTAAACTCTTTGATCATAGCCACTTATACTATAAAATTGCTTCTTTGGAGGACTGCTTAGGAATATAATAGCCTATATGAAGTACAGGCTGAATAAATTTCAATTTTCATTTCATGTTTGTGAATATCTAACTCAAAGTAGTCATGTGCATATTTAAACCAAAGCATCAGGGTATAAAGGATGAAGTCCTCTATTTCGGTAAAAACCTTTCAGATTTAGGTATTATTTTCTTGCTTTATGTATTGTTTTGCTAGAATAGGATCTGCAGGGAAAATGAGGAGGGGCAGTGACAGGATCCAAGGATAAGCCTCTATGTGGCCTTTTTTTTAAATGTCCAAATTATCTATGTTAGCTTAACACCTCAGGAACACCGTGGTTTCTCTCTACTCCCAGCTCAGAGAGATGGAGCTGTTTGTGGCTCTAATGAAGCAGCACATCTGTATGTCCATCCTCTGCTATGCTTGGACTCTTTGGTGATCTAAAATTTATCAAACCTTCCTTATTCTAGAAATTGCTGAGCCACAAGTCTATGGGACCAGATGAAATCCACCCAAGGGTGATGAGGGAGCTGGCAGAAGAGCTCCCCAAGCTGCTCTCCATCATTTACCAACAGTTCTGGCTCTCTGGGGAGGTCCCAGATGATTGGAAGTTGGTGAATGTCACGCCAATCCATAAAAGGGCCAGTGTCCATTTGACACAAGTAACTGCTGCAGTCTGCGCCATGAACAGAAATGTCAACAATACAGCAGAAATGAGTAGTTGTTCTCATATTTATTTATTGTTCTGTATAAGCGATTTGGAACACTGGGCGTATCTCTCAAATTCTCAGTGAATTTCTGGGTTTTTTACAGGTCAGCATTTGATTGCATGATTGCCCCTCCCTTTCTAGGAGTTATCTTCTGCAAGGAACGGAGCCTATTCATTGACTTTTTTCATGGTATCAGGACATCTGATGGTTTAAATGTCAGTAAACTTTTGTAGTGTGTAAGTAAGTAAGTAACTGAACCTTTATTCAGAATGGATGTATACTATTAGTATGAATAATAAATGCATGTCTTTTTTTTTTTCTATTTTTACTTAATCAGATCTGTTCATTCCTAATGTATGTTTCCATGCACAGTAAGATACACTAGTTTTTATTTTTCTACTGCTATTTATTTTCTCAGCATGTGGCTTTCCTCTTGATTCATCAATACATATCCATCTGTGAAATGCCAAGCTGTCTTATTTAAAAACATAATAACCTGTTGGGCTTTCTGATGTGACTTGCACCAGAAAAAAAAAAAAAAAAAAAGTTGTTTATCTTTGGATATAAGTAGTAAGTAATGGCTGGCATTGTGTTGGATATTGCTGGTCATCTCTTCTCAATAACCTGGAAAATTACTGCTGTACCATGTGGTACATGTGGAAAATGAATTGTGTTGGATGTTAATATGTATTTTTCAGATCATGCAAATATAGCTTGTATTTGTTAATAATTTTTACTTTGAGGAACTTTGACCATGTCATAATCCAAGCAAGCAGGGCACAGCTATGAATTTTAGAACTGCAGTTCCTTGGCCTAGCAATGGTCTGCACTGGTGACACGATTCCTGCTGCACTATAGTCATGGGACTGTTTTCTCCAGCAAGTCTGATTTACAGTTAGCACTACCTAGGAAAGCTTTCCGAGGATTATTGCTTCTCTCGCCCCGAGATAACACTGTCTTTCTGTTGCGGAGTGCGTGGGCGTTTCCTGGTGGAAGGTGACTGGATGGTAAAAATGGAGTTTAGGCAGTGGGAAAGTCTGTGGTAACTTGTTTGAAAGAGGCAGCAAACCCGGTTAGATGGAGCACAGCTGCCAGCCCAGCGATGGCACAGCCGCCCTGTCGGGTGTCAGGGCGGGTCTGTGGGCTCCCGGTAGAAATAGCAGCGCATGTCGGTGTAACCCAAGTGTTCAATTTCAGCGGGAGAGGCAGGGGAGCATCCCTGCAGAGCGATGCTGGGCACCGCGTCACCTCCGTCGTGCCCCGCGGGTCCCTGCGGGGAGGGAAGGGCTCTGGGAAAGGGCTCCTGGGGCTGCGAGGAGCGAGGGCCGCCCTCGGCAAGCGCCTCCTGCACAAACGCCACGGGCCACGGAGCGCTGTCCGCGGCTGGCGCGGGGGAAGGGCCCCCCGATTCGGTGTGAGAGACGGGCGGCCTCTGGAAGGGGGACGGGTACTTTCCCGGGAAGAGCACAGGCGCCAGGCACAGACCCTCCCGTATGTGCAGCCGAGAACCACGCACACCCACCCGTGCCCCTTGGCCGCCGCAAGGAGAGAGGCTCCTTGGGCGAGGCCGGAGCGGGGCCGTGCCCGGGGCTCTCCCGGCCCCGCCTCTCGCAGGCCCCTCTGCCCCGCGGAGCGCCCGCGGCGCCCCCGCCGCGGCCCGTGGCCCGGTGCCGCGGCCCGTGGCCCGGTGCCGCGGCCCGTGGCCCGGTGCCGCGGCCCGTGGCCCGGTGCCGCGGCCCGTGGCCCGGTGCCGCGGCCCGTGGCCCGGTGCCGCGGCCCGTGGCCCGGTGCCGCGGCCCGTGGCCCGGTGCCGCGGCCCGTGGCCCGGTGCCGCCCGTTCCCGGGCAGGGGCCACTCGGGCGGCGGGATGGGCGGCCCTGGCGCGGCGGGATGGGCAGAGCGGCGTCTCCTTCGCTTCGCCCTGCAGGGCCCGCGGCTGCAGCAGCGCTGCCTCCGCACGGCCCGAGCCCGCACCGGCTCCTCTCCGCCGCCCTCCCGACACACGCACGTGGCTGAGAAATCTTTTTGAACGTTTGAGAACAAAATTTGTATTCAGAGCTACAGGATTTCACCACTAGATGTCAATGGTATCTGAACATTTGAAAGGGAAGATACTGCTAAAAGCAGGTTAGCTGCTGGAAAAGTTTGGTCTAGCTGACACCAGCTTTTGCTGCAATCAACCACAGTCATCCAAGCCCTTTGCTTGGTCAGGATGGTGATGTGGTCTTTGCAGAGATGCCCCCAGTAAAAACTCTGCCTTTCTTGTAGTGACACATGGCTGCAGCAGTTTCTTGTCTGTTAACTTCTGGGAAATGATACCTACCTTCACCATGTTAGTCTCTCTCAGTGTCCTCTGGAAATCTGAACATTTAGCCTAAGTCTTTCCTCATTTGCACTTGTACAAAGACAGACCAAGTTCCCTGAAGTCACTCAAATTGCTTTGAAGAATAACTCAAGTTAGCAAAATGCACAGAATTAAATTTGATTGACTAAACTACATTATACTCTTCAGCAGAAACTCTTATTTAAAAGTAAAGTGAATTACCCCACTTAAAATTAAATAACCTCATCAAATGAGCAGTAAATATGGATCTAAATGAATTTCAGACACGTGTGAGTTTTCAGATTTGCATATTATTTTCCCTTAACTGCCCTCCCCTGTTCTGCCTCTGCTATGTTGGTCTTGTTCAATCCATTTACCATCCTGTCTTACACTTCTCTTCTAGTTTCTACTGTTACATCGTCGCCTACTTGGCCTTAAAAAGTGGCCTCCAACCAACAATGTGCACTGAATCTGGAGCATGTAGCTCATGAACCAAATATCCAGGTGCCATCAACCACACCCATGCAGACAACACAAAGGAAGAGCTTCCCTCTCACCCGCTGCATTTGGGTGACCTCCTGAACGACTCTTCTCTTTCCTAACCCCAAAATGAGGATTTCCCTGGGTTTTAACTGCCCGGTTTCCCTAGGAGTGTTGTGTTTCTCTAAATGGGGAGGATTGCCTCTACCCTCAGAATTTTCCCTGGGGAAATCAGACCTGAAAAAAGTCATCAGCACCCTTCAGAGTAAAGGAATTTTTCCAAGGCTTTCAAGATCATGCCCCTTTCTCTCCTTGGCATAGAAAAGGGATGGAGAAAAATATATTGAAGTCCAGCCAGTTCCCAAAATGAATGGATTTACAGTTCTGCAAATAAGTGGTAGTACAGACCTCCTGGGGATACCACCAGCTGCAAATGCTTCCCCCTGCAATGGGCAGTGAAAATCAAAATTGTGCAGACTTACCATTCTTCAACCTTTTAAAGGCTCTGAGGCTGGACTGCTGCTTAGCTCACTTTTGCTAGGCTTTCTGATCTTTGCAAGGGTTTTATGAAATCCAAAGATCTTCTTCCAGACAAGAGGGAATGCAGAACACTTCTTTCCTTGTTTCAACAGTTGTTCATTTAGCCCATCGTTACAGGCCTCCTCAGATCTCTAGACTTTATTGATTATCCTGCTCGGTTCTTTTAACTCTGAGACAACTACGAGCATTTCACAATATTATTGTAGCCATGCATGGAGGGTGCCATCACACAAGTCTCCAGTGTGAAATGGTGAACATTGTAGCTGTGGAGTCAGAGGAAGACTTACCTTTTTTGGGGTTTCGTAATATGTGCAACTCAGCTGCCACACCTATGGCAGAAGACAGCAGGACTCTGGGCATATGCTCTGGGTGATATGAAAGTCTGCTGGCGTGTGAAACACAGCAAATACTTAGGAGGTTTGTTTTTCAGTTGAGTGCTTTCTCCTACTGAGAAGAGGAAGTCACGTCTACATAGTGTAGAGCAGTTGTCCCCGTGCAGGTCAGTCCTGCTCTGCACAGAGGGCAGTGCTGGCCCCCAGGCAAACTGCCCCCACCTGCTGCCTCTCTCACTCATACAGCTCCTCAAGGAATGACTCATCTGAAGCCTCTCCGAAAACTTCCATTAAAATTCAGAGCCCACCGAGCAGACTAAATGGCAGCCCTTTGCCAATCAAGATCTTTTTGGTGGACAGGGATAGAGGAACCCTTGTTTGAATAGTTTAGCAAGATGGTCTGAAGGGACATCTGCAATGCAGCAGCCTTGGTTTTTGGCTCTTCTAGCACAGCTGGAGCTGTAAGGCAGCTATCCTCAGCTCTACACTCTCCCATTTGCAAATCTAGCTTCTTAGGAAAATGTCCCAGCAAGGCTGATAGATGGAAGGAGAGCCTTTTAGGGCAAAGTTAGTTGCTTGCACGTAGCCATATGTGGCAACGGGTTAGGAGATTCTCCTCTGATCTTCCGGGCTACACTGTGGAGCAAAGATATCCAAAACAGGGACAGTGATAAACAGCTGGGACCATAAATTCTTCAGCTGGTGCAGCTGGATCTGGAAAAGGATGTCTGTCTGTAATGTTTCTTTAAACATCATTATGGAGAAGTGTCAACAATTTAGGCTTGTTTTAAATATTAATATTAAAATTCACCCTATCTGTATACAAACACTGGCACTTCGTAGGTCAGGCTTAAGACTCCTTAAGGTGCAGGCACTCAGAGGATTAAGTACTGCCAATTTGTAAAGCACTTTGAACAAACATCATGCTAGTAAGTACCATGTGTTATTTCTGTTTGAAATAACTAGGTTTGGCTTACTGGTTCCCAGGGTTTGCAAGTGGAAAGGATGCAAGGACAGGGCAAGCCTCAGCTGTGTTACAGTGCACTTGTAGCCCATCCTGACCTTGCATTCCCTGCTGCAGAGCCCGGAGGAAGGAAACAGCACTGTCAGGGATGACTGATGACAGGGGAAAGCATTTGCTGTCCTCACTAAGAGGATCAAGTGCCAATAAGCAGCCTCCAGAGGATATGAAGATAGATTTACTCCTCCCCTCTCCCACAGGGACTTCTCATGGTGGCTCGAGGCCCCTCTTTGACTGCGCTGTGATGACAGGGCACAGCTGAGACCCCATTAACATCATTCCTGCTTTGAAACATTGGAACCAGCGAATCCCACTGACCAGAGACAGACGAGCAGCTCTGAACAGTGTCAGGCTCATGAACCTCTATGAACAACTGGAAGGAAAATATTCCATATATGAACAATAAGTATGTGTGGTAGGCATGAAGGCACAGAGCCCAGACTTCATTAAGGTAGTTTTTATATTTTGAAAAGCAATAATAAAAAACACTGGAAAATGCAAGATAAACATAACAGTTGCTTCTACAAGTTTTAACCTTGTATTGCTTGGCCATTTTGACATATAAATTATTGCTTACTAGCTCTCATAAATACACGACACAATCATATGTACAGAGGCAAACAAGCATGAAATATGCAAAGGAAAACATTGGCAACATTGATTCTGGTAAATCAGACTATTTCATACATACCAGCTCTCATAATGGTGGATAACTACTAGCTGTAGTCCCTGAGAAGTCAGGTAAATACCTTGGTTTGGGGGGTTCTATTTTATTCCTTTTAATGCAAGCTGACACCATTATGGCACTCAGAGAGAACAGGCAGGTGTTCTTACCTCAGCTCACTGACTTCATCCCAGTGTTTAACAATGTATAAGATGACAATAAATAGGCTATGCAAATAAATATTACTCTGCTAAAATGTTTAGTATTTACATCTTTCTTTGTAGTTTTACAGCAGCACAGGTCTTTATTTCTATTTATTATTTCTGATAACACCCTTTTTTTTGCCACTGCTACGCAAATGAAATTTATTACTATCCAAGACGGTGCTGGAATCAGCAAGCTGTGTCATAGAAACATCTACATGTGTTGCGACAAAATCCCACATCAAAGAGGTATGAAGTGACATAGCTCCTTCCTTTGTTACGTATAATTGATCCTCCTAGCTACTAAAAAAAAAAAAAAAGCAGAGTATTTAAGCCCAGGTGTGACTGTGATAAACTGAATTTGCAAGATTTGTTCGATTTTATCCTATTGTAACCTAATTGCACTATTGAAGGATGTAAAAAAAAAACAACATAAATCACATAATATCACCAGTGCTGGACCCTGGCAGAAGCTGTATAGTATTACCCTTCCCTTTCACAGGGTTTACTTATAGTTCTTCTCCCAACCACCACACCTTCAAACTGCTTGCCAGTCTGCAGCAAAGCTCTGCAGACAAAATCCTGTTGAATGAAGTCTCTGAAGGGCCTCTTTTTAAATTAGACATATTAGCTACAGGTTAAGGCTATTTGCCTTTCTTTTATGGTAGCAGTTATTAGGCCCATATTTTCAGCGTGAAATTGATGCAGCCATGTTGGACCCTGAGACCAGAAATTTCTATCCACTATATCAGGCCACTATAAAAACTAGGTTTTAAAGTTATAAACAGTAGTCTAATTAGCTAATTAGTAGTCTAACATAGATAACAAGGTTAATTCTGGCTATATGCCTTCAAACTGATTTTATGCCAGCTGCAAGAGGCAGACAACACCTGATTTAGTGTGAAATTACAGTGGTGCAGATAGCCAACACCTCAGCTGGCTCGAAGTCTATTGGTACCAGTTATCCCTTTACTTCATTTTGACCTGGCAGAGTGAGGAGCCTTCAAGGTCACTCTAGCAAGCTTTCAAATCAAAGCCGCAGCACAGAGTCATTGTTATTTCCTCCCCCCACCCCTTCTTCTGTTTCCTTGTCTTTTATTCTTCTCTGGCATCGCTGTTGCTTCATCAGCAGTAACTACCCAAAACTATCACAGAGCCAAATGCAGTGAACTGAGAAACAACGTCACTTTCTCAGCCTGAATAACTTCTAATCCTCCCTCTCCCACAGATTTCAAGAGAACAATTTGTGGACCAAAGAGTTACACCATATTAGCTGAAGCATGGTCTACATACAGGCTCCTAAAAATAATGCCACAGTAAAAAGAAAAAATACACACGGGGGAGCTCAAAACCCAGGAAACCATCCAGGTAATGCAGTTAGGGTGGGAATTCCGAGTGCTGCACCCCGAGGAAGAACTGCAATAACACAAGCAACAAATTGCATCTGGTTTTTGTTCTTACGCTGCAAAAAGGAGCCCACCACAGCTAGTATCTTCATCTGAACAGTTTTGGTCTGTTTGCACTAAAGAGTTATTTACAATATGTGCAGTCACATCTACAGAAGAACATAGGAAATTTTTACTCCATGGCCAGCAAGAGTTTTTTTTTTTTTTTCTTTTTACTGGGTAAAAAGAAGATTTTTTTCTAAAAAAAAAACAAACCAAAAACATATAGTATTTGATAATAACAAAGTACAAGCAAATACATTTCTGAAACATCTGTTTCCTTTACAATAGATCTATACAATATTTCACAGATGGGAAAACTGAATGCATTCTACAGATTCCCCCACAGACTACTTGTTAAAGCTGCTTCTTTTAAATCCCTTTAGACCAGAGATAACGCAATGATGAAGAGCGTGCTGCTTCAGTATTCCCACATTTTAGTAAATGAGCATTGTCTTGGAAGTCTTTCTCATGTGGAAAACATTCAATAGAGATGGGCAAGTGATGCTATGTACCCTCCCAGCTCTGCAAAAGGACTGTTGCCATGAGTCAGTGTACAAACATGTGCCAGACCCTGGAGCACTCTGCACATTGCCTGCAGCATTCACTGGATTATTTCAGGGCAACTTCTTAGCACTGAAAAGCAGAGCTATGGTTACGGTGGTGCTCGAGATGTAGATCAGCTGTAGACAACGCTTTAGAAATGCTGCCTCAGTACATGCCCAGATGTAGTACTTGTAGCTACATGAGAACTGGATAGGGGAAGGGTGTGAGAGGGACAAAAGCAGTAAAGGGACCCTGATGCTGAGAGCTCGGTGTGTATGCAGGTAATTACAGTGGTACCCTGTAAGGTGCACATTTTTGTTCTTTAAAAACTAGAAGCATGTGCAAGTTAGGTGAAGTTTTACCTGCTGGAACGGTATTTCCCAGAGATGACTTAGGAATATAGGTGGGTCTAGGCACTGCCTCTGAATAGACACCAAGGAGGCTGTAATCCAAGCAGAAAACAAAGCTTCTGCTATAATAATTCATAACATGTTAACTGCAGGACCCAGTGCTAAATCTGAGATAACTGAAAAGGAAGAAAATAACATGTTTTCAGTATACAAATAATCGTGTCCATGAATTGCAACAGAAGTGGATTGGCTCTTACAGTGTGGATGAACAGGTTCTTAAAGGGACCGTAACAGCATGAACTGTTTACTGCTGACCTCCACATCACGACACACTCTTGAGTTTCATCTGGTTGTGCTACCTTGTTATATTCTCATCCTTGGTTGTTTGCACTTATCTCAAATACGATGCTCCAGTGGACTCAGAAGAACTGCAGAGATTGCACATTATTTTTGGCAACAATACTTTGGCAGCCTTGAATCAGTGAGGTACATATGTGGTGAACTGGGAATCAATCCCCTTGCGGCATGTTGCTTGCTGAAATGTTTTGCTGCTGTGACACGATGATTCCTTTCATCCTAATACTGGCAGAATCTGCATTGAAAGCTACACTGGACCAAACAATATTTTCACAGAAACCAAGCTCCTGAGTTCAAAGGACGCTGCTCCACTCCCTCACATCCCAGTGACCAGTGGGAATGGCACCAAGCTTGCCCTGCAACTCTGTGAGCAGCTCCTTTGCTGGCTCTTGCCTGATTTTCCTGCACATGTTGTGTGAGCTACTGATAAAACTCAGTAAACTGTTCTTATATAGGGAAGCAACATGCTTGGCTAAAACATTCACTTAATTCAAAGTGCTGCAGTTACAAGGTTATATGAAGCTGTGTACGCTCACACTCGTGGCTCTATCCTGTGAGAAAGCTCAAACAGAGCTTGCTGGTTGTCGATGACATGCAGGTGATGGACATATGGCTTCAGCTCATGATGCTCTTTCGAAGGAACTTCATTGCCTGCAAGACAGGAGAAAGGGGATGGATCAGAAAGCTGTGCCTTGCCTGCTTCTCTGTCCTGTGTTACAAAGTCACTGGTGTGCCACATGTCAGGTGCTAGACAATCACAAGAAAGACACGCAGCAATCCAAAGGACTTGCTGTTTAAGTGCAATGTATGAGGTAACAGCTTGGTAGAGAGAGGGGGAGAAACAAGAAATAGGCAATGCTGGGCAGCCAGCACACACAAAGGAGGGACAAGTGGACAGCAAGAAGCTGACTCTTCCCAAGAGGAAGACTTACTCCTGCTGGCAGTACAGGCAGTCCATTCTCTGTTTAAGGGTGGTTCAAGGTTTCCTTTGTGCTGCTCTTGCAGCACAACAGGGCCTTGAGCATGGGTGGGCAAACCAGACTGTAACTTTTAAAAATTCTTAACACAAGTTCAGAAGACAGCAGGCCCTGGATGAGCGTCTTCAGAGCCGGTGAAAGGTGACAGTGCAGCAGATGGATACGAAAGCTCTTCAAAGCTGCTCTGACAGGCTCCCACATTTTGATCTGTTATGCTTTTCATTTCTGATCTAGTAACAGAGACAAGAGTCATGCTGTCATTTCGTGGGAGTTTATACAACAAGAGGAATTAGCTGTGTAACAGACAAATTGAAGGGTGGCTGCAATAGCAGATATTCTCTGTTATAAGTTTTATGCCCATCATGGGCTTGTGAGAACTCGTTGTCTTGAAATGCTCCAGAATGGCTGGTACCAGCAGAAGTGTAAAAGGAAAAACTAAGCCCATGGCCACGAGATCCATCAAGACAGGCAGAGAAAGCAACACTAATGACTCTTAACAGATGAGCAAAGGTTGGAAAGCTCGTTTCTAATCCATGTCCTCAAGGAATTTTTAATACTACCATAAATCGACAAAGAAAACTCCTCAAAATTCCCTGAACCAATCAGCTTAACTCACACACTCCCTCCTTCTCCTTTGTTTTGTTATCATCCTTTTCTCCACACTCTCCAGCTATACGAGGTTGCCAGCAATGAACCATCCCTCTTGTTTCTGGAGATCGCTGCATGACGCTGTGTGGGTAACACGGGATGTGAATGCAGCCAGTTCTGCAGGTGGCTGCTAATGGGATTCCTGGGCAACTATTTTAAAGAGCTATTTTGGAGCAGCCATCTAACTTGAGCAATATCAGAGAGAACAGGACAATGTGATAAATCTGTGTCAGAATACAGAAATGACCTTTTTGTTCTGAGGGAACGGGATCTCAGCAGCTGTGCTAAACATACTAAAAAACATTTGCATTTCTCATTAACACCTCAAATGACAAAAGCTTGAATTATATTATTTTCTAGGGCTGTTTTTCCTCACTTTTGAAATGCTAGTATTTGTTTTCAGCATTTAGGACATAAACGTGTTATTTCCATTAAAAGGCATTTCAGTCTCACTTGGAACCTAACCAGTTTCTAATCCAGAAACACTTTGGCCTACAAGCTTAACGCACATGATAAAGTTCATAAACAATAATAATATTCCTTGCTTAGTTTTGTTTGAATTCTTTCCTACAGTGAGATGCCTGCTGCTCTTAGGCAAAGCTGGGAATTGATGCAGTAGAAAGACTCACATTTCCGAGAGCAAAATAAGCCCACTAGAAAAGGAAACTGTCCATAAAGGCTCAATAAATATTCAGTGAATTAATTTCATGCCTAAATGAATTTAAGAAAAAAAAAAAGTGCCTACAGGGATGTCTGTATAAGCTGCTTTTTAAATGCCAGCTTCACAATAAATCAAGTCTGTGGTAAAATAAAATAACAATCACGTACTTCAAACTAGCAGATTATACGATAACTCTCAGGTATTAACCTTGGATTTATGTTGCAAGACTTAGAAAACCACTTGGAAAAAGAAAAGGCAAAAATGAGATGAAAGATGTGCAGAGAAGGTACAAAAAAACCCTCACATCTTTAGAAGGAACCAGTACTACATTCATAGTGCCAAATAAAAAGTATTTTAATTTACAGGCATAGTTTGGATTAAACAATATTTCCTTCATTATCTGAAAAAAAAAAAAAAAAGGCTCAAGGCACAGCTTGTTCCTTCTCTCCTTCTCTTCTACATATATCTCAAAATAATACAGGAACCATAATTCTCCAAGGTACCTGTATTTATACAAAAAATTATTATTATTCTTTTCACTGGAGTCCATGCTGACAGCTGTTGAAAATTCAGCTGGAGAAAAAAAAAGATTTAGACTATATTTTCCCCAAGGCTGCAGCACAGTTCTGAACTTCTCTTTGAAAAAGAGGTTTTAGTGACGTCAATAAATAACACGTTTACAGGGTTTGGCTTAAAAACTAACCACTTCCTAAAGTAGTGTTGTTTTTGTCCCCTTCCTGCATTTAACCTCTCTGCAGAGAATAAGAAACACAGAGAAGGAGAAATGGAGGTTTCTCCTCTGTGAGCAGCAGAACAAAGCAAGCTGGGTTCTTCTGACTTGGTCCCTTAGGGTTGGATGCTCTCAAGGCAGAAACAAACCAACCAACCAAACAAGCAAAAAGAAGTCTTCTGTGCAGCTGAGGCACTCACAACTGTTCCCATCAGTGTCTAAAGCAGGCAGATCTTTATTTGCAGCTTCCCCTAGCACAGGTACTAACACAACACCTCCCATTCCTTTCTACTCTAGTTTCGTGAAACTCACAGAATCTTCATACCTTCAAGACTTCTACAGTTTTGTGAAATGACATTAGGAACCCAAAATAAGCAAACAGTTCTTGGTGAAAAGCCGAGTGAAAAGCTGTGGTGATTAATGCCATCTTTTAGCTACTGGAAGCCAAGACAGCTGTGAATCCATTACCAAAACACACAGACTGGCAGGACACTGAGTTAACTTGGTCATAGCTGGGAAAGGGAGAAACAGCAGCATACACCAGAGGCCTCCATTATTAAGTACAGCTGGCACAGATCTTACACAGGGTTTTGAAGAGGTGGTAATTTTTGTAGGAAAATAATTTATTAAAGTTTGGAAGCTGTTTCTACAAACACTTTGTTAAGTAAAATTTCATCCATGCTGACCTTCCAACAGTTATGCCCTCTTTTGCGAATTGGTTAAATAATTGTTGTCCACATTTTGCTACTGCAGTGAATTGAAAAGAAAACAGGGAGAGGAAGAAATGCCAAAACAAACAAACAAACAAACAAATCCCAACAAACCCTCAAGGCCGTACAAATGCAAAATAAGTAGGGAATTTTGGCTACTCACCAAATTGGTTATTTCTGCAATGTCTCAATGACCGAACAGTATCTGCAATCATGTGCTGCAAAGAAAATACAAAAAACATTAGTGAGAAAACCTGAGACAGATTCTGTCATTAGAAAAACCTGACAAAATCTCCTTGCCCTACATCTACAGCAAAAAGCAACTGTAGTAAGGTAGAAAATGAAGACAGCAGGAAAAACTTTGCTCTTTATCTCAGTGATACCATTTGATGAAACAGGGTTAGTCTAGATGTGTTCTTGGTATCACACAGATAAAATGAGAACAACTCCCTAAGAGCCCATGGAAAGTGGTAATGGAAAATAATCAAACAATTGCTCATTTTTGTTCCAGTGACTTTTATTAAACTGAAAGCCTACAGCAAGGAAGTCCTGAGGACTGGGTGAGTGCTCAGAGCTCAACCCCAGCTTTAGTGCATTATCCAGGATATTCTGTAGTCTGCAACCTCTCCTTCTGTCTCCACATGTTGTATAATTAGACTATAAGCCTCTTTGTGGCACAGACTACACTCCTTGGCATATACTTGTACAATGCCTAGCACAATCAGGTACCAGTATCAGCTAGGCAGTTTTCTGCAGTATAACCAGCACAAAAAAAAGCAGCCCATAACCTAAATGCTGCAGAGCGAGCACCCTGACATCCCCACAGGCATGTACCAAGTAAGACTATCCCGTAGGCATGCTATTTTAACAAAAGCTGGTGCTAACAGGGATACTGGATGTTCACTTAGATGATGCAGAAGAAATAAAGGCTTTAAGTTCAGTTTGTCATTCAGGCTCAGGTCTTCAACTTACAAAAACTGGGATTGTTCACCACAAATCAGCGGAGCGAGCTCATTTTCACTAGATACTACCCGTAAAGTTCTTAAACCATTACTTTTCTTAATTTCACTGCTTCTGTGGCAACTCTTCAACAAATGTAGTAATTAATTGAAGCAAATTGCAGTTAGCAGGAATGACCTGATGGCTCATGCAAACAGCTAATGCTCTTCTCACATCTCCCTCAAAAATGATCAGAGGTGGAAAGGATTAACTCTCTTGAGCAGAGTACGTTTAAGACCAGAATGATGCAGAACAGCTCATCTCTCGACCCCCTGGGAGAGGTTTACAAGGCTTCTCCACAGAAAAGCTTATCACAAGAGCACGTTTAATGGAAACTTCCTATTCCTTTCATCAGTGAATCAAAATAATTTTTCTTGTTACCCGCTGTGCTTCATTTGCCATGAAATCATGCAATCTCTTGTGCTGATGTCCTTGCACTGTTTATAATGGAGTTCTAATGAGATGATCTAGATTTCCTGATCAATAGTGTGAGTACTGGGAGAGCTACAACTTCCATCAATGCTGCTATTGTGATATTTTCCAGCTGAAACCCTTTGCATTTGGATTTTAGAAGTAAGAGAGGCCCTACTACCACGCACACTGTAACTTCTTGCTGTTTCTTCTTTGTAGTCAGTCAGTGTGAGGGTCCATCCCAAGACTGCCTTCTGGAAATGATGCTCTGGCAAGAGAAGAACCTCTTTGTGGAACACTTCAAGCAGAATCCCAAATCTCCCAGCTTTAGTAGCCTAATTAGGAATTTCTCTCTGTTTTCAGCTCTCTGGGATCCAAAAGTGATACAGAAAATCAGCCAATGTATCTGCAAAGCAAATGCTATCTCCTGACTGTTTAAACAGGTGCGTGCATACTGTTAGTGTGATGAATAACACACATCTTCTGGCCTTTCAGCCTACCAGCTACCTAGGATTATTAGCACACCTTTAACTGGAGACAGCAAAAACTCAGGCTTGGGGGTTGCACAGATACTTGGGGGGTGGGGGTTGAGAACCCTCAGCTGCAGTACACAGTCCTTACAGATGAAGGCACTAGGTAAGCTGGCGCTATGGAAAAGGGTAATGGCCACTGACCTGTATTAGAATTTGTTGAAGTGTGGGTAAGACGTGTCATTGCTAAGATATGGCTGGTGGCTGACTGGAGAGAAAAACCTGAAGAAACCACCTTTCAGTGAAGCAGCTCAGAAAACATCACGAAAATACCTTGAGATGTAGCACATAAGATCATATTTTCATTTCTTCCTTCAGATTCAGTTGAAGAAGTAAGTATGGTACTAAAAATCAATCTAATGCTACTGTAGAGTAGATTTTACCCAAAATGGAGTTAAATAAGCCACCACAATCCCTCCACTTTTTGCTAAAGCTAGGTAACGTTCCTGAGACAAAAGATCATTTCATTTTCTTCTCTTTGCAAATTCCCTTCTTTATATATTTTGAATTAACTTTGTCTCCACTGCAGTCACATCATGTCAAATCAAATTCAGTCACGGTAGGATTGTTGAGGTCTAAGAATATAAAAGAAGCAGGGAGGGACTGTAGGGAGAAATAAGATCTTTTATTAAACCAACTAACATAGTTGGAAAAAATAATGGTTCAAACTGACAAGTCCTCCTTCAGATGAGATGTTTCATGCAAAAACGAAATATTTCAAAACAGTGATCCAAATGGAGACAGAAGAAACGATCTTCGCATTGATATTCATAAGTAGAAATTCTCCTCATTTATAACAGTGAGTAAGTTCCCTCCCCAAAACAGTAATCTGCTATGGTAGAATAATTCTTTTTTTCTTTTTCTGCAACAGCAAATCTGCAGGTGAGGCTCAGTGGCTTGATCCAAACCCAGCAGGAGTCAATGTCAATCCTAATTTTTCTCAGCAAAGGCCAGAAAACGCTCGGCACTTCAGTGTTCAGTGCAGAACACCAAGGAAGAAGACATTGTTCTTTGGGACAAAGCCCTTATAATTAGAAAAGAAACATGGCCTGATGTATATGTGATCATGTGTGATGCATCTTGGTAGTTCATGCCCATTGACTAAATCCCTTAACATTCAAATGAGCCAGTGTAATACCACTGTACTGCCTGAGTTTCCACCACACTGATATTTAAACCTCTCCTAAGCCCCTACTTCCTAAGCTTGCACTATTGCCTGCATTCTTATGTACACAGGGCTGCATGAGACAGCTCGTTTCTGAGAGCATGATCTGACTAATAATTTGGAGGAAGTGTCAGTCTGAATAACCCTTACCCCACGACCATCACCTCAGACTCTCCCCCCCTGCCACTTAAAATGCCCATTATCCATTTGAATGGAAAAGGTGAAATCCTGGCTCACTGAAGTCAATTAGCAAAGCTCTCACTGCCTCTGGAGACACAGTGGTGACAGGAAGGGCAGGAATTCTCACCCAGCAAGCCCAGCATACATTAACCATATACATGATTAAAGAACCAACCAGCAAACAAACAAACAAATAAGTTCTGGCTAAGACTGAAACAAGAATTAGATCCTACATATTCACTAAACAAATATGTGGGCCAGTGGGGGAATTTTAGTAACAATTATTGTGCATCAAGGGCTAGTTTAATTTACATGTTAATTGGATGTACTTCCAAGAGACAATGAAGAAGAACATGCTAATGAGTTTTATGCAAACACCTAAAGGTCAAACAGTTAACGGACTTGGGACAAGAAAACCTTTTGTTAAATGCAAATCAGCGTTCTCCTAAATTCTGCAACAAGAAAAGGTACAGAAATCAAATAGAAAACACAAAAAAAATGGAGCTCAGGTTCAAAAGTCAAAGTCTACATCTGCTTGCAAGTTGAAAGCAATGTACGTTATGATAAGATGGGAAAATAAGCTCATCATCTGGTTCACGAATAACTCCACGGTTGCATGTTCATTCTCAAACAAGTATAAACACACAGAGAAAATAGTTGGGGAAGAATTCACCACCAAGCACAGCCACCTGGACTAACAGTCCCATGGCATAGCTAGAGCAACTGGGAAAAAACCATTTTGGATTCTTGATCAAATACTACAGGATAACAAAAAAACCCAAAAAAACCCAAACAAACCACCACCACCATCTTCACCACCAAAAAAAATCAAAATTTCTCTACTCCATCACTGTTCAGATATACAGACTTTGCCTTTGTGCCATGAAAATCCTATCACAAAAAAAAAAAAAAAGAAAGAAAAAAAAAAGAGTTACCAGACTAGATGTCATATGATGTCTAGAGTGAATGTGGCCAAAGATACAATGTCAGTAAGTGCCCTTATGCATAAAAGTTAAAATAGTGATATTTCAGGCATTATTTTCTTCATCATCTAACCAAGATCAAAAAACTTCTCTTTCATTCAAAATCCCTGGAATTACCATACCAGTGTCAGGTGATAAACTAGAGGAACCTTTTCTTAAGTGAGAGACTACAGAAGCCTTGAGAACAAAAAGGAATGAAATATAATTCAGAGAAAGCTGAATCAGGAGAACTTAACTGATAAGAAATAGTCCATGAGGTGGTGCAAAGGAACTGATCTCACTCAGTAAAAAAATGAGTGGACTGTGTGATGGCCATTTCTAACTTAGACATTTTATACAGAAGTGGAGGAGGAAAGAACGAAAAAAAAGAGGAGCAGAGGAAAAGGGCAGGGGAGATAGACTGTCGACTGTTTTATCATGCTTGCTCTTTTTGACCCGTTTTTCTTCCTGATTCATCCAGAAGAAAATCTTTCAGTCTTACAAGATAAGGAAGGGACAGGGAAGAATAGAAGGTGAGTCTTTCGAAAAACAGGAAGGACAAAATTAGCTTACCAGCTTTTCAAAATTAACAAGGTTATCCAGAAATGTTTTATTTCCTTCATGGATGAATGTTACATCTGAAAAATAAAATGAAGGAAAAATAATTACTTTTCATGGTTTTTTGTTTAATGCAAAGCAATAAAATGACTAAACAGCAACAAAAAAGATTTAAAAGAAAGTATCCCAATAAAGATTGACACAATACCATATAACAGTGAATAAAAGTCTGGTTTAATGATGACGTGCAGAGATTATTAGACAACAACACTAGATACACAGTGCAACAAGAGTATTTTCAAAAGGGAGCACAGATTTCTTATTAAACCCGGTCTGTGTTACTTCCAGGGTGCACAACATACAGGGGATGGTTGGGAGCAGGGGAAAGCATCCAGAGGGATGGCCCTGCAGGGCATGGCAACTCTCCACACACCGTGGCACTGGTCCAGACATGCTGTCCATGGCTGTGCCTGGGCTGGAGCTGGTCAGTCCCTGAGCCCAGAGCTCCATGGGGGCAGAGCTACCAGATGCTGGAGTTGACTCTGACATCCCTTCATCTCTCTCTGTGGGACACTGACTCTGAAGTCCTCCCCAGAGAATGGGCTACAGCAATGGGTAGCCAGAGAGGTTAAACACAAGGCACTAAAGCAAAGTGTTATGGATGGGGAAAAACACTTGTACACAGAGTAGTTGGGAGAGAATTTGCGAAGGCAACAAAAAGGTCAGAGGAAAAGGAAAAGGTCTATATTTGACTCCAGGAAGAGAACTGAACACAGTGTAATGATCTGGAGGGGAGGGGAGAGTATCAGGCAAAATAAATGTTGCCAAGGTAAGACTACAATTAAAACAGTAGGTTGAGGTCATTTTCTCTATTTTTCTAATGCATATTAGGAGAGAAATTAGAACTATCTTGGGCATGAAATACAAAAGCCACGAACAGATTCCCCATGGGGACAGATCTGACTCCAGTAGTGCACCTCCAGACTACTGAAAATACTAGCAGGAGCACCACCACCATGCCCCTATCAGCTCTCTCCTGGATGTGTGCGTACCCAGGAGCAACAGGAGGAGTCAGTGCTATTGCAATGAGATGGCACTCCAATGCCCCTACTTCTTAAAAGAAGTCACAGCTTTTGTCTGCCAGCAGGAGAACTGCACACAGTAAACAGGACATCTCCCTCTGAGCAGAGGTGCAAACCTCTAGCCTACCACTCTGTGCATCTCAGCATTTCTCCTGTGCTCATCTTCAGGATTCCCTCTGATGTCCACATGGACCCCATGGTTTTGGGGGATTTCAGGATTGGAAACCCACAGCAGATGGTGGAAGAGCTTTGTAACCCCCCTCCCCCTACGCATACACACACTCTTCACCCATCCCTATCTTCACCCTCCCCCAAAAGAGCCCACCTGATTTATTTCCTTGGGTTTCAAAGACTCACTCTGTGCCTGAGAGGCATTTTGTAATTGCTTGGAATTGAAACGCTAAGGGCTTCATATGCTGGTGGAAACCTGGGGCTGGGACTCTTCTGAGGGGTGACAGAGAGCTCCTGTGCCCCCAAGGCAACTGGGTTGGGGTCTGCCTGGGGCAGGCAAGATGCCAGCCTGGCCACAGGAGTCTAGCTGGCCCTCCTGAGCAAGTGCAGGAAACACAGCCTATGCTGGTGATGCCTCCAGCACCTCTCTGTCCCTCTGCAGCATCCTAAAAATCAGAGGGAAAGGAGGGAGCAGAACCCTCTACACTTCCTCCGCTGGGCTGCTTTGGGGCTCCCAGGGAAAGGGACACAGAAAGGATACGACTTCAGGACACAGGCATTATCAATGCAGTTAAAAACTGTCCATCACTTCTAATGAAAAACTTATACTGGAAGCAGAAATTTCCACACAGCTTTTTAAGTCAAGGAAAGCAACGTGTATATCTCTGAGGGCAGAAGGAACAGAAATTTGCTTTGCAGCCAACAACTAAGAGTCTAGATAAATTCACTGGAGCAGAAAATTGCATCTGAACTAGGTTGTAAGGGTATAGCACAGTATTTTATTACACATTTGAAAAATCTGCCTGATTTTCAAAAGCTGTATCTGTATGCTATGAGAGCTCTGCATTTAAATTTAATTAACTTTTAAAAGGACACTCTGAAGTTATTTTTCATAATTGAAGAATATTCATTTTTTTCAATTGAAACTACTTTTGTTCCTCTTGTGTTGAAATACAGTAATTTGTTGAGTTACTAATGTTTTCTATGCTATCCATGCCTATTTTACTGGTCTTGGAAATGACCTTAATACAAAGACGTTTGATATGGAGTGAAGTCCTTTGTACTGTGCAATACTTTGGGAATCACCAACCTTGGCAACATCTCCTTATGGACCACTGTACCAAAGGAAATTACTGCAATAATTTCAAAGCCTCCTTGCTTTCTCAAATACATGTTAAAGACACAGATGTTGCTTAGGTGCATGTTCTTATACACCATATTGTAGTGCTGCGCAGACATCATTGCTATAAGTGACTAGTTTATGTTTGCTGCCCTTGTTTGCAGTCAAGACATCCTCCAGAACACCTGAAAAATATTGATTTTGAAGCCTCAATAATTGTATCCCTCTGAATTAATGCAAACTGCTTTGATGTGTGCAGAGAGGGGCTGATGGCTCCCGGACTGTCACCGACTGATCTGGAGAACTGCCTGCAAACATTTTACAGCAGCAGCAACAGCGGGTTGGGATACACAGTCTAAAGAGAACACTTTCAGAATACAGGAACAAACAAATGAATTTGCCATGTTCAAAGACAAGGCAATTAATAATTAATGACCCTAAGACAATGGAAAATTTGAAACACTTGCCACTTAATAAGCTGCCCAGCTCACTGCATTAGCAAGTTGTTGCACTTTATTTTAATAGATTTTTTTTTTTAATAACTTTAGATAGTAAGATTTTTATTTATCTCTTTCATATCTACAAGAGACTTGAAAATCCTCTCTCAGGACAGACAGGGCAGGTTCTGCCTTCGGGGTGACACGAGGTAGGGTCACCCAAGAGAAGCAGGGAGGCACCTCTGAACAGGCATGTCAGAATAGCAGCATGACTGAAGCCACTGGTGCAGCTCCATTCAGGGGCTTGCAGGGTCTCACTTCCCCACTGAGGAAGATGTGGCCAAAGCAATGGCACACAGCTCTATCCCCACCTGACAGGACAATATGAAGTTTGAAAACCTGTGTGAAAATTGCCGTCTTCCTCCTGTCTTAAAAAGAAGTTGTTTATTATCCAGACCAAGTGCTACCTTGTAAATACCATTATATCTGTCACATACTTATCTTCAGACCACCTGAAGGAAAAAGCACCTTTCACTTATTTTAATTAATGACAACAGAGAGCAGCCAAGCTTTAACATTACCTTTCAGAAGTAAGGGCATGAAGGGCATTTTCGGAGATTTCATTTTCTTGAATGCATCTCTGTAAGCTTTGTGATTCAGAGAAGGGTCCTACAAAACCATTTGAGTAATAGAGAGAAAAATCAATAGGCTATAAAAAGAGCAATTCTAAATCCATTACGGGCTTATGATCTGAACATGATTTAGATATAAAAGATCTCTTTGGGAAACAAGGTAGCTCAAGGTTTTCTAAGCTAGGTGACATGCTAAACCGAACAGGAAACATAAACAGTGAAAGGAACAAAAGCAATTATGTTCCTCTAGATGAAGCAGTGCTAAAATGAGAGCAAGCTGCAGAACAGATTCACTTGGACTGCTCTGTAATTTCCCCACAAATTTCTATTAGCAAAATCTCTTACTATCTAGCAAGTAATGTATTCCAGAATGTATTGCTGATTAATTTCTTCTTAAAAAAAAACCCCAAACAATACCAAACAGCAACAAAAAAATAAAATAAAATAGAAAGAAATAAGAGAGTGTGTTTCAGTGGCATTGTACAGGCAATTTAAAACTCATCTAAATTTCCCATATAAATGGATATTTTCGCACACCAGCTCACACAGAATCTTCAAAACACATTCATTTACTACAAACTCCAAGTATAGAAGCATGGAAGCTATTAAAGGCTGGATCTCATGTTCCCCATGCCAGGCAGTGATCTCACCACCCATCCACTTCCATGACAGCCAGAGGAAACATTTGTTTATTCAGCTTTGATAATGCTGACAAAGACCCTTCACCTCAGATTTTGACATTTGCTTTTCAGAACTTCAGCTGTCCTCTTTTTCTCCTGATCTGCAGCATGTTGCTTCAGATAAAGGCTAATAAACTACCAGAGCAAAAGAAGAGCTTCCAAATTGATGCTGGGGAACTGATACTACATTTGCCTCTCTCTGCCCTTCCTCCAACTGCCAGGAATACAGCCTCCTTCCTTTTTGTGTTTGGAGACCACCTCTGGAGCTCTGGAGAGCCACGTAGCCTTTGGCAAATCATGGATCTGACATGACAAGTTCCAGCTCTAGACAGTAACAGGCAGATTCCAAATAAACTAGGAAGAAAGAAGGCAAGTAAAGCAACCAGTGCTCTTCTGCTGTCAGCGTGGTACTTACCGTCAAACTTTCAAGTTCAGTGAAAAGTTTCTTGAACTTCCCAGGAATTTTCTGAAGTGGGAAAAACAGATAAAGGGGGAGGGGTAGGAGGGGGGAAAAGAGAAGTTGATTTAGGCAGAAAAATGCTGAGGCATTTTTTTTTCCATGAGACTGCCATGGGTGAAGTGCCTGCTGAAAGTACCAACAGGCAGTTAACCTCTGCTCCTCAGCTCCCAGCGCCCTAATTACAGACCATGTTCAGTGCAATGCCCGTGAGGCACTGGGCCCTGCAGCTTTGCCTCGGGGACCCTGCATCCCTCTTTTATGGAAACTGCTTGTTAGCATCTGCTTTTATTTTCTTTCCTAGCTTTCACGCCTGCTGCAGTTATCTGAATATCTATATCTAGCTGGAAGCAGTAACACGGGCTGAGAATTCAGGAATTGTGATCACATCCTGGTTAAATAATTTGCTGCAATCAATCTTCCCCTAAAACACGGGTTCTAGAAATTAACAGGCATCACGCTCAGTGCTGTTTGATACACCAACCCAGTGCTGACCAGGGTTACTGCCACATACTAGTGCCAGAGAGAACTTTCCTTAACAAACTGATTGCTCTACCTCTGGTATCTCATCCTAATCCCACAGAGAGGTGCATAAAGCGCTTTCTAAGGGAGCCCAGACACAAACTACCATCACGCCGCACATGCCAACACCTGCTCTACTCCACAAGCATCCACTTCCTTTCTAAGATGTTTTAATGGATTCACCTTATTACACTCAAAGCAATGTTCTACAGTTTGAATTTTGCTACTGCTATTTCAGACTGGAAGAATGGGGTGTGTACCTTAAAACCTGTTTATTTTTTTCCAACCATATTAGTTAGTCTAGTTAAAGATATGCCCTCTTAGTACAAATCCAATCTTGTCTTTGTCTTTAGATCCTGACAGCCCCAGTAACACTATCAAGAGAAAAGAGATTTAGAACAATTATATTAAGTGGATGTGCCGTATGACTAAAATGCTAAAATAACTGCACACAGAATTGCAATTGCATTTTTTTATATCTTCGATCAGGGAAAGTTAGGCTTATTAAAACACTGGGTACTGTAGAAAAAAAAAACAGAAGAAAATGCTTGGGAGCATGCTACTGTTTAAGAATTCAAGCATGGAGCCAATATAATTTAGTGTCTTAATGGCTCCTTAAATTTAGGTTGTTTCATTTACATGTGTAAGTAATTATAATTAATTTATAAACATTGCTCTACTTTCTAGAAGTCACATCACTAATGCAAATAACCTTCTGCTTTTGAAATTTCCAGTGCAAGGAAGTTTTACAAATAATAATATAAAAAAAAGAATGTGACTTCATAAATATTTTACACCCAGAAACATGACATATTTACAATGATACATATGCAGATGACTCTTTGTTCTGACAAGCAACATTTTCCGTTCTTCCTGAGAGAAGTCCACTGGTAGCACATGATCTCCAGAGGTCTCAGCACAAGGCAAATTTTGCATTTCTCTGTGCCAGAGAGATCTATACTGGTGCCACTGAGTGTCTTTGATACAATATTTGGTCTCTTCCACTCTCCTACCAAAGCCCAGAGAAATGGGACGAAGGCAACCTGTAACAGCAGGCCAGGGCGAATGTTCCCTAGAGAGGTGTTTCAGAAATATCAGAGACAAAGGTTTTCTGTATCATCGTCCTCAGGTATGTATTTTTCTCTAAAACTTTTACTTTATCTCTTATTTAAAGTTAGCTCTTCTTTGCCTTAGTCCCTGCAAACAGCCACTGTCCTTGTTTCTCTGCACGTCGAAGCCACAGACATACGAGTTATGATTCCGTAGGCATGGCTTCAGCTAAAGGGGAAGACTGCTCTGGACAGTGCTAGGTTTCTAAGTCTCTAGTGGCCATTTGGTTTCAGCTGTTGGTGCTCAAGAGTGTCTTCAAGGCAGTAGATAACAGCCCTTCTCTGTCATTTTGTATTAGAGATGATTGATATTTTTTGAATACTGCCCACTTGTGGAGTTGAGGGCATGAAGAAGGGATAAGGCTTCACCCTATTGCACTCAATTACTCCTTTCCCAATTTCGGTTCATCAGCAGATACACAGTAAGCTTGCAGATACTACGACTCAATATGGATATTGCAACTCAATATGGATACTATTTGGATAGAAACAAAAAATCTACAATATAAATACAGATCCCAGTGGGACCTTCCTCTAAACACACCCATGCCCTGTCTAGCAATGGTAGCTTCTTCAGCAAATAATCTCTGTTCTCCAGTATGCTCCTTATTCGTGGTCCATTTCCTAACTTTGTAGTTCAAGATGAGCAGCTGCAATAGAGCTGATATAGGAGAATTAAAGAGGGCCTATTTCAACTTTGAGGGATGTTTTTAATTAAACTATTCCATAAGAAAGTAGTTGTTTGGAGCCACCTTTGTAAGACTTTCTGTTTTGACAAATACTTAAAATGCTAAGTTAATTTACACGAGTTATTTTAAGCGGATAAGGTCTCCATGTTCTATTCTTATTTTAAACTCCAGAGGGACACATTTAGGTTTTTTTAATAGCTGTGTATCTAAGGTTTATGTTCACAGAGAATTTTTTCCACCAACACTCACTCCATGTTTGATTTCATCATGAAAACCCAATAATTAGAAAAACAAGGTAATTCACCAGTATGCAACCTTTGTGAGAAATGGTTTTGATGGTGTCTAAAAGATACAAAGATGCGTCTTACCTCCCAGGTCTGAGACAGCCGGCTGACAGACGCAGTGTTGAGACCCATAACAATAGCAAAGAATGAATTCAGATTTCTTTGGGCTTTACAGCTGAGGAATGAAAACATGATTTTTTTGGTACTCAGAATCAGAGATAAATGGAATGCACAGGTATCCTGAGGTTACTGAGTCTCATTTCAACCCTCAGCACTAACATACAATCATCTTCCACATAACGAATTCATTAAATGTCCTCTCATAACCACCTGCAGTCTAGGTGATGGGGTCTCTAGGAAGTTTTTTAGAAAACATTCTAGTGTTTCATCAACCCTCTTGTTGGAAGGTTATTTTTTTCCTTTGCTGTAAAAAGTAATTTTCCCTTTTCAATGTTCAAGTTATTCCCAGCTGTCCTTTACCATACAGAATAATTCCCTGACCCCTATTCTGTTGTATAATAAATATTTTCCTCCCCTTTTTAATCTTCTCTGTAAATTGTACATCACTGGTTTGTTCAATTTCTCTTTGTGGTCATGGCCTGCAATCTGCTTTTCCATATTGTTATTATCCTTCATTGAATTCTTTGTAATTTATTTTAACTTATGTGTTTCCTTCTTCACTACTTTCTCATACAGTGAGACAGTGGGGAGGGAAGGAGAAACATAATTACTGTTTTGGCTCAAAGTTCTTACACCTTCCTCTTAAGCAAGCATAAAACAAACAGCAAATTATTTATTTGAAACAGCATCACATTTTGTCCTTTTAATTTGTCATCCATTATCACCCAAGGACCTCTCTCAGAGTACCGTTCTTTACAATCATGCATTTATTTCTTCAGCTCAGTATTAGCATTCCATAGCTGAATTACTTGGCATCTATCTAAATTAAATCTTATCCTACTGTTGTTTGCACATGCCACTAGACTCCTTAGATAATTCTTTTTTTTTTCCCTATCCTCCAAAGCGTTTGCAATCCTTCATCATTTTTATTGTCTGAAAATCTGATTAATGTTCCATTTACATATCCCTCTAAACTAGTTGTGGCTAGTACTGGTTCCAGTACAGGTCCCCAAGGAATTTGCTTGATACCTCTATTCTTCGACATTTTACTATATACAAGTAGACCGTGCTTATTTCTAGTCCATTTTGTAGTCCATTAGGAAATTTGATATCCTGAAATATTGAGTCCTTTTCAAACCAAAAGATTCCCCTTTCTCGTGAAAAGATTTCAAGACCACTATAAATATACATGCGCATTTGCGTGTGAGAGTGAGAAACTTCTTTCTAAATAATTTTAAGTACGAATGAATCCACTGTCTCCACTGGGATTTATCATCAGGGAAAAGTACATACCAAGGCCTTAGCCTGGAAAATCACCAGCACTTGTTACAAGTTTTATAAAGCCCGCAGTTATCACTGTGTACTGTCTTGAGATGGTGTATTTCTCACTTCACTTCAGCTGTCTTAAAGTTAATCCTAACTTTGTTGCTTAGAGTCCTTTTATCATTAAAGTCAGTCAGCTCCCAAAGGCAATTCATTTCAAAACAGGCTGTTCAATGCAGCCTGCATAATCTGTCTGTTGGGTGGGCCCAGTTCTCACAGCAAGCTGTAGAGAGAAGGGATGTCTTTTTCTCTTTTAGACTACTCTTCAACAGAAGCATATGTATTTGTGTTTTGAAAACTTTTTCCTTTTATGTATTGACACACTTGTGTAAAAGCCTTCCTTTTTCTTCAGGCATTCCTGAACAGTGAGGCACACAGATGTTGAACACAAAATCTTAGTCCTGGTGCTCTCTTGACAGAAGGAAAAGCATAGACAAAAATTCCTGGCTGAATCTGGGAGCAGAGAATAGGGAGCAGCCAGAGCTGTTCACAGCTCCCTACCTCTCTGCCTTAAGTCATAAACAAAACAGCAGAGCTGCTTGGCTTCTGCCTCACGATGAGCATTCTGTGCTTAGCACACCATCCTTCCACCTTAATTGTTCCTCTTTCATCAACTCTTCCAGAACAGATGAGATCTGATAATGTGTTCTTTTAGAAAGCAGCTTTTCTGATTAAAAAAAAAAATCCCAAGAAAACTACGCACTCATTTTATCATCTACCTGCTACAATGATGGCTGCTTCCGCAGTACACTGGGAGACCCTGTCTACCATTTACTGACAACTGTATTTAGTATCCGTAACTTTGGCTTTTCACATAACAGGACAGAATCAATTCAAATAGAGAAACATTTTTGTCTGGTGACAAATATGTCCTTATTCATGTGGGACACACATTACATTTTTCCTGGGATGCAAATTATTGCTACTGTGGTGCAAGCAAGGCACACAGAATCAACCAGTTTTTGATGTAATGGGACCAAACTTGCCCATCAATATGGCAGAAAATAAACATCTTACTGGATACTATACAACTCGCAAACTAAATCAGATCACATTTATAAGTTACACTAGATTAGATTAGAAGAATTAATTTCTCCAATGGCCCTGCTTTGGCAGAGAACAGTCCTTTGTATGTAAGTGCCTTGCAAATTAAATCAAACCAGTCGATGAAGGGAACAAATTATACATTTTCCATGAACACACATACTCAAATATTGTAGAAGACCAGCAAGTGGAGAGAGAGGTGAGGAGGATGGTTGCACATAGTTAAATTGCTCCATTTCCTTGGTTACTAAGACAGAGCGATTACAGAGAAAAGAACTCTCTGAGAATAGTATATATTTGTATTCTTTTGCGAGGTATAGTACTATTCCATAACAGTGGAAGAATAGGCTGTTGAATCTAATAAAGAAACCCACCCCTCCTGTATATAAAGTATTCCAGAGAAGATTAGAAGGGGCAACAGCTTATTGCAGTTAAATTCCTCTCTAGAGGTAGGGCTTTCAACAGTTTTTTGGCTTCTAGGTAGTTTTTGGTAAACGACTGTTTTGCTGCTCAAATAGTTCTGTCCAATGGTCCTCAGGTTATCTCTAAGAAAGGAGCTATCTCTGCACCACCAGGGATGTTGTAGCTGACACTGCAGATATAGCAGCTAAACTGCAGGGAAAGCTTTGAGCAGCATATACTCTGCCATGTCTAGTTTTGGCCAGTGATTGCTGTTGCTATTTTAGGGACTGTTTTATCTAGGTATGCTTACTACACTAAGAAAACACAGGATGACAAATTAGTTTTCTTTCATTGCTTTTGCACCTACTCCTCCCCAAATAAAGCATGTGGATTCAAGGATTTTTGTTACAGCTTTAGTAACTTACTGGGCAGCAATCTTGATGAACTTTTTGACTAGCTGTACATGTTTGCAGAGCTGGCTACAGAGGAGTATCTCGGTGGCAACCCAAAGCTGGACCTCATTGCATCTTTGAAGCAGAAGACTGAGATTCTCAGTGTTTTCAGCGTTGCCCTGTCTGCTGAACGTGAAGTATATCAGCTCTTGCTGGAAGATATTGACAGCATTATTAGGGATATAAAAACAATTTAAATGTAAATGAACTATAAATTATTTAGAAGCACGTTTTTGAAACAAGATCTGGTCACAAATGACTATTTTTTCATTTTCCATGAGCCAATCACAAATGATTAAGTTTTGTCTTAGCAAAGTCAGGACACTTAATACAGCAGGCAGGTGGACTGGAAGTCCTGCAAGATACGCTTTTCTTGTAAGATTTCTTGCAGTTCCACCTCTGGTATAGCCAGGTATAAGATATAAACAATCTTTTTCTCTATTTCATCCCTTCTGTTACAGTATGAAAAAGAATCCATATCAGGCCATTGCAGAGTCTAAAAAATTTCCATTCAAACTTTTTTCTAAATTAGCTAATTTTTCATCAACAAAGGTGGGGTTCTTCATTTCTGTGCAAAAAAAACCCCAAATTTGGCCTGCTCCAAATTTAAAGTGTCTAACTTGAATAAAAGAACCTGAAATGAAAGATCAAGGAAAGCATCTGATGAGAACCAATGGAATTTCCCATTCATTTTGTCACAAAGCCTACATACTTTTCAGTGAATGATAATTTCAAGTGACATTTTCTACTGTTAACTCTGTATTTTACTGAGCAGCTCACACCAAAACCTATCAAAGTCACTGAAACAACCCAATGGGCCCTGAAGTGGGCCATTATAGCTTCAGTAAAGCCTGCCCAGTATTTTTTATCTCACTGAAGCCTAACAAGAACAGTAACATGACCATCTAAAATGCTGAAACTGTCAATTCTTTTGTGGATAAAGTGGTATCTAAGACAACTGTTTGTGGAGTCCTGTATGTACTGAAACACTATGAAGTGCAGAAGACATTTTGCAAACACAACAGATTCAGACAGATGGTTTTTGGAAGAATAACCATGGTCTTTTACTCTCTTGAGGCAAATCCAGTAAAATCCACCACTGAACATATGAGATGCCCTAACACAAGAAAGTTAAAAACCTTTGACAATTTTTTTCAGTATTAAGGACTGCGACACATCTCTTGGATCACCCGCCACTACTGAGAGCTGCCAAATCAATCATGTTGTTATGACAGTAATATACCTGGAAGAGGATGAGGTGCTTCTTACCTCATGAATTGCATTGAAGAGGCTCCAGTCAAAATTTGTCAGTTCTAAGGCAAGATCCCAGGTGTTGATTCCCAAATCCTCACGGACCTTTGCTGCAATTCCTCATTTTCAGCAAACGGATTCTAAATAAATAGCCAAGAGCAAAAAAATCCTCAGGAAATGCCAAAAGTTCTGCAATCAAATTGCTATTGGACTAAGGTACCAAACAGAGCTGAGTAAGTCACCTTCTCTAAGCACACTCTAAGGGGCTTTTTTTTCCACTAATCAAAATCAAGGAGCTACAACCTGTTTAATAAATAGCTTGAAATGGGAAACAGGTCAATAGGATCAATGGTTTGCTATTGGAGAGGAAAGCCTTCTCCTTCTCTCTCTTTCTCTAAAGCTTGAATATGAAACACTGACCAA
Organism: Pyrocephalus nanus; assembly: GCA_038380795.1. Lineage (NCBI taxonomy): Eukaryota > Metazoa > Chordata > Aves > Passeriformes > Tyrannidae > Pyrocephalus > Pyrocephalus nanus. The sequence goes on from CM076261.1 coordinate 244,045, forward strand.
GCAGACAGCATAATAAAAATAAAATCCCTGAAAACATCAGAAAATAAAATCTGAATTGAGACACAAGGAAATTTTTGAATTATAACAGAATCATTCTGCAAACACATCGGATTTAGAATAAATACACACAACTTGCCCTACAATCCACCTTTACAAATAACATAAATCCATACTTTTTATGATTAATCTATCCCAAACATAATCAACAAAGAATAAAAACACTGTATGTCCTGATTCATAGAAGGTACTTAGTATATTACTATAGGGAGCAGTGGTACTACTGGTGTTGAGGGTCATTTGACATTACCAATATTAGCTTGGATTTTCAAAGTTTTGCACTTCTCCTGGGTTTTTTAACCTCATCAGGCTGAAACTTGGCACATGAACCATCTGCCAACATGAAAGATTATTCTTAGCAGTGAAGCCATTACTTTGGTGCTACATTTCTGACAGTTACAGCAAGTTTTGCAATTTTTATGAAGTAGCTAATGAAACTAGGTTGGCTGTCACCTGTCTGCACTGGAAACGTTCCCTTAATATTCACATTTTCCGAAGTGGCTTGAACGCTGGTGATAATGGGGATGACAGATTACAATGATAGCGGAATGTCAGCTCTTCGGGGCACATTGATCCAACAAAATGTAAACAGACATTTCTCATCCTGAGGATAAATGCACAGATCCTAGAGCTACTGACAACACGTAACAGTCAGTCGTGATACAGTTCCTGCTCTTTCCTTGAAACGTCTGCATAATTAGCAGAATGCTATTGAAAGAGCAATTCTCTCAGTGCCTGACTGTGCCAGCCTCATTAGGGTTTTGGGAAATCGTAGGGGGGAGAGAGTTTGCGATCCCTTTTTCTGAAGAGAGAGGGAAGGATGAAAGAGACTTGTTTCCACCCACTCCCCTCCCCAGCCCCAGTGAGAGGATGGAGAGACAGACAGACAGAAGGAAGGAAAGAGGACATACCACCAGCGATACATGCCAGCCACAGACTGACCACTTGGCTGCCACAACACTGGGGTCACACTGACGCCCAGTAATTTTGGTGGAACTCATACAGCATCCATTTCTACATAGAATTCCATGGACTTTGACCACCGCTTTGTGTACCAGCCACTTTAAGTGTTACAGAGGCACAAGACAGGGTGGAGGGGAAAAGTCACAAGAGCCCTGAATAATCCTCATCTCATCCATTTCTGTACAAACGCAGGTCAGCTTTTCCAGGCTGATGTAGATTGAGATTTAAGCTGTACAGAAGCTTTGGTCTATTTGAAACTGATGAGCAAATTCCATTACTGTTCAGTCAAATCCCTGCTGTTAATGACAGAGGGGTTTTTTAGGTGTAGAACAGCTCAGTAAGCTTTACTAAGGAAGCAAGAAATAAATTCTGCATTGAAAAAGCCCTCTGAGGGGAATATTGAGTTCATAATTTGGAGTCAGACAAATAAAAAATGGGAAGTATACAACACCGATCCTTACCAAAGAATCACTTAGATCTTTTCGGTAGACAAACATACGACTGGATGACTCCAAAGATTTTGAGATAGCCAAGTCATTTGGTTGCAGTTCTTGTTTTTCTGTAAAACAGCAAACAAAACACAAAAGTTTCAGAACAGGAGTAAAAGCTATACGTGATAAAAAACGTACAATTATTTGTATTTGTAAAACCACATCAATTTTATAGAGGGTAACAGCATCAAATTCAGTCCCAGAAAAAGGGAACAAACCAGGACCTTACAGGTCAATTAGGGACACCAAACAGCAGCTCCAATAAAGGTACTGAGTCAACACCTCACCAAAGACACAGGACAGCAAGGGCCAACACCTAGACAATCATTTCAGTTTTCAATTTATAAAGTCAAACTAAAGTAAAGCTTTTCAGACACTTGGGAAGACTCAATCCCATTGTAACCAGTTTGTGGGACTCATTCCCAGCCTCCTGAGGTTCATTTCCCACCTCACTCGTGGCTGCACTAGACCTGGCTACACACACACACACATAAAAGGAGCTGCTGCAACTTGTCCAGTTTCCTGCTTCTCCTTGAAACTCCTCCAGCTGTTTGCCCAGCTCTCCAGGGTCCATTCCTTTGCCCACTGGACTTGTTCCCAGGGCTGCCAGGGCCACCCTGGGCTCTCACCTGCCCTCACACTGAGTGACCTTTCCCAGCCCCGAGTCCATCCAGCACTGACCGAGCTGCTGGGGGCTGCAGTTCTCTCTGCTCCTTCCCTCCCTCTGCCTGGAGAACACCCCTTCCAGCTCCTGCACCCCCACCTCTTACCTCCCAGAAAAGCAGAGCTGCGTCCTCCTGGATCCTCCAGCTGGACGCTGCTGGCTCTGTGCAGCTCCCACCCTGCAGCAGGGATGGCAAAGGGAGCTGGGACACCACTGCCCCCAAACCTGCCCAGTCTCCAGCTGCTGCACACACCTGCCGTTGTGCCCACGGGCAAGGCACTTGAGGAAACAACTCCTCACAAGTCACAGGATAATAGGAACAGTGGAAACAAGCACAAGCCAACAACACAGGATAGATTGATGGCACACAAAAGAAATGGAACAAGGCATCAAATCCTGACTGCCCTGAGAGACAGAACTGGGGCTGAGCAGAAATCCCTCCCCCATGGGCCCCTCACGCTTGGTGATCAAGTCAAGTCTTATGGAGCCACCCTGGAGGGGGGCAGGGAAACATGCCCTGCCTGCCCTGCCCAGGGAAAGGGAACTGACCCCAGTGTTCCTCAGCACAAGGCAGCCCTTGGAAACATCCACTGCCATTCCACAGTCAGGGAAAGCAACAAGCACTCCACAAGGCTGCTGGGGCAGAGGATCAACCTGAAGCTCAGCTTTTCTCTGTACCACTTCACCTTGTTTGCCACCTCATCCTGTCGTCTAAACTTGCTGTCCTTGCACCTTTTTAGGGTCACCATCAGTTGAAGAGGCCTCCGCTCCAGCACCCACAAGGGCCTGAGCCCTTTGACAAGATCCATTTTTCCAAGGAATTCAAAGCTCCACCTGAGGGCCATGGGCTTTTCTCACCCACCCTTGTGCTGGAGCTTGGCCTTCATCTCACTCTGCCTTCACTTCTTGCAGTGGCTGCACCATTTCCTGCCCTGCCTTGGCTGGAGCTCAGCATCCTGATCCCATCCCTGCCAGCCCCCGGAACCGCTGACTCAGCAATGGGGGGCCCTCCATTGCCAAGTGCACGGTCCCAACCTCTTCCTAGGTTTGTGCAGTCTGCAAACGAGGAGGAGAAATTTTCATCTCCTTTGGTGCAGGTGATAACAGAGGCTGAGAGCTTTTGCTTTTTTCCGACAACTGGGTTCTTCTGGACTCCCTACAAATTCAAGTGGCACCAGAAAGCCCTTCCTGCATACACACGGGTATCACACACAGGCACCCACACACCTTTTCTGCAGCCCACACGTGGCCAAGATTTCCTCACCCTCTGTACATCCCACCCTGCATCGTTTTGCCAGAGAGCACGGCACCCTCCCTGTCCTTGCAAATTGCCTCCCTGCAAAAAAGGAGCAATGTTTCCTGGACACTTCTCCCCTAGTCAAGGTCCTTGGAAGCTGCTGTCGTGCCACCAAACCTGCTCTGGGTCCCTCCCAGCTTCTGCCTCACCTTGGATTTAAAAGGCACATGCATATTCCATCTTCCCACAGCAAAACCCAGCTCCTCACTGGGAGCATAAACCCTGCTCTTACCGGTACAAACTCCCAGGCTCGGCACAGCTGTGGTCGCAGAGCAGCTTTCCAAGGTCCTTCTCTCTCCCAGCAGGAAGCACAACTCGCCACGCTCCGCCAGCACCAGGGGAAACCACAAGGGAGGCTGGAAACTGACACAGAACGAGGAAAGAGCATTAAATCGGCACCAAAAAACCAAGTTAGAGCAGCCTTTGCCTCATAGCCCTGCACGGGGAAAAGCTTTGGAGTTCCGAGGCAAACCCTGATAGACCAAGAGAGCAACAGCCCCTCAGCCCCGCCACGGCTCCCCCCGGGGCTCCCCGGCAGGGAACGGGCTTACCCAGCCCCCGCAGCCCAGCACAGCCCCAAACACCGCCCAGCTGCCCCGTTCCACGAGCACCGATGGGAATTTTGCAGACGAGCAAAATTTGGGAGACAAATCCATCTCGTGCCCGCTGCAAGTGCTGGCCCGGAGCTGCTCCATCCCTGCTGCCACGAGCTGTGCTGGGAGTGCCGCGGCTGCGGCTGGGATTCCCCCAGCTCTGGACGCTCCGGAGCGCCGCGAGCCCCGGCAGGGCAGTGCAGGGCACGGCTCATCCGTCCCCTGCAAAGAGGAAGCGCAAGGAGGGCCGGGTCGCTGCCTGTTGCTCCGTGCTCCTCCCGCCCCGCATTCCCTGCCCGGCTGGGAGCGCACAGGGAGCCCCGGGAACATTCCTGGCAGGAAGCAGGAGCCGCCGAGGGCTCCGTCCAGCTCCGGGCCCGAAAAGCGGCCCGAGCCAGCATCCTCCCCATCCACTGGCATTTTGGGTGGCAAGCGCTTACCTGGAGGAGACGCCCCCCTGCAGGCGGGACCAGACGGCGACCCTCGGCCCAACGCCCGTGCCTCGGAGCGAGGCAAAAGAACTGCTGTTGGAAATTGCGGCCGTTCCGAAGGCAGAGGCGGGACCGGCCTGTGCCCGAGCCGCGGCACGGTCAGCGCCAGCTCCTGGGGCTGCCTGCGGACACACACAGGGACACGGGCACAGCCGGGCAGCTCCGCTCGGGGTCCCGGAGCACGGCAGGAACGAGGAAAGGAAGCGTTCTTGCCTGCCCCGGCACGGGCCCCGGCTCCCCACGGCCGGAGCGGGCCCGTGCCCGGAGCCCCGGCGGGCCCCAGATCCCCCGTTCCCGGCGGCATTGCGGCCGCGGAGAAGGGGCAGGCGGGCGATGTTCTCTCCGGGGGGGATGCGGTGGTCCCGGGGGTGCCCGAGCGGGGGGGGCTCTGACCCCGCGGGGTGCGCGGGCGGCGCTGGGGGCCCGGCGAGTTCGGGGGGGCCTGGGGCGGGCCCGGCGCGTCCCCACGAGGACGGACGAGGGAAACGCCGCCGTTCTCCCGCACCCGGGCCCCGGCAGAGCCCCGGCCCGAGCGGCCCCGCCGGGCTCGGTCCCAGCGACCGCCCCGGCACGGCTCCTGCCGGCCACGGCGGGGCAGATGCGTCGGTCCCGGTCCCGGTCCCCGTCGTGCTCTCGAGCCCATTCCCAGCCCCAAGACAACCTTGCTCTTTCGGTGGCGGTCCTGGCACCGACCCTGGTCCTGGTCCTGACGCCGATCCCGGTCGCCGTCCTGATGCCGAGCCCCATCCGCAGCGCCGATCGGTCCGTCCGTGCCCGGGACGAGCGTCCTCCCCAAGAGCGGGCCGAGTGCGGTTCTGCCGCTTTTGAGCGGCGCGGCCGGGGCGGGGCCGGGGCGGGGCAGGGGCAGGACCCGACCATGTGAGCGGGGCGGGGCCCGCACAGGTGAGCGGGGCGGGGCCCGCACAGGTGCGCGGGGCGGGGGCGGGAGGAGGGGGCGGGTCGGAGCGGGGGTATTTAAGGGCCGGAACTGGCCGGCGGTGCCGTTTGCTCGGGCAGTACGCGGAGAAACCACGCCGCGGGGGCCTCTCCCTGCCGCGGCGCTGTTTCTTTATTTTGGTTCGTACCTTTTGTTTTATTTTTGTCTTTTCTTTTACCTTTTCCCCTTTTCTTCGACCCCTCCCTTCCTCCCCCCTCCTACCCCCCAACCCCCCCCTCTCCCCCCTAGCCCCCCTCCCTCCCTCCCCAACCCGGTCGGTCCCTACGGCCCCGTCCCTGCCCGCAGGGCCACCCCGACCCTCGTTCCTGCCCCATCGTCCTCCCTGGCTCCCCACCCCGCCTGGCCCTGCAGCCTCTCCGTCCCCTGCCGCACACCCCGGTGTCCCTGCCCTGCTTCCTCCCCCTCGGCCCTGGCTGTCCCCGCACGCCGCCTCCCCCGGGCCCCGGTCGCTGCCCTCCTGCACACCCCGGCACCCCCGGCTCCCCCTCGTCCCCCATCCCTGCTCCGCCGCACAGCCCGACCCCCCGTCCCCCCCCTCCGTCCCCCTGTCCCCCGTGCGCGCGTCCCCGCAGCCGCGGGGTTTAATACTGGGGGCGCCGGTTCAATAAAGCCGCGATGGCCCGACCCGGCGCCCCCCCTGGATCCCCCACACGGGGCCGGGCCCGCTCGGCGGGCCCCCCCATGCAGTTCACAAGCACCGCCCGACACGGCCGGGGCTCCGGCCCGTCCCGACATCACACTTGGGGCTCCGCGGGCGGGTGGGGGTTCGGTCTCGGCAATAGACGTCGAGGTCTATTGCCGGGACCGAAGGCAGGGGCCGTTTGGGGCGGGGGGAGGCGGGCGGGCAGGGGATGAGGGCCCCCTCCGGAGGAGGGGGCTCTGGGAGGAGGGGTGGGGGGGCTCCTCCCTCCCATTCCCCCCTCTTCCTCTGGACCCCCTCCTCGGAAGGGGCCCTGGGGGGGAGGATGTTCAGAATTATGAAACTGGCTACAGGCTAGAATTTTTCTGAAGACTTGCTAGGTATTTTTAGCATTTTACAATATAATTTCTGAGTGCCTGAAACTTGACATCGATGAAAATACTTTTCTTAGTGTTGAGAACTTGCAATTAAAAATGGAATGTTTAAACCACTTTCATTGAAGGTCTTTGCGTGGTGGTATGCCCATGTTACACAAGATAAACAAGAATGTAAGCATTGGGGTGACAGTGGAAAGGCAGATATGTAGTGGAAACCTTCACTGTGCTGCTATTTTCTTCCTCACTTTGGCTGCTAGGTATTGGTGGAAATGAGGAACAGCTCGGTTGTGAAAGAGCAGTTTTGTTGCATTTTTCTTTTTCTTTTCCTTTTTTTTTTTTTTTTTTTTTTCCCTGAATGGAATCTTTACAATGAAAACCTATAATTTTAAGTGTATGGGTTTAAAACTAACAGCCTTTGTGTGAGTTTATGCTCTGCCTGAGCTGTCAGTGCCCTGTACATCAGTGTGAGTGAGGGGAGGTGCCAGCCTTGTGGAAGAGCTGCAGTGCCAGGCAGCTCCAGAAGCAGATTGTGGAAACAAGAGGTCAAGGAGCTGCTCTTCTGTTGATCACATGAAACTATCCCAGAGTGAGCTGTGAGATCAATACACCTGCAGATGAGACAGCAGTCCAAAAACTCCTGCTTGCTAAAAGAGCATTCCTACACTGTTTGGTGGTAAACAAAAAGGAGACTGTGCTCTCCACATCCTTATTTAGTGCAGTTTACCAAATACCAAATAAAATTGTCTGCTTCAAATGTAGTTGGTCCTGCTCATATGAATGCTCTGCATCAAGTATCTTAGTAAAAATCCTGCTGTAGACTGTTTTGTTAAATAGGTGATTATTCTTGTCAGCGGTGTTTAGTCAGGTGTGGCTGCTTACACATTATACAGTCAGGTATGGTGTTACTTATATTGTAGCTGTATGATGGATGCATTGATCAATGTAGTGCTTCCAAAGACACAGAAATGAGAAATTACAGCACTGACAGGCACTGGCTCCTGACTGAGGTGAAAAAAAGCTGATGTCTTCATTTAAAAATGCTCCTTTCACACATTAATAGTACAAAATCAACTGTTTGACACACAACTGTGGTTTGAGATTGGACTCCACTAACAGGATGTCTGTGTCTTTGAAGTTAGTTGAAGTTTGTCATATTTCTTTAGGAGCAAGGATGAAAATCTCCAAGTCCATATTCTCATTCTAAATCCAAAACACAGCACTGGACTAGCTAATAAGACAAAATGAACTTTATCCCAGCTGAAAGCAGGACAGTCACTAAGTAGCTAAAAAGGGTCTGAGGGGTAAAACAATCCAAATAAATACTTAATCCCAACTAAATTTATTCAGTCCTGATATTGGATCTAAGACAAAATGATAGGGTAAATGAGCACACTGAGCAGTTTTTGCACCTGTGGTCTTAGGAAGAGAAAAGGTTGGAAAATGGTATTTGAAAAGTTGTATAGGTTTACTAACATTTTACTAACCATTATTCCTTAACCTGGATAGGAAAAGGAGATAAGCATAACAGCCTTGGCCTCCCTCTCCCTCAGATTTTGTCCCATTATTCGTAGAGCAGTTTGTGCACAGCTCTCTCTTGAAATCTCAGATCATTCTTTTGGGGGATAGAGGTGCAATAAATTTAACAATAAATGGGACTCTTCAAGCTGCCACACTGAAATTACAGGTGGGTTAGAGAAATACTGAAGCTTGATAGAAGCTATATGCTGCACCTCGTGGTGAGACCATAGCTGAATGATAACAGAAGTTTTTGCCTCAGAAAGCTCCTTGTAGAGGTCAGGACCCTCTGTGCTGCCCTGGCCACTTGAGGGGGCCAGTTGGAGGAGCAGAGAGGGAGAAGCACAGATCTGTGCCTGTGGGTTGTAGAGGTCATGGCCACAAATTTGAGGATATAGACTGAAGGATGAAGTCCAGAGTGCAGAAAAACAAAGGACTGGGGGCCTAAAGAAAACACTACCTAAAATGAAGGCGCAAAAAAATACTGAAAAAATGAATTGTTTAGCTCAGAGGTAGACGTGGGAGAGGGATATAATAGCATTTTATCTATTATTCAAGGCTCTTGCAAAGAGGGAGGGGATAATTTATTTTGAGTAGCCACCCTGGACAGGTCAGGAAGACATCAGGAAAAACTTTTTAATAGGAATGTATTTCTTAGCCCAGAAGAATTACAACACTGCCATAAGGAGACTGTGCAGTCTCCCTCGTGCAGCACTTCCAAAAATGGTCCACAAAAGTGTCTAGCAGGAAGAGCAAACTAGAGCTGGTCATGTTTCATCCATCTGTGGGTGAGATCCATATCGATGCCTTCTTGCTCTGTGGTCCTTCACCCACCTTTTCCTGCCCCTGGTTGCTTGTGTGAATGCCTTGTGTGCCAGAAAAAGCACGGCAGAGCCTCAGAGAAGGAGGAGCCATTTGCAGGCTGATGAGGTGCTGCATGCAAGCTGGGAGCTAGCTTCTTCTGACCAGCTTAGGCTCTTTTTGTCAGCTTTTTGAATGAGACGTGATGTGTTGGATCACCTTTCCTCTGGGACGCTAATAAAATAGAGACAGCCTTGCTGCCCTGGCAATTGGGGTTGAGGGGCAGATGATCTTCCTCTCATCAGACACAGCAAGTGAGACCTGAGAATCTGCAATGTTCAACCCTTTTTGAAAGGACTGAACCATGGAAAGCAAACTTTGGTTCTTTTCCACTTTATTTCAACTACCAAGTTATTGTTCTGGGGATATGTTCAGAGACACATGGTCTTCTCAGCTGCAGCACAGCTCTGGAGCACATTTTCCCCTCCAGAGAAGCCAAGGTGCTATAAATGTGTGAAATCCTAAGAATGGGTGTAAGAGACTGGGGGAGCAGGGGATGGAGTGAGTGAATTTCATGCTAAGAGCTTTTGCCTCTTTGCTTGAAGTGCTTCTCCAGCTAAGAGGTCCTTCTCACTTGCAGAAGAAGAATTGCTGTCAGAGCTGACAGAAGTGATAGGTTCCTTTTCTATTCATCAAGAAACACTTATCCCTAATAGAAATAAATTCTATTTTTACAACAAAATATAGTGTTCTGACCAGCATTAATGCAAACAGTTATACCAAAGCTTCTGTGCTAAAGTGAATTGAAGCTCAAACGAGGGTATCATGAGACTGGACTTGTAAATCTTCTGGGTTACATGCAGGAACAATTGGGACATTAGGAAGTCTAATAGCCTTTAATATATATCTTCCCAAACTGAAAGGTTTTGCTATTTTGAGAGGAATGTCAGAAAGAACCAAGGGGGGTCATCAAGATGTCTTGAAGTGTGTTGTATGTGTGGCATCTCTTGGAAATGGGTAACAACAAAACCAAGTCTGGCAGCATTTGTGTTTCATATGATTGCTCATAGCTGAATGATACTGGCATGTCGACTAAAGCTGAAGAGTGAGGTCTTGCCTTTTGCCTATCAAATTTGAAGGTATGAATTCAGTAAATTAGTATTAAGGCTGTCAGGAATAGTTCTTGCTGGTAGCAATCAGGATTTATGCCTGGCACATGTACTTTTTGGCATCCTCCAAAACCCAATAGCAAATTCTCATTGATAACCAATATAGCTCCTTGGTTGGCATTATAGTAAAGCTGGAAGACCATGTCAAGTCCCTGAAGAGAAGGCAATATTAGTTCTCTTTCATAAGAATGATTTTGGGAGCAATGAGTTATCATACCACTTCCTTCAGTAATGAGGAATCCCTTTCCCTTGAAGGCCTCCCTCTTCAGATTGCTGGGTGTTCCCTTTTTTTGGATAATGATTGTTTCCTCCTCTTTTCTGTTTGGTTACTTTTCTCCAAGGAGTTAATCCACATACTAGCAAGAATCTGGAGCCATAAAAAATTCCTGGAAAACAGTTTCACTTTTGTCCTTTGTTGTTTGGCTAAAACTGACAAGTTTACAAACTTTTGGAACAGAACTGTGGTATTAAAATTATTTTTGGATCTATTGGGTGTAAGTCAGAAAATCATGTCTGCTCTCACCATGTAGCTCTGCAAGTCTTGAGTTCCATCTACTTTCTCTCTGTGTACTGAAGAAATAACCTCTCCACATGTTATGGGTTTGTTTTTTTTTTTCTAATTCATATTCCAAGGAAAGCTTTCCCCTTTCCTTCAAGCTTGACCACTAGGTTATTTTGGAACAGCAATATTTCCTGAAGGTTGTACATAAACCATGACTTTAAACTCTTCCTTTGGCCCAGACTCAGGGTCCTAATCTGAGAAACATGCAGCTTTTCCCAGCTGCTGGAAAAATGCTATCATGGTTTCTAAGGTGAGATATTTCCAAACTGTTTGTAAATACATAAATCTTACCCCTGACAACTTAGAAAAACAGCAGCAACAAGTCTGCCCCAGTTCACTCTAATTTTTCAAGGAAGAAATTGAAACAATAGCAAGGAGATATTTTCCATTCATTTTCCCCTGTCAGTTTATCACTGGCAACTAGGACCATTATGTACATAGCACTTCTGAAGAAATAGTTTGGATTCATTATGAGCTAATTCTAATTTGAAAGGACTAAAATACTTCCACACGTCTGTCAAAAGTTCATCTGTATCAGAGAGCAGAGAGGGAGGAGCAAAGGTGGCTTATTTATGCTTTCTTTAGTGATGGTGTGGGAGTTGGTGTGATTGGAAATCAGGGCTACACAAATGGCAAAATCAAAGCATTATTTCCTCCTTCCTCAACTAACCCTCTGGGAGGCTTTTTAAGAGTTGTGCTGGACCTTATGGTTTGGGTCAACCTGGGATGATTGCTTCAATTTTGTGAAGTCCAATAGACTGTATCAGATAGCAATCACGTTGCATGACCTCCTGTGGCCTCTATGAGAGGTGTCTTATGAAGTGTCTAGGTCTGGGATAACTTCTTAGTATACAGAAGTTTGTGGGAAGATTTTCACCTTGATTTTGGGAGCGGAAATGTAGAATCAATTATTCTGGTCATAACAAAGTACACAAGATTTATCTTCTCTTCCTTTCCCCCCCCCCCATTTTTTTCTGTTTTTATTTATCAAATTCAGCAGATCTACTTAAGAATTGTCTTCTTTTGTATGCTATTCTCCCTTTCTGTGGTGTGATGTAAACATAACAGTTCTGCTACACTGGGAATAGTGGATTTCTCCTGTCACACTTCACTCAGAAGTACACAAATTGTCATTCCCTTTGTACAGCTTTTCTCAACATCATGTGTTTGATTCACGTGGGTGCTTTCAATGTGGTTGGCAGGATAAACAGAAGCATATTATCTGGCACCCAGTGTATTAAGAAAAAAGAGTAATTCAAGTTGATTTATTGATTTATAATATCAGAATTTTAAATTTTATCCTTGTTTTTTTCTTGCCCTTGTACATTCAGGAATAAGCTTGTGCACCGGAGATGAAACACTAATTGGAAGTCAACTTCTAATTAGTTCTTCCAGCAACTGTTATCTATAAAGGTGGAGTGGCACAATGTTAGAGATGAGTATGATTTCAGTCCTGTGCTCCAAAAATACGGCTTTCCATAACCACAGTGAAAAAATTAATTTTCAAGAGAATTTGCCAGGAGGCTGAAAAAGGGCAGGACCTCAGTGCATCCATGCATGCGTGGATGAGTCAGCTCACTTTATGCTTGTGTGCTGAAATGGCAATGGAAGGGAATGAAATCAGAAAGTAGAAATCTGTATATGGAAATATTTATCCATACGTGAGAACAACTGATTGTGGTCTAATGCATTTTTACAGTAGTTAGTATTAAGATTTCCAAAGTCTTCCCAAACATGGCCATGGCAAAAAAAACCTGCAACCAAATCCCATGTTTGTTGGTAAAGGCCTCTATGTGCTCCTTATTTCAGGAATCTTTCATGCACTGTGCAATCATCAAAGTTCCTGTGAGTAATTTCTGTAGACCTAATTTTTTTTGGTCAGAGTTACTGAGGAGAAAACCTTTTCTAAAAAAGGCAAGATTTAAAAATTTTTTTTTAACCCAGGGCATAGTAGTTTGTCCTTACATCATTTAATGGGGAGAGATGATTAAAAAGAGTGCAGAACTCATTCCAAAAAAGCTGCATATAGAACTAAATAGAATGCTTCTTTGGTATAAAAATGTAAATATTACTGAAAGTATATTTGGAAATTTTTCTACTTCTGGTTCCCTCTTTGTCATATGCTGATGTCACTAATCTGATTTGAAATGAAATAATAACTACTAGTTATAGAAAATACATTACAATAAATGTTGAATTATTAGACTCTGTTCATTTACTTGTTTTACCTCCTCCCCTGCTGCTCCATCTGCTGCATACTTTTCCTATTAGGCTATTTTCTACTGAAAGTTTTAAGCTGATAAGTACAGTGTAGGGAAAGACCCAAACATGGAATATTAGGGAAAATGTTTTATGGGGAAGGTGAAAGAACTGAAATCAGTAAAGGTCTGTTTGAAATGTGAAAATGAGAGATTTATGACATATGTTCTCAGTGATGATAGTTTACTAAGAGTGTGACTTTTATACCTATTTCTTAAAACTTATACCTTCAGCTTAGATGCTCAGGCCTGATTACGCCTGATGATTTAGATGCCTCATTACCTGGTTTGTGGTAATTAACACACTCTCTAAAGTTTAATAATTAAAATAATTTTTTTAAATTTACTTTTTAAAAATTTTTTATTTAAATGCATTTCTTTGTGTTGGTGAGTTTCTCTTGCTGTTGAGGGGAGTGTTTTACGGGTAAACACTGGTGAAGTATTTTTCAAAAATATCATTATGTAGTTCATCTGCCCAGACAAAAAAAAAAAATCCAGTGAAACCTGTTGCTGTTGGCCAGCACAGCATGCTAGAGTGTTGAGTGTTTCTGAAACATCAGTATCCAGTTCTTGTCTATTGCAGTTCCTCTTTGAAGACAAAAGTAAATTTTTAGGTGAAAATTTACTGCACAAGAATAGAAAAAAAAATTTACAATGCTCAGAAAAATGTGGATTTCCCAAAATGCAAATGAGAACAATTGGAAGTGACACTCACGTGATTCTCAAAATGTTGTTTAATGGAGGCTTTTTTTTTCATTAGTAAAGATGGGGACATTTTTGCTTGATCTTTACATTTCCTATACCTGTTTTTAGTTTCTTGTTTTGATAACACAGAGAAGGCTAAAGCAGCTATTCTTGCACTGTCTTTACACGAACTCTGGAGCTGGAAATATGTCAGAGAGATGAGTAAAGTGGCCTCTAGGGACTAGAGTTGTCAGAAAGAATGAAATGAGGTACTACAACCTCGAAGTGATTTTCATTTACAATGGCAGGGGAAAACTGTGGTATTACTGGAACAGGGATAAAGTAGATGAAACAAGCAAAAGCTACATTGTCGTTGGTGCAAAAACCCATCATCTTGGCATGTCTGAGTGAGAGCTTTTTTAACTTCTCAAAAAGGAGAGGGCCACACTTATCACAAACAAATTAAGAGTAGGGTTGGATGATTTTTGGATGAGGGACACTACATATACTGGTAATATCAGCCCATTTTTTTCATGTTTGAATGACCCTTGAAGCATGGAATTTGTGGCTTAAATGCTCCACTGTGAGTCTAGACAGCACTGGGCACTTGGAACAAAATTCTTTTCTTAGCGTGGGATTTCATTCTCCAAAATTCATTCCAAAGACAACAAGGATAAAACCCAAGAAAGTGTACCTCTGAGAAGTAAGCAGACAGCTTTGGAAAAACAGAAATTCAAGTGGCTTTTCAGTACTCATGATGAGCTGAAGAACTGCATGTTCTAGGGTAGATTGTCTTTCCTTTAGCAATTATAAAAGTCTGTTTTTGATAGGAGAGAGAACTAGAAACAGAGTACTAATATCGAAAACGAGTTCAGCCTTTCCTTATGGATACCTTGCCTCAGGGAAAAAGCAGGTGAATGTCCTGCCACTGTCTTTGTTAGTCTCTTGAAGACAGTCACGTGCTGCAGCACTGGTGACCAGGAAGGTGCGAGAGCTGAGGGTTTCAATGTGAAGTCTTGTTGATGTAGAAAAAAGTTACAGACCACAGGGAGAGTAAGCAGGTTATAGGAAGCTGTAGGGAAGATGGACAAACTGAATTTAGATACTCTGTCTATTACACTGAAAAAAGAAATGCTTAGATCACTAATGTGGACATACACCAGTGAGTTAAACGCAGTGGATTTAAGAGCTATGTGAACTGGGAGCTTTGGCTGTTCGTTAAGGGGAGTTAATTTTTCCAGATGCCTTTTCTTTCACATTTCCTCTGTTTCCCTCCAGTCAGACACGTAAAGCGGTGCCACTACTTCATTATGAGCTGCTGTTGATGAAGCAAGAGCCTGTTGCTGTTCATAATGATCAAGCAGGAGACAGGAGCTTGACCTTTGCAATAAGAAACTCAGTGGAAGTAAAGAGAAAGTGAGAAATTACCATCAGTGCAATTGTATTTACTGTTACCTGAAACAAGGCCTGTGAATGTAACTGGAGGATTTTGCTGAGCTTCCATCATCATATGTTTGTGCTAATTTCCCTTTGCCAAGAACAGTTCCAGATAATCTCTCTAATAACAGTTAAGACAATACAGCAACAGCATCTGTGAGAGGGAAAAAAAACAAACAAAAGGATTAGCCTTTTCTATATTTATTTCTTTTTGACTGTGGTAGAAGACAGCTTCACCCTAAATTGTGTGATGTGTTAAAACCTGTGTGTGAGAGCATTTATGTATGTGGGTGTGGCTCTAGCAGGTGTATTGCTTTATAGATTGTTGGTGTTAATTATTGCTTGCATCTTTTTGAGGTTACTATATTTTTTATTTCTGCAGGGCTGATATTTTATTCCAAATATTCACTTCTTACGGCACTTTTCCATTGTGAGTAGTACTAGTCAAGTGATGGTGAAATGCTTCATTTGTTTTTCAAGCCTTCCTTCCTTCCTTTCTCCCTCTCTCCCTCCTTCCTTCCTTTTGCCATGTTTCTTTCTGTAATGAAATACTGCTAAGTATTTTGACTAAAGGAGCTGATGCCTTCAGAATGTGGCATGGGGCTTGTAATAACTGCTACTGCAAATCATGCAGGTGTCTGGATAAAAAGGGAGGAGGTACAGTGATTCAGATGATACTTTTGTTCCTCTGGAGAACCCTCACAAGTGAATGTGTCCATTTTGATGAAAACTAGCTTTAAAAACATATATTAAAGTAGCAGAAGTAATAAAAAGCAGTATTAATTTATTACCTAGGCCTACTACTCTCAAGGATTTTTATTTTTCTTTTCACAGTGATGATGATTATCATTATACCACTTTGTTTTATGAAAATGGAAAGTGAATGATAAAAATAAAGCAGAACATAGCTATTTTACTGTATTTTCAAATGAGAAAACCTTTTGTAGTTGTAAATTGACTAACATATAATTTAATTATGCAGTTTTATTGAATTTTTAAGACTGCACCTGTAGCTGTATTTCTACAGTTTAGCATTACATTTAAAAAAGAAGGATAGCATCCAAGAATTAATTTTCTTGGCCATTTGCCAGGTTGCTGTATGGGAAACAGATTTGCTTGTTCTATGCATTTTGTGGGGTGCTGTTTGGGATCTGCAGTCTCTCAACGCTGACATTACTGAGCACGGTGTGCTGCCTCAGAATTTGTTTTTCAGCTTATGTTTCTGTCTTAGGTTACTCAATTTTCATATGAACGTAGACCACCACTTTTGGGCTGCATATCCTAGAGAGCATTTTTATAGAAGAGATCTTTTACATCCAGTCAAACAATTCTTGTTTCTGTGGCCATTGATAACTAACTATAGGGCTAGATGTACGCAGTTGATTACTTGTAAGATCTTTTAACTCAAGGTGATAACTGGCAAACATGGAATGGCAGTTCTGATCTAAAAGCAAGACTAGCTTGAATAAAATAATTTTTCTTTCAGAGTTTATTACTACATTTTGATAGAGATTTTTTCATAGACATTTATGTTGTGTTAAGTTTCCTAGATGTATCAGAGAATTCAGCTGCCTAATATTTTTGCAAATTGTTGCAAACCATGCTCTATTCTTACAAAGCTCCAAACTTTTGCAATATTTTGAATGCCTGTTAAAGTTATCCCTCTTACTTACCCAGCTCAGCTGCTTGCATATGGGGGACTACATTCAGACATGTCAGCCATGCTGATCTTCACTGATTGCTCTGTGTCTTCCATGAAACAGGTTCAAGAAGGAGCATTGTCAAGTCTTGACAGCCTGTGCTTGGACTTGAGCAGCAGTTTTTGCATGTTCTCCCCTGGCTCACTGGGGAGAATATGAAGTGGAGCCCTACGACACAGCCTGCTGCATTGACTGGCATTCCACCAGCATAAATGCCAAGGCCGCTTCTTACACCATAGTCCTCTTTGTTTTTTTTGTTCTCCCTCATGGAGTAATTGTCACTTCCTAATCCCTTATTCTGTTAACTGTGAAAGAATCCAGGAAAGCAGTGGAACAGCACGTCTCAGATCCTGCCAGGATCCGCAATGCACAAACCATTACTGACAAATTATTTGAAAGTTAGCCTTTGGCAAGACCTTTTTGGCACAGCTGTGCAGCATCATTGAAGGACCAAGACAGTTCTTGAGAAGGGAATAGAGATGAAAAAAAAAAATTTGATCCTTATTTCATTTTCACTTCAGACAGAAATGTTGTCCTGCTGAGGCACTTGAACAGGCTTCTCAGGGAAATGGTCACAGCACCAAGCCAGACAGAGTTCAAGAAGTGTTTGGGCAATACTCTCAGGCACATGGTGTGACTCTTGGGCATGATCCTGTGCAGGGTCAGGGGTTGGACTCAATGATCCTTGTGGGTCCCTTCCAACTTGCCATATTCTGTGATTCTGTAGGTTCTTCATACGACAGTGAGTTTCTAAACATACAAATAACAGCTATGTTGTTTCTGGAGGGTGATAGTTAAGCTCACAGAGCTTCATCACTTATGAAAATTAAGAATACAGACTTTTGATCAAAAGGCAGGTTAAAAATTGGAGCGCTGTGCAGAAGCGATTTTGGGTCTCATACACTTGAACCATTGTTTATGAAAGCCAGTCTGGTTTTGAGTGAGTGAATTCTGTTTACCCAGTTACAGACATCCAAGAAGATCCATGTCTAAGCTTTATATTATTGAAGATTTTATATAGTATATTAGAGATCAAATTCCCTGTAATAAATAGGTGAATAAAGGACAAAAGTCACTAAAAAATGTATCTTTGTAAATTCTTTTTGATCCAAAACCTCTGAAGGTTTGTTTTTCACTAGATTATGTACTCAAATTAAACCTGTGGTTGCAGTATTTGTTGTGGAAATTGTTTCCTGCTGCAAAACCATGTCCTTTCAAGGAGAGGATCAGCATTTATTTATTTAATATACCAAAAAAAAAAAAAAAAAGAAAAAAAAAGAACAACGTTGCAGCCAACATTAGGTGTGCTTCACCCTTTAGATAATGCACCTCTTGAAAGATACGGATGTTACCTCTTGACTCTCTTAACTATCTCCACTGAGAAAATCTTCAGGGGTTTTTTCTCAATTTCAATGAATCTTTCTCTCATTTTTCTTGTCTGGCAGGTCCTTCTAAATATTTTCCTCACCACCCTTCATATTTCCACTTAGGTTCATCTTTGGTCCTTATCTTCTCTCTCTGTTTAGGAATATGGACACTCTCATTTGCAAATACAGTTGGGTATCTCACAGATCTGCTTCTGTACAGATTTGTTGTCTTTTTTTTGTGCTGATAAACTTGTTCTCTCTCTGACACTTCTCTTCAGATTGCCAAGTGCAGTGTAGCTACACTAGACATCATAACCTGCCCTGTCTCTCCCTTTGAGTATCTTGGTTTTGACCACCATGGGAAACACCATCCTCCTGCTTACCACATGATCTTGTAACTCAAATATCTTCCTTGATCCAAGCAGTTTAAAAACTTAAGAGTTCTCTCCACATTTTAGCTACTCCTTCTCTGCAATAACTCTTAGATGCAACATTTTCTAACTGAACCTCTAAAGCATATTGCTGCCCACTCCTGGATATTCAGTAGAATTTCGTTACTCAAAACTTTCACTTGACTACTGGATACTGTATTTTAACTCTTAAATTAACTTTCAAAACTCCTCATAGCTTGTCCTAACTGACTTCTATACCCCTGCTGAGTGAGACCAAGACTTGTTATGCTGTATGCTCACAGCACTCAGGAATGCACATGTATGTTCAATGCTACTTGCAGTTCCTTTGAGTTCTTTCTAATAAAAAAATGGCAAAATGGAAACATTATCTCCTTCAAAACTTTCTTTTGTGATGTTAACACAGGAAGTCACACTGGTATATCACACAGGTTAATATTAGTTGGGCTGCTGGAACACTAGGGAAACTGCTTATTGTGTACTGACAAGTATTTTATCTTTTACTCCAACTTTTTCCCTTCAAAATTGTTCTGATCTTGAGTTAGTTTGAAACTACTTATCATCTGCAGAGAATCTCCCCTGCAATAATAATAATAATTATACAAATAACAGATAATTATACATGATAATCGTTTGAAGACACTTGATAAGAGGATGGTATAAGTCAAGTCATAAATCATAAAAGCAGAAAGGAGAAAAGAGAGACTAACTCTGCTAAAAGAATTCAACCCATATATGTTAACTTTGTGGTGTACTTCTGTTGTGATTTAACCCCAGCTGGCAGTTAAGCACCATGCATCCACTCTCCCAGTCAAAAAATAAAAGTAAATTCTGTGACTTGAGTTTAATAATTGAAACAAAATAAAATATAACAACAGCAGCAACAACAACAACAATAATAATTAGAGTAATAATAATCATCATCATCATAATAATCTACTACTACTAGTAATTGAATTGAAAAGGGAGAGAGAAAGTGGAACATAACCCAAGAGAAACAAGTGATGTTCAACAATGATCACCACCCACTGACCAATGTCCATCCCATCCCTGAGAATTGACTGGTGACTCCCAACCAACTCCCCCAGTTTATACACTGGGCATGATGTTCTATGGAGTGCAATATCCCTTTGGCTGGTTTGGGTCAGCTGTCCTGACTTCTTGCTCTCTCCTGGCTTCTTGTGTACCTGCTCTCTTGCAGAGCCTGGGAAACTGAAAAGTCCTTGGCTTAGAGCAAGCACTGCTTAGCAACAACTAAAATATGAGTGTGTTATCAGCATTATTCTCAAACTAAATTCAAACCACATAATTGTACCAGCTACTAAGAAGAAAACTAGCTCAAAACCAGTAGAAACCAGGACAACTTGGAATTATTATTTGTTCAACTGTAGTTCTTCCTGCTGGATTTCAGCTGCAACACAGCCTACCCTGTAGTACCCATCAAAGTAGAGACCATCCTTCCTCTGGCGTTTTCCATTCTTCCTCTGACAGCAATCCACTGTAAATTAGGAGTCCTGATCAGGTTTGACCTGCCCTCCACAGTCTGTTCCAGCTTCAGCTGAAGTGCTTGGACATTACATCAGTCATGAAAAGCTAAATCCGGAAAGTTACTTGGGCAGTTAAAATGGGATTTAAACACTTACAAGTCTGACTAAGCCTAGAAATGTGATTATAGAAGCTATTACTTCGTGGCTGCCTATGCTTTGAGGCTCCAAGAAATTTCTATACGTTCTTCTGTTTTTCTATAAGTTCCTCTGATTTCCCAAGTTCCTGCAGTTTGCTTTAACCTGTCTTGACTGCACATTAAGAGGCTATCACTTTCCTAAAACATATTAACATAACCATACCATAGAACTCAATTTAAGCCCCCTTTAGTCTATTTGTTTATTAACAATTGAATATTTTTATTTAAAAAGAACAATAAAATACAGATAACATCCTTAATCTACTTCCCATGTTAAAAGGTCTGTCTGTAATGTTTGGTTTTTTTTATGACGTTTTAGAATGACAATTACAAGATCTTTATAAAATGTAATGAGAGCTGTGTAGTGCTGTTAATACTATTGGTGGTTGTGAATTTGCAAGGCTGGATAACTGATGATATTGCTTTTATTATTATATAATGCTATAAAAATCATTTGCAAAACATACAGAGGACACAATTACTCTCGTGTGATCTCTTCACTCGTGCATGGGTTTGAGAGTTTCTGGAGAAAACATGCTCTGAGCATATAGATAAGGCAGATAAATATTATGAACGTAAGCAGAGATGTAGAAAATTGCCTCTTCTCCAGGAGTTCCTTGGGACTAAGCTATTTCAGAAACACAACTTAGTTCTCCCTAGGCATTGCAAGACGTCTTGTCAAATATTTTTCCAAATACCATCTCTGAATTGTCTGCAGTACATTAAATTTAAATCATGAGGGTTTTGGTCTGGGGGATTGCGTTCAGTTTTTGTTCTGATGAGTATGACCTTGAAAAAAACTTCTGGTATTCAATTTATATTTCTTTGTGTCTGTAATCTGAGGTACCTCTGAAGTACTTGATTTAAAACACTGAAGATCTATTTGGCTGAAAAGGAAAAGGTTGAATAATTCACATCTATCTTCCAATGTTTTTTATTGAACGAACTGATTTTGTTAATTTTTGAAATGCAATGATTTCCAGAGAAACAACAAATACTTACACATCATGGAGGTTAACCGGTCTTAAATTTTGTTCCTACAGTGCATGGACACAGCACTTGGGATTTTTTAATCCACATTACTTTTTTTTTTTTTTTTTTAATTAATAGAAATTTTAGCACCGACATTAATGGAGGATGTCACACTGCTCTGAAACTGGAAGTATTATATATGTGCTGGTACAGGCAGTCTTGAAAGCTGTGACTAACTGCAGGTGGGAAGATCTATGAGCGTAATGGGAAATATAATGGAAATCAAACTGGAGAAAGGTTACTCTTCATGGAATATCCACGGTTTAGAATAAAAGATAATAAATCTCAATAATTCTTTGTAATGGTTAAACTACTCTTAAAGAAAAAGAATAAAAACAGCCATTCAATGCCCTTTTCTGATTTTGTCAATTTTAACAGATGCTTTATTTGTAAAGCAAAGCAACATCGTGATTTGCTGCAGGCATTTCAAAGGGTTTAGTTTCTAAGTGCATGTGAAGAGCAAGAATCTGCATGAAGACACAAATAATCTTAATGCCAATCTTGCACTATCAAATTTATAATATTTATTGATTTAAGGTCAATTAGTTTTATGGCAAGTGTAGGAGATGACTGACAGAGAACATCTTGAACATGTCTCATTGTCAGGGCTTTCTAGGAAGAACACATACATTTCATTTAGGCAGGAATTGAAATGGAGTTTCTCTTTAGTACAGATGATCACATTTATGATTTACTTTTATTTTTGAGTAGCAGAAACATTTAGAATACTGGATCATGAAACAAGTGTCTTATTTCAGCATGGTTCAGATAAAAAAACCTCTTCCATTATGCTTCAGAGCTTGCAGGAAAGTTGCCTTCATTTTTATTTGTTCTTATTTGAATAGTTCATCTATAGTGGTCACTGTTGCATATACAAAAACCCCAGGCTTTCCAGGTGTGCAGGTCCTATGAAGCTGCCAGGTATCAGGGGCAAAAGTACATTTTTATATTTTTTTAAATCTGGAAAAGGTTTACAGAGGAAAAGGATGACAGATCAAGGGTGTGAGTCAGCCTCCAATCATCTAAAATTCATCAGACTATTACAGCCTGATGAAAATATTTTAATTTCTTTCTTCCCAGTGCAGGAATAATAGTATCAGTTTTCTCATCCCCTGGTTTTCAGACTTTGCCATAATTGCTTTAGAATATTTTACAAGATACAATTGCAATATTCCTTTGCTTTACACATCAGTAAACTACCAGTCTATGGAATGTTTAGCTGGCTAATTTAATGATTTCTGTGCAGTGAAGCTCTTCAACATGGGAAATTATGGCAAACACTTCCCCTACTTATGAGTACTAGAGCAAGGTCAAACTACCAAGTCAAGGCCATCAGTGTAGTCATAATCAAACCTAGAACTGCTCTTGCTTTGCCTGGTACTTAGCGTGTTTGCCTCTGCCTCTTGCATATTCCTGTTTCCAGGCTTTGATAAGGTACTGACGATGACCTGAACGCTCAGCAAAGTCTGCACAGAGAGAGTCTGCAGTTTTCCAACGGAGGCTTCTTGCAAGCTTTTACAGAAAGAGGAAGATGATCTTGCCAAAGGCTGGTCCATTGGATTTTGCAGTCTTCAAGGACTCAGAGGCCGAGTTTAGGCCTGACTCTTAAGAGAAATTCAGTAAGCAGGAAGAACAGATGATTTATAGGAGCCTGTCCTCATCTCATGAGCCACTGTAAGGGACAGGCATCATCTTGGTGAAAGAGAGGTTGATGCACTGAATGATTTGAGGTGATTTAGAGCTGGATCTAGGGACAAGAGCTTCCATCATGCTCCATGCCAACTGAACATTATATATCTATCTCTCTATATATATGTAGATATATATATATAGTGTCGTGTAGACATTACTGTAGTGACTGCACTTTTCAGAAGTTTTTGAAGAAGCAGAGTTTTCTCTACAGCACACTGTTCATTAGACCTTGCTCTACGGTCTAGGAGAACACCAAAACCAAAAAAATGGTGGCCTGTTAGTGTTGCTTTCTATTTTTTGATGAAAAGTGCCTCCAAAAAGGAAATTAAACCCCTCAGTAATAAAGTAAAAGAGGTAAAAGCATCAAGTGATAGGAACACGAGTGCTATGTTTATGTTCTGCTACTGTTGTCTGTGATCTGAATCAGTGAGAATGCTTTATTGCTAGCTTTCATAATCACACTGGGTGCTCCTTGATTTCTGAAAACAAAGCTGTGACAGCTGTTTGGACATGGCCTAAGTTACACTAGTGATATTCTCAGGGAAATTTAGAAGCTGTCTCTGGCACTTTGGTAGACAGGGGTTGTGCTGGACTCTCCAGATACAGGCTGGCTCTTGTCATTTGGGCTTTCAGGGCTTTTGCCCAGAGTGTGATGCATGTGTACCTGTGCATACTGACTCCGAACAACCTTTGCTTTTGCGACTCATGACCATAGAAAATGTGCTGAGGGATACAAGGAAGGGCAGAAACCAGCTTTGGATACACTCTGGAGGGGTAGACTCCCACAAGGAAATTTGGCCCTGAATTCCCACTGGAACTCCTCTCCTGAGGGAACTTAGATCTTCCTCACCCATGTGCTTTAAGTGGCCCTAGGGCAGGAGAAGTGGAGTGTAAGTATTTAATCGATTGGGATGCGTGTAATGATCTCCTCTACTTGACAGCCAAGGTAGTCCATGATGCAAAGAGAACAGATTGCACTGAAGGTACACAGCTGACATAAACATTTTAAATAAAATGCTTACGCTGCACTAGAGCATTGTTTCTACTTAGATCTACAAGCAGACTGTGTTAGTGCCTGACTATATGAGAGAGAAGTCTGTTTTATGTGTACTTTTTATAAACTATGCATTATTGTAGGACTCAAAAAAAAAAAAAAAGGGGCAGCTACCAAAATATTTGAGGGAATAGCAATTAGAGAGCATTACAAATATTTTGCCATGTTTTAGCAAGACAATTGAAGAAGAATTACCTTCACCTTATACAAGTCAGCACCACTAAACTGAGCAGATACAGTGAGATCTAAGTATGTACACAAGAGTAAGTGCACAAAATAATGCCAGTTTGTTTAAAAAATGCTACCAGAGGTCTGTTCCAAGGTTTTAAGAGAACTGATTGGAAAGCGGCCTGTTGAATTGTTTTGGAGAAGACACCAATATGAATTAGGTGTGCTTTTCTTCTGAACAATAGTACTGTAATGGTATTTTACTGGTTTTATTTTTTTTTATTATATTGTGTTTTCTTGAATGAAGGGTGGAGTAAAATCCATGACATAAGTTTCTAATTTTTAAGTTTTTTACTTCTAATTTTTTTTTAACTGCTCAATTTTAGCAATGCATTGTCTTACTGGCTTATTATTTTGCAGAAAAAAATCCCCACAAGGTAGAGGTTGTAATCGTCCCTTAAGGCATAAAACATCTTTGAAATTTATTTGTTGCTTAAAAGCATTCATTTGGACTAAGTCTTACAGATTTTGAAAACAGTTACACTTACCCCATTCTCAGCAGAATAGTCTCACCCATAGCAATTCCTTTAGAAGTGAAAGGAAAGAAGGAAGTATAATTTTATTGGCTTTGTCATAGCCTTGTGTAATTATTTTCCAAGAGCACAATTATCCTTTGAAGCCTTCGGGAATGTGGAGTCCTTTCAGGCTCTGCTGCAATAAGCATATCACATAAATAAACTGAGAACAGTTAAGCACTTCCTGGATATTCTTTCTATTTTACAGACAGGAATTATTTTGGCTGCCAAAATAAGCAAGAGGTTCTACAGAAGACACAAATGATGGACCCTCTATGATTCACAGGAAGGACAGCATGCAGTCCTCTCAGTTTAGATTACACAATCTCAGGAAGGCATGATTCTTCTAATTCACTTAAGACTTCTTATTAAACATCTTTTTGAAGTATATTTCTTAAGAAGCAGAAAATTTACTTTTAACTTTCTAATGTAAACTTTCTGTATTGTTAAAGTGAATTATTCTTTATTCATAGGGGTTTTTTTACCAGAAACATCCGCACGCCAGCAAAGTTCTCTGTTGTATGCAGAGATACTTCAAGCCAAGACATGAAAGATGCTGAATACATTGAAGATCTGCTTCCCTGCTATTCTTCAGGTGTGTGGGATGGACTGTCTCTATCAGTGTGTAGGTTTGCCTTGTCTGTGCCTACCGGCCACAATTTTTCTGCATTTCTTAAAAGCCCTGTAAAAACACAGGGTTTTACAAAATATCTCTGATGTAACTCAAAAGTATCTTTCTTGAAATCGACCAAACCCTCCCCCTTTCGTGTGTTCTGTACATTGCTCAATCTTCTGATAGGCTGCCAGTCTAAAGCAATAATGTTAGAACCTCCATACAGTATACAATGATCAGTTGAAAGTGAATGTTTTTAAAAGAGTTTATTATTTAGATGCATGAAATTTCCCGAATCTTCTTTACTATGGTAAATACACTGATATACCAAACATTTATCCAAGTCCTAAGAGATGTCTTTAAAGTAAGGGTAGAGTGTAATGAAAATATATTACAGAACTCTCATAATATATTCTCAAAATGATGTATATTTCTGCACAATGTCATTCTTCAGTAGATGGAATTTTTATATGTAGAGGTTGGCTGTCACAATGAAGCTACTGCATTTGGAGACTTAAACTTCTTCAGGCCTGATCGAAGGTATGCAGATTGTAATAATTTTGTAATTTAGTGGAATTTGCAGCTAATTGACACAAAAGTAGCAGTCAAGCCTGAAATTGTATGCAGGTGCTAAAATAGTGACATATGTGCTGAGTGGTAGATACTCAGGACTGAGTGATCTAAATTATCTACATTGCTTCCTTTAAACCTTGCTCAAATTACACATTAGATGACAGATATCTAGGTAACTGAGTATTTCTAGATTTTATAGCAAAGAAGCAAGCCCACTACGTAACTCTTACACTGGTAGCTAAATATGACATCTAATAGAAGCCCCTTGCTGGGCTGTGACAAGGTAAGAAAGTGATCAGCAATGACTTCTAATATTTTAACATTTTTAATTTTTACCTATATTGAATCTTCATTTGCTATTAGCAATACTGGTGATATAAACCAGCCTTGTATCCTTAGGGCAGCTAGCATCATGAGTATAAGTTACATATTTGTTTCCTCGCATTTTAAACTAAAAGAAATTTATTTTTTGAGAGAAAAATGTCACTGCAATGCAAATGAACTTGTATTCCTAGATGCTTTAGGGTGCAGACACAGGAAACAGGGAATCCAAATATCTAGGAAACAAAGGCAGCAGATAAATGGGGACAAATCTGAGGAGCTGTAGCTGAAAAGTATGGAAATCTCTGTTCCAACCCTTTTCTAATATGGCTGGAGTGCTGGGAAGGTTCCGGGAGTTAATCTTTTCCAAGCATTCTGTATTCTTACTAAAGAAACTTACTGTAATCCTAAGAGGAAGCTGTGAAAGGTTCCAACATGGACACAGTTCCCACTTCATTGAAACAAGTAACACGGTAGGCTGACAGCAAAGTTCTTCTGCCTCTTTGAGCCTGGGTGACTGGCTGAGTGCCACTGCATCAGAATATTCTCACTAGTAGTTCAGTCCTGTAAAGCATCATTTACTTAAATGTGACAACAAGCTGAATTCACCCTGTCTTATTCAATACATATTCCAATAAATGCCTAATTTGAAACAGCTGAATCAGCTTGTACCAACAGCCAGGGTTTGTTCCAGTCTGCGTAAGTGAACTGACGCACAACAGCTGATGATCCAGCTACAAGGATGACTTAATGCTCCAAGTGTAGAACATTTATTTTCTTTTTCTATTTACCAATAATGTAAAATATAATCTGTAGCTTGTGCTTTTTGTTGTGCAGCTTTTCTTATAAACCAGAATGTTTTCCCCATGTTCCAGCTCAGTTATAGTTCCCCAAGAGAGATTTTTGCCTGTAAATTTCAGACCGGTGTCACCTACCATTAAATTTGGTATGTGAACAATATTTTGTGCTTGATTTACAGGCACAAGGAAATTTTTTTTTTCATTTGTAACTGTGCTTATTTGCTTCTCCATGAGACTCTTTTAAGAAGGTTTTTCCATAGAAGATTTGCCTACATGCAAAGGAGAAGCTTAAAGGGTTTTTGAAAACTCTCTGCTAAATCATATTGTTCACAAGCTATGGTAGAGCCCTGTCTAGGCTAAGGGGCAGAGCAAGCACTTCTTGCCTTACCTTGGGAAATTATTATATTGCTACATTCTATATTTATATGAATGTTTAGATTTTATGTAATGATTTATACTTGGCAAACTATATAAGTTATATCAAACTTCCCAGTCAAAACAGGTACTGGGTGTATAGGGGATGTTATGTGTACTGTCACTGTGTTTTCCTACATCCCTATATGATGAAAAGGACCATAGGGATTCTTCTAATCAGTGAGATCAATGAGTGGAAATACAAATAATTAAACCAAAAATCTGGCTTGCTTTCAAAATCTGGGAAGAAGGCATAGCCTTCATTCATACTGCAGAGCAACAGCAGGACACTTGAGATCCCTTTGATAAGATGTTAGAAATTTCCATGGATGTGTCCAATTATGCAAACAGAACTCACAGAGCAGAAGCTGTTTTTCATTCTATTTCTATGATAAAGACATTACAGAGAGAGCATTATAGTTTACTAAAATAATCTTATCAACAGTAAGGGACTTTTGATTCTAAACCTTTGTTTTTAGTTGCTACAAATGGTAATGAATTAGTGCCTTTTGTAATAGTTTCCATAACAACTCATTTTTTTATGTTTTTATATGAGTCCTGCACATATTTTTCTAAGTCACATGATCACATTGTTCACATTGTTCCTTAACCAGCCACACAAGCTGGTGTGTATTCCTTCTGTAAAGGCTCAGTTTGCTGTTACTGCAATCTTTTATAGCCTATAATCTATTATAGGCTGAGCCTAAAATTAGGCAATATGTCTCCTCTTTGTTTTAATAAGAGGTGCTGGTCTTGAGCCTAGGGTGAAATTATGAGACAGCTAGGCCATAGTCCAGCATGCCTGTTGTCCTCCCTGTGTCTCACTGTGCAGTGATGCACAGAAAATTGCCATCTCAGGTGGTATCACCTTCACAGGAGAAAATCGACAGCCAGAACTAACATCTGTCCATCAAGTATAGCATAAATCTCTACACCATTTTTTATGTGGGCAGACAGTGATAGGACAATGCTTTTCAACTGAGAGAGGAGAGATTTAGATTAGATGTCAGGACGAATTTCTTTATTCAGAAGGTAATGAGACAGTAAAACAGTTGCCTAGGGAAGATGTGGATGCCCCAACCCTGGAAGTGCTTAAGGCCAGGAGGGTTGGGCTCTAGGCAACCTGATCTAGTGGATGATATCCCTGCTGTCATGGGAGGTTGAAACCAGGTGATTTTTAGGGTCCATTCCAACCCAAATCATTCTATGATTCTATGATAATTGAATCAATCACAATGACGTTATGAAATGGGGTAGTTGACCCAACTCATAGTGTGAAAGTCAAATTCGCTTATGAACAGTTCTCCTTGGTATGTGTAGTTGAAATGTGGCCTTTGTGAGTTAATGAAAGGAAATAGAAGAGAAAATGTACAGATCAGTTATTCTCAACAATGGTTTCTGGAGTAAAATTAAGTCATTGTAGAAATAACCTACCTGATACAAAAGTAATTTTTTTTTTTGCAACATATTCACAGAATTCTAGTTGGTTATTGCTATGTGAATTACAGAAATGTCACTTTGTTTCTATCATGCTACTTATATCTTCAGGTAACATTTGGCTGCTCTATTGTGCACTGAATCAAGAAAGTTTTTTGCAAGTCATGGCTAAGTTTAAATATGAACCAGTGGGAATAAAGTAATGTTGGCTCACAAGTTCTCCAACTCATCCAGTGAAAGGGCTTGTGGAAAAAAAATTGCTTTATACTTTTCTTAAACTTTTCTTTTATTATATTTGACTGATTCATGTGTATGTAATTGATATCCTTTATTGTAAACTACTCATTTTGCTTTGTTGCATCTCTCTTTTCACTGGAACAATGTACATTTGATAATCTTTTTCTGATTATTTTAGGAAAACTGTCCACTGCAACATGCATGTGTAGTATTTCAAAGGTAACTAAGATACAGTTATACAAATACACCCAGCAATGGTGTTGACATGTAAAGACCATGTCTTTGCAGGCATAGTGTGCCTTTGGAATGTTCCCCCTTTTGCTGTCTTTGCACAGTTCAGCTGTTGTTCTTGTTTGACCACAAAAATGCAAAGATGTGCTTTGTTTTGGCCCTTTGGTGAATTTCTAGTGATTCTTCACAAAGCTGTCCTGTATGTGCTCCGTTAAAATACTCCTTTTTACTGTGCACGTGAAACTCTTGAGGTTCTTTGCCATCTTGTGTTGACGTCCCTGATTAGCCCACTCCTCATGCCTGTCTTTTTGGTACCATGTTGGTCATTTTGTTGATCTTAAGGAGATGGAGGTATGTCATCAAAAATTTGGTTTGAAAATCCTTTTCAGAGGCAGTGAGTTTGAAGTCCTTTTGAGATGATGATGATAATAATAATAATAATAATAATAATAATAATAATAATAAATCTCTTTCTATATTCATGTATGTATACTACAGTTGATATGCTTAAATACCTCAAAGGGCATTCTGCTACACCTTTTTCCTAATTTTTCTCCACTAAATGCTAGCTGTCTTGAGTATATCCTCAAAACTGTCAGTTAAAAAAACCTGAGAACAAACTGTCACATCTGTTTTAGACATAGTTCTTTGAATGATATCAATTACTTTCAGGAGATACGTGTCTCTTTCCTTTAACATTATAAAGAACCTTGACTGGCTTAGATTTAGCATAAAATTTTTTTGACAGCTCAAATTATACAAGATTAATTCCCTCCTTGTTCTAGGAACTGTATTGATAGAGTTCAAGAACTTGATTGAGAGCTCCTTGAAAATATGTGCAAAATGTCTATTCATAAGGAAAAAAACCCCCAAGCCTGTCTCAATCCCAAAGTCTAATTACAACCCTAAATCAACCATCTGCAAAATGCACCAAGTGATTCTAATGTCCATTTCTTCTACATGTAATTCAAAAACACCTAGGTATATTACTTGCCAGAGAGACTGCTTTTAGTTTCACTCTTGAGTACTGGCTACAGGCAACTGAAGATTACAAAATTCATGCATATGCATATCCATAGAGCCAGATCTTCAGCTGACATAAAGAATAGAAAGCCATGTAAATGAAGAATGTTTTCAAAAGTATGCAAAATGCTGCCAGGAGAGGCTAGGTGCTATAGAAGGCCCTCCTCAAGAAACTGTGTCCTTGGAGAGCAACCTCTAAGCAAAAGTGGGAGAGGCCAGTAAGATGTCAGTAAAGGTGGTTGTAAGGGGAGAAAAAAAGCACTGAAACTGATATGTCAGAAACCATCTTGGAAGCAGTACCTGTGCATCATACACTTACAAACGTCTAGACCTGCTTGAATGAAGCCCTCTGACACTGCTGTTGTTATACTGGATTTAAGAATGTGACTTTTTCTAAAAAGGGTCCTCCTACTACTGCATTTTCTAGACTACTCCCCTGCTTTTTCTCTTACTCTTTGATGAGGCACATTCTATAGGATGGACGTGTTGTATGACTCTTTGACTCTTACCATGCCAACTTAATTTTGTTCTGTTAACTGTGTTCACATCATCAACTATGTCAGACAAGTTCTGGCTGCATTTTGTAATATGCTTTCACTCTGTTTTCAAGAGATGACACTAACCATTGCGAGGTTTTTCATAAAGCATTATTACCTTTTCTAGACTATGTACATTTTATGTTCTGTCTGCCCAAAAGAAATAACATCGAGTTTTAAAAGGACAAGGTCATACTGGCGCAATGGTCCTTTCAGTGTATTTTTTTCTCCAAGACTTTCTGAGACACTTGATTCAGTGGCGCAGCAAGAACAGGACCTGAGTTCTGCAGGGCTGCAGCTACTGTGACTGCTGTCTCTGACTTCAAATGAGGTGGGATCGGGCCTTGAGGCCCTTTAGGCAATGCTGACCTTTTCAGATAGTGACTCAGTGAAAACTAGGAGTGGAAGTCATGTTGAGAGGTCATCTGGTCCTTCCTGCTACAAGTTTCACTGACGTCAATGCACAAATCCGAGTATGTGAATAACTCTCTGGAGGACTCACTGACAAAGGTGTATTTTTGGAGTTTTAACTGGCATATCATTACAAAACCAAAAAGTGTCACTCTATTAAAAGACGAAAAATTTTAATCTGCATTATGCAGAGGCTGCATGGCCTGTTTCCCTACAGATGTTTGAAGTCTCAGCTGAACACACATCTGTGATGAATTGACCCTGGCTGAATGCCAGGTGCCCACCAAAGCTGCTCTATCACTCTCCTTCTCAGCTGGACAGGAGAGAGAAAACAGAACAAATGAAAGGCTTGTAGGTCAAGATAAAGGCACAGAGAGATCACTCACGTATTACTGACACTGGCAAAACAGACTCAATTTGGGGAAATTAGTATGATTTATTATCAGTCAAATTAGACTAGGATAATGAGAAGTAAAACCAAATCTTGAAACAACTTCCCACCAGTCCTCCTTTCTTCCCAGGCTCAACTTTACTCTTGATATTTCTACCTCCACCCCTCGGCAGCACAGAGGGTATGGGGAATGGGTGCTGCAGTCAGGGCATAACACATTGTGTCTGCTACTTCTTCATCCTCAGGCAGGGGAAGGACTTCTCACACCCTTCTCCTGTTCTAGCTGTGGGACCCTGGAGACAGTCTTTCATGAACTTTTTCAGCTTGAGTCCTTCCCACAGGCTGCAGTTCTTCATGAACTGGTCCAGTGTGAGTCCCTTCCATGGAGTGCAGTTCTTCAGGAACAGGCTGCTCCAATGTGTCTTCTTCCCCCAAAGGCTCACAAGTCCTGCCAGCAAACCTACTCTGGTGTAGGCTCTCTTCATGGGTCTACAGCTTCTCCAGAAGCTTGCTCCAGTGCAGTTTTCTGATGGGATCACAGTCTCCTTCAGGCATCTGAGTGCTCTAATGTGGGGTTCTCCATGGCTGCAGGTGGATATCTGCTCCATGGGATCTCCATGGATTGCAGGGGCACAGCTTCCTCACCATGATCTGCACCACAGGCTGCAGGGGAATCTTAGATCTGGAGCATCTCCTTCTCCACGGCCCTTGGTGTCTGCAGAGTTGTTGCTCTTGGATGTTCTCACTCCTTTCTCACTGCTGTTCCACAGTCTGTCTTAGCTCTGTTACCCCAGAGACACTACCACGGTCACTGATGGGCTCAGCCTTGGCCAACAGCGAGTCCATTTTGGAGCCAGCTGGCATTGGCTCTGTTGGGCATGGTGGAAGTTTCTGGCACTTTCTCACCGAAGTCAACCCTGTAGCCTCTGCTATCAAAACCTGGCCATGCAAAACCAATGCAGAATCTCTTTATCTGTAAAATATTGAGTGTTTTTTTCCTAACTCTTGTGCAGTTGTGTTGTTTGTTAGATACATAGTGAGATAATGTTATAACTACTAGTCTAAATCACAAATACATTTTTTCTAATAGAGGTACATGGGGAACTCAGGAAGTTTGGAGCCTCTATGCCTGGATTTATAGTCACTTTCAATTTTGGATTCCCTGTTGTGGCAGCCAATGAAAATTTGCACTAGATATTACTTTTTTAGTGGAAAATGTGTAAACCACTGTATTTTTTTTAGATTCCTTCAAACTGGCATTGGACTGTCTGAACCTGGTTGTCAGCTCTAAGTATAGAGTAAAACATTGAAGTAGAAGGTCACATTCAACTTTGAGCAGAACACATTTTAAAAATAAGTGTGGAATCCATGCCAGCTGCCTTTATAAAATAATGGAAGAACACTGTGCCTTTGCAGAGAATTCCCTGCATATTAGACATTAGCAATGATGATGTACTCAGACTATGTTCCCACTGAGTCTGAGGGGTAAATTTTCCCTCTTGTGCAAGTAGCTTTCTCTGTAGTAACTACAGTCTCCAAAAGACTTCTTTCAAACCTGCCAGATTTCAGATTTTCCCTTCTCTTTTTCATCAAACTTAGTCATTATCACTTACCATTGATCGTGGAGAGTTTATCATTATTATGCATTAGTGTCTGAAGAAAAAGTGAATGGATTATTGCAGTTAAAAAATGTTAAAGAAATGTTAAATGTTAGATAAAACCTAAAGCTTATTCTTACTTGACTATTGAACTTTTAATTTTTATTGTCAACAATGTACTCAAATACACTGAATACCCCATGTATGATGTCAGTGCTGAGAGGCAAACCAGTCAGGTTGCTAGTGCCAGCATGGAAGAATAACAGGAGCTGCCTGCCTGCTATGCATTTTGAAAGGGGAACATTGTTTTTCCAGGGCTCAGTTGCTCAGAAAGGTCACTGATCTAAGCCCAATTCTGACCAGAAGGGACCAAAAGTCATTCCCGCTTGATGGGAGTATTTCTTCCCCTCCTCCCCACTCCCCAGCACTCAGAGAACTTTGGGAAGCTCTGCAGTAGGCACTTGGCACTCTCATTACACCCAACAGAGCAGTAATGAACTGTGAACAGTCAGGTTTCTGTGTGCAGTGTCAAATCTCCTATCATATCACGAGGAAAGGATATCTGGAAAGAAAAGCCAAGTCGAGAGGCTCTTTGGACAGGAAATCTATGATTTCTATGCTATGAATGTAGTGCAATCCTTTGTGTAAGCAAGCAGAGTTGTACTTTGGACCACTTACAGGTGGTCAGTGCAGTGCAAGCAGCAGAATGATGAGACAGAAGGGCACTTTGCCCACCAGAAAAAGAGACCATAATGTATGAGATATATTTTGCAGTGAACTGTGTAATAGCTGAGAGCATTGAATGGTTTTGGGAGTAGGGGAAAAACTCTGCTAGAAATGTCAAAACTGTTCAATACAGCAATTTTGAAGTGAAAAACTTCAAATTTCTTGGTCTAGAATCATAGAGAACATTTTGGTATCATTCAGAAGGTGGCAAACCAGATGAACCCTTTGTCCTTGGGTGATGCTTGATAGCCAAGAGTGCCTGGAAGGGTGGCAGGGGCTGTCATGTGACTACCTCACCATCCAGAGGCTGGCAGCCTGCACTACACCTAGGGCCAGGATCGGGAAGTGGGGATGGCAGAGGAGGGTTTAAAACTGCATTATCTGCTGCATGAGCCCTCCCCCACAGGGCAGCTCACAGACCCTGAGACCAGAGCTAGCCTGGAGATGAAGGATGATGCTCTGGTGCAGTCCTTTGGTAAGACACGTGGAGACCACTGGACTCCTGGAGATGCAGAGGAGATGGTCCTCTGCTGAAGAACTGCTCCTCTGCCAGCATTGCAGCCTGGAGGAGGAGCAAACGGCTGCCCAAGAGCCAGCTAATGCTCTGGACTTCTCCCTGGTCCATGGTCTTAGTGCAAGCAACGTATTTTGTTCCAGATGTAAAATATCTGGGACCAATCCTGTCCTTCTTGAACTGTGGTGATC
This sequence comes from Pyrocephalus nanus, assembly GCA_038380795.1. Classification (NCBI taxonomy): domain Eukaryota; kingdom Metazoa; phylum Chordata; class Aves; order Passeriformes; family Tyrannidae; genus Pyrocephalus; species Pyrocephalus nanus. The sequence goes on from CM076261.1 coordinate 278,700, forward strand.
GCATCATTATTGCCAATTACACTTTGCAGTTACTCATGGATTTTCATCTTATCATTTTATGAACTGCAACTAATTAATCCTCTCATTCCTCTCAGCTCAACAGACACTATTGAGAGTCATCTGCATTTTTGTTTCAAATGAAGAACCACAGCAGAGATTTCAGAAGGCTTGTCAGTGTAATTAGAGGAGTCAAGGTGGTGGAAATTGGTCTCCCATCACTTGGAATCTGGGCACAGCTCTGGCTATGGATCTGTTATTTGGAGGAATCACACCGTAAAATTAATAGCTCTGAGCTGAAATGAGGATGAGTCTTGTTGTCTTTTGTTTGATGTGTCTCAATTTCTGAAGAGGGTCAGGGCCAACCTATTCCATTGACAGAGAGACACTGTCAGATACTGTCTGCCAGTAAGTTTTTGGGATTTAGTTCAGAGACACTGTCAGAATTTGTCCTGTGTACTGAAACATTTTTCTTTTCACTTATTTTATTTCTCTGCCATGACACTCTGCTTCCTATCAGACTTCATGCCGAGACAAGGCTGTTGCTGAATGCTGATTACCTGCTGCTCAGGGAAAATGACATTTTTTTCTACAGTTGTCTTTTCCAGTTCTACATGCATGAACACAGATACCTTCTCTATGGACTGTGGTTGCAGGCAGTGTACTCTCTGATGTACAGAAGTGCACAACAGAAATAACTATATTGTTTTAAAATAGTAGCTTAATCCACAGCTTAAAAATATGCTTTTCATCACTGCCCAATCCATAGTTTCCCCATTGCAACTAGCCAAATTTGGGTTTTAAACATCCCTAACAGCCTCATTACCTCAGGAGAGGGTGCCTTGAGTATATCCTGGCTGCACCTCCGATAGGGAGGCAGGGCCAGAAAGCTGAAAGACCAGAGAACTGCCTGCTCAGCAGATCAAATAAACACCACTCACAGCTAAATCCAGTGAGACCAGACCAATGAAACCAACCTGTTAAACAAACTATGAGGCAGAGTGATTTCCCAGAGGGTGCACTATTAGGCTCTACTTTTTTTTCAGACTGGTCCCTGCGCAGTTCAGCTGAATGGCAGATGATTTTGTTTTGCTTCTTTCAAGCATCAGCTCCCTACTTAGAGCATGCCCAGAGAAGGTCAGCAAAGCTGGTGAAGGGTCTGGAGCACAAGCCTCGTGAGGAACAGCAGAGGTAGCTGGGGCTGATCAGTCTGGAGAAAAGGAGGCTCAGGGGGAGACCTTATAGCTCTCTAGAACTACGCGAAAGGAAGTTGCAGTGAGGTAGGGGCTGGTCTGTTCTCCCAGTTAACAAGTTACAGGATGAGAGAAAATGGCCTCAAGTTGAACAAGAGAGGTTTAGATTGGGTATTATGAAAAATTTCTTCACTGAAAGGGTGGTCAAACCATTGGAACAGGCTATCCAGGTAAGTGGCAGAGTCACCATCCTTGAAGGCATCTAAAAGGTGTGGCACTTAGGGACAGGGTTTTGTGGTGGGCATGGCAGTGCTGGGTTAATGGTTGAACTCACTGACCCCAAAGTTCTTTTCTAACTTGAATGATTCTATGATTCTATCTGTGGTCTTGCTCTTGCATCACACTGCACTGACAGATTGCTGTGTTGGTCCCAATGCAGTCATTGGTGCCAGGTTTCTGGTATCAGTATTCATTGAATTCAGCTAAAAAAACAAAAATAGAACTGAAATAGAGGAAAGGTGTTCTCACTGTACAGACTGTACTGCCCGACACAGGACAGATTCATTATGGCTTATGTTACAAAGCTGTTACTTCCCTTTGTTGCAACACGGCTCATCTTTTAAATGTTTCCATAGTGAGGAAAACTACCTCCTAATTTTAAAAAGCCACATAGGCAATGATGTATGAGGGTGGTGACAGCTGTTTAGGAAGGTGTTGCAAAATGTAGAGTTGCTGAGTGATCTAAACTGACACTAAAACCTTGCAACAAGACTGAAAAAAAAGGAAAAATTGTTTTAGCTATGTATTCACTATTTATCTAGTCTTAAAAGGTAGAAGAACTTATTTTCCCCTAGGAAATCCCTTTGGAAATGCAACGCACTATTCAGTGTTTTTTAGAGAAGTGAAGACAATGCCTTTTCTCTCAGCATGGATAGAGGATTTAAAACCTCCATCCTGTTAGGTGGGCTGTCCTGTAGAAAGAAGGAATACATGAGGTCTGCAAGGAGCTCAACAGACTGCCTAAGCTGAGGGCAAACCCCCTCTACCCTTATGGTCTGCCACAAAGGCTTGATTCAACTCGTCTTCATTGGTTATTGAACAATGTATTTCTGATTTGAAAGCCTGGGCGTTTTATGTGCCTAGAAAATCCTAATGCTTGCTTACTGAGAAAACTAGAAGACTTTGCTGGGAAGACTAGAAGACCTGGCTAGTTCATTTCAGGGGCAAAGAAGAGGAATGTGTCATTGTTTGCTTCCCAAGTCAGAGGGAGTGCAAAGGAGGGCTGTAATATCTTTATCTGCATCTTGATGCTTGTACATTTACCATGCCTCTGAGACGAGTTCCTGAATTGGTTACCTCTGCAAGGAGGGCCTAGTTCAGGCTACTGCCTTAAAAAAAGTGTGGAATTGGTGTGCACTTCTTAGTTATGTGACAGATGTTATCTCTGGAGTGACTTCAATCACTCTGGTGATTTTGAAGGTTATCATAGACCCACTGGACATTAAATCACCCACACAGTACAGACTTCTGTGTCGCTGGTCGAGGTGGGATCACAACACGGTTTCAGGATACCAGCTTGCTTACTTTATTGCAACAGTGCTGCTGCTCTTATACAGTTCTGAGTGACACATGTATTATTGGTTTACTACTAACATAACAACTCATGACTGGACATAGCTACACATGTCTGAATACAATAGGTTAACATTCCTGACAGGAAACCCACTCTGTGTTACAGTCCTTACTGTCTGTATTTAACCCTCTACTAGGTGTAAGAAGTTCCATCTTTGGTATTTTAGCTTACAGAGAGCCCAGAACCAGCTGGGTTCCCCCACACTTCTGCAGAACCACATTTTCCACATCATTCTGCCTATCACAAAATTTAATTGTGGGTTATACTGTAGGAAATCCAAAGAGGCTGATTTGAAAGTAATTAGAAATGTTGATTATTTTTGCTTCCAGTAGAGTGCAAAAGATGTGTTGATGTTTTAGAAGCAATGGAAGAGAAGGGACCTTTTCCTTTATAATGCTGTACCTGGCTTTAGCCCATCAAAATGTCCCTGACAATACACTAGGGTGAAAGAGGGGGTTAAGAATTGTGCATTTTCACCAATCAGTCACAATCCTTTAGTATGGTACATGGGGATGGTCTGAGTCTCCTACATAAGAATCTGCTTAGCACAGAAAGAGAGGGATGCCTTTTAGGACCTCTGGCTGTACTGAAACTCCTTAGTTTGGAGAGAGACTGGAGCATCTTGGCAGCTTGTCTGAATTATTTTGGCTGGCTCTGACCCTTGCAGAACTCCTGGCCACTTGAAGAAAGGCTTGAGTTGGCCAACGTGTAAAGCAACCAAATTATTTTGAAAATATGTGGCACACCTTCAAAAACTAACGCCTTCAGTCATACCCTTTACTGAAATATGAAAGTTTAAAAATTGAAAGTTTTCAGTTTCTAGTTGCCTGTCTTCTTCCCTTTGCCTGTCCTTCTAAACGAGGAGAGAAGAAAAAGTGAAAGTATAGAAAAGGAAATCAACCCATAATCAAATCCTTAAGCAATTTCTAACAAAGACATTTTAATAAAAAGCTGTGTACATATTGTTGCCAAAAGAAGAAAACCTAATTTTCAAAATTTTAAGGTTTTTCAGAAGCGAAGAAATTTTTCCTTTGATATTTTCTGCAAGTATATAAAAGGAACATTGCATAAATCAACTCTGGAGAGTTTTTCTTCTGCATTCAGAATCTGGCAAGCTCAACCCATGAGACTGATGCTAGAGAGGAAGTGTGGTAATTCCATACACAGTATGGTTTGCATTATGCAGGACTGAACATTCTCCAGTTGTTTCTGCAGCCTGGCAGTGTATTTATGCCAGGTGGCCTCTTACTTGAAGTGAGATAGCCAAAACCCAGCTGCTCTGAGAAGCCATGTTTGCATAAATCTCTCATGTACTGCATCTAGCCCTGGGGTCCCCAGCACAGGAAGGGCATTGACCTGTTGGAACGAGTCAAGAGAAGGGCCAACAAGTTTATTAGAAGGATGGAGCACCTCTCCTATAAGGAAAGGTTAAGGGAACTGGGATTGTTCAGCCTGGAAAAGAGGTGGCTTTGGGGGGATCTAATTGTGGCCTTCCAGTAACCCAAAAGAGCCTACAAGAAAGATGGAGAGAGATTATTTACAAGGGCATGTAGTGACAGGACAAGGGGCAAAGGCTTCAAAATGAAAGAGAGTAGGTTTAGGTTAGATAATAGAAAAAAAATCCTCAACTGTGTAGGTGGTGAGACAGAGGAACAGGTTACCCTGAGAAGTTGCAGATGCCCCATCCCTGCAAGTGTTCAAAACCAGGTTGGATGGGGCTCTGAGGAAACTGGTCTAGAAAGGTATCCCTGCCCATGGCAGTGGGGTGTTGGAACTGGGTAATCTTTAAGGTCCTTTCCAACAAAAAAACATTCTATGATTTGATGACAAAGTCTTGTTCAAACTATGGAGGTCATTGTATGCGGTTAAGATGTGTGGTCTTGAATGATGGGAAGGAATTGATTAAAGTATCACAATAGAAAGAAGTTTAGGTTAAAGATTATGAATTGTTAATTTTTTTTTTTCTTTTCTTTTTTTTTTTTTTTCCCCAAGATTTTACATAGGAATAGCAATAGACTAAAGGGAATGGGTTTAAAAGAAAGAAAACAACACATCCATGAGGCTGGCAGGGAGAGATTTTTTTTTTGATAAATTTGAAACTGGCAAAATAAAAATCAAAAAGATATCATATCAGAAGTGAAAATGTGTTTACAAAGGAACAATTCAAGAGTGAAAAGAAAATGGAGGTTCATAGTACTACTCAGATAGTAAGAGATGAACAAATAGAAAAGATTCTGTTGGAAACAAAAGAGAAGCAAAGGAAGTACTGGGCATTTTTAAAAGAAGAGAAAAAATAAGTAGGGAAGCAAAGATTGTTGAAGAATTCAATTTTTTCTTTGCTTCAATCTTCACAAAAACTTAAGACAATTGAATAATTTTAATTAAATGGTTATAGAGGGAACATAAGTTCACAAGAAGCTGAAGAGTATACTCAAGTATATTCAGCTAATGGAGATGTACTACAATTTCTTGTCAAAGCAATATTAAAAAGCATCTTATAAGGGAATTAAAAGAAGCAGCCAATGTAGTTTGTGAAGCACTAGCACTTATCTGGAGATTTAACAGAGGACAAGGAAAGTCTTGGAAGACTGGAAAAGAATCAGCATTATGCATTTTTAAAAGGCAGAAGGTCCATAGATTTCTGTGTTTTTTTCTGAACTTTGATAACTGGAAAAATTCTGCTCAAGTTAATAATTGTGATTTGCAAGATGATAAAATGGGTTTATTGAGAACAGAGCATAACAGAACAGTCTAACTTCCTGACAAGGTGTCTGGCTTGGTGAATTAGAAAAAGGTGACTACAGACCTTGACTTAACTTGTAGAGTTTTTGGCACCGTCTTCCAAGATATTCTCAAAAAAGGCATTCTTGAAAGCAGGCAGTACATATAAAAAGATAGCCACCAAAACTTACAATCACTCTATGAAGGTATAAAGCTCTCAAAGAGAAATTGTGAATTTCTGTCAATCTGGGAAGGTATTTCAAATACGGAAAGTCCTGTCAAAAGATTTTGCAATTTTTAATATATTCAGGTTGTATTAGGGTTACAGATGACAAGGTGTTGGGAAAGCTATCAGCACTGTGGAGATGTTCACTGAGTTTGTGACTCTTCTGAACTCTGAAAAAAGAGCAAATTGTTGTCATGTCACCTGCAGGAGGTGTTCTTACCCAGGTAAATTGCCTCGTCATCCTTATAATAGATGTGCATTACATTTCTAAAACATCATAATTAAATCTAGAGGCCACCGATTAATCTCAATAGTAAAACTTGTACTTTTTTTTCCCCCAAGAGAATGAAACACAGATTCTTTCATATCCACTAAAAATTTATCCAAAAGTTCAGTGCCCATGAATATAATCTCCAGTCCATGACATTTGCATATCAATCAGTCTGAACTGAGTTTTATCCTAACTGTTTTTGGCTAAATAAACTTCTATTTCCTTATGGTCAATGATTCCTTATAGCATGGTTTAATAGACTGCTCATCAAATGAAAAGCTATTTCGTATGGGCTTTCTGTTGGGTTTTATTTAATTTTTTTTTTTAATCCAACCACCTTACTTTCAAATATGTTATTGAGATAATGGAAACAGTCTTTCTACCTCTTTTGCATTCTGTTAGGTAGTTTGAAACAGCTCATAGCTTGATACTTAACATTAGTGTGTATGAGGATGTGATGGTTTATCCCTGGCTGGAAGCCAGGTGCCTGCTAAAGCTATTCTATCATTCCCCTCCTCACCTGGACGGGGGAGACAAAACATAATGAAAGGGTTGTGGGGCAAATTAAGGACAGGAAGAAATCACTCAGCAGTTACTGTCACAGATGAAACAGACTCAGCTTGGGAAAATTGATTTAAATTTATTATCAATGAAATCAGAGTAGGGTAATGAGAAATAAACCCCTCTCTCACTGCCCTTCCTTCTTTCCCGGGCTTAACTTTGTTCCTGATTTTCTCTACGTCCTCTCACCCTGAGAGGCACAGGAGGATAGGGAATGGGAGCTGTGGTCAGTTCATCATATACTGTCTCTGCAGCTCCCTCCTCCTCAGCGGGAGGACTCTTCACACTCTTCCCCTGCTCCATGGGGAGCCCCATGGTCCCTGCCATGGGGGACAGTCCTCCATGAACTTTTCCAGTGTGAGTCCCCCCCACGGGCTGCAGTTCTTCACAAACTGCTTCATTGTGGATCCCTTCTACCCGGTGCAATCGTGCAGGAGCAGATTGCTACCAAATGGGTCCCTCATAGTTAGTCCTGCTAGCAAAGCTGTTCCAGCCTGGGCTCCTCTCTCCACATGGCCACAAGTCCCACCAGGAGCCTGCTCCAGCGTGGGCTTCCTGCAGCAACACAGTCTCCTTTGGACATCCACTTGCTCTGGTGTGGGGTCCTCCATGGGCTGCAGGGGGACAGCCTGACTCACCGTGGTCTTCACCACAGACTGCAGAAGAATCTCTGCTCTGGCACCTGAAGTGTTTCCTCCCCTTCCTTCTTCACTGACCTTGGTGTTTGCAGAGCTGTTCCTCTCACATGTTCTCACTCCCCTCTTCAGCTGCAATTGCACAGTTTTGTTCCCCCCCTTCTTAACTCTCTTAAGGTGCTACCACCATTGCTGATGGGCTCAGCCTTGTCCAGCAGTGGGTCTGGTTTGGAGCCGGCTGTCATTGTCCCCGTTGGAAAAGGGGAAAGCTTCTACCAGCATCTCACAGGATCCACACCTGGAACTCCCCTTCTGCCAAAAGCTGGCCATGCAAACCCAATGCATAGGCCTGCAGATGGCTTATTCAAGAACAGATATTCATCTTGGAGATGAAAGTGAAAGGTGGTGCAAGTAGGATGCTAATTTCACTTCATGTTGGTTTTCCAGAATGCATTCCCAATAACTGTAAATCTCAGTGAAATAAAACTGCTCATTTTCCCTGGAGTTGAGGACTGGAAAAGTATGAGGGCTTCAGGTCCAAGGCAGTTCATTGGTTGGTTTACCTGGAAATAAAAGATCAGAAAGCTTCCAGTCTCTCAGCAATTTATTACTTTGCCAAGTACGTTGGCAGGAAAGACCGTGGAGTACAAAAGATGTCTGGAAAGCACTTTTTTTTTCTGGTAACCTGCCTGACTTTTAACCTTGAAGTTAATCAAAGTTGACAATTCTCCATAAGGCACTTTGATTTAAGAAACCAAAGCTGTAGAATATCTAATTGAAATTTTTCAGAACCGTGGTAACTGCCAAGGAACACAGAAAATCTCATTTCCATATGGTTAATTGCACTTACCTTTGTTTGAGAATTCTGATGTACAAGCTGAAGTGAATAATCAGTTCATCCTAAAGTCCCATTGCCCTTTTCCAAGGATGAGAAATTCTAGGACTCAGAAGCATAATGAGCAGATACAGTATACAGGTACGAGTTCTAAAAATCAGGCATAAAAGTGAGCCTTTCACAGGCAAGGGAGTTATGAAACTAAATGTAGGTGCACTTTTTTCTTTACCATGTTCCATATGAATTTTACAGAATTTGTTAAAAATGGGTGGTTGGCTACTGCCTAGCTCTTTTTCTACACCACAGTTTTGAATGTGAGAAGAACAGCATAATCTACCATGGTACCACAGTGGATTGTGTAAGGAAATAGGAAAGTAAATTCTCTGAGTCAAGGCAGAATTTAGTTTGTATGTACTGCCCATGGATTACAGAGTCAAATCATATGAGTGCTGAAGAGGAAAGTAGTTGTTCAGGTTGATCCAAGGCTGCTCATTTTATGAGAAAAGAAATTTTACTAAGCAATCCTGACTAAGCTGTCCTGGAACACTCTTAGGAATGAGATGGAGTGATTTAGCAGAAATATATTTGAGTCAAAAAGGCAGCTCTTTGCCTGAATCTTTCCTAACTAATCAGAATGCTTGCAAGTGAGCTGGAAGATTGTACATGAGAAGCTTGGCTATGTAGGATTTTATCAGCTATAGCAACTGAAAAAGACAAGAAAAGTGGAACCAACACTCTTTCCCCTGTCTTTCACCTCAGATTTTTTATGAGGTGGAGGGATGAGAGCAAGGCCAGTTTGGCTCACTTAACTCTCCCAAGCTCCAGTTTCTCAGGTCTAGATAATAAATTAAAAAGGATGATGGCTTTTTGTGTGAAAGCTTGTTTTCTGCCTGTTTTTAGCTTTGTATTTTTTCCCATTAGATTCCTTACAAGATTTAAAAAAAACTACCAAGCCACTCCTCCAGATTTCTTCCGCCTAACAGAGTCTGTCTACATGTTAGCTCAGGTATAAAATAAAACCTCTAGTATACATGTGAAGAATTTGTCAAACTTGCTCAAACTCACTTTGCTTTAATGAATAGCACTTTCCAGTTTTAATATGTGACTGATCTGTTATATAACTAAAATGTGTGTGACCATGGGCACCCAATGAATTCAGTCTTTACCATCTCCTCACAAGCTCTCTTCTTCCCTTTTCTTATTAGATATAAAGTAGCAACTTCCAAGGCTGTTTTCCCCATAATTCTTTGATGACTAGGCTGCTAGTTTTGGCCCCAGAATAAATACTGAAATTTGAAATAAGATTCTTGATGTCAGTAAGTTACTATTTGTAAATCAGGTTGAATTACCTCTGTCAGCTGCATTTGTACAGCTCTTTCACTTCTCAGTATTTTGTCATATATGGCGTCTACAAAAATTGCCTCCATTTAAACAACCTTTAATGGTTACTGGTAGCATAACACTTGGACAACAGTCTCAAGTCTGAGAAGATGTCAAAGCTGAGTCTTTAATAAATAACCCTAAAATCTACCTAGCCTAAAGAACAAAGGACTAGGAGCAAAGAACATACACTTTGATTTTACTGCCCTAGCATTTATCATGCAATGTATCATATGGAGTGGCACTGAGTTATAGCAAAACACTGCTCTCCAGTCCTCACTTGTCACTTATATATATAAGTGTTGTTTGTCACTTATACTGAAGACAAACAAGGTCTTCTTTTTTATTCTCTTTAAAACTTGAAATTGCTTAAAGGTGTCCTAAAGGATGTGGGACAGAGCCCTCTGAGGAATCACTTGGGAGGCATTAGTCTCTGATCAAGTACAAGGCTACACAGAGCCTCTGGAACATGATTCCATGGTAATAAAAAAGAAAATGTTCGTGTTTGCAAAATGGAGCAATTAGAACTGATTTCCCCAGTGACCTGCAGCCTATAAACACAGTAACACATTTTGAAGATAAAGATTCAAGTCTGAGAGTTGCTTCTGGAGGCAGAGACATCAGCTATCCTAACAACAATCTCTCCAGGGGCCTTGAAGGCTTTTCCAGGCTGGGGGAAATGAGCAGGGAGAGGAAGGGTTGCTGGCATATATAAGTGAGGTCTGAAGCAGGATGGGGGTGTCCTTTCAAAAAACATGAACCCAACATCTCAGTCCATCTTTTATAAGTTTAGTGCAACACAAAAAGTGTGGCATTAAGGTATTTTCCTTGTAGTACTAGCAGCACCTTATGGGTTCTGATGCAACGAGCACTGTCAGGTTTCACTCTGAGATGTTTCTGTTCTGAGATGTTATTCTCCCTACCTGGAGGTAATTTTGGCAAAGGTCTGGGGAAAGTGCACATTCAAGTGGTGCTACTTTGATAGATATCACTGACAGGATGGGAAGAACATCATTTAAGAATGGTAATTCTGATTGGTATTTTGGGGCAGTGAACATGAGAATATTGCATTTCTGAAGGCCTGGTTCATCTGCCTGAAGCTTGAGGTGGAGTCAGCAGTGAACTCCAGCTGATTAATGAACACACTGCTAAGGATGAAAACTTGCTTGCTAGCTTTACGAAAGGGTGTTTTCTCCCAGCCTTTCTTTATAAGGATTTTAATTACCTTAAGAAACAGGTATGATGATATAGTAATAATACAACAAATAGGAAAATAATGTATAAACCCTGGGGCTGGGAGAGATAAGATTTTGTGCATATGTGTGAATATGTATTTTGAGAATGAAAATTCACAAGGGTGTTCAGATACCTAAAAGCATGCTGGAAATGCTTTCCTGGCTCTTGGACTTGTATTAATTATTGGGTCTATATGTTTATATTTGAAATATTAAGTCAGAAGGTTTTAATTCCAGTATTTTTCAAGTGAAATTAATTTACTGATTCAGAAGACAGGGAGGAGAAGAATGAAAAGATGAGTGAGAGAAGGTACATGAGCCAGATGTGTTATTTGGTCTACATCTTCATAGGAAGTACCTTTGATATCCGCAGTTGAAAAGTGGATAAAGTATTTGAGATCTGTGTGTAACTGCTATGTGTGACACAGTTGCTTCATGTTTTCGTCACCATATTATACTAGGAAGCCAATTCGTAAGATGTGTTGATGTTAATAATCATGTTTGCCAGAATCAACCCATTGTGACTAGGCCTGCAACCAAAGTGCTAGAGCAAGCACCCATGCATGTAATGACTTCCTACGATGTCAGACCACCTAAAACAAAGAGTCTATCCAACCATCATTCAAGTGGGAGCTGGCAAAGATGATGGGCTGAGATGCTCTCTTCAAACTCGCTGAGACAAAACTGCAGTCTTTGTTTCAGTTAAAGGCGACAGAATAACCCGCAGTGCTTTGCTGCTAAGCAAAAGTGCTAATCTGTGCAAAAGCGCGTCAGGCAAGTCAAGTTAGTCCTGTCAGAATGTCCAAGTGTTGCTACTGTACAGTGCCTGTGATTACACAGAGCTCCCTGTGACCTGTGCTTCAGTCATAGAAAATTTTGTGAGATTTTTCTCTGGGAGATACTGCGCTATCTTAAGCAGCAAACCTTCCCAGCACATTCATCAGATTATGTAGAGTGACTGATCCAGGAAGAGGGCAGGTGAAGAAATGATTCTGCCTTACTTCATTTTACTACGTGCAATTCAGGTCAGAAAAAGTAATGGGTTTTTTCCCACACAAGTGTATGCTTACTTCCACAGCGTCATGGAAATTGGTAGTTACGAAAGCCAACTATCTACTACTTCTTCCTTTCTTCATTCCTCAGAATTTAATTCCACCTTGAATACCACAAAAGTTTTAGCAAGTGTTGAGTGCCAGAAACTCTACCAAGAATGCCAGAGCATAGAAGGAAAGTATTTCCACTGAGTTAAATTAATTGGAAATGGAATGTGTGGTTAGAATCATATCTAACACCCTCTGATAACATAAAAAAAAATCCTTCAAGTAGGGATATGATTAAAGAGATGACAGGAAAATCAAGTAAGACAATTTGTTGCTAATGAAGTTTTAAAATTAGATGGAATCTAATTAGTCTCTCATGAAATAAAAGGTGATGAATTACATGTTCTTCTTAACTGTTGTGTTAGAAACAGTTACAGGTCAGGAGAGATGTTTTCTGTTTTGTCCTGCAGCAGTAATAACCTTTTTCATAATCAAGAACAAAACCTAACTAGTCTCTTTGGTAATCATAATTTTTTTTGCAATATTGTCAAGGTACTTGACTTGGCACATCCATTTCAATATTTTATAATGTGTTGACCTTTCTCTCCAAGGAATTTGAAACCTGATTTTTTTCTTCTCAGTTATAATACATCTTTCAGAATAAGCAGTACTTGCAAGTTGTTTGGATGAACCTTTTGTTCTGTGCTTGCTTGGTCTTTCTCTAAAATGAAGATCCAGCTTCTACAGGAATACAGATCCGTAATAATAATGGATTCTTTTTTTTTTCTCCAGTGTTATGAAGATTCATGGTAGATCCTTTTAAACTGAAGCAGTGTTACCAGAGCTAAGTGTCTTTGGCTCAGTTCCAGCAGCTTAACTCCCTGCTAAAGCTGCTCAGCTGATAAAACTAGTTATTACTCTGCTCTGTTCTAGTGAGTGCCACCAGATTAAATATTCAGTGGAAACTCAGTAGCATTCTTACAGCTTTGCTGACCTGAGAGACTGCAGGCTGGTGTCAGCCTGCTCTGCCTGCAGACTGTACCACGAGGATGTCAGCCAGCTCTAATCTAAACTGCACATGGATGTGATGCCCTGGTATTGAGCCTGAGCTGCTAGGTCCACGCAAGGTTTATAATCTCTAGCTGTGCTGTCACCATGGCTTTGCTCATCCTAGAGAAAAGAAGGTTAAGGAGGGGTGGATTTAAGCGCAGTTGTCAGTGATCTAAGGGGTTATAGTGAAGACAGACTCTTCTTGGAAGTATACGATGAAAGGACAAGGGTCAGTGAACACACGCTGAAGCAGAGAACAAGAGAAATGCCAGTTGGATGTTAAGGGAAATAATTACTCACTGTAAAAGAGGTGCAGCACTGAAAGAGGTTGAGCAGAAGATCCTTGGAATCTCCACCCTTGGAAGCATTCAAAGCTCAACTAGATGAGGTGTGAACAGCCTGCTCTAACTTTGGTGGTAAACTTAAGTTCAAAAAATTAACTTGGTTGCAAAAAGGTGCTCTGTGTAGAGAGTATTTCATAACTGTCTCCTATGCAGGGAGGGGGTTTGGGTTTTCCTAAATGAGTTGCTGGGCTTAGTTAGGAAGGGAAAGTCTAAGTTTTGCTTTAAAATGACAAAACCACTCAACATTTCCAGGACTTTTTCAAAATCATCAGTTCCATTGCAGAGTTTTATGTAACATAATGAATTCTCTTAAAAAGCTGAGATATTCACTGTTTCTTATTAATCCACAGAGGTTTCTGGGATGAGTAGAACAATTATGCCAGTCTCGAATCCCTTATATATGTGAGAAAGACTTGAATTCAGCAGTATTTGACTGAATAACTTCCAGTCTTAGTTGAATTTTTCTTTTCAGAGGGTGGTATCAATTCTTCACACTTTCCATTCTTTCATCAAAAGAAGTATCAAAATGGAGGTTATTTCTATTCTTTTCATTTTGACTCTGTCTGGCTCAAGAATGACCATCTTTAGGAAAAATGACAGAGAAATAATTTCAGATTTTTTTTTCTACAGTCACAGTAGGAAAAAAGGCGTGGAGAAAAGATCCTTGTATGTATCCTCTCATCCAACAAGTGCAGTGCCTGGTTGTCCAGAGCTGAATGCCTGTTCTAACAGACTGGAATGACTACCGTGACTCTTTAAAATTACAGTGAGCCTTTTAGTATTTGAGATCATGAAACAAATACTTGTTTTCTTCACTCTGTCTCCTTGTAGGGCTGCAACTCATGCAGCAACTCAAGAATCAACTATGGTTCTTACTGGAACAATGCTTGTACACACTGCTTTCCTCCTGACTTTCAAGCTTAATAAGAATGCTCACATTATAACTCATCTCTGTGAAGTAATTATGCATAATTGCATAATTACCCGTTACAGCTGTTTGACTTACTGGCACTTAAATTAATTAAACTAATTTGATGCACAACCACAAGTTAATTTAAAACAAGGAAACCATACAATGATCCCTCTTGAGGGTGTCTACACAGGGAGTGATAATGTGGTTGAACAGAAAGTGAAATGTGGAGCTTTCTTGAACCTTCTACACAGTTTACTTTTAACCAGTGATGAGACACACAATTAAAGAATAAAATCCTAACCAAAACAAAATACAAGGCTCCGGAATGAAAATAGTCTCCCTCAGGAATACTTGCCACTCTCCAAGTAGTAAGAAATAAAATTTCTTGCAGGCAAATAATTATACATTTGTTTATTATAAACATTTCTCAGTGGTGTCCAAAGCTAAACTTGGATTTAGCTCAGTACCTGCTGGTATATTTTATTTTCCTCTAGATTAAAATTCAGCATTTGAGTCTTGTGCTCAGTCAATGATTCTGATATGCAAATGCAGTTAATGGATTGAGTTTTTGCTCATACAGCTAACACCCAAATCATATGAAAAGGAATAAGTTTCAGAATATGAACTACAATAAAGAAAACTGAAGGATTAACATAATGAATAGCAAACAGAATGCTGTCTTTAAATCTATGCTTTTGGAGGCATTCATAATCCTACAATTACTTTACTTAAAAGAATGTACCACTTAGTTTTGACTCAGAAAAGCACTATTTACGTACTTACCTTCTTCATTTGGAATATGGTCTATGCATCTCTTCAAACAAAAATGTCAAAAGCCACTCCTGCTGCAACAGATGAACAAAACCTTCATTCTGTTTTCCTCTCAGTCTTTTTGTGCTATGGAATTATATGACTATAATAGAGGTTCTGTTTACTGTGATGCATTTTACTTGTAGTAGGGATAAGAAGAGAAGGATGTGTCTGCTTTGTACTCTGAAAATCTGAAAAAATTCCCGGTAGTGAATAATGTTGGAAGTCTAAATACTTTTCTATGGAGGATAAAGCTTTTCTGTGTTTCTGTAGACTTTTGCTCTCTGGAGTTGAGTCTGGTACAGGTTATCGCTTCATGCATTGAGGAAACAGGTTTCCTGGGTAGAATTCTCTTCTTTGAGAAACCTGTGCAAGAGAAACAGAAGCATTTGAGTTCCTTGGGGCAGAAACTCTATCACCTGTAGTAATATTTTCTTTTTTTTACAAGCAACAGCTCAAAGAATTCACTTAAAAAGTAAGAAAAAATATAGATGTCCTTGAGACTGAAGCTGCTCATGCAAATTGAGAGTTGCTTGGAGAAGACACTACCCACAGGAAAGAGGAGTCACCTCCTATTTTATGATTCTTATGTCTTATTTTGTAATAATTTATGTTGTTTTTTTTTTTTTTTCTTCTCTTAGAACTTCTTTTTAAGGAATTGACTGATAACCACCAGAGGGTCTATTAATCTAGTAAGACATTACAGTGTGTAATAATGCATGCAGTGCTTTTCTCTCAAGGTTTTACCCTTCTCCAAGTTTTCTTTCACTCTTCCTGAGGGGTAATTTGAGGAACTGTGCTACATTTGTGTGCCCCAGATAACCAGAAGGTTTTGGTGTTTCTTTTGGTGGCACAAATTATTTTAATAGAGTGTTTCAATCTGCTGTTTAACCCTGAGAAATTATAAGATGCATATCAATGCCTTTTGGGGCTTAAGTGGCTAATGCTCTATAAATGAGATTTTTTATTAGCTAGGTGCTGACAGTGAAGTTTGTGGGGGTTTTCAGTGTATTTGAAAAATCAACAGAATAGTTCTAAAGCATCACAATTTAAGGCTGCTAAGAAAGCAAAAAGAGGCAGCACTCCTGACCTCTGGAAAAGATAATCAGCAAATGAGAATAGCACAATCATTTTACTTTGTGCAACAAAAGAAACCAGAGGAGTAAGATTCAAAGTGTTTCAGTGAGTTTGGATGAGTCAATATTTTTTTCTTTCCATGCTGAGGCAGTTGGCTATTACACGTGCTCTATAAGAGAAGATGATGAACAGAGATGAGTATTTATATATAAATTTGTTACTTTGAGTTTCTACCAAAGGCACTCTTCAGTAAGTTACCCAGAAATTTGCTTTTTACTTACCAGTAATGTAAAGGTCCATCTTGCAGTGAGCAGATATGGCTGTTCTAGTTTAGAGCATGAGAATGCCCTCAAATTTTCCAGAGATTAGTATTTTTCTTCTCAGATCCAGGTTTTCATTGTCATGATAATTGAATTGACTAGATATCTCCAAAATTCTAAAATGTGTAAAATCCTATTTCATAAATTATTATACATGCCTGGATTCAAATATATTGAAGTGGATTGCAGACAACAACATAAAAGGGGTTTTTTTTTAAGCAATACTGTAGCTAGAAGATGTTCATCAGAGAGATGTTCATCAATTGCACCTTCTGCCTGAAAAGCAATATTGCTGCAGAAAAGAGAAGAATATCAAGCCAAACTGCTGGTATGATGCATCAAATACTGCAATTCATCTTTTTTGTTGTTGTTGTTTTAACAGTGCTGAGTTTTTCAACTGTGGAAAGCTAGATGTGAGGTCTTTCAGTGGAAGGCTAGTAAAAGTGACATGCTCAGGAGAAAATGTGATTATAAGCTTTAAGGAAAACTGACACAATTTTGACCAGGTTGCAACTTTTCGGTTTTCAATTTGGCCTTTATAAATCATCCAGCTTCTGTTAGACCCTTCAGACTGAACAAATAGATGGAATGCTTTTAATATGTTTTTATATCAAGGATGGGAGTCTCCAGATACAGATCCTAAACTGTTCTTCAGCTCCTTTGCACAGAATGATTGCTGCCAGACTGAGTTCACCCCAGTTTATGGTACAAGTATTATAAATACTTGCACTCCTGCTATCTTGGATTTTAAAATGGAGAATCCTCGTTAATCCTTGCTGCCATTATGGTCTGCTGGTGTATGTCAAAAGAGGCTCAGGCACTAGTTATGTGATTGCTGAGAGATCTAACCACAAAAAAAAGTACCTTGCAGTTACTGACTGCACAGATCCACTCTGGACTGCACTGCAGCTTTCTCATAGCTGAAGGCTGGATATGTGAATCAGCTTACAAAGACTATACTAAGGATGTTCCATGCTGAGAACCTCTAACTATAAGGTTAAAAAGCCTGCTTCTATTGTGCTGATGAGCTCTTTATCTTGATTCTGAGTAGACAGCCAAGAAAGTTCACAAAGGGAATCATGATCTTGTTCTTCCCATACATGAAAGAACAGAGGAGAAAACTACTTTAAACGTAGAAACCGCTTGAGGATGAAAAGAAGAGCTGCATACAAAGGATTAGAGGGTTTCTCTGGTCAAAGGATTTCTTTTGCTGCAAAGCTTTTCTTACTTTAGGAATTAAACACCATACAGGGTGCCAACCTGCTTCTGTACTGATGTACATTCATGCACATTACTGTTTGAATATGTGACCATCATAAGTGTGGAAGAAAAGTTTCCATCAGCTTTGAGAAGTTAACTCTTCTGAAACAGTCAGTGCTTACTTCACACCATGCTATCAGCATGGATTCACCTCAGCTTGGTCACACAATCGCTGCTTCCTTGGCCAACCTCCAGTCCCACCATTAATACGGGTTATTTTATCTGTATGCAATTCCTGCATTAGGAAAAGATAAGCAAATGTCAGAAAGTACAGCACATTGAAGAGCTGTCCAAATGGCATATGGTTATCCAAAATTATCCTCCTCCTGCTGTGTGATTATTGCAAACAAGTTGGTGCAGCCCAGAGAACAACTGATGCTCTCCTGAGAAAATACTGACACCTCAAACCTGTATATCACACCCAAACCTGAAGAAAGAACAACAAAATATGAGATGTTTTGCAAAGCTCTCACAGCAGGTTTTACATCAGAAAGTTCCAGAGCTGGCACAGGTAGGCTTTATAACTCCTCTTTTTACATGTTCTTGATGTTCTTTTCTGGGAGACATCAGAGATTTGATTGGATTTTACAGTACTCTGGTGCTGCTCCAGAAGCTAAAACAGAGTTTGGATCACCATCCATTGGAAACCCATAAAGGTAATAAGCACTCAAATGCCAATGTCTTAAGCCAAGACCAAGTGTTTCAGCATCATTAACATTATATTATTGAACAAATGCTATTGGCAGATCATCTGCAAATCTAATATAAACTTCTCCATAAAGTATTCGGGGCTGGATTTTTAAAACTTGAGCTCCCTAGAAATTTGTGTGGGTTATAGAGGGTTGCATTGTTAAAGCAGCACAAAAATTATTTCAAGCCCTGCCACTTACACTGATTTTAATAGCAATCATACCATTCATCCCATGATACAATAACAAAATGTTTTACACAGTTGGCTCATGATTTTGACTATGCAGGGCATTTTCCAGATCACTGGGCAAAGGCTAGTACAGTTCCAGTTATGGTTGCTCCTTTCCATGCAGTTAAGTTTAACAATACACACTGAAGTTAATTAGCACTAAAGCATCAGTTTAATCTCAGTAAAGCCCTTATTAGCAGTGCATTCCCATATAAACTAGAAATGTCCTCCTTGTCATTAAATGTCACATTACTGGTATTCTTTTATATTTTTCCTTAAATGATGTGGAACACATTGTCTTAATGAGACTATAATTAGCCATTGAATTCAAGTTTTCATACTGAGAATGAATATTTTCTACCAATGTGTAACTCTCTACTGTTTCACCAACACAGAAGTCTTTTTTGCTTCAGAAACTACTAACAACCGGCTTGAAAAATGCACTTTCTTTGTCTTTCTGTGAGTGACATATTTACTTCTTAAAGCACTCCCTTATGGATATAATGTTTAAGCATGAGAATCATTCCAATAAAGTCATTACCTAAATTAGCACGTGCTCAAGTGTTTGCCTGAATGTAATTTCAATTAAGAGAGCATTATATATAGGAGTTATATATGTATATATAAAATTGTCAACACATATGCAGTGAGGGTACTCTCCTGGTTGGCATCAGTTCTAGCAAAGAGGGAGATGAAGTGAACGAACCTTTTTTTTCTTTTTCACATGTGAAACTCTTGAAATTCACAAATTTCTTGAAAATTAAATACCTTTAGTTACTCCAGAGTAAAATCCACTTATACCTATCATCTTTAAGTTTTACATGAACCTGAGTATTGAGGATAACGTTCTGGTCTTCTTAGAAGTAATAGGAGATAGACCAGTGACTTCAAAAGGGCTAGTATCTCACCTGTATTACACACATCCATGTGTGTAACATATAACACGTCTTGTTCAAACACAAAGAACTCTGTGCTTCAATATTTAATGCACTGAAAATAGGCTTCAGGAATAGCATATTACAATTGAAATGAGTCTGACATTTTAGTCCTATCCGCAGAAGAAATTTACTTATAGAATAAGAAAATCCTGAGTTTTCACGTTTTTATACATAGTTTTATAAATAATAAAACCAGTTTTTCTCATATTTGCAGATATACTGTGAGCATGTGTTTCTTGTGAGATTCTTTGGTATGTATAGATATTTGTGGATATGTTTTTCTGTGAGGTCCTACTCCTGAAGTTTTAATATATTACCAAAAATACTTTTCCCCTTAAAAATGCCTTCAAGCTCCAGCTGTCATGTGTGCCTATTGGCAGGCATTTCTTTTGTTATGCCCACCAACTGTAACAGGCTTATTTGTGGATTAGCTATGTCTCAGCTGTAAAATTAATTCAGGAGCACAGCCTGCTGTTCCAAATGAAACTGCAACAGAAGGAAATGTTGTTTCCTTGGGTTTGTCTTTTAAAGATTTGTATAATTGGTTAATGCTGTTTTGTCTTTTTGGTTTTTTGGAGACAATTAATCAATACTTTGTCATGTGTAACTTTTATTTTCTATTTTCAGCACATTGCGGTATACAAACAGCAAAGTCAGATGATCGTGTCCTCTAGTATGCAAGGAACCAGAGAGCCCTAATTAACTGATCTTATTGTGTAGCAGATTTAGCAATTAATTTTAAGTTACAGACCCATGAACCGAAGACTTCAGTTTTCAGCTTTCTGGATTTTTAAAAATTTAAATCAGTTTTTGCAGAATAAATGTATATTTTCACTTTTTTTCTGCTCTCAGTAAAATAGAAGACAGATGGCTCGATGCCTAAAGCCCTGCTTTGGCACTCAGGTGCTGCAGGCTCAGTTCTCTGCCCAGCCTTTCTGCCTGAAAGGTGTGGACACCCCACAAGGTGTGGGGAGACGGTTGAGAATTCCTGTATGGATCGTTTCTTAATGCACCAGATATAACCTTTAGACACACTGAATCTGCCCCTAGTTTGTCAGGTATTGCTCCTGGTTGGACAAAAATAACTCCCCGCCCAAAGCAGTGAGGGACCTGTGGACTGTAACAGACTGTGGAGGCACCCACAGCCCATTTCAGTGCAGAATCGAAGACATGAGCTTTAAGCACTTTGGGCTTGCCTAGTTGAACATTTTGGTGCTCTGCAGACACCACTAGGCTCAAACAGTGTCCTGTGGCAGTAGTGAGGGTGGCCTGTCCTGTCTGCAGGGTGATACGGCGAGTCCTGTGTGTGCACAGGGGTTTGCCTTCAGCCTGCACAACAAAGCGTGGTGACAGGTAGCAAATGCTTTCTTCTTGCTGAAATAATGGAAAGCTATGCTATTAACACATACAGGACTGACTTTTGCCTCTGTAGCCAGAGCCAATTCAGTGCAGAATAACAGGAGCTCAAGTCTTTAAATGGCTGACGATTACCACTGGGTAAACTGCTTCCTTCCTTTTCCTTCTGTCAGTGCTCAAGCCAGCTTCTCAAGCAAGTCTTAAGGAAAATGAAAGGCAAGTGCTTTGCAAAGGAAAGTGGCTGCACTATGAAGGTTCTTTCTCTTTATTATGACAGGGATTATTTTTACATACATAGAAGCCAAATGTGTGATACTTGCCTTCAGAGGCACTTCCTCACCTATCAAATAAGTTTTCCCTTGCCTAGCTAACAAGTGTTGTACTTTTCTTATTATTTCTCCTCCATTTGTCATATACCTTGTACTAGAGTAGAGGACCTGCACCAGCACACTCCTGGAGTGAAGCTCCCCACCTAACTAGTTCCCTGTTGTGATGTGGCAAGATCCTTCTCGGCATATAGGCTCTTTGGCTTGATCCAAAATGTATCATTTTTGGAAAAGCTGCCCTCACTTTTGACCAATCCAGCCCAGCTACCTTTATGCCTGCGTGGCCTTGAACAGTAATCTTCATTAGGAATAATCTACATTGCTTCTCCCTGCTATTCTATAAAAAGAAAGAACCGCTGCATAGATATGCCTTCTTTCTATGCCTTCTTTCACTGAGTTGCTACAAATAATCACTTGAAGCAAACAGGTGAACTTCTAGATTGTCTTCCAGAGCCAGTTCAGATTAAGTACAGAAAAAGGTTAGGTGCTAAAGAGAGTTTATGGACAGTCTCAAGTATGTGCAAGGAGACACAGCCATCTGATAGAGCTTGGGAGGTGGAGGATAATTACACAGACAGAGGGGACACTCAAAACTCTTCATGCTTCATGAGGCATCAATTGAGAGAGGACAGAGGGGAGTGGAAGAAGAAGAAGAGGGAATTCCAGTAGGAACCAAAGGAGTGGAATGAGCTGCAGTGTTTAGCTTCTTATAAAATTGAAAAAAGTGCATGGCTGTCCAGGTGGAAATTTAATGGAAGCTATTAACTTCCAACTTAAAAATCTTCATGGTAAAGCCAAAGTATGAGCTAAACTTCCTATCCTTGTTATTTTGTGCCATCTTGCAATTTCCTCTTAGATGGCATTTTTTCCCAATCTCCTCATGTTCAACCAGGGTACATTTAACACTGTGAGTCAATAAAATGAAGACATACTCTTACCCTAGTTGAGCTTCTTGATACTCAAGTGAATTCCAGTCCCCTGGGTTGCAGCAATTATGTAATGATCATTGGCAATAAGGTTCAAGGTAATTTAACAACAGCACAAGGCACTCTGAGGTGAGTTATTAAAACCAACCATCTTATCAGGTGCTCATTAAGTGTAAGTGATAATAATTTTGGCAATTATACATGTAGCCCAAGAGACTTGACTGGGTCTCACTTGCAGAGAAAGAAGATGAAAAGTCCTAAAGCTTCCACACACATGTATTCACATACACTTTATGTAAAATAAACCATTGAAAATTGATTTATACTCTAAAATCTCCCTCAAGCCCGGACCCAAGACTTTAAATCACCTTCAAGAAAAAAAAAAACTTCACTTTATGTGACTAGCATTGAAAAAATGGGAAACTGTTGCCTATCATAAAGGCCTGAATTTCTGTTCTCAGTATGAGGACTCTGTTGACATGGCTATGTCTGCCAGGAGTGGAGACAACTGTGGCTTCTGCCTACAGCACTCAGGCTGGATGGTGTTGGACCAAGCCCTAGATTTGTATCAGCTAGCCACTAAAATACCTTTGCCCTTGCCCGTTGTACAGTGCCCATAGTAAGGCTTAGCTGCTTGTAGATCTTGGAGAGGTAGAAGAGCTAAATGGGTGAAAAATCTTTTTTTCCTGCAAATACGGCATCTTCCCAACATGACTGTGTTGGCACAGCTAAACCACGAGTATCTCCGTAACAGAGATGTAAAAATGGCTCAAACCAGAGAAATTTGGACATGTGTCAAAATTTATGTTATGACCTTAGTTTTAACTATGTGTAGGTGGAAGAAAAATACATTTCGTAGGCTTCTACACTTTTTAGATAAAGCTCTGAATTATGCTAACAGAGAGTTCCTCTTCCTCAAAAGAATGAAGCTTTTCTTCTGCCAATCTGACATGATTATTTCTTTAAATAACAATTGTCTCCACGGTGATGGGCTTTGTAAATTTAATATGTAATATTTCTGAGATACATTCCATAAATTGCTGATTCAAGTGTCCAGGATATAATAATTTTGCTGCCAACAACAAATTGACAAAGGATGACAAATAAAAATGTAAAACTATGCAACAATTCTTCTGTCTTTCATTGCAAAAATATGCAATTCATCTCTTTGATTCCCATTCAGCTTTTGATAACTGCAGCTAGGAGCATAATTTAGATCCAGGAATTTTTTGGTAAGATTATGCACGGTGTATCAAAGAGAAGCTATGACTCTAGAAAGTAATTTAAGACAGTCAAGTTTGATGGTTTCAAACTTTATTTTGAAAGCACTTTAACTGCACAGTATTAGTGCAAGCCATTCAGGTTAGCACAATGGCTCTGTCTTGGGTCACTGAAAAGCTGGGAGACAAAAACATTTCACTGTATCTGAAGGACTTATTTTACTTCTTTTCAGATGTTTCCTTTCTCTGTCTTCTTTGCAAAGAGCATGAGAAGCATTTTTAAGAGTAGAATCTCATTTCTGTAACTCTTCCAGTTACAACCCTGAAATATTTCAGTCGTTCAATAGAGATAATTTCATGCAGAACTGGGCATGACCTGTTCCTGGCCAGTCTGTTTTCTGGCATACGCGACAAAAATCATGTCAGTTTTAAGATCAACTGCTGTTCCTGCTTTGACCTGCTCAAAGGACTCTTCCAGGAGATATGGAGATGTCTCCATCCAAAAAGTAGGAAAAATTCAGAATGCATCTTCCAGAGGTGCAGCAGGATCATATATTACTGTCATACTGCTTCAGGAACTGCAGCACTTATCCCATGCCTACCAGAGGAAATCCACAGAAGCAAAGATAATAGGAAACATCTTATTTCATTTTTCAGTCACTGGAATCAACTTCTAACACCGTGCAGGTAGTCTGGCAGAATTCCGTGACCAATAACATTTTGAACAGAAGTTCTTGAAATGAAGAATTAGCTGCATTAATGAATTTCATTGCACCTTTCTGGTTTGAGACAAATCTACCAATGTTATCTACGAATGAGCTACTGTCAAAGGTAAATATATGCTAATTTCTATTATAAAAATAATTACTGAACTACAAGTTTTTTGTTTCCACATAAAATATGATTAGACTAGGAGTTTATCTTTTCTTACTGCAACAGTATTTGCCCCTTCCCCTCCATCATCTTGTGTCAACAACATAATTCTCATGAGAAAGGACTGGTTGCACAAATTAAGAAATGGACAGAAATGCAAAGCTTTTACTTTGGTGCCATGTCCTCCATTAAAGAAAATTATAAGTAACTTTTAGTATAGACATTGTCCTGCAGTAAACTAATTTAATGGACCTTCTTGGTAGCTATAAATCATCAAATGTCACACTGTAGGTTTGCAGTTTTATAAAAATGTGTTTGCATGTATATATACAGATCAGCCTAGACTGTCAATTTGAAAATTGCAGTGATTCAAATATTCCATATAAACTAGTACAGACTTCATTGCTTTTATTAGACATCCGTTTTAAGTGCTCTGGTCATCGATACAAACTGTGCTCACTTGTAGAAAAATATGCAATATAATACCTTACCAATTAGCATAGGCACAATTGCTCATGAGACTCTACATATAGTTTAACATTTTTGTCACTCTTTTCTGCTACAGTACCCCATGGATTATCAGGAGAAAGATTTAATCTGTCATAAGATTGTCCAGGAACAAAATACAAATGGTGAAGTAAGCCCTCAGTGTGTGAATTTCTCCCTGCTCATAGTTCAGTTCACTTTTGGTGCAAGTAGCAAGCTGGATTTTCTCTAAATGAAATTGATTTTTTTATATTAAACAACATTTTTTATATTACAGTGTTCTCTAAAAGTCTTTTTTTTTTTTTTTTATTAACTCCACACTTTCTGTGGGCAGTTGTTCCCTTCTTGATCCATATCAGATGGAGCCTTTACTACCCTCAGCTGTTCTTTGCTTTTCTGTGCCACTCCTCATGTCTCTACTGAAAAGCTGCTAGGAGCCCTGCCTAGGTTACTTCAATCAAAACCAGCTGGGTTTATAGAAACTTCTTTCATTGATTAGATGATTAAAAGGAACTATTTTGGTTATCATGGGTTGGGAATTCACACATTTACTGAATGGGGGAGTAGGGAATAATCTCCAGTAAAGTGCACTGAACAACCAAAGATGAGAGTTTCTTCAGGAAATACATCAGCTAATGATCTGCCAGTCAGCACATCCAGAGGATAATGTTTCAACAGGAGGAAAAACTTCAGGAATTTGGTGACTGCAATATTGAATACATCTACCTGGGAAATAGCCATCTTGTACCACAGGGATTTCAAAGGGAAGTGAATGAAGATTGAAAGGAAGAGGAAGAACATCAGAAAATAAAGGCAAAAGATTATAACAATGGTCTGACCTTGTCCCTGTCCTTGTCCTCTTGAATCTTGAATCTGTGTACATGCCGATCTACTATAATTGTTTTAGGCCATCACATTCCCATCAAAATACCAACAAGCAGAGAGATAAAAGGACAAAGGGAAGCAGTGGGAAGACAGTGAGTTAAAACTCCAGAATTTCATGCTGTTATCCTCCTGAGAGTGGCCAATTGTCCTCTACTGCAGAATAATGGCACCACATAAGGATGCTTAATTCCTCTCACATGCCTAATTTGTAAAGAGATTGGATTATAATTTTTACCCAAAGAAAATTTGTAAGAGGGTTGTTTCCTGTGATTACTCACTCAGATAGCAAAATGGTCACTGAAGTTGCATAATTTTGCTCTTTCCAGGGATAGCTGATATAATGAAATAAAAATGAATAATACATTTTCAGTATGAATTTTCAGACAATGTTCAAACATACCAGAATTTATTACGTCTTTGAAATTTTTTATCCCAATAGTGGCTGGTTATGTAATATTACTCAGCAGACAATTTAGTGTAATGTAGGAATTGCTGATGATATTAAAAATTTAGCTGCAACAATTTTGTAGATTTTCTTTTTTTGTGGTCATAATATTGGAACAGTGAATTAGCTGCAGCTGCAATGAATAGGGATTGCTGTATAGTAAGCATTTAGCTTTAAATGGAAAGTCAAGAGACAGGTAGGTAGCATTTATGGTAGAACACTGCCTAATTTCAAAGAAATTATTTGGTGTGTTAGAATGACATCTAGTGACTAGTTCAGGTTCTAATGCTGAGTTATAAAAATAGAAACAAAAAACTAATTTAATCTTCTGATTCTTTCTTTGCTGCCCCCTAATGAAAGACATAAATATAATGAACTGAAAATCATATCCAGAGACAATAAAATTTGAAAGAAAATCAAACTAAATTAGGGTTAGAGGCAAACAGTGCATTAGTCTAAGGGGAAAAAGCAATAAAAAGACTTCAGGTTTCTGAGATTCTGGGAATTCAAAATTATGAGTGCATCCCACTCTTCAATATTAATTTATTCTTCAGGAAATAATCTATAATTTATTTTTTATATGGAACATATTGACTGAAAAATTTGTTAAAAGCCTCTTAAAATAGATTCCTGATCAGAAATGAAAATTTACCAGTGTAGTGAAAACATGGTTTGACAGAGGCCCAAAGCATCCCTGTGGAATGATAATCAGCAGCCCTCTTCCATTCCTGCTACTGACTCACAGAGCAGGGTGTAGCAGTGAAAGAGGTTAAAAGGTATCCTTTAATATCAATAGGACAAAGTCTGTATTTGGCAAATCCTAACAAGATGCAAACATTTTTTTTTCCATGTCTAATGCTACAACTGCAACATCTTAAGCATGGCAGTTTGAGAGACAAATGGGATGGTAGTGACATAAAAAGAAATTTCTATCTCTACGACAAAAAGTAATTTTTAATCTGATTGTTGACTTAAATTATTTTCATCAAGTATATAATTTCATACATACCTGAATAAGATTGAACTGTGCTTCTTTTACTAAAAATGGCAAGAACATTCATTAGATTAAGATTGTTTTCCAGTCATTTTTCTTTCTCTGAATACACATCAGACTAATGTTCCTAAATAAGGAGAATGCTCCCTATCCCTATGTAGGATAGGACACCTGCACAGAGCCAAAGAGCATTCCTCTAACACTAAGCTTCATTTCAAAAGGAAAGCTGACTCACTGTGAGAATACAGTGTACATAGAATCGTTACGCAAGTATCTTCCTGAAACAGAGAGTTGAAACAATAGTGGTGAAGTACAAATGTCACTCAGGATGCTCTAAAGATCACTGTGAAGTATTTTTGTGTCCATGGAGATCCAAAGGAAAGAATATATGGGAGAGGTGGCATTTTATGATTTACAGAGTACTTGTGCCATCACAAAAATGTCTTGGGGATAAATTTATAATGTATAGGAAAATATGCTGAAGTTATACAAGACTATGAGAATAGGTTTTGTATTCCTCAGATAGTTTATCATAATTTAAGGTAATGTTATACTAGGCCTCAAACTTTGAAGCACTCAACTATACAGTTACACCTGATGGTGCTAAATTAACTAAAGTTTAGTATTTTGCCCTGAAATCGGTAAACTCTATAGCATCCAGGTTTTACCTGGGATCTTCCTTAGTGGGTAAAATATGTTTTTTGCTCTGGATCTTCCCAGCCTTTTGATAATGCATCATTACTCTTGTCCTGTGATAAATCTCAACCTCTTTATTATTTGTTTAACACGTGGAGATATTAATAATTTCTACAGTGGTTTTGGTATCGGTGTTCCTAAAGCTTTGGATCTGGCGTGGCTCAGGGATCAAGACCACCACCACTATCTTCTGTTCTCAGCACTTTCTGGTTAGATTTATCCAGGAACACTTTGTGGAACCCAACCATGCAAAAGCCTTGGAGAAACATTCAGTTTCTGAATCCTATTTTGTGTCAAGATCCTAGCTACTTGGCACTGGAAAGGCTTGGATGTTTTGGGGCATCCTCAGGAAAACTTGATCAAGCATCCAGTGACCTTCACAGTGCAAAATTAGTTATTTAGGGAATTTACGTGTTCTAGGGTTGGGCAATGCGTGAATTGAGATTTTAAATTCTCATCAGGTTTACACCCTGATAGGGCTGCTGAAACAGTTTGATATTAGGTTCCTTTGGCAGATATAACCTCTACTATTTCTATACCTCAAATTCTCATCCTCAGAGTAGAGTGAGTTGTAAAATGCAGGAGTATTGAGGATAAATGTATTGAATATCATGATACGCTTACATACAGCAAGGCTGGAGAGCCTTGCTTCAGACAGAAGGCATTCTGCACAGTCAGTGCACACAAAACTTTTTTTCACCCTTATTAATTTCCTAAGTGACAGCAATGAACACTGCAATGTATGAGAGATAAAGAATTTACAAATGAATAGGCAGGAACAGAGAAAATGAGATGTGAACTGGAAGCCTGGAAAGAATATATTGGGATTGTCTGTATTTTAATGTTTGCTTTGATTCACTCTGTGTGGGCATTTCTTGCAAGGGAACCAGTCACAGAAAAGGTCAGAAAATGTCAGTGTCAGTGTCAGATAGTATCTGATATGATAGGCTTTCAGAGAAAAAAAACAATGTTCTCTGTTAAGGGTGTAGGCAGAAAACCTCTTAAAATTTAAGTGAAAAATCACAGAAAAAACTTCTGTTCTACAAACCTAAAGCTGAACTTAATGGAAAATGTTTCCTAAGGGGTATTAAAACCTGATTATATGGATACTGATGAAATCAAGAGTTTTCATAAAGCTTTTTTTTAAAAATATTTAATGCACGTTGCTTAACAAATATTTTGTTCTACAAAAGCCCAGTTTGTCTACGAAAATTCTAAAATACATGTTTGGATGGGTATTTGCATGCACTGGCCAACTTCAGTACAGGTTTCATTTGGATAAGAAACACACAGAAAAGGTGTAGAATAAGACTATATAAACACAGGCAAAATGACACATCATCTTTGTTGAAAACAAATGTTTGATGTCATTTTGCTCATTTATCGATTACACATTGCATGACAGTCTGGCCCTTTAGCTCACTGCAATGCTCAGCATTGTACTGATAACCAATTCAACATTGTACTGGTAACCAATAACACACTACATTTTATAGTAAGAAATGTTTTAAATAAAAATTAACTTCGGAAATATGTGCAATCAGTGTAATGTCTTTTGAGGAACTAATCTCTGGCTAATCAACACCTATGGCAACTGCAGTGACAAAAAGTGTCCTGTCCTGCGGAAATCAGCTGTGTTGTTACTGTTTCTAGAAGAATTCCACAAAGTTTTCTGGTTCCTTATCTAACCCTTTTCTGCAGTATAAGCAAGAGGATATGAAGAAGCTCTCATAAACACTCAAACTCTACTTCCAAGCCACTTGATACTTTCAGGTTTCTTAACAAGTTAATATTCCAAAATGCACATCATGCTGGCTTATGTTGGTAAAACATGTATTTTTACCCAATTTCAGTCATGTGATGTTGTCATCAAAATTAGATGACCTGTGACACAGGTGATACAGAATACACCAGGGAGTGCACCAAGGCCCCTTGGAGTTCAAACCTTTCCTACAATGTCTGTGTTCCCCCCCCTACCTCAGAGCAGTGACCTCTTTCCTCTGAGAGGTAAGATTGCTCAGGGAGATGACCCATCTGATGTGTCTTGCTACATGAGAGCAGCAGGTGAGATGCAACCCTGCCCTGTGCTGCGGTGCAACGGGATAAGGTACAGACATGGGGATCAGGGAAACTGGGAATATAGACAGAGCTGTGAATCTGTCTTTAAGCTTGTGAAGCCTGACAAGTCTTCAGCAGCCAGAGAGAACTGAGTCTTTATTTCCTCCATTATCCTTTCTCTATGAAAGAGTGTTGGAGTTAATAATAGAATTATGGAATTATTTAGGTTGGAAAAGACCTTTAAGATCATTGAGTGCAACCATTAGCCCAGCACTGCCAAGTCCACCACTAAACCATTGTCTGCAAGTGTCACATCTACATGCTTCAATACCTCTAGGGATGGTGACTCCAACACTTCCCTGGATAGCATATTCCAACAGCTGACCACTCTTTTAGGGAAGAAATTTTTCCTTATATCCAGTTCTAAACATTCCTTGGCACAACTTGAATCCATTCCCTCTCATTGTATGGCTTGTTACTTGGGAGAACTGGCTGAGCCCCATCTCACTACAGCCTCCTTTCAGGAAGTTATAGAGAGTGATAATACATATTTTTAAAAAATATTCTGATAGTAGTTACTAGCAAACAAGGAAACATGACTTAAAATCGAGGAGATAGTCTTTAGTCTATATTTATATGTTTTGGTTTTATGTTTATTTGTTTTCCTCAGACAGATACAAATTACTGAGTTACTGAGATCTGAAGAGAGTAGAATATATCCAGAAGGTTAATGTTAATAAATTCTGAGTTGACAGTCTAGTGCTGGCATAATGGGTGGGTCTCTGCTCTCTGCAGTGCCTCGCTGAAATCAGCTAGACTCTGTGTGGGTGTATTGAGCTAAAATTAGGGAGCTTTGACTGCTGCAAAAAGCAAATGAGTGAGTTGGCTTGCCCAAATTACCTCCAGATAGTTAATTATGAACATTGACTTCCTTTACCCAGAATCTGGGGTAAGTATATTATCTTACTGAAAAACTTTCTGACAGTTCAGATCAAGCACTGTTTTATTGCATATTTTGATCTCTTGCATTGTTAGTGTTTGGTGTTTTGTGGTTTTTTTTTTTTTTTTTTTTTTTTTTTTTTTTTTTTTAATAATAAGCTGAAAAGAAATTAATGGCCTGAACCATTTCTATGCTCTGACCATGGAAAACGCTTATTGCAAGAACATTCCACTAAAGTAAAAGATTGCTAATATCCTGGGATTATCATACATATTAAAGAGATTTGCATATTTTTCATCTTTTTACAGGGAGAACAAGATCGCTTCCATACCATCACAGTACTGCAAAGCTATTCAGCTTGACAGGCAGGCAGGCTGCCTAGCTGCAGTTGTCTTAAATCATGACTTTACATTGTCTTAACTCAGGTGGGAGCCATTTGAAAAATTTCACAGAAAGTGGAATAATGTAATAAGCATCACATATTAAGCTTCACACTGTTCAGCATCTCAAACAGGCTGAAGCAAAGAATAGGTGACTTTCTAGTTCCCATGTCTACTAGAAATACCATAATTGAATCTTTTTAGAAAACATCTGTCTTTATTAATTCCAGATGGCATATGCAGAATTGTCAAATACCTATAGGTATACTCTAATCAGACACATATGGAGTTGCTCCCTGACCTTCCTCTTATTTAAGACTCTTGAGCCATGCCCAAGAGTGGTTTTGGACAGATTTTCTGTGACTGTAATTCAGGGTTTCTGGGTGCACAACAAACACATAAGAAGTTTTATTTTTGTCCTCTGCTTTTTCTCCTCTAATCTACCCAGGTATGGGATGGCATTTCTTGACTGAAATACAGACATAGAACACATCACTCTCCATGAATAGTGTTCATCTTTCCATATCAGATTTCTAAATCATATTGGTTTTACTGAAAAACAGCGGGATCCAAAGTGACAGGTTTTATTCCAATATAATGACTGAGAGCAATCCCTGTGCAAGATTGCAGCATGTAGATGTAATCAAGATCTGTGATCCAGCTACTTGAAAACAATCACTGGAGCTGGCAGCTTTCCTTAAATCTGATAATGGAATTAGCTCTTGTACTGCCTTTGACGAGTGGTGGATACTAAAGGAGAAAACTTCAGCTGCAAAATATTGATTCTTTTGTGTACTGTGGATGTAATGGAGATAAAGCTAGATTCCTCTGCTTTGGCAAGTGGGGTGACCTCTTCTAAACGTAATGTTCCTGCTTTCCCCGGCTAAGAGAAATGTACTTTAACTAAAGCAAGCAACACCTTGCACTTCTGCTGGTATCTCATACCTACCTTGCTATGTCAGACAGAATTAGAAGATTTTTCCCTGCAGAGCATCAGCAGGAGCACAGCTCCGGCTCACTTTCTAATGGAGAGGGAATGAAGGGAGGATGTATTCTTCTTTTCTTTGAAACTGGAAATAATTCCACAGAGGTTAATGGAGCTCCCCAGCACAAAATAAATGTAAAAGAGCCTGGCATGGAGGTTATAAATTAAGTGTAAGTGAAATTCAGAGAAAGAGATTTGTGCCGTAAGAAACTATATAAAAATAAAATGTATTCTACTCAACTGGCTGAGAACAGAAATTAATCAAAATATTAATGAATACTGCAGGTGAAGAAATAATTTCTGCTTCAATGCCTCTTTCTTTCTCTCCTTCTGCTGCTTTTACACTGGTTGAGGTTATCAACAAAGCTAACTCCTATGGTCTCCTTCTTAATGCAAGTGGTTAAGAGACATAAATTATAATATCCATAATCTAGAAGGAAAGAATGTGCTAAATACTTACCTAAATTCTGAAGTGTAAATCTAACTCAATAAAAAGAAACCATAACATTCTAATTAAATGTGTGGGTCTTTCTGTTTTGGCAAATTCTTAAGGTAATTTCAGGTGATGCTCTAAGTCTTTTGTTGCAGTGTATGCCAGATATTGTACTCTACTAATAACCAGCACTCATCTCAGCCTCATGTGATTAGAGAAGCATAAAAGACTGTGAATCAGTGCTTCTAAAAATAGCCCTGGCTACCCCTTTCTTCTTCTACAAAAATATAAAACGTTGAAAAGGTTGAGGCTGAAGAGAACAAGTTGAAGTAGCTTGAATGGAGAAAAGCAGCTTTTGCAAAAACACCCCACTTTTCTAGAAAATGGTTCTTTCCTGACTTCCTCACTTGCCTGCAGTAAAAGAAGGGTCTTGTGCTGATGTAATTGCTGGAGTAGTGTTGAAATGGTAAGAGAAGTCATGTAAACCTAGAAGGATGCAGAAAACCACAGAAAATCAGAAAGCTTGTTCAGCTGGATTTGATTTTTATAGAAAATTTTCTCTGCAAAAATGCTGCATTCCTCTAAGAGATAAAATGGAGGAACAACTAATATTCCAATTGTGTATCTGTAGTTGGAAATTTTTTGTCCTATACACTACTATTGAGGGTTGATTCCTGTAACATATACTGCTCCTGAGTGACTGTTCGTGCTCAGGAGACAATGTAGTTTTAAGTTCCCTATAAATAGATAGACATATTTAATTACCTTTAAGAGTTTGCACTTTGTGACTGTCTTCAAATACATCATATACATTTTATCTGTCAATAAACTTTATTTCCTGTTTTATTTCAAGGTTACAGTTGATAAGTGATGTTTGGTTTTCTTCTTCATAATGAATGAACATATGCTTGTCCATAAAGCAACCAACTTGTGCAATACTTCCACTACATTCTGTGCAGGGCCAAATTTCTCACTGGCTACAGACTGAAGTGTGGTGCAGTACTGTGCAAGCAGGGTAACAGAACCTGATTCTCTTTCCAAAGTCAGCTGAAAGGGACTTTGCTTCAGAGGTTAAATTTATCCACTTCACTTGGAGGGAGTTTTTATTACTTCTCTGTAGTTCCTCTTGCTGATTTACGTTTAGAAATTACAAAAGAGTAGGAATATAACTTTTTATGGAACCTAATTTCATGTCTATTTCAGCAATTTGAAAGTATGCTCAAGCAAGCATGTTAAACAAAATCTAATTTTCCTAATGCCCTAGTTGTGTAACCTGTGCGTCATCTTTTACTATGTGCAATACCTTTGTAAAAATGTTTTGAACCACTAGCTGAAAAGGTCCTTTATGAGTAATGTTCAATCTTCTAAGCAGGCAGAATAATTTTTTTGTTCTGCCTGAATTTACAGAAAGGGTAACCACATTAAACACATGTAACTGAGAAATGGTATTGCTGGCCTTCTCAGAGTTTTCATGGATGGTTAGAAAGGAGTTACCCGATTCCTTCCATACCTGGAAAATGCTAGAAATGCTAATGTTATGTTGTCATTACAGGGTTAGTCTGAATAACTGGTTTAACTGAGTGAGAAACAGGTTTACCACCTCAGTGATCTGAACTATTCACATATTTGCCCACCCTCTTGCCTGGGCCAGTACTGGGGACCTGAAGAATATTACTGGAGCATTTTGGAGGACTGTTGGCTCAAAAAATTCTCCACCTTCAGAACAAGCAACACTCCAAACGATAAACCTGGAGAACCCAAATAAGTCTAACTCTGAAGCTTTTCAGTGCCCAGTAGTCCAGTTGTGGACAATGTGCAAGCAACACCCCAGATGAAGTTTCTAGACAAGAATGGTATTAGTATATTTGGCACCATGCCTTAAAATAACAGAGGGGTGTTCTCAATTATTGGAATTGTTCTGTGCCACTGGAATATTAATTGCACCCTCCATTTTCAGCTAATAACCACTGTTTTTGCTGTTCATTAACTTGACCATCAAAGTTTATGTGGCAATTTGAAGCCTCCTCTCATACCTGTTTGGCTATATATTTCAGTAGTGCTGAGCCTTAGGTTAAGCACTGCACCCCAACTACCTTTCATCAACTTAATTTAACAACAGAAGTATGGAAAAAAAGTTGCAGCTACTTGAACCAGTACTTTTCTTCATCTTTAGTTGCAGTGCCACAGCTGAATTATTTTCATGGAATTCAACTGCCAATGAATGTATCCAGAATCATTTGCCATGTTGTCCACATCTTTGTCAAACTCAAGCATACAGCAATTTTTCCAGAAAAAAAATGGTCTTACCTTTCAGAAAAATATAACAAATATGTGAAAAGTAGAGGATTCATTTGCAATACTATTGATTTTACATTTAAAAAACTCACATACAACATGAAACATTTTGGTTTGGCAACAATCAAACCCAGAAATAAATTATCAGACAGCAAAGTAACTGTATTTTTGGAATTTCCTCCTGTTTATTTATGGAGGAAAAAAAAGCAAAATCAATATATTTGAAAAAAAGGGATTGTACGTAAGCACTGAGAGCAATATTTACTTTGTCAGTAGACAGCAGTTCTTTAAAATATCAAAAAGGAAGAATGAACTTATATGTGGGGTATTTTTGATTAGTTCATATACTTCCAATCTGCTCTGACTTACCTATTTGTAAGACAGAAATAACAATCCTTTGGATTTCAGCTATCAACATTGGTGTTTACTTTGTGACGTGATTTTGCTGAAAAAGTGTTGGGAGATTTTTCTCCCTCTGAAAAAAATCCTCTAAAAAATTAAAAGGTAGAATTGAGAAAGCATAGTACAGTATTTTTTCTTTCTTTATTGAAGGGAAAATAAAAGTCTAGAATATTTGGGACTTGATTAACTTTCTTTTTACATTTGAAGGCACCAATAAGGTCCTTTATATTAAGCAAAAAATTCTTCAAGGCATATTCTGTTTCCTGGATTGCATATGAAAATGACTACTGCAATGAGATTTCATTTTCCATTTGATAGGTAATAAATATGATAAGCATGAGAAATTGGTCTTTTACTTCCTTAACACTATGAAGAACAAAAACAGACTTGTAGATTTGGGGTTAACCTGGTGAATTTAATCACTTGCACACTTTTCAGAATACACAGTATCCCCAGTTACTTGAGTTTTGCTAAAAACAAATATACACATGGGTGGATGTATAAGCATATTTTAATGCAATGATAGCCAAGGGACAAATAAACTAAGTGTTGTAAGAGCCCCATAAAGATCCATAATAAATACATTGATAAAAATAAATGTTGATAAGGGATAATTTTTGGGTCATCTTACAAGGCAACCTACATCATTCCTTTGTAATTAAATTCAAATGACATCCTTTCATACTGTCTTAATATATTACAATATTTCAAAGAACTCTAATCTTCCAAATCATGTATCTGAGATTTTTAAAGAAAAAATTGGGCATATGTCATATTAAATTAAAAAAAGAGAAAAAATACAGTTCTGCAATGATGATGAAGCCATTATCTCTTAATAACTTTCATTTGGGGCATTTTATTTTTATGGGAAAAATTGAGTATAATAAGAACAGACAATAGAAGGATGTTTAACATACAACTACAGTAGCTGCTCCAAATTTTCAGGTTAGTTGTCTGTTACTGGAATTATTACTTAATTTTTAGGCTGGTTTGTTACTAAGAACACCACCTTTCTAGTTAATTTTAAAGACCTGGAATTTCTTTTCTAGCAAATGTTACTAAAATGAGTTGCCTAGGTTACAATGGATTACTAGTATGTGGCACCTAGATGACATTTCGTGTTGGGTCATTAACAACTGGCATTTGTTGAAAATAACGGCTATAAAGTGTTTTTAGAGTGTCTTTTATGCTTTAGCCACCTTATAGTCTATTAAATAGGGTCTTGAGGTTTTGAAGGGTGACCAGTGACCATGAATTCGATGTTCTTTCACAGGATCTCTGCAACATGAAATTGAAATGCAACAAAATAAATGTGGCAAATAAAATACACTCTTAGAAATAGTAGCAGTAACACATGAGAAAGCCAACTGAAAGCAATCAATGGAGGTGATGGAATGAGAATAAGATGCCATGAAAGAAAAATCCTAATTCTATTGGTAGGACTGGCCCCACAATGATCTTCAGTCAACATAGAGCCGTTGTCAACTATTATACATAAAATTTGTTTAGGACAATTTTAGTCTCTTTTCATTCTTATCTCAGTCTTTCAGAAGAGTCTGATGTTCTGTGACCATGTATTAGAAAACTAAAAATTACAGATGTAAAAATCCTAAACTCAGAAGGTAAGATTAAATCCCTAATATTTTAGTAAGTTGTCTAGGCTTTGCAGAGTGTAGAAAGACAGAGAGAGAAAAAACCCACCAAAATAGTTCCTGAAGGCTCTTTACTCATTTTAATTTAGATATTTAAAATATTTCAGTGTTCTAAAGGCAGAAGTATGAAACTTCATTGCCTTTTTCATGGAAGCGGCAAATAACATAGGTATGTTTTGTATTTGTGCAAGATGAGTGAAAATAATCTTTAATTTCAACCCTAACCCTAACCCTCTCTCTGTCTTTCATGTTGACCTACATGGCATAAGGTAATGGAGTCAGGCTGCTGGTTCCACATTTATTATGCACCACTAAATAATTTCTAGCTTTTAACATCCTGGAGAAATGAGGTGCTTCTCTCTCCTTCCCATTTCTTTTCAGCTCTCAAGTAAAAG
Organism: Pyrocephalus nanus; assembly: GCA_038380795.1. NCBI lineage: Eukaryota > Metazoa > Chordata > Aves > Passeriformes > Tyrannidae > Pyrocephalus > Pyrocephalus nanus. The sequence continues at coordinate 315,805 of CM076261.1, forward strand.
GACTTTTTTCCCTGTATTTCTGTTGGTTGTGTACTATTCATGCAATATTTTAATCTAAGAACATGGTCTCTTTTCATAGATTGGAAGATGGATATCATATTTATGCTGATGCTTTGCAGAAGAATGCTCTATTTATCTCTGCTGGATGCCACTGCAGTATATGCACAAGATGCTATTTCAGAATCCACCCTCCTTTTGCTACTCAATAACTTTTTTCCCTTTTTTCTTCCTAATATATGTAAAGTCTCTATCACAGATTCTGTTCTTTCTCACTGGGAAGCATTCTGTAATAAAGGTTACTAATTTTGCTCCTTTCCTCTTTTTTCTTTTTAAAGCTATTCCCTTCTATTCACACTCTATGACATTTTATTGTTTTATAAACTGAGGTAAGAGCAAATATTGACCTGTGCTAAAGAGTGCATTTCGGTTTGCCATGTATAATCTGTGAAATAGGCTGATTGATCTTTGTCTTACTGGAACTGTGACACTGTGCAGCAACTGAGAGATTCTCAACAGCGGTTTCCAGTTTCCTGTCAGAAAAGCTAATGCCATATGTCTAGGAAATGTCACAAAATGAAATGTTTGCAGAAAATATTTCAACACTTAGTATATAATTTAGGAAATGACAGCTAAACATCATCTAATAAAACATTTAGAAATACAGGTTAATGCCATGCCTTTTCATCTGACGATGCCCATGTTCAGTAGAGCAATGACACGATTTTGTATGCTAGAAGATAGTGACCTGCAAAAGGACCCAATGAAGGCTTAACTACCCATCCAAGGATTAGCTAATTGCCCTGTAATTAGTGTCTGAGGAACAGATTTAAAGCTTTGTTGAATTATGAAGGTGTGACAGTTGTAATTCAAAGTTTTGTGTGCAATTCCACAGCACTTCATGCTTGCTTCTGAGGAACACAAGCCAAGATTTAATTTTTTTTAGCAGAAAAAAAAAAAATCACTGCTGAATTCTGACTGGAATTTATTGCCATAAAATAAAATAAAAAAAAAAAATTGTGTTTTTACTTTTTTTGTGGTATGGTAGTGAAATCATTAAAGGGAAACCCTTAAGGTCTTAACAGTTCTTTAGGGTTATATGAATAAGAATTATAGAATGACTTTTAAAACAAAAAACTTTGATAACCTCGCTGAGGTCACTGCCACAGACAAGACTGCATTCCTAGCAGGAAAAAGTTGATTGGGTAGTAGAATTTAAAAAGAAAAAGATAATAATTGGAGATCAATGTGTTTCTTCTGCTCCCACACGTGCCTTTTTAATACTTGAATATATCTTGTCAGAGAAGAAAAAAACTGAAACTGAGAGACTGTGATTGTTATAGACATTTGGACCATTATCTAAGACCTAAAGTCTGCCCACAATAAGGGCACTAAATGAACACTCACAAGCACCTAAATAGTCTTGTAGCAACAAAAATTGTTTCCAGGAAAAATACAAATCAAAAAAGGAAAGCACATGCAAGAAAAAAATCTACTCTTTTTCTACTTCCCACCGCAGAAATGTCTGAAGCCATCTGTCCTGCTATTGCCTGGACAGGCCATCTGGAGCAGAATAAAGGAGACTTAAATCACCAGCAAGGCTGACATACTCACCATGTACTCTTATAAGAAAATGTGAATGCATTACAAGTAAAACTTGAGAGCTGACAATTCCACAGAATAATAAAAAAAAAACCTTTGTGGTCACTTTATTTCAGTGACAAACCTTTAATTTCCCCACTAGTGCAGTGAAATCCTGTTTTTATAAATATATATATAGAGAAAGAACAGTATATAGAAGTTTTTATACCAATAGATACTTGAATAAAGGTTTGGAAGCAGAGTGATGACTAATGAACAAGCAGTCGGGGGAGAGAAGGAGTAAAGGGGAGGAAAGTCCTTCCTTGTTTGTGGTGAGAGATTACTGTTTTGGCTGTGATGCTGGTATGGCAACCACCTTACAAACCAGTGTTCTAGCCATAGTTACTAAGCATTAACAAAAACATACCATCAAATCTTTCAATAGATCCTCCTGAAATAAAGAGTAGGCATTTAAAAACTATTAATTTTTTATTCAATTTTTAAATTGTCATAATTTTTAATTTTCATAATTCATTTAATGTCACTGTGTCTTTATCAGGTATGGGAGGTTCCTATGTTGTTTTATGAAATTTGGAAAACCAATCACAAGTCTGTCTGAAAAGTTCTTGTACTTAGGCTCATGAAAAAAATGATTGCATTTGCAGTTGTTGTCCCAGTTTAGCAGAGCAAAGGGGGAACAGAATAGATACCTAGATGCTATGGATACTTGCATGGATCCTGTGTGGCCTTCAGCAAGCTGATCTAGCAGACCTGCAAGGCTATAGGAAAGAAGAACCAGAATGCTGACATGCTGTGCTAAGGGAGTAGAAGAGGCAGGTCTAAACAGATTTTTATTTATTTCATCAGAGACAAAAAGAGAAAATTGGAAGTGGAGAGGGACAAACTCATTTGTGACAGGGACTTGGAGGCTTTGCTGCTACTGTTCCCTATTCTTTAAAAAAAAAAACCCTCCACTTTTCTTTCTCTGCACCTTTCTGACTTTGACTTGCAGACTCGTGTATACCAATAGACTTGGAAGAAGGAGCAGTCTTTAGACACACAGGTGACCCAAGTGTAAGAAGAAAATCATGAATCTGAGCTTTGGCACCCAAAAGGAACTCGGAACAATAAAATGCACTGACCTAGCTTTTTTTAACTCAGTTTCAGAGAACATAGAGCAGGACCAGGCAATGGCAATTCTATGCCTTTACTTAGACTTCCTATGCAATCCTACTGAGCTTTTTCCATTTGCTGGGCCTAAAAATTCACATATAATCAGTTAGTGTGAACTCTCCTAATGTCCAGCCAGTTACAAAATCAGTCTGAGCCTTTGACACAGCTTTCCTTTTTAAACTGTTCTTTCACAAGCAACCTCATTGTTTGAAGTGATTACCTGTGTATTTTTTGTTGTATCTGCTGAACATAATGGTTCAATCTGAACTGTAATCTTAATACCTATTTATATTCAGTAAAGTTATAATAACTAAAACTTTGGGTAATATAGATTATTAGTTGTTGATCCTTTCAAATAAAAGTATTTAAAAATGAGCCTGGGACTGATCTAATTGCAGAAGTCACAGCATGGCTTGTGGATTTCAAGAGTGTAAATAATGTTGGGTAAAAATCTTGGAATTATTTAGTCCTGCTTCAAAGTGTAGGGCTTCATAGTTTATTTTCTGCTCTGGGACAGGTTGCCTGATAACTTCCACTGAAATTTTAGCTCTCCATATTCAAGAACTGTGTGGCATAACAGCTTTGTAATGTGGTTTACGTATGTGTAAGACCTTCTCTATTATGTCAAACCCAGTACATATTTTACAGATTTTGGTTCAGAGCCAAAGTGTTACTTTATTGCATTCCATTAACAATGTTTATTTGCTTGATTAAATTGTTGTGGGTTTTTTTTATACTGCAAAATGATAAATGTCTAAACCGGTTGTGATTCACGTTGCTCACTGTGTTGTCCCAGACAGAGAGGCTATGTCAAGAAAGAGGGCGGATGTATTTGTGTCTTCATGACTCCTCAGTTTCTGTGGTCAGTAGGTTGGGGGTTATTTGAACCATAAATTCAGACCAAATCACTGAGTCCATTGGTCATTATCAAATGTATCTCCTCGGGCTTTGACTAATTTTTCTCGAAATACATTAACATCTGGCCCCTATAACTCCCTGTGACAGTGAGTTCTAAAATTTTATTTTGCACTGCATGAAATATACTTCTTTTTGTATGCTTTAAACTTGAAGTCTGATAATTTCTTCAAAGGATTCCCAGCTTCTGTGTTTGGAGGGGAAGAAAAGGAATAATCATACATTAATTACCTTCTCCTAGCTGTTAGCTTTCAAACTAAAGGATCTTGACCCATTTAGTTTTCTTTGTACAAAAACCACCCACAGCTCTGCCTGTCTTTTTTCACTTCTTTTTGTACCCTTTTAAATTACAGTTTTTGGAGGTGTAATTATCAGAAAAGCAATTATGAATTTATCCATTAAAAAGAGAAGGGTTTTATAAACAAGTTAAAAAATGTATTTCCTACTTAATTCCTAATCTGTCAGTAAAACCTGTGTACACACAAAACCCCATAAATTCTCTGCAGGACTGTAACAGAATATTTTCTGGATATTTTCATCTCCACCTTTCTGCAAATCCCCTATACATCTAGAATAATGAGAACAGCCCCAGAATTTTGATAGTTTAGTGTTGCCTCCTAAAGCGTTTTGGTCATTAAAACTGTTTCTAGACTTAGCTGAACATAAGGAGCTCTAAAATCATCAGCTAAGGATTTTGAACTAAGCCACACCAAATACGGAAATAACTGAAATGAAAGTATGATTTTCAGAAAATCAAAGCAAGAAAGTATTTTCTGTTGAACCTCAGATAGTATAAATTAATAATTTTATTTTTTGTTACAGGAGTATATATTTTCAAATGCTTTTTTTGTTCACCAGTGTTTTTTTGTGAACTTCTGTATTTACTAAAAAGACAATAAAAGAAAGAGAAACAAAATACACAGAAAGGACTAGAAATTTAAGTTACAGACCACGTAGATGTTGGGCAATTGTGTCAGTTTTGTTTGGTTTCTTTGTGCATAGTTTCTCCAATATAATTTTTTTCCTGTGACTTTCTAATTTCTTTCCACAGAAGCTAAGTTGCAATTTTTTTAGTAGAACTGAATTGGAGCATTTTGTTCAGGCGATCAGCTGGGAACTATGGGGAGGGTTCCCAGTGATATGAAAAACGTAACTCTAGAAAACAGAGAAAGAAAATATTAGTTCCAAAGTAAATAAGATACCCAAGTTACCTCCACTGTAACAGAAAATAAGCAGAACAGAAGGATGTTAGTCTTTCAGTATAATACACAGTAACTTAATTTGGTAATCTTGCCTTCCTGGGCTGTCAAGTCCTATTCCCTAACACCACCAAAAGTCAGACTTCTCTTTAAATACCTCTGTTAGCTATGGAAAATAGGTGCTAAGTAAGATAGAGAGGACACTTACATTCACATATAAGAGATATTATGAATGAAAAGACTTTCTACCCCTATCAAAAAACATATTTTCCAGAATCCCTGTATCTTACTTTATGCCCATTTGGTGCCATGTCACTATTCTCAATTTAAATATAAGTTCATACTGATTCATTGGTCTGTTTGATTTTCTCCAAAAGTATTCTGAAATACAGAAACTATTTCCCCTGTATTTTTTTTTTATTTTTCTCTTAATTTCAGTTTGTATTTAAACACTTCTAATGTCAATCTATCAAAAGGTCTGGGGAAAAAAGTAGACGCTAAGAAAATGTTCAGATGCAAGATGCTGTTCCTGCTTTAGTGCTTCTATTTTTTGTTTGTTTGGTGTTTTGCTTATAAAAATAGTTATTCCTAAATAAATTAAAATATTTAAGACCTTAATGGTTTTGGTTATATTGAAAATAACAAAAATAATTTCATAACCACAGTTGATAATAATTCAATATTTCTTACTGGTTTTACCACAGGCACTTGGAAAAATTAATCTTAACAAGTTTTCATTCATGAAAAACTCCCTTAGGAACAATACACAATTAGAGCATTTCATTAGTTTTTGGAAGGCTGATTTCCACAGCAGTTTTTGATTGTTCTTATTAAGCATATGGAATTTCATGTACTTCATTTTTATTGTTGTGTATCAGATCAAGAGAAATTACCAGCTTTGAGAAGTGAGTGAAAAGACTCACATTTTTGCAAGATGTAGACGTATGTAAGTGTCTAAATACCTACAACAGAATCATCACATGCTGAATATAGAACAGATATAAATTCCTGATGCAGGGTTTATCTTAATTTTTTCATTTATACAGACCATAGGACAATCTTTGGGTTCTCTTCTCTGACTGGCACTTTTAGGCACCATTGCAATAACAAAAATAAATAATGTGAATAAATGGCTGTTCTAAGACTGCCTTAGAGTTTTGTAGGATACTTATTATTTTTTATCTCTGGATAGAAAATGAACTAGCAGAAAAAATCCAATCTATTGAGCTTTGGAGGCCCTCAGTAGTAAAGAACAGTCTCAGGTTGCTAAAGGTTATGCCAAGGGCTATTTTTGCCCTTTTCAGCCTTAAATTTTGCAACTGTGCTATGGTATGGAGACTGGAAATGAGGTCTTGAAGTATAATGCACCAGATCATCACTAATCTATAAGCATACTAAGAAATGTACTGCAAGGAAAGCTACCCACAGAAGGAAGGAGTTCTAGCTACCGCTAGCAAAGGTAACCTAAAATTGTGGTTCAAAATCTACTTTAAATCCAGAAATAGATATGATTTTTAAAAATCCCAAAGAAACCAAACAAAACCACCCAACCAACACCTCTGCAAACAAACAAACACAAACATACCCAAAATCTAAGCGGAACAACTCTAAATTAAATAACCCTTCCAGGTTTGGTGTTCTTATGTTGTCTGGAGTTCACTGGAGTTTGTATGTACTTCTAGAATTTCAAAGTCTGTGTGTTTGTTGTAGCTGGTATAATATATTTAGTATTCTTTCCTCCCAGAATGTCTTGCTTCCCCATGGAGTAACTGCAATGCTGTTAAAATCTTGAAGTCTTTTGCCAAACATATGTTTACTGTCAGTTCTTGGAATTCTGAGAGGTTGGCAAATGCTTGGTAGGGACAGTACCTTTAGAATTTCACCTGTTTTAAGAAATCAGCTGAGTTTAAGAAGATGTTCACACCCATGACTGAGTAAACAGATAGGTTTGTCTTTCAAAATATAGATAATTTCAGTTATGATGACCAAATGATCTTGCTGGTTTTCTCTTGGGAAGCCAAACATGTGAAGTGTTTAGAAGATTTTTGCTTTCTGCATTTTTGTTTGTTTGTTTGTTTGTTTGTTTGTTTCAACCTAGGAAAGGCACTTTACACAGAATTTTTTTATCTTAACAAATTAATTATTACTTAAATGATAAGCAAATAAGTGGAGATTTTGCAGTGAGAAGCATAAGCAACAACAATTGTGGTCAGCATCACCATCTCTACACAACTGTCAGTATGTGACTGTGTAATGTTGTATTCATGAAAATATGCTTATTAATTTTTAGCAGGGTTTTTTTTTAATAACATAAGTAGAAAATTAGCAAGATGACTCTGTAGGAAAACCTTAGACTAATATTTAAGTTTGCAGTACACCAAAGAGTTCTTCTGAGGACAGAAGCTCTCAAGGAGGTTCAAACTATTTAAACACTACCTCACAAACTAAATGAAGTTGCTGTTGAGAACTGAACAAAGCATTGGAATTCCACCAACTGTAACATTTGCTAAAGTTATCTGTGACTTATGCAATTTAAATGAAACTGCGATAGAAAGCTTAATCAGAAAACATCTGTCTTCTAAGATGTAAGATTCTACTCTCTCTGAAGTCTGTTTAACAAACTCTGATTGCTTTTTTCTTAATTGCAATGGAAAGAGTGGGACCAGATTGCTTCTATTTATATATGTAAAGAATTACTTCTCTGAGGATAAGATTTTAGCTATAAAAAACAAAGCAAAGTCCTCAAGCCTTCCACAAAATCTTCTATTAATTTATTTCACCACTGAAGTGATTACCAGTCAAACTGCATGATTTATTTTTGTACTCTGGTTTTAAAGACTTGAATAACATCTTAAAAAGTGAGGTTAGGGAAGCAGTCCAAAAGTGTCAGCTTAGCCTGCAGTCCACTCTTTGTATTTCTTAGTCACTCTCCTTTTTTAAAAAGAAATGTTTTAAGGAATAGCTATTACTACAAATGTAAAAAGTACAGGTTTCAGACTAATTCTGATGTCAGTAATTCAGGCCATTTAAATTCTGAGTTCTGTAAAAATAGTATTACATTTTAGTTAGTGGTGATTATGTGTCCCTCTGCATTTATTTTCACCTAAACTAGTTACAGTGAAATAACTCTCATGATTCCCAAATTTACTCTTTTATCAATTCCTCTTCATACTTCACAGCAATAAAATGGCCTCCTGCTGGCAGAAAATTCTTGACAATTCATGAATAAGAGTATTTTAGCTTCATTTGTTGAGCGTAACACTCTAAAACTCACTAACTATAGGCTCTATTTTCAATCATAAAGTATTAATATGGCATGTAAGAATTTATTACATATTCCTGTCTCTTAACTTCATAAATCCAGGTGTTACAGCTAAGGAGTTTTGCATCTTTTATAGCTATTGGTAGGCAGATGCAGAGCAGCTACTAAATAAAGGAAGTAGCTTTCTAACAATAAGATGAAAACTTAAAAAGCAAATCTTCTCCCAAAACATTTTTTTCTGATATTTGTTTAAACTGTCACAGAGAGAAGTTACTTTATTTTAGGTTGCCTGACATGTTAAAACAACCTGAGATGCTGGGGTGAGCCTCTTCGTGCACACTAAGAGCTTTCCTCCCTTTCCTTGATGTTTCATGGTTCAGCTCCAGAACAGGCAGGCTTGTGATCTATAGATTCAAGATCAGCATTAGAAAAAGTTGCCTTTCTTTCCATGGAGGTGATCTTTCCTCAAGTAGTAATTACATATTTTTATAAGAAATTGGATCTGAATCTACCTAAACCAAAAAAAAAAAAAAAAAAAAAAAAAAGCATTAGCTAGAAAAATTAAATGTGACTGAAATATGAACTTAGTTATTATCTATTAATTTAATTGAAGATAAGAGTACAATTTTGCAAAATATCACAGCATGGGACACACATGGAAGGAATGCCGGAAACAAAGAATACAAGGCCTTGCCTAATGTTTCTTTTTCCTTTTTTTTTCATCCACAACACTTCTTGTTGGACAATACTCTTTTATGGTAGCAGCCACAACACGTTTGCAAACTTTGAATATAGAACTCAGAGACTGCAGTTATTAAAAATAAGTTCCAGGTCTGAAGTTGTACTACAAAAAATTCCCAAACTTTCTCAAAATACTTCCAATTTGACATTTGATTTAATAATGAGATTATAATGGATGTAATGAGGTTAGGCCACATGACCCAAAACCTCAGTATATTATTCTATTTCTCATTATTTTTTGTTTTGAGTTTTACGTGATTGTGTGCCACACTCAGGAACATTAACTTTCCTTGCAGTCTAGATCACCGTGACACAACTTGAATTAACCTTTAATTATAATTGATATTTATCTTAGTATTTAAAAATCTAACACAGACAGTGCATTTTCTTGGAACTGTCAAGCGTCTTCTCATGCTTCTTATCCTGAGCTTTTTAACTCCAGGCATTTTAACTCCTCATCAACCTTACAAGGATTACTAAACCATTATTTTACAGGATCCTGGAAAGCTGTTGCCCTGCACAACAAAGTGTGATTGATCAAAATCACGCTGCTAAAATCAAGTAAATGAAAAAACCGAGGTGTTTATGAATAATACCAACAAAGTAACTGCTACATGTAGGATTAGTAATGAAACTGTTATGCTCATTTATCAATTTTTATTACTACCATTAAAGAAAACAGAAAAGGCAAGGAAGAAAACTGAAGCAGTGATGGCAAAAGATTTAAGATGCCAAGCCACGGGGAATATTTCATGGAATTCTTTGTAGTGAGGAGAAAGCTGATCACAGAATTTTGGCTGTGGCTCAGGGGGTGGCTCGGAGCTGAGGGAGGTCTGTGGCTTGGCTGCATTTCACTGGGCTTGTTTGTGAGACAGGTGGTCTGAGTAGGAAAGAGCTCCTGTAAAAAACGTGTGAAAGAATCATTCTGATTCCTGGGCTACCAATTACAGCCTAAGTAAGGCAGTTGGGTTGGCTTAACTGAAAGTGAAGACAAAGTGACAGTGAGCTTGACAGTATTGGAATGTAGAGTAGGGTGTAAGGAAGACAGAATGATGTTGGTATTAAGGATTAAACTTACAGAAAAAAGACAATGCAAAAGTTGAGAGATTTAGGTGGTACTTTAGTACTTCATTGTAGATAAAAAGTCTTTCCAACAGATAAATTACAAGAAAAGCTGTGACAAAATCATGCAGCTTTTCTGCCTGAACAACACAAACTATGGATGCAGCCAGGTGAAACTTGGCAATGTGTGTAGGAGTATTAATTGGAGGAGAGACAGAGTCAAGATAGATCATTATACAGAAGAGAAAAAGCAGCTAGTTAAACAATAGTTTACTGCACCTGTTTCAAAGACTGTATATGAACAATAAGAAATAATGTGAACACGTTGCAGTAAAAGACCTGGAGAAAAGAATGTGAGATTTTTAACGAATAATGCAAAACTGGATGTTATATGGGCAGCATATTCATAAGTGTATTCTTTTAACACCCAGTGCTAACAAATGATCTAAGCAATGTACTAGTCTCTACTTCCTTGAATAGTGGAACTTCTGACAAAGTTTCAGTGATGCTTGTGTCAGGTTCAGGTCTTACACTCACTGACAACAATATCTTAAGATAATTTTGCTTCCCTCATGGTCATCTGGCATTCCTTCCTGCCTGTTGTTTCACAGCACTCTGCGTCCACAATTACAAAGCCACAACGTTTTGGGGTGTCACTCTTACAAATGGATTCCAAAAGGGACTGAGATAAAAAATATCAAGCCTCTCACTCTATCCAAAAATGTGCTGTTACTTTTCTCCAAAAGATCAGTGCCCTGATTTTGTTAACAGAACATCATCATGCACAATTGTGCCTATGCAACACGGGAAGCCTGTTACTTTAATTTCACGCATGCACTTCCTACAGCAGCATTTGTTCGACTTGATGAATTATGTGACCTTTTGGAATGACTGACAGATGTGTTTATTATAGTAGCTTTGGAGACATTGATGGTTTTGCAGCTGTTCTCTGATGAAATCTTGTTTGATTTTGTGTTTGCTGATCCATAGAAAATCCACTTTTGGATGGTTAGATTGAAAACAGGAATGAGGAGGGAGTTTTCATCTTTCAGAGGAACCTACAATTGTTTAGGAACTCTTCCATATAAATTCCATTGTAGGATGAAAAAGAGCAGAACAATGTATTTCCAATGGAATTTCCTCTTCTGACAATAACAAGTAAAGTCCAATATTGTCTCTTATTCAAACAAGTGATCTACTTATTGTGCAGTAATCTTTTTCCTGAAAAAAGTAATATTTAAAGAAGAGGTTTCAGGTACTTATCAGAGCAGATACCTGGGCGTAGTTATCTACCACAACTGTGTGTGTCATGATGCAGCTCCTCCAGTGTCCTGCTGCTCAAAATTCAATTAAAAATGACACATCTATCTTCCAAAACTCCATTTGACATTCTTCCACAAATGTTTCTATGTATTTAAGATATTATTCCACAGGTTTTCTCATGCTTATCACAGTAATCCCTTTAACTCTTACAAAAGTGAACCTAACAGTCTACGCAATGAAACTAAAATTAGTACTGTTGAGCTGAAGACATGGCACTTGCCTTTACTTATGCAGAGACAGTGCTGTGTAGTGCACCACTTAATGTTCCTCCACACAAAAGCTAGGGCCAGCCTTAAGATTTTTTTGTACCATGAATCTCACTCCTGACTCTGGCAAGATTCTGCAAGTTGTCATTGTACTGATCTTCTAATGTCCTTCCCCATGTTTACAGTATAGGAAGAGATCCTCTAAAACTCTATCAAAAACACTAATAAAAGTTGAATGTGGGAGAATCACATATCAATTAATACTCAGTTATTACTGTAAATCAATAGCTTTCATAAAGTTGTAATAACAGTACACCACGTTTAAAATAAATTTTACTTTAATGTGAGATAAGAAAAGACAAAGATACAGTGTGTTTTTGCTTCATAAACCCAAGTTTATGGCCTATATTCCTGTCAGCAAAAGCTTCAAATTTAAATCATACACATAAACAGAAGTTCAATGTTGTGTTTCTATAGCTAGTTTTGCACTCTGCTCAATAAAACAAATGACATATATCAAGTTACATAGCCACCACTGGCAATTCAGAATTTTGTGACAGAATGCATCATGCAGTCTACCCCTCTGTCTGATACTGTTGTGGTTTAACCCCAGCCAGCCACCGAGCCCCATGCAACTGCTCGCTTGCTCCTCCACCAGTGGGATCGGGGAGAGAATCAGAAGGGTAAAAGCTGGGAAACTCATGGGTTGAGACAAAGACAGTTTAATAGGGAAAGCAAAATCCATGCACACAAGCAAAGCAAAAAATGCAGTTCATTCACTGCTTCCCATGGGCAGGCAAGTGTTCAGCCATCTCCAGGAGAGCAGGGCCCTATCACGTTTAATGGCTACTTGGGAAGACAAACACCATCACTTCCAATGTCCACCACTTCCTTCTTTGTCCCTTGACTTTATATACTGAGCTTGATGCCATATAGTCTGGAATATCCCAACCTCCCATGCACCTCAAATTTCTTGCCAGTGTGGCAGTATGAAAAGCAGAAAAGGCCTTGGCTTTGTGTGAGCACTGCTCAGCAATAACAAAAACATCTTTATATTATCAACCCCCTGTTCAGCACAAATGCAAAACATAGCCCCATACTAGCCACTGTGAAAAAAATTAATTCCACCCCAGCCAAAACTATCAGAGGTACCCATTGCAATATCATCCATCAAAATATAACTAACAAATTTCTGTTTCAGAGCTAAAGGAGCAGAAATTCTCCCTCTCCTATGAAAATCTTTGCTGGGAAATCCTTATGTCTACGCTCTGCATCAAAGTCATAATCAGGGAAGCCCATGATGTGGCTATAGATCATCACTGTGCGTAATGTATTCTACTGTACAAAGAAATGTTCAACATCCCAGCGAGAATTTTACTGTTTAGGTAGAGGGTCTTTCAAGTAAACATTTGGTTATTACTATCACTTATTTGCATCACTACTTCACCGATTAACCAATCATTTTGCATTTCTAGCTCTGACATTTACATGTCCTCTGACTTGAGATTTTCACATGTATGATACAAAAATAATGATATGGAAGCCTGCAGAGTGTTTGGAAATAGTTTGATTGTGACCGAAGTGATAAGGTTATTCCCTCAGCCTAAGGGATGAACTCTACTTGACCATGATCTGTGCTGGCTGAACAAACTAATTTGTCTTTGTTATTACTGAAACAAGATGAAGAGCATGTAGTGACAGGACAAGGGGGAATGGCTTCAAACTGAAAGAGACAAGGTTTAGATCAGAAAAAATAATTAATGTGAGGGTGGTAAGACACAGGAACAGGTTGCCAAGAGAAGCTGTGGATTCCCCATTCCTGGCAGTGTTCAAGACCAGGTTGGATGGGGCTCTGAGCGACCTGTCTAGTGGAATGTGTCTCTGCTCATGACAGAGGGGTTGGAACTAGATGATCTTTAAGGTCCCTTCCAACCCAAAACATTCTATGATTCTATGATGATTAATGAAACAAGATGAAGGTATTACTAAATCTATTGCATAAAAAACATAGTACAAGACTGTGATAAAATTGTATCGGGGGAAAGAGGGCAATTCTACCTCTCCTTTCTTTTTACCCTATATTTGACTAAACTCCACACACACTAACAGCACAGACCTGGATTCTTACACAAGTGGATCCTGCTGCCATCTCAAGTGCACTCAGGCATGCTTTGGCCTGCTGCCAGCCCCTTGGCACACATCTTCCTATCTGTGACAGCATTCAGAGGAGGAACAGAACGATAACTCACTTGACCCTATCACCCAGCAACTTGTGGCAGCCAAAGCAAGAAAGAACAGTGAGTCAGTGTGGAGCTTTTGTTGCCAACTTTTAAAAAATACCTTTTTTGAGCAATGGGCTTGGGAGCAAACTCGTAATGGAGTATGTAGTTCATCACACTCAGATTTGGCAAATCTGAAAGCACAAGTGTAGCCAAATCTTCAGGCAACTCTTCCTGATCTGCTCCATGGAGATCTGTTGGGTCACAGAATCACAGAATTGTTAGGTTTGGAAGGGACCTCTGGAGATCATCCAGTCCAACCCCCCACCAAGGCAGGGTCACCTGGAGCAAGTGACGCAGGGACATGTGTAGGTGGGTTTTGAATGTCTCCAGAGAGGGAGACTTCACAACCTCCCTGGACAGCCTGTTCCAGTGCTCTGCCGCCCTAAAGGTAAAGATCTTCTGCATGTTGAGGTGCACCTTCTTGTATTTTAGTTTATGGCCATCGCTCCTCGCCCTGGACACCACTGAAGAGTCTGGCACCATACCCTCGGCACCCGCCTTTGAGATGTTTGCATATACTGAGGAGATCCTCTCTCGGTCTTCTCTAAACAGGCCAAGCTGCCTCGTAAGAGAGATGCTGCCAGCCCCGACTCCCGTTTCCAATCGTTCTGCACTAAAATCAGCGGGAAGCACGACAAGATCCGCCCGTTCCCGCTCTCAGTACAGACACAGCGCCGGCTGGGGAGGGGAGGGAAAGGACAGGCAGCAGAGCTGGAAAGCGGGCACGGGAGGGGCGGGGCGGGGCAGGGAGCCGGTCCTGCCCCGCCGTGTCCGGCAAAAGGCGGCGGCTGCGGGCAAGGGAAGGTATCCCCGCCCGACTGGCGGGCAGGCCGGGATGCCCCGGAGCGCGGGTCGGGACGCAGGGCCCGCCCGGGCCGCCCTGCCCCGCTCCCCCCGCCCCCCGCACACCGGCGGCACCGGCGCTCGCGCGCGCACCAGCCAATGGGCGGCGGCGGGCTCGCTTCTCCCTGCCCTCCCATTGGTGCACGGCGGCGAGGGGGCGGGGTGGGCGCGCGCCCGCCGCAGTCCCGCAGTGCCGCTGCCGCCGCCGTCGCGCCGGGGCTCGCGCGCGGGCGCGCGCCACAACCGCCGCAGCGGCCGCGGGGCTCGGCGGGCGGGTCCGCCCGGGGCGGCGGCGGGAGCGGAGCAGGAGCGGAGCAGGAGCGAGTGGCCGGGCCGGGCTTGGCGCGGAGGTGACTCTGCTCACCCGCAGCGGGGATGCTGCTGCCACCGCCGCCGCCGCCGCCGCTGCAGCCGGCGCCGCCGCCAGTGAGGGGACAGCAGGCGGGAGAGCGGGCGGCCGCGGCGCCCGGCGGCATGTGAGCAGCGGCGGGAGCGCCCCCCGAGCCCCGCGGCAGCGCCAGGGGGTCCGTCCCCGCGGCGGCAGTTCAGCGCGGGCATCCCCACTCCAGCCGCCCGCGAGGGGAACAAGGAGCGGCCACAAAGCGCCGCCGCCCGCCTGCCCGCCTCCGCCCGACCCGCCCGCTCCTGCCGAGGGAGGAGGCAAACGGAGCCCCCTCGTCGCCTTCTCGCTGCCCGATCCATGGGAGAAGCGGGCCGTCTCCCCCTGGGAAGCGCTGCCGCGGCTCGCCGGGACTGAGCGGAGCGGCCGGCGGCCGGCGCGGCGGGAGGATGCCACTGCTGCGGAAGGCGCTGCGCGTCTCCAACCGCTCCATGCTCGCCTTCATCTTCTTCTTCTCCTTCTCCTCATCCTGTCTCTACTTCATCTACGTGGCCCCCGGGATCGGTGAGTCGGGGACCGCCCCCCGGGGAGCGGGGGTGAGGGCGGCGGTAGGAGTCGGGCTGTCCCTGCGGCCGGGAGGGCTCGGGGGTCGCAGCGCGGTCCCGCCCGCCCGGGGAGCGGCGGCGGCGGGGGCGGCGGTAACGTGCGCTGATCCCGCATCTTTGTTCTGCTGCTCTCAAATGCTCTAGAAGGTTCATGTGCCATCGAGAGGTAGGTGGGTGCTGCCCTTGCCTCGCAGGCTGGGAACGTGAGGCACAAAAGCAGCTCAGCGCTTCACCGTGTTGCAACGGCGGGAACGAGGGAAGAACTGCAGAACTGCTGGACTCGCTTGGATGTATTCCGCTTTCGAATTGTTAGTAACTGCATTAATAATAAAGCACGTGTGAAAAAAAATTAATTATCAGTTTGAATATTTGTTGTTTACTTCCGTCAGTGGGGTCCCTCTTCACAGCTTTTCCAGTTTGTTAACTTCCACTTCTGGAGGAACCACTTCAGAGGGGAGACAAACAGTTGATTTAGGAGAAGCTTCATAAAATAACTGTGCAAGTTTTTGTCAGACAAAAAATGTGCTGTTTTCTTTAGTTTGCTCTTCTGCTGTTATTGGGAGATCATCAGGCTTTTTCTCATTGGATGATCTTTTCAGAACTGCTTAGCATTACCCCAGAGCTAAGGCCAGTGGTATTCTGTACTGTGCTCTGTAGGTTTTCACTGTGTTGGGTGTCTGTTGACTAGGCAATGTTTGACTAGGCAGTGTTTTCTTTTTTTCCCAGGGAACATTGCCACTTTCTTCTGCCTGTTTCCTTGTTTTTAAGGTGCTACCTAAATACCTGTAAAATCTTCCTTCTCTTTGTTCTCAGTGCTTGAAGCTCCTCTCTAAAGTCGTTACTGTGAAATGTCCACATTTGACCACTGAATCTGCGGGAATTGTTTCATATTGACTGTGACTTTATGCTATTTGGCTCCCTCTTGTTCATTATCTTATATTTAGCTTGTAAGCACTTTCAAGGTGCAATTGCTTCTCCTACGCTTTCATAGTTCTGTAGTTCTATAGTTCTCCCATAAGGATATACTTCATACAATATTGACAAGCCTGTCATTTATTATTCCAGTTCAAATAAATGTAAAAAAGATTAGGGAATATATCATGGCTTGGAGTTCTGAACTTTGTTTGTCAGCCTTTCCTTGCTGAAAGGGATGTGATGTAGTCTTGCAAGTGAGAATGATGATGCTAGGGTCCATTTAGAAATCTTAAGTCTTTGAGACACTAGTGCAGTACATGTATGTGTGTTATATATATATATATATATATATATATATATTAGACTTTATTACAAGTATTTGGTGTATGATTTAAATAGCAGAGTACAGTTTCCACATCTAAGTGAAACTATTAACGTCTTATATAATGTGCGCAGCTGGAGTTTTACTTTGTTATTTAAATTCTTATTTTCATGGGTATCTTTTTAGGAAGAACATCTTCTCACTAAACAAGGCTTATGTAGTATCTTGTACAGAATCAGAGCCTTTAGTGGGGTTAGACTTATTCCTGACTTCATCTCAGGAGTGCTCAGCTGCTGAAAATTACATGTGTTTCCTTTGGATCAGGAATGAAATGAAATCAACAGCATGTACCATAAGTATTCTTGGGGTAGGTTAATTATATCTGATCGACTTTGAGGAAAACCAAATCATATTGAAATTAGTTTCTCTTCCTATCTCGGACATATATAATGTAGTTGTCCCTTTCAAGCTGTGGTTTAACAATACAAAAATTTGGGGTAGTTCCACAAGTTTGTGAGATTACAACTCTTTCTGGCTACTAATTAATTCTGTGCTGCCCTACCTGTATGCAGTTGTGTTCTGAGCTCCTCCACCTTAAATCAAAACCCTGCAATACTGAAGTTATTCTTTGTCTGTGGCACTGCTTGGATCCAGCTTGAAATGCTACCAATCTGTGCTGGTTTGGGGGGCCCTGGGGGAAGGAATATAGAAAATGGTGAAGGAAAGCACAGTAGGAAAGTTTTTACACTGGTATCACCCTATCAGCTTGCAGATGTGATGCTGATTTCCCAATAATTTGCTCCTGAAAATGTTGGTGTGGAATGGAGAGCAAGAAGGTCAGATATTATCTAAAAACCAACAAGCATCCTGGCAGTATTCATGGGGAAAATATGAGTGGAAGGTTTTCAAAAAAACCTAGGAACACCCAAGTTTACAGGCAGATGATTCATGTAATAATCCTATGCTCTATGCTCATGCCATTTGCATATTGTGATAGAATATTTCAGTCTACTTGCTCCTTTTCACTGAATGTAATGAAACAGATGTATCTAAGTCAAAGCTGATTTTGTGTGTGTGGAAAGGAAGAGGGCCTAAGATTACTTGTGGACGCTCAGCCACCTTACCTGTGAGCAGCTTTTCATGAAATGTATTCTGCAGCTAAATCATAAATGATTGGGATCTGCATACAGATATGTTTTACTGAGGATATTTTAGTTCATCACAACACTTTCATCCTCAACAAACTACAAGGCACAGTGTCAGAGAGGATAGAAATTCTAATTTTGTTGTAGGGAACTCCAGCTGTTTCCTGGCTGGTTTTTCTTCCTGGTGGTCAGAGGAAGGGAAAAGGAGGGAGAAGTTGGACTCTCAAATGCTTTATGGAGCAGCTATGTACTGGAAGGTGGGAGGGTAAAAATAAGTGGGTTATGTAGCAGAATGGTTTCCTGAGATGTCAAAGGGGATTGAAAATTTGAATTCTTGTGGTCTGATAGGGTAGGATTCCCTCTCAGCAAGCAATTCATGGCTTATCAAAGGAAGATGTCTGCACTGGGAGAATTCTCGAGGTCACTATCACAGTTCCTCTGTCCTTCATGCTCTTTAGAAACAAGAGTTACTGCATTTTTTTTAGCAAAACTGTATTTTTTTTGTGAATAAAGTTTGGGTCAATTTGATATATTGACAATTTGTTTAGAGGGAAAAAAATCTTAATTACTTATTATAGGGTATTTAATTATTTCTAATATTTTATAGTTTTTATTTGCACAAAAATTAGATATTACAGTAACATCACTGCATAGCTTTTTTTTTTTTGAGACCTTTTAGAATGTTAGTTCTTTAAGAAATAGAAGCTTTTATTATGCCATGTATTTCAGAATATGAGAGGAGGAAAAGCATTTACATTTCATGTTTTCAGGCACATGTTGTGTGTTTTTAGACTAAGACATATAATATTCCACATAATATAAAAAATGGGGTTTAAATGGTTGAGGAGAATTCATACATAATGTTGAGATTGTTTATATGCCTCCTTTCCCCTTTTCTGTAAGCACAGGCGATGGGATGAGGTGGAGATGGCTGCAACCCTGCATCAGCAGCACCCTGATGGTCAGAGGAGCTCAAACATGAGAGCAGATTGAAACATTGAAATGTTTAAAATTTAAAAATCTCATGTAAATGTTTAATGATACTTCTGTGTCATAGTCTCAATGAAAGCAGATAACAGGTGCTGCTTCTCCAGAAAGACCACTTTTCTGAAAGTACTTCATCTGGTGCTCTTTCTCTGGTACATGAAGTGAAAGGATAGAAACTGAAGTTTCTGATTTTGAATCAGTCAATAAAGATAGCCTGTGATTCTGAAACTTCACTAGAAGTTACAAATATCCATGTAGTAAAGACTGAAAAAGGTGGCTGAGAGCAAGAATCTTTGGCACCAATACATTCTCTTTCATCACTGTAGGTAAGAGCTGTCATAAAATATAGTCTTCGGTCCAGACGGCTATCCAGAATACATAGGTATGTTCAAGTTTACATCCTGGAAAGGATCCAAAGATGAGGAGAATAAGACACATTAACAAAGCAGTGGTGACCAAGAGAGCATTTGCTGGTCTTACTTCACTGCCAAGCCAATCTGAGTACTGTAAGAGATAGGTTTTTTCTTCTTTTTTTCCCTATACTTTTCCAATTTGCTATTCAGCATCATCACTGAAATGACATTGGACAACATAACTGATCTCAGAAAATGATCACTTATTCATCTCTGAGTTTTTCCTTTCAGTCTGATTCCAGTGGAGAACGTTTACCAGATGGGGTAGAAGAGTACCTTAGAGCTCTGAACACTGTAGCCAATTGCAGCCTAGTTTTTCACTCAGAGGGTGGTTGAGCACTGGAACAGCCTCCCCAGGGAAGTGGTCATAGTGCCAAGCCTGTCTGAGTTCAAGAAGGTTTGGACAACACTCTCCGGCACATGGTGTGATTCTTGGGGTGTCCTGCATGGTGCCAGGAGTTGGACTCAATGATCCTGATGGGTCCCTTCCAACTCAACATATTCTATGATTCTAACTTGTCCATCTTGGACGCGATGAACTTTGTAGTTCTCATAAGAACTGGTTATGAAACAATGAGGTGACCAAGGAAGATGCAGTTTTCTTTGGCATCAGTAACTAGGAATCCTGAATGGTGAAATGAGATTGAGGAGGAAAAATCAGCTGCTGTTTCCTCTCCTGTGGTCTTCTGCTTCTTTTATTAAAACTTCGCTACTTCCATGGCAATCCTAACCAAAGGGCAGCTGTGCAGGCTAGTTGGAACTTTGAAGCATCTCCATTGGTTTTAGCTTACAACTTTACATAAATCTATTTCCTATTCTGTTATTAGGAAGAAGTTTTCCTTATAGGAAAGGATGACATCACTCCTTTTTGAACTTGTGCAAAAATGGAGGAGAGTGCTGCAAGTGCTATCAGAAAGATAAATGTTTACCAGTGCTTCCACGTGCTGAGCCCATAAATGTGAGCACAGCCTTTGTGCTGATGTTCTTTGTTCCTGCCATCTATGGCTGTTGTGGTATTACTAAAGACTTGGTGTTTGATTATAGAAAAATTTAGATTGGCAGGGACCCCTAGAAGTCACCTCATCCAACCTCCTGCTGAAAGCAGATCCTACTGGATTGGATTGCTCAGGGTCATGTCTAGTTGAGTTTTGAATAACTCTAGGGATGAAGATTCTGCTGTCTCTCTGGGAAACCTCTTCCAGTGTTTGACAACTGTGAGAAGACTGTAAAACGCAACTGCAATATCCCATCTTGTGCCTTGTGTTCATTGCCTTGTGTCTTTTCACTGTGTACCTTTAAGTGTTCAATTTAGTCTTCTCTATACAGTCCTACTGTATAGCTGAAGACAGCAAAAAATTCATCCTTCTCTTAGCCATTTCTACTTGAGACTGAACAAACCCATTTGTTTTAGTTTGTGCTTGTACAAAATATGCTCCGTTTTGGAAGGTTTCCTCTGGGCTTGCTTTGGAATGTTAATGTCTGTCTCTTACTTGGATCCCCAAACTGGACATAGTAACCCAAATACGGTTTCACAAGCTGCTACATAGAGGAGAATAGTTGCTGCTATAGGTCTGCTGTTGTTAATACAGGGCAGGATACTGTTGACTGTGTTTGCCACAATGATACACGGATGGCAATACCTTGTCTAAGGGTTTGTAATAGAGCCTGTGTATGGGTTTACTGCAGCTCAAGAGCTGCACTGAAATAGGAATAATACAACTAGCCTTTTAAAACAAATCATTGGTTACTCTCCTTCTTTGATGCTGTGTGGAGTTACCTGATAAAAGTTTGGCAGGATGTTGTAGATGTTCATGTTCGTATTTTCTTTTTCTGCTCTTATAGCCTTATTTTACTCCTCTGTAGGGAATTGTTCTCATGGGTCTCTTCCAAGTTTTTTGAGTGAATGAAACTTGCCTGTCCTATTGTTTCATAATTTCTGCAGGGAAATGCCTTTGCTACAGACCTGGTTGTTGTTTGGGAGCTATTTTCATCTTTATTTCATTATTGAAATCCACCTATTATTAAAGGCTTCATTTGGAGGCAGGAGTACTTTCATTAGTTGCAGAGGTCTTTTTCTTGCTTGCATTGCAGTTTTTCACTTCAGTTCCACAAATTTTAATCAAATCCTTTAACTGAAAAATTTTAGTCAGCTTTCTGATTAATAGGGTCTTTCATTTTTCTCTTGTGCAAAAAGGAGAATGAGGTTTAAACATTCTCTGCATGATCTCTGATTTCCAGCAGTCAGATGTTCTTCAGCATTCTGAGTAACAGCTTGAGCTCATTATGAACTCAGGCAGGTAAGTTTTCTGCGTTATTCTGGGAAGTACAAAGATTTTTCCATTATGTTGGCCCTGCACAGTCACTCCTAGCACCTCACTGTCTTTCACTTTTACCAACACATTAGCTTTGACTAAACATGCATGTTTCTTTCTGAATCAGGTGTTTTGCATCTTTATCCGATAGTTTTGCTGAAGTCCTTAGGTATTAGTAATTAGTCAAGGAACTTGGCTACATAAGATTTCAATGAGTACTCATATTGTGATGTTATTCTTATACAGAAGAGGGAAAAAAACCAGGCACTTATGGTGTGCAGCTAACTTCACAAGGACAGAGTAATAACTAGACCCCATGTGAAATGAATTTTCACTTAAGTCAGCCAGTTATTTAAATGTCTTCTTTTCATGGGTTGAGAAGGAGAGATTGTATTCCCTGGGAATATTTATTTGAACTATGATGGTTTACTGACATGGCCAAAGCTTTAACCATTTCCATACCTGTCTGTGGTGAAAGATGGCTTATCTACTGGCTTTTTATTAATAAGACTATTTCTACAAGTGACTATCTGATTGCTTTCCTACAGCTCTTAGTCTGTTTTAGGTAATCTTTCGTATTCAAATTATGCAATTATATTACGGGAAGCATCATGCAATTATTCTGCATTGTGTGGGATCCAGTGTTAGATTCTTGTGAACACAGTGTAGAGATTGGTTTCAGGACTTTAAGATATAAAAGATGCTGTTTTGCAAGCTACTGCCAGTGATCAGTTTGCTTTCTTAGATTTGCAGTTGTCCTTCTTTACCTTCAGTTCATTGTGCATTTATTGAGCTATTTTATGGATTGCTGTATAATCAGCTAGTATCCTGAGAGGGTAGAATAGTGTCAAATGTCTTGGAAATTATATTAAACATTGTATCTTCTATCATGCTTAAAAATACTGCTAGGGAAAGAAATTTTGATTTAATGTTTTTTCAGCCGTAAATGGAGACTTGATCAATGAGATTCCCTTTTCTACTGTCTCCAATAAAGAGTGAACTGACATTTACTTTATTCCTCAGACTTGCAGTCAGAGGACGTACCCATTTGGCATATATCCTTTGTGGCAGTGAGTACACAGAGGTTGTCTGAAGTATTGAAAAAACAATGCAGTCTCACCATCCCTGTGAAAGAAATTTTAATTTATTGTTAATTTGCAAATAGTGCAAAACTGCTATTAAATATTCAACAACAAATTGGGTAAAATTATATTTTAGGGCATACATTTTTTTGCTTTTTTCCTGGTGGTTGCATCTGCTTTAAAAACAACTTCTGATTAACAACAAATGTGTAAAAATAAATAAAATCCTAAGGAAGTTGAACACTTACTATAGTATTTATTGATGTTCATGGTAAGTTTCAGTTTGTGAATAGGAACTAGTTAACAGCAGTCTTACATTACTTTGGGTATCATCCTTCAGTGCTAAATTGTTCAATGAATCAATTTGACAAACTAAAGTCATTATTTAGTAGGGGAAAATATTTCTATATCTTAGATGTTTTAGAACAACTGTTGAGCTCTATTTACTGTATATTTAGAGTAATTGAAGATTTTAATCTTTAACACTTTTGTGATAATTTGCTGTGCGTAAAGTCTGCCAATGGTTTATTTATATCTCTAGTATTGCTGAGAATAATATCATATAACCTCAAGATGAGAACATATCCATGTGGGACATGGTCTAGAAATGCCCCCATGGGATGATTCCCCATTTACAATTACTAGTGGAGAACTTTGTTAACTCCTTTGAATCCAATTTTTCTGCATTATGTTAAATGTGCTTTTCAGAAGCCCTGTAAAACAAGTGTTGACTAGCAGATGAGTAACTTTAGGGTCAATGGTCCTTTGGAAAGACCTATTTTCTCTAAAGCTCTCTCTCTTGCATTTGAATTTTGCAACATCCACAGATTCTGTATGAAGTATCTCCTATCTGAGCTTTCCAGCTATTTTTTTTTCTCTGGAAAGATCAATGTATAATTCTCAGATGGTCGGTCATCTTCTTACTTTTTAAGGTTGTGGGGCATTAACTTTTTACTTATTCCTTTAATAGCATTCTTGAGATAAGACTATTTCCTTGTTTGTTTTTAGGTTTGTTGGTTTGAGGGTTTTTTGTTTTGTTTTTGTTTTTATTTTTAGGATAAAAGCTGCATTTTGAAATCAAATTTGTGATCTCCAAGTTTGTTCATATTTTGTTTGGCATTTAAGAAATCATTGTTTGTAATCTAATTAATGCTTTTCTATGTTGCTAAAGTATTCACAGTTCTAACTTCCTACTGTTGTTTATAACGTCAGTCATTGATCCAGTTTCAGCTTTACTTGTTCTGTTGTATACTTTACTACATTGGTTGCTTCTAAGTGTGTGGCATAATTTTTTGGCTTTACTTTGGTGTATGTGTACAGCATGACAAATTACCGGGTATCTGTGTAAAACTGAGCCTTATACTTTTTCTATGAAGCAGAGGGATTATAACTAATGCAGTGTTGTGAGAAGTGCTTTAATTTTTGGTGTACTGCTTGGAAGGAGCTTGATTCCCTGAGAGAGAGTGATCTGTGAATGGGAACTTTTTCTTTAAAAAAATAGTGTAAATAGTCTTTGGGTGAATATTTTAATAACAGAAAGCTACCTGATGTAAAACATTGAACCATTTTAACAGTTATTTTTATACTTCAAGAATTAATACATTGCTCCCACCCCCTGCCCCAATGGTCTTGTTTTCCCTCTAGCACTTAAAACTATTAATAACTAGTGAGCTATAAAAAATTAAGACAAAAAATGAGGCATCTTATATCTTTAATATGTCCTCTGAAATACAGGATGATCTTTTTAATGCCCTAATGTGCTTTATCAGAATGAGTTTTAAATAATGCCCTAAACCCAGGACTTTTGGTGACTGGTGAGTGCCTGTGTGCTCATGATTACTGATACAGATCTGGATCAATTGACAGTAAAATTTCATCAGAATTAGGCATGAGCTCATGCTCACACTGTAGTTGCTTTAAGTGCAACACTGAGCATAGTATTGATTCCAAGGTGTTCTATATGGGTGTGTTGTTCATTTTTCACTGCACTTCCCATTTGATTACCTTGTAAACTGTGTGACAGTCTTTATTCTGTTTCTTGAGTTGGAAATTCTCTTTCTTACTGCAGACCATGTACAGTGAAATAAGGAGACTATGAATAAAACTGGTTCTAGGTGGTTACATTATTAGACGTTTTCTTTGGTTACATGTGAAATTTTGCCTTTCTGTTTTGTGCGTGGCCTTGCACTGTGATAGTGATGGTTGGTACAAATGCAGAAAGATAGTAGTAGAAGCGAAATAACAGAATAATTGACTTGGAAGGGACCTCTGGAGGTTACCTGGTCCAACCTTCCTGCTCAAGCAGGGTCACCTGGAGCCAGTTCGCCAGGACCACATACAGATAGCTTTAGAATATTTCTGAGGATATTCTCCACAACCACTACGAGCAACCTGTGCCGGTGCTCCATCCCCCTCATGGTACAGAACTGTTTCCTGGTGTTTGAATGGAACCTCTGGTGTTTTTCAGTCTGTGTCCATTGCCTCTGGTCCTGTCACTGGGCATTACTGAAAAGAGCCTGGCTCTGTCTGTCCCTCTTTGCACCTTCCCTTCATATACATTGTATACATACAGACACATCATTAATGTCATCCCCTTGAGCCTTCTTTTCAGGCTGAACAGTCCCAGCTCTCGCAGCCATTCACCATAGGAGAGATGCCTCAGTCCCTTTGTCTTCTTCATGGCCCATTGGACATTCTCCGTTTCTCTCTTCTACTGGGGAGCTCAGAATTGGACACAGTACTCTAGATGTGGCTTCACTAGTGCTGAGTGAAGGCTGGAAGGATCACCTTGTCCTGCTGGTGACATTCTTCCTAATGCATCCCAGGATGTGGTTGGCCTCCTTGGCAGCACATTACTGGCTCAACTTCTACTTGGTGTTCACCAGGTCTTCCAAGGCCTCTTCTGCCAAGCTCCTTTCCAGCGGGGTGCCCCTGAGCATATATTTGTGCTTGGAGTTGTTCCTCCCCAGGTGCAGGAATTTGCACTGCTCCTTGTGGAACTTCATGAAGTTCCTGTCAGCACATTTCTCCAGCCTGCTGAGGTAACTCTGGATGACATCATGGCCTTCTGGCATATCAGCTACTTACCCCTTTTTTGTGTGATAAATAAACTTTCTAAGGGTATACTCTGCCTGTTATCCAGATCACTAATGAAGATGTTGCACAAGACTGAACCAAGTATTGACCCCTGAGTTACACCACGGGTCACTGACCTCACCCTTTGGGCTTGGTCAGACAGTCAGCTTTTGATCTACCTCACTGATTGCTTGACCAGCCTGTACATCAACTGTTTTTTCTGTGAGGATCTTATGGAATCAAGTGTGAAAGGCCTTACTGAGGTCCTGGCAGGCAATCTCCACTGCTCTTTTCTTATCTGCCAGGCCAGTCCTTTCATCATGGAAGGTTATTAAGTTGCTTGAGCATGACTTTTCCTTAGTGAAGCCATGCTGACTATTCCTGATGATTTTCTTGTTTTTCATGTATCTGAAGAATGGTTTCCAGGTTTAGTTGTTCCATAACCTTCCCAGGGATAAGTGGAAGCTGATCAGCCTGTACTTTTCTGGGCTCTCCTTCTTGCCCTTGAAAACAGGACTAACATCCAGCCCTTGGGCACTTCTTCCACTCACCATAATCAATTAAAGATTGTCAAGAGTGGCTGTGCAATGACATCTGTCAGCTCCCTCAGCAATTGGTGCATCCCATCAGGGCCATGTTCTTATCTGTGTCTGATTTACTTAAGTGTTCCCTGACCTGATTGTCTTCCACCAAGGGCAAGGGTACTCTTCATCTTCTTTTCCTGTCCTCCCTACACAGTTTGTATCTCTCTATTGCAACACTCCAGTCATGGGAGCCATCCCACCCTGTCTCTGTGATTCCTGGTAAGTTTGTAGGCCTGGTACTGCACAGAGATCTCTTAAGTTAATTGCATTCATTAGTATAGAGACACTTGAGGGGCACTCCAGCATAGTAAGGGTCATATTCACATAATCCCAATCTCATCAAGGTTGGAAGAGACCATCAAGATCAGCTAGTCTAACCATCAGCCTAGCGCCACCATAATCATCCCTAAACCAAATCCCCAAATGCCACATCTGCACATCTTGAGCGCTTCCAGGAACAGTGACTCCACTGCCTCCATGGTCAACTTATTCCAATGCCTAACCACTCTTTCAGTGAATTTTTTCCAATATGGAATCTGAACCTTGCCTGGTGAAAAACTTCAGGCCATTTCCTCTTGTCCTCTTGTCCTCTTGAGACATGGCAGAAGAGACTGACCCACACCTCACTACAACCTTCTTTCAGGTAGTTGTAGAGAGCAGTGAGGTCTCCCTGAACCCTCTCTTTTCCAGGCTAAGCAACCCCACTTCCCTCAGCTTCTTCTCCTCATAAGACATGTTTTCTAGACTCTTCACCAGCTTTATTGCCTGTCTTTGGACATGCTCCAGCACCTCGATGTTCTTTTTTTATGTGAGTGGCCCAAAACTGGCTGGAATATTTGAGCTGTGACCTCACCAGTGCAGAGTACAGGGGGATAATCACTTCCCTGGCCCTGCTGGTTCTCACACTATTTTTGATACAGGCCAAGATGTCACTGGCCTTCTTGGCCACCTGGGCACACTGCTGGCTCATGTTCAGCTAGCTGTCAACCAGCACCCCTAAGTCCCTTTCTTCTGAGCAGCCCTCAAGCCACTCTTCCCCCAGACCTGTAGTGCTGTATGGGATTCTTGTGACCCAAGTGCAGGACCCAGCACTTTGCCCTATTGAACCTCATGCAGTTGTCCTCAGAAACATGTCATCACAGCATAGGTAAGGTCGTGGAAAACTGTGCCAAGCTCAGGAAATTGATGGATATTACAGTACCAAGATTGCTGTGGGAGTCATCACACTCTAGCCCTTGATATTTTGCTGTCAGTCTTCCCCTACCACACTAGCAGACAAGATGTATTTCTCTGTTATGCTTCTGGCCTGTGTGGATTATCTTTAATGCTTTGTTGCTGTTGGCTGATATGAACTGTGCTCTTTTTCATAGGTCTTTGCCAACAAACCTGTGCCAGAGATTTATTTTTAGGACTAAATTAATATCTTTGATTTTTGTGTAATGCTTGTAGCTTCTGATGTAATTAATTGGCTGCTCAAGCATCTGCTGCTACCTAATCAGCTCTTAAATGATAGTTGAATAAAACTGATCAGATCTGTGCTCCTTATAACTATGATTGTGCTGGAGACCCAGGTAGCTGGGACAGAGATTGCACAGAAAGGAGGAGAATGTTTCATTGTGTGGAGCTGGATGGTGAGTTGACAAGCAGATCAGCTAGGAAAAGGAGGTCTTAGGATTGGGTAAACTACAAGAGTAACTTGATAAAAACATGACAACATTTGATTTTCCTGTTAGCAAGAGCACTCTTGAATACTTAAGCCAAGGGAGCAGACTCTTCCTGGTTTGGATTTTTTGGTGGGATTTTTTGGTGGGATTTTTTGGTGGGATTTTTTGGTGGGATTTTTATTGATTGTGTCTTTTCATGGTGCCTGCTTTTGAAACAAATGTCTTTTCTAGCTTTCTCTCTCAGTAAAGTCTTGTGTGTCTTTTCCAATCTTTCTCCTCTGTCAGAAGGAGTATATTTGTCCTTCAACAAGGGGGAGATACAGATGCTTTTGCAGAAAGTCTGTTTTATCAAAGATTATATCTACGTTATCTGGACTGCAGGAACATTTCCCATAAAAATTGAGAACCATTACATGGTCCTCTTGACTTTGTTCTGGACTTGTTTGAAAGGCTTGGTCACAGTTGTATACTTTATCAGGTTCCTAAGACCTTTGCCCTTCTGATTGTTTTTCCTGTCCCACTGCAGGGGAGTGAGCAAGCAAGTGGATGGGGGCTTACCTGTTATCCAGATTAACCCACCACAACCTGGTATATGGGAATTAAGATCATGTTTCTATAAACCTGCTGTTCTGCAGAGATAGAAACTCAGGTGACTTTTGCTTTTGGTATCATGCTAAAAAGCAGGATACAGCACACAATCTCCAAAGGTTATCTCTGAAATCAGTATTTGCTTATTGATTTATATTAAAAAATAACATTATTTTAGTGATGGAATAGGAAAATATCAACGAGAAGAGCTGTACTTATGGGGGAGGGAACATATATGGGGAAAAGAGGGGGGATGATACCAATTTGAAATGTGTTAAAATTTGAAAGAGGTAATTCTTTGGTAATTAGGAAATTTTTGTCCTATTTGAAAGGCAAAAATTCACTTAGTTTTATTTTCAGGAAAGCTTTGAATGTTGAAATTGTTTGTTTAAAAGTAAATAATTGTTCTTCAAGGAGCAGATCAAATTACTTTTGTGTGGATTTCTAAAGGAGGCTTCTTAGGTATGTAACTTCACCTATGAACTAAAGAATTGTACAGATTCCCTGAAATGTTTAGTACAGACACCATAAAAACTCCCAGTATTTGAATGGAAAACTACAAATGTAACTAAATAGTTGGAATCCCAAAGTGTTACTTTATAATTAATTGGGTGAAAATTTTGAGAAGTTTTTGTGCAAGTTTTGTGTAAGGAAATCTGAGTGTTATCAGTTGTCTTGAATCCCATTAAGAGTCTTTCTTGTGGGATTTCTTAGCTCTGTCATCAGGCCAAGGTTCTAGTTGTCTTGTTTTCTTTTGTTTCTGTTTTAGTGGCCAGGGAGTGTTGAGACAATTTCAGGATCCTAGCAGCTGAGTAACTTTTGTACACATAACTCTTGTTAACCAAAACAGGTAATCGTGCCGGCAAAGGGTTTGATGGAATTACATGCCATGCATAGCACCTGGGATGTTCAGAGCCTCTAATATTCCTTGTTTTAATAAGGAGTTTTTGAAAGTGAGGAGAAGCCCTCCATTCTTTAAAAAAACCCAAACTATTATTGTAGGGCTTGCAAATAATATTCCTTGACAGATAGTTGGTGTTTGTTTCTCTGTAGGTGTCAATGGTATTGTTTGCTAATGTGGTGGAATTAATCAGTGTATTTTCCTCTGTAAATGTCCCAGTCCCTTATATGCAGTACATGGAGCTCTGGTCTCTTTGTGTTGGACTGTAAGAAGTTATCAGTTGATCTGTCATGCCACTGGTGCTGAGTCATCTGATGAAGTGGAGTTCCTGAGATAATTTTCTAACTTTTTTTTTCCCCTGATATGTTTAGTTCTTTCCTCCAAAGACTTTGAGCATTTTTTTTTGTTTTGTTTTGTTAGAGTGATTGTTAATTACAGCAAGCCAAGGATCCCTCAGACAACTGAGTGCTTAACATAGGTGAAGTGACAGGTGATCCCTTTGACCCTCTTTGCTACCCAGCGTGAAAACTGCTCTATAAAGGAAATTTGTCCTTCCCTTCACAATATTTTTTGAGCTCTGTGAGTCCTGGATAGACATTTGCTTGCTCAGATATAAATGCAGCTTCATTTCTACCTTATTTCTTTCTGTTTAATACAAAGAAATGTCTTGAGATCAGATTTGGGGCTTTGGGTGCACATCTGACACAGAGGAATATTTCTTGCTGTTGTTGGTAGTGAGTCATTTAATTACCCAGCATGTTGATTTACTCACACTTGATGCTGATAATAAATATTTAATGTATAATTATCAAACATTAATACTATGAGATTGGCAGTGATTTGTAGCAGTTGTATAACAGAGCAGCTGTTGGGGGTAAATGAATAACAGCGCATTTTGGCTGAAAGTTGTGTTAACTAATAAGTAAAAAGGGAGAACCATTATACTGGACTAAAAGTTTTTCTAGAATTTTTTTTGGTCCTGTATTGCAATGATGTATATGATGTATATATAAGGATATATCTACATATGAAAACTTTTTTATCGGTAAATTAAATTGTTTCTTGTCATTCTCAGTTGTTTTTTGTAAGTTAAAAAGAAATGAAAATGTCATATCAAGTGTCTATTCACATTTTATAGTTTTGGGCTTTATATATAAATATATATATATAGCAGTGGTTATGAATACATTTTTTTCTTGTGTGTTGTTGCTGTTGGGTTTCACTCCACAGACCTTCATATTGAAGAATTAATGTTCACTAACCATGGATTCAGACATAGTAACAAATGTTGAACACATTTTAAATGTATGTTAGAATAATTTGGAAATACCTTATTTTAATTCAAATTCAAAATTGCTTTTTTTTATCAGCAAACACATATCTCTTTATGGTGCAAGCTCGTGGGATAATGTTGAGAGAAAATGTAAAAACAATAGGACACATGATCAGATTGTACACTAACAAAAATACTACAGTGAATGGGACAGGTAAGAATGTTTCTTTTCTAATTTCATTTTTAAATGAGCTTTTTAAAAAAAGCCAAACAGTAATGACATCCCTTGATAAGGAAAATTTAGACCTAAGTCCTACTTCTCTGTAACTGAAGGTCAAATAGTTACTCTTTATCAGTTCATTTTAGAAATGAATACTTGTCACAGCTGTAACAAAGATACCATCACTTAATTATTCTTCCTTTACTGCAGTAAAATGCTTTTTTAATCATGCTGCTATGAATTTGCTACTTACAAAGGTAATGCTCTCACCTGCATGATGGAGTTACAAATTCCATGGATAACGTAGGTTTTTGCAAAAATCAACTCTTCTTTTTAAGATTATCCTGAAGGAAACAATTCGAGTGACTGCGTTGCTCAAACAACAATGTATCTTCCAGAGAATTTCACCTACTCTCCTTACCAGGCTTGTCCAGAGAAGCTGCCTTACATGAGTAAGTTTTAAACTGACCTTAATCTTTATCTAGTAAATTGAATTGTACTTTATACAAAATGCAGTTATTCTAATATAAAACATAATTGCAAGGAGTCCAAATATATAGCAGAAAATAATGAATAAATTACATCTGATAATGGACAATGATGCTTATCAGAAGTTTGCCTATAACTAATGTGTTACTAAAGCTTTTGATCACTTTACTAATCATTGAATCACAGAATATCCAACTCAGCCCTGCACAAGACCATCCTCAAGAGTCACATCATGTGCCTGGTGTGACAGCTAATGTGTTTTAAATTTTATTTATAAATAATTTTAGTTTCTACAAATTAAAAAATAAATGTTTTTATTAATATTTAAGAATACTCTTAACTTCATATCAAGTACTCATTCAGAGTTGTATATATTGAGGAATAGTTAAAAATTTGATTTTTTGAAATGGTATTATGGATAGAAAGATTCCTGAGTAAGAAACCAATTCTCAAATCTTTATCAGGTAATCACAATTAGACCAATATATAGGAAACTTAATAGGATGGTGTAGTGAAGTGAGAATTGATAGAGGTAAGAAAATGCCAAAGCTCTGCCATAATGAGGAATTAGTACTTACAAAGTGAATGAAAAGTTATGATTCTCAGGAAATTTTAAAATAGGACTTCCAAATGCAGATGTTTAAGATCTCAAGCTATTAAATAGGCTTAGAGGGTTGACCATGGCTTGATGCCAGGTACGTACCACAGCCACTCTATCTTTCCCCTCTCCAACTGGACAGAGAAGAGATGAGATAAGGACAGGGGGGATCACTTACCAATTACTGTCATGGCAAACCAGACTTGAAATAGGAATATTAATTAAATTTATGACTAACAAAATCAGAGCAGGATAATGAGATGTGAAATAAATCTTAAAAACACCTTCCTCCACCCCTCCCTCCTTCCCAGGTTCTACCTCCTCTCCCCTAGCAGCACAGGGACACAGGGAATGAGGATTACTGTCAGTTCATCATGGGTTGTTTCTTCTGCTGCTCAGAGAGAGGAGTCCTTCCCCTGCTATAATCAAAGTATAGCTTTGCTTGGGAATATTCTTAAAAATTCTTGTTAAAAACTGTAAGCTATCGTGTGAATTCCCCTTTCCTGCAAACTTGCCGTTATTCAGGTTCAGACAAAAGTATGGGCATTGTTTGGTCTCCCTCAGCTTGTAGAGAAAGCAATCCTTAGAAAACAGGAAGAGTTATGTAGGTGACCTAACAGCTATTAAATACTGAGCTGTTTAAAACACTAAAAAGAAAGAGGCAAATAAGTCCCAATGCTGCCTGTTTTACATTGACCTTCACCACTGATAGTTTGCTATTATAAATTGTTCTGATGTTTAACCTCAATAAAATTGCAGTCCCTTGACTGAAACAAACTTCCTTCATAGAAACCACTATTGAGTTTTCAGCTTTTTTCTCTGTTAGGAATTGTTGTTAGATTATCAGAGTTCCTGTAGGAAGTAAAGGATGATTAAATATTTTTTTTGGTGCTCTGCATTTGGAAGAAATCAGAACTTGAGTCAGTAATCCATTGAATTACTTCAGTTCTAGTAGATGTTTTGTAGACAGACTATTTTTGAGTGAAGAACTAATGGTAGCATTAATATATATCTCTAAGATAATTACTTAAATAGAACTGTCTCATTTGGTGTCAGAATGTACCAGCTAGGGAAGAATCATCAACAACTCTCTGTAAATAAGTGTTAATATGTTACTAGAAATGAGTTTGTTAGTAATCGGCAGTATCTGTTACACTAATGTGTTTATTTTACTTGCAGTATCTATAATGAAATAATTAAACTAATTAAACTACTGATTTGTAAGAGAGAAATTTTCAAATAATTTCTGAAGTTATTTATGATACATTCCAGAATCCTAAGCTCTTAGACTAACAGCTGACTTAATCTGTGGGCTGTCATTCAGCATTAACAAGTAATTAAGTATTTAATATAGCAGTTCAGATCCATATCATACCAAACAATGTTGCTGACAGCCAAATGAAATTCTGACTCATTTTTCTTAAAAGAAAAATAGTGGATTTTATTAGGATAATCTAGATTCCATGATAACTTTTTTTTTTAAATCTCAACTGAGAAGTTTATCTGTTGGAGAATACAGAAACAGCGTGTGTTGTCTGTGTTTCTTTTCAATATTACCAGATTCTAAACTTTGTCCCTTAACATTGTAAATATACAGACATGGAAGTAGAAGTATAGATCTGTTGCTGTTGCTGTTTCTTATGAAACAAAATCATATAGAAAACTGTTTTAAGCCACGTAATAATTACCCCCACATTGTTATAGTATCCTTATTTCAACCTCTTTCCCTCCAGACATAGGGTTTGACTTTCAAGATCACATTTTTATATAATATTGCACATATAAACAAATAAAACTAAATTATTCCAGTAGTAAATATGCTACTTTGGGAAACAGATAACAAGTTTAGAAAATGTCAAATCTGGATAATCAGAGAAACAAGAACGATGATTATACTGATTGACAAATGCATATAAGTAGTATTAGTATTTTTAATGGCACTTTCAAGGGATCTAGCATTGGAATTCT
Organism: Pyrocephalus nanus; assembly: GCA_038380795.1. Classification (NCBI taxonomy): domain Eukaryota; kingdom Metazoa; phylum Chordata; class Aves; order Passeriformes; family Tyrannidae; genus Pyrocephalus; species Pyrocephalus nanus. The sequence goes on from CM076261.1 coordinate 349,870, forward strand.
CAGATTAGTTCAAAACTGTATTGACTTCTGCTACCTATTCTACTTGTGTGTTAGTCTGCTGTCCAGGAGTGAAGGAATGAGGCAAGTCAGAAGGTACTAAGGTGCCTTATAGGTCAGCTTACTTACAGTATGATCTTTTAAATCTTTGATGCAGATTTGTTTGAATTGCCAAGTGTTCAGAATTGCCATAGTAGGGAAGCATTTTGCTCTGCCATTGTTGCTATCAACCATGTTTGCCATATGTAATTCTATTAGAAGTTCTCCATGGGTTTCCTTGCTGATACTCTCTCTCTTTAGCATCTTTTTTTTTTTCCTCTTTTTTTGGCAGTAATTGCTTTGTACTTATTCCATCACGTTTAATTTAATAGAGAAATAATAATTTTAATAGAAAGTAATTCACTGGATAAGTTGCTGTTCAACAAGGGGATATGTGTTTCACCCTTTGGTTTTCACGTATACCTTTTTAATCATCATCTCTGTCTTTAATTAAAATCTAACTCAAGCTTCTCTGAAGACCAATTAATGCAATGAAGTGTTGTAGGTAGTCCTGAGATAGCCAGGGAAGAAGGATTCTTGAATCATGTGTATTTTCACATGCTTAATAGTCAAAGGTTATTATGGAAGTTGACGTCTTTATATCAACTTGCCAAATTTGTATCATGAAAGGAGTATGGTAAAAACATGTTTTGTCCCAAGTACATATAGGAGCAGCTATTGCATTCTGTGTGTGACTCTGTCTTTCATGTTATAACCCAGTGGTTCAGCACTGCTGTTGTAATTCATAAGCAAGACATCTCTACTTCAAGATAGAAGCAGTACAAGAGTCTGTCTTTTCCTTTGCAGATAAAATGATAATTGAAACCTTTCTAGACTACGTAGTTTCTAAAGCTCTTGTCATTCTTGATTTTTTTTGTACTGTAGACTGTTTCTAATTTGATTTCTTTTTAAAGCTTTGTAACTGGGTGAAACCCTGGTTACAAAAGAAACTAGTAATTACTTTCTCTGTCTTTCATGTAACAGCAGTTAACATATTCCAGGATGAGATTTGCTATTTTTGTGTAATTGCATTTCATTGCATTAGCTCATATTAATAGGAAATGCATTATAAAGTCTAAAAATATCTTTCTACATACTGCAACATAGCCAGGTTTTTCCTGTTTTGTCTCTGTATTCTTCATTTCTCCTTCAGTAACAATCCATACTTTTTTAATTAATTTCACTCTATTGATTTCTGTATGTATCTGATTTGTTGAAGTCATTTTGCTTTCTGATTCTTTTCTTCAAAATGCTTTTTGCTTTCCTCATCTTTCTTTTTTTGTGGGTTGTATAAATATGTCTTATTGCAGCTTGCTAGACACTAATGGAAGTAGTGAATACTAAGGCCAGATACTTATAGAGGTGCATTCTCCTGCCCCCACCCATGACAAGGGAAAAAGTGCTGAGTTCTATTGACCCATCTTCTGTGTACTTTTGATAGTTATTACCAGTACTTCAGGTTTTACTACAGCTACTTTCCAAACAGTCTGGAAGGAATTCCTTCATGTTGCATGAAGTTAGAAGCATGAAATTAGAACCTACTTTATCTAACTACTGGTTTACTATTTGATTTTTTTTTTTTTAATTTAAACTCTATAAGCACCTGATCACATCTAAACTTTTCTCAGGAGACTAAGGCATCTGAGTCACATCATACTGTATGTCATTCGCTTCCTTTTCTGGTGCAGTAATTGACCTTTGTTTATCTTCCTTTTCCTATTAGATTCTGTAAATGAACTGAAAGGCTCTTTGCTTCTCTGTCTCTTGGTAGTTGAAATTGATTTAGTGATTTTTATTTTTTTTAATTTACTTCGTACGTGTTTATATACTGGTCCTTCGTTGATTGACCTTGGATTTGTTTTTCAGCTTATTAAAGTGTTTCAGACGCAATGAAAATAATCATCCAAGTTTTTTTTTTCACTGATTACTTTTAATTATTTTCAAATTTTTATTTAAATCTCTGTAAGATTAGCTTGTTCTGTTGTATATTTATACAGGTTTTTTAGTAAGTGTCAGGTTAACTTTTTCTTCTAAAATACTTAAATAAATGTGGGTTTCTTTAAATCTGCACTTGAAGGATCTCCAAACTGTACTGTTCTTGATACTTTCCACCCTATAATTTTACTTTAAAAAAAAGTTACCTTCTTCATTACAAGAAGTACTATATTTAATCATATCCAAAACTAAAACAGCTCTTGCAGTATCTTCTGCCTTCTTCTGAAAACCATAGTTATTCCTAGTATGTTCCAAAAATTTCCATCTTTCGAAAAGATTTAGATAGCTAGTCAATTCAGTGACGTGAAGCAATCTTTTGGCACAAATAGGATCTTTTTGGTGTGGGCATAGGGGAGAAAATGGGAGTGATTTCTTTGACTGTCTTTAAAATACCAACCCTCACCAAAATATTTAAATTTTTAGACAAAAATAAGTAGGATACTTTATAGTGTTTTGTCAGATAGTTATTGCAAGATTTTTGTTTGATGATCTAGAGCATAGGAGTTTCTGAAGAGCAACTTGAGTTTCTGGTTAATGAATGTTACACTACTCTTCTCTCCAGATTATCTGAATTCCTGCTACTGCTTTTGAGTGTACTGAAAATCATTATTTCTGGTTTTGAAATTTTTGCACGTGCATAAGCTAATGATCGACAACTTTTAGCTATCAAGTAACTAAGTGTTAATATTTTTTTATAATAAGGACTAACCTGTTTTTTTTAAAACCATATTGTGGTCTTTATTGAATAACTTACTGAATTCCACTCTCATCAATAGCCTTTTGTGAATGTTTTTCCCATTGGGCTCACTAGTGGTGGTAATTTTCAAATCCGGTTGGCTGCTATGAATTGGTTTGAAAAAGAGTGGTGAGTTAGTGGATGAAGATTATACGTGAAATGTGCATAATCATGTAGAATTTAAATTGAGGAAGTTTGTTGAGTGTAGTGATGATGCATTTTCTTTTAATGTGGAAGTGCAGTAGGAAGGCACACAGAATTTGAGTACAGGTTCAGTACTGCAGATGATGTAGAATTGTTTCCAGTCGTACTTGAAATGAAAGGCAACCCTAATTTTCTGTAATAGATACAGAATTCAAACTACTTTGCTTGTTCTATGTCCTCTGATAAGAGTATTTTGTTTATAGGTCTTATGGAAGGACTGTTTTTCTGGGAAACACTCAAATTCATTCTGTAAAAATTAAATATTAGGAGTATAGTATAAATTGTCTCTTTTTTAATATATAGGCAGTGTAACTACAAATTTCTGATGCCATTTGTCTATGGTATAACATGTAGTGTTACCACAGTTGTCTTAATTGAAATGAGTTCATAATAGGGTTTTTTTCCTCTCTTTAGGAGGCCTTATTGATGTCAATATGAGTGAAATTAGTTTTGATGAAATTCAGCAACTGTTTTCAAAAGATTTAGACATTGAACCAGGAGGACACTGGAAACCAAAAGACTGTAAGCCACGGTGGAAGGTGAGAGGCTGATTTTGGGTTTTTTGTTTTTTTCTTTTTGATACATGAGAACAGTTTACCATTGCAAACACTCAGTCTTTTGCTGATATATATATATATATATATATATATTTATATATATTTATATATATAAATAAATAAAATGTATACTATGTTATGTATTATGCCATCTGTGATCTAAGAGAAGCCATAGCTTGAAGAAAAATTTGAAATGGATAATCAGGGACTTTTAAAGGTTTGTTAACTGTGGTTACTAAACATTTCACCATATGGGTGCAGACCTGTCCTATGGGTCTGTTGCTTGAAGTATAACTAGAAGAAAGCAAATATAAAGAGAAAATCTTATTTATACTTTATTCAAATTTGTTTCCTAATTGTTTGAGCAAATTTCCAACACACTTTCCTAGCAGAAACCAAAGTGTGAAGCACCTAGCCAATTTAAATGTGAAAGCTGAAAAGCCTGTGTAAGCCACGGGAAACTTAATCTGTATTGTAATATTAAAATTTTAAAATGCTGATATAATAGCTTTATATATATATATATGTAATTTTTTTAAGGTTGCAATCCTTATTCCTTTTCGGAATCGCCATGAGCATCTTCCAATTTTTTTCCGTCATCTGATACCTATGTTGCAGAAGCAACGTCTGGAATTTGCCTTCTATGTTGTTGAACAGGTAACAGCATTTACTTAAAAAGTGACTTCTCAGGATTCCTTACTGTCAGGGATTTGATATTCTTATCAAGAGTTGGATGAATCCTGAATTTAAAAATTGTTGCTCAACTGTTCTACTCCTTTAAATGAACAAAGAAAGTTCATCTCCATTCCCCATTTTAAGCAGCGGCCAGATACATTGTGCTTTTCTTCAATTATGGGCTGATACTTTATAGTAGAATGTGTTGTCACTGGAAGCTTTCAAGGGAAAAAAAATAGGTCACTAGCAGTGTTCCTCAGGGCTTAATTCTGGAGACAGTTCTGTTCAGTGGATGCACCATTAGCAAGTTTGGTGATGATATGAAGCTAAGAGGTACTGTTGACTTTTGAGGGATGGGATGCAGAGGGATCTAGATGAATTTGAGCACTGATCAGTGATTAATGGGATGAAATTTAAAAAGGCAAAATGCTGGATTCTGCACCTAGGACAAAGTAAAGCCAGGCACAGGTGTAAACTTGGAGAGGAGTCACTGGAGAGCAGCCCTGCACAAAGGGGTACAAGGGGTGCTGTTTGGCAGCAGATTCAACATGAGCCAGCAGTCTGTGCCAGGAGGGCAAACACCATCCTGGGGTGCATCAAACCCAGCATCACCAGCTCGGCAAAAGAGGCATCCTTGTCAATACTCTGTGTGTGTGTGGGTGTGTGTGTGTGTGGGTGTGTGTGAGTGTGTGTGTGTTGGGGGAGGCAGGTAGAGTATATATTTCTCATACTATTGAAATTTTATCTCTTCTTGATTTTTACAATGTCTGCTTTATTTTCTGCTTGAAGACAGGTACACAACCTTTTAATCGTGCAATGCTCTTTAATGTTGGCTTCAAAGAGGCTATGAAGGATGCCGCCTGGGACTGCATAATATTTCACGACGTGGATCACTTACCTGAAAATGACAGAAATTATTACGGATGTGGAGAAATGCCACGCCATTTTGCAGCAAAGCTGGACAAATACATGTACATGTATGTAACGTTTTATTCATGCTGTTTCTTAAATATGCAGAAATATTTTTAAAACAGGTATGAATTTTGGGACAATATGTACAGGAGGGGGAAAAAATAAAACATCCTCCTACCCTGCTGTTTATAGAAATTAATATCTAGTTATTAAAAGGAAGATTTAAGTTTAATGCCTACATTTGATATATTACTAATTAGAAGATTTAATTTATTACTAATTAGAAGATATTGTTTATAATTTCTAGTGTTGAACTTTTTCCAGTGAGGTTGATCTTCAAAAAAAAAAAAAAAAGGCTTTGTGTGTCAAGGGGGAAAAGCTTACCTAACTTACTAGAAATCTTTTCTGGCTATATAAGCCCTTGTGCTGGCTGCTACAAAAGACAAGCAGATAATCTGTATCAAAATACCACAGGAAAAAGGTTTTTCCTAATTTTCTGATAACTCTGCTATTTATTTCTGCTTCATACTGTTTTTTAAGCAGGAGATATTCTTTCTGCTAGACCATTATGTTTATTGTGTTCTATCTCTTGACATGAATGTAGTGGGACCTGCAGTTTTGTTACCTCCTTTCCTTCTGCCATTTTACATTAATGACGTGTCACTTGCTTTTTAACACTTTGCCATCTCATGACATTTTTCGAATCACTTCACATAAAGCTGTAGCTTATTGCTTGCTACATGCATGTATTTGCTATCCTGAACTTTTTTGGTGAAGTTAATCGACTTGACAGCCCGGTCAACTAACAGATCAAAAACAATGCACTGAAACCATGGCACTGTCTCTGGACTTGAGGTTGTCAGCCAATCAGCAGTCAAATGTTTCAAGATTTCACATATATTGAAAAATATATAAATTAACACATATAAATATAGAAGAGAGGTCATCTATCTTTATATGTGTTTACAAAACAACTTATATATTTTTTGTACATTTATAAAATGTCTAAATAGGTAAGTATTTACAAAACTGATAAATGTATAAGTAAATCCAGATTTATAAAATACAAAAATAAATGTTTGTGTATATATACAAAAAAAATTACACTTGTACCACACACACATACATACATATGAATAAAAATCTCAAACAGTCCCATTAACTGTCATACTCCAGTTGCTTCTGGTTTTTGTTTGGTGGTACTTTTTTGTTGGTTGTTTTGGAGGTATGTGTAGTTTTTTCTTTTTTCCTGGGGGGTGGGTTAGAATACCTGTTGTTTCAGTTACATACTGAAAGAGATTATAATAGCAACCTTCCCCAAAACTATTAAGATTTGGTTGAATCCTGTGTTTCCATAGAGATCAGAAGTTACATGACTGTGTATTTCTTCTTCTTTCCCCTTGCATTCTGGAGTTATTTGTCCTTCAGTGTGGCAATTGTTTCCTAAGCAATGGTAAATCTTTTTGTAGATAGTCTTAACTCCTTGAAGGTTCCAGATTTGGAAGCGTCTCCTGAGAGACTTTTATTTCATGAAGTGGCGTGCTGCTTGTGAAAGAGGAACACACTTTACTGTAACAGCCTCTGGGTTAAGGATGCAAGTCAATATTGATGGTAGTAAATATGGATACTTAAATATTCTTTTTTTTTTTTTTTTTTAGATTGACAAAGTGTTTTGAGGACTGGAAATCACATTGGCTGGGGCTTAGTATGTTATATAGGTACAGTGGCCGTTCATGTTGGCCAACTGCTTGTTACTTAATAATATGTGCTAGCAGTTACTGTTGCTTACTGCCAGAAAAGCCTATAGATCCCTTTGATTTAAAAGTTTATCTTCTAAAATCTGGAAAATGTTTTTAAATAGGTATGTCATTCACTGTAGTTGAATATGTACTGTTAAACTGTTTCAAGTTTTAACAGTTCTATAGAATATAGTGATGAATTAAAATTATTTAACTGATGCATTACTGATGTGTAATTTTTCAGTTGATTAAAGAGGGGGGGTTTGAGTTGAATAGTGTCAAAATGCAGTAGTTTCAGGGCTTCACTCAACACTTCAGCTATGGGTTTGAATCAACCATCTGAAATATAGATAGATTTTTGTTTTGTCTGGTGATACTAATTTGAGCTACAGTTTAAGAGCACCTTTTCTGCAAGTCAGACTTTACTGCAAACCTTTTGTTCAACTTGGTGTATGTTACTTAATGCCAGCAATTTCCAGCAACCAGTTTTCCACGGTGAATGCATTCAGCATCTGTTCACGTCCTTAGTTTCGGGTTCTTGTTTTTTGGAAAGGCATTGTTCAAAGGCAGGGCTACCTATCCAAGTTCAGCTAATAATATAGAATTTGTCTTTGGTTTTCAGCCTTCCATACAATGAGTTCTTCGGTGGTGTAAGTGGCCTGACAGTGGAACAATTCAAGAAGATCAATGGTTTTCCAAATGCCTTTTGGGGATGGGGTGGAGAGGATGATGATCTTTGGAACAGGTGAGTATTCAGCACTTGGGTCTTTCTCACTGTTCTGTGGTATCCACCCTTTGAGACAATTAGGTGCTTTTTTTCTGTCACTTGTTACCTTTTTGTAATTTGTTTTAAATGAGAAAATTCTAATTCTAAAGACTTTGCTTCAGAAATATCAGAATATACCATTTGAAGGCATAAGTCTGATGTTCTGTTTTTTTTGGCCTGGAGACAATTAGCAGGTTTTTAAGAGATAGGTCTTGTAACATATATAACAATGGTTAACAATCCCATTCCTTCAAGGCTTCTGTGTGTTACCTTTAATTTGCATTTCCCTTTCTGTTAGCAGTATGGAATACCATCCCCAAGACATGTAGATGAGTTTCCTGTCTTAGGAGCAATGTTTGAAAGAGAGGTTAATTTTTGAATATATTGATAGTCCCAGATTGGACCATGGAAGGAAATGCTCATGACATTACATATTACTCCCAGTAAATAAATCTAAAATGTTCCAACTGATCTGTTGAAGTGTCTGCATGAATTTAATATATAAAAAGGTGTCTTTTAAAGGAAGAGTTTGTTTTTATTCTTTTTTTCTTGCTATTTTCATGTTTTTATGCTATTGAGCTTTAAGACTAAGCAGGAAACAATAAATATAAAATTATTACTATTATTACTATTATTATTATTAATATTATTATGTCGTGCTTTGTTTTGCCAGCTTTTTTAGTTATTGGTGTAGGAGTATTTTGGGTTTTTTAGGATGAGAATGTAACTGAATGCAAAAACTTGGCTCTAAAATAGTGGATGCGTATTTTTCACTTTTGCTATAACTTATATGAAGAGTTTTAAGAAGATGTTTTTACAAATGTTAGTGTATTATACTGCAGGGTTCACTATGCTGGATATAATGTAACAAGACCAGAGGGAGATTTAGGGAAGTACAAATCCATTCCTCATCATCACAGAGGTGAAGTCCAGTTTTTAGGACGGTAAGAAAAACAGAGAAATGTTCAAATGCTACTGCTAAAGATGTAAAACTTTTTCTTATATCCACTCATGAATAAGCAGTCAGTGCTTACCAGTGTTATTTCCTCTTTGGTGCTAAACTGTATACTTTCTTAAACACATTATGTTTGCTGTTCAGATATTTCTTATTTAAGCATGAGAGAGACTGGCTTTGTGTGTCAGAAGATATTATCATCCTAATCTTTGATGCAGAATGTTATTGTTCCATAATAGTTTGGGCATTAGTGCTGGCAGGGCTCCATCAGTTGGTTAATTTGGATATTTTTCAAAAGGAAGGAGTACAGCTGGGGCAAGCAACTCCTGCATCAAAGCAGACTTTAAAATTTGTCAAGGATTGGTTTCTTCCGTCATCTTTCATTATTTTGTGAGATGCATTTCCTGCATACATTGTTATAAATTTTCGTTTTGGGATTCCTTTCTTTTGCCACAAAGATTCAAAATGCTTTAGGTAGCCAGTAGGTTCTGGCTGCCCTACACTGGAATAGCAACGAGAATGCAGCTAAATGTGAAAATTAGAATGTGAAACACAAAATAAAGGGTTTATGATGTGTGTTTTCAGGTAACTAGAAGTACTGCTCAATCCTGTTACCAGTGGATGTCTCCTTCTGGGAACACATTTTTTCTGTTTTATTCATAATTTTAAAGTAGACATGTACAGTAGACATGAGTAAATCTGTTGCATGAAAATAAAATGTATAAATTGGTAATCTAGGAGAGGGGAACCGTTTTTTTTATGACCTCAAATTTAGACGTTTGCAAATGCAGGAGTGTCAAGAATGAAATAAAAAACTATTCAGACATTTAAATCTGTAATGATGACCAGTGAAGGTTTCTAAATATTCCCCTGAGCTCCTCAGTTGAGTTCTATTACAAAGCAACGTGAAGAAATTGAATGATCTTTAAAAATCTGCTTAGTTTGGGACTATAAAAAGTACACATATTAAATGCCTCCTTTGTTATTTAGTCTTAATATTAACTTGTATATAAAAATAAAATCTAACTGTATTAAAAGTCTTTAAAATCTTTCTTTCAAAGCTTAAGTAGGTAATTTGGTCATTTCAAAAAGCAGAAAGGTAGTTTCAGAATTTAAGATGTATTTCAAAATGAAATGACTGTCACAGTATTCATGTCTAACATCAACTGCATTGTTTCTTGCAAATCTTTCTTATGTTTTCTTCTTCCAACTCCCTCTACAGATATAAACTTCTGAGGTATTCCAGAGAACGTCAGTATATTGATGGATTGAACAATTTAGTATATACTCCTAAAATAATTGTCAGTAGATTGTATAAAAATATAACTGTTAATCTCATACCAGAACTTGCTCCTGTTAGAGACTATTGATGGAAGTGGAATGACAAGCTACCTTACCAGAATAAACTTTTAACACTGGAAGCTACTAATAGACACTGTAAACCAAACCAAAACAAACCCAACAAACAACAGCTTAGAATTAGAGTTTTCTGACCATTTGATGATGCATATTTGGGATGAGAAATTATTGTATTTACCATGCATTTTGTTCTGAAAGAAAAGCCAGCAGCTACCACTCAGATGTTTACAGCATGAGACTACTGTTCAAGCCTTCACTCTTCATATTCTCTATCTTAACCATTCAACTAAATAGACTGTAGGAAACAGACTTGTAGCTTCTCTGGAAGTAAAGACAGAAGCCTCTTCCAGGAATTTTTTTATACTAAACTGCCGTCCCCCTCGTATTTAAATGAATGCTTTTGTTTCTTTTTAAAAATGTGTTTTGTAAATATGTGATGTAAAATGAATGTGTGTACATTGCTTTTCAATTGTTCAATATTATGTATTTGAGTGTGTTCTTGTTTGAATTCTATAGGAATGTTTTTATTAGCATGAAAGAACAAGTGTAAAATGTAAGTATGCTTGTAAAAAGGTTATACCTTATGTAAAATGAAGGAAATATTAATTGTTGGCCAGCTATGACTGCAAACTGTTATACTAGTTTTGAGCTCTAGGCCTCCTGCATATCTATGTAGAAAAATCAATTTCGTATATAAACTTGCTAGGAAGAAAGCTTTTAATTTTATTTATTGCCAGCAAAATTGTATGATACCCTGCCTGCCATCTAAATCCTATTTATATGCATATTGCACGTGTATTACAGAAGATCTTGCGCTTGTTGCATATTATGATCTACAGGAACTCTAACTGTTTCCAAGTGTGCCACTTGTGTCAATGTCAGGGATTTTAATGCCTAAAACAATGTGTCTGAGTGCGTACAGTATTTTGGTATTGTTGGGTTTTTTTTAAAAAAAACAAACATAGAATCCTAGTAAACAGCACTTTTATTCCTCCAAAATCAGAAGAGCCAAAAATGTGTCTTCATTGGAAGAATATCAAAGTTAGATTTTTAAGAGAATTAAAAAAACCATAGTTCTAATAGTTCTAATGCTTGCAGTGTGGGATTTTCAGAACCATGGTGTTGGTCACACTGTTCTGCTGACATGATGATGATGCCAAAAGCGGAACTGAAAGCAGGCCAATCCCAAGTGCTTTTCAAAATTCCACTCACAATACATTATTCAGTATAGCTATTTGAGGGCCTATTCTGGCAGGGTGCTTCGTGCTTCTGTGATGCACTAAGTATCCTCGAGTCGATGACTGTCAATGAGATTGAGGTTGTGCAGTCCTGCTAAGGATGGGTCCTGTCTGTTTCTCTATTTTTGTGGTGTTATATGTATGAGTAACTATGAGCCTCTTTCCTCAACTTATAATGAAAAGCGTATCTTCTTATTTTCTCTTTGATTGTAATATTATGCTACTTAAAAGTATCCCACTGCTAAGCATTACTATCTTTTCCTAATATTTTTTTACATCCCTTATTATACTAAGGGAAAGGGCCAGGTCATTTATTTTCTATGTTAATGCAAAGACACTAACCAAGATCTATTAAACTGTTTTGTTTGTCACAGTTACTCAACTCCTTAGGAACCAAAGACGGACTTCTGCTCCCATGAAGAATGGAAAGCAGTATATATAATAAGGATTGTTTATCCATAGAGTGTTCTTCAAAAGTGTTGACAAAGAATACTAACTTTAAGTCATTACTATGTGTTGGTTTCCTGAATTGCTGCCACAGATGGTGTGGTGCTTTGTATATTTTAAGTTTGCCTTAAACATCTTTTATTTCTTTGACATCACAGCAGCAAATTCTGCCCTTAGCCATTCTTCAGTAAGGTTATGGGCTTAGTTGTAAGCATCCCAAATATTTAGTAGAAATACAGTTATTTAATTTAAGTAGTTGAGAAAAATTGTAAGGGATATTTTATACCATATTGGAATTACCTTAAAATCTGCCAGTTAATCTAATATGCTTTAGGAATGAAGTAATACAGTGAAAATATCTAAAAGCATAAAGTGAAGAAAACATCCTTCAAAAGCATGCTGAAGTGGTTCAATCACCCCCTAATAGATTTTTCTATAACTGATTATATAGAACATTCTGAAGCATATGGAGAAAGGAGAGATAATACAGTATATGAACAATTATATCTTCAAAATAAAATTAGTCCTATTTCATAGCAGAATAATACTATTCTTTAAGAGCAGTTGAATAATTTTTTAAATCCTTGATGTAATTTTGATGTGATTTCTGGTTTTCAGTACAATTTCTCCTTCAGTTTCACGCCTATGATTATGAAACATCCTTTGGTACCAGAGGTCTGTACTGTTTTCTGAAGCATGCTTTTGTGCCCATTTGTTAGGCATTCGGTGAAATTTATGTGCAATTTAAAAACAAAATCTAATGCATATATATGTATATATACTTACATATATACATACTATATTACACATTTGCTGTGGATGAACTAATATAACTTACAGCTTTAAGTGATTGATCATGTATGGTCCTAGAAAAACGTGATTTAAACCAGTATGTGAATGAATTGTGACATATAACTGAGTTCTTAAAACATTTACATTTTGGTGCCCCAAAGTGATGGATGTTAAATTATGAATTGCTGACTGACACTGCTCTCTAAGTACCTTTTACCATTTCGTTGGGAAGTTTTGAAAGTTGCCATCTTAAATTACATCACAATAGTGTTTGTATACTACCTGCTTGAACTCAGTACTCTTCTGTAGTGAATTTTAACATAGACAGTGCCTTCAAACAAAATAAATATGATGCAGAACTAAGAGTTGTGCACATTCCTTTTGATATTTTCATGATTCTTGTAAAATGTAGAAAGAAGCCAATCACATTGGCTTTTGCATTGCTGACGGTGCAAATTAAGGACACCTCTTCAAGGAAGGAGCATGGAGGGAGAAGAAAAAGGGTGTCTTTTACAAGATTCTGAAGGTCTTGCAAATTAACAAGTAAAAACATTACAGAATTACTAACAGTGGAATCTGGTTGTTATGCTATGATACTCCTAAGCCCATTTTTTATGTTTCGAATATAAGTCAGAGAATATAAAACAAAAGTCCACTTTGCAATAGTTAGTATATTGAAAAGCAAGTGCAAAATGCCCTTTTTTTTGATCTTCACAGTCTATTTTTCTATTGTTAGGTTTACTAATGACTATGTTGTAGTGGGTTGCTAATGAGCCAGTTATTTAAAAAAGCTAAAAGGATCCATTTCATATCAGCAAGAGGAAGTGTACCTAAGATTATTTTGTTTATAGAAGTATATGAGATAGGCTTAATGAAAAATGCACTGAAACAAATGCTGAGAATTTCCTGTGTACTATCATAGCTTTGATGTTGGGGTTTTTTTGTTTGTTTGTTTGTTTTTCATGAAAATGTTTGTACTTTTTTATCATTGTCTTTTATGAAATATAATGTTCTAAAGATTGTGTTGGTTTGTTTATTCTGAGATTCTGTGGAAAACGTATCATCTTCGTGGGTTTTTTTCTAGACAAAGCTCTCATTTTTTCTAGTGCTCAGAACCCCAAAGTAACAGCAAAAAGGAAGGGATACACCTGTCCAAATATATCGGGTTGGGCTATGACAGGATCAAGCGTTAGGCTAGCAAAGAGTTTTCCCTTTTTTTGGTATTTATAAGCTTTCAGCTTTTGATTTTATTAGGCTAAATGACTCAATGTTTTTGCATACTTTTCCAAGACGGGGTTGCTATTCTGTTGAATCTCTTAAGGTTTCTTCTTTATATATGAATTACTAGAATGGGAGTAGAAGGATTCATCCATATTTCTCATGACATTGAACAGGAAGCTGGTTTTCTCAGGAATCATCAGTTATCCTTATTTGTATTTGTATCTTACAGCTACTAAAGTGTCAGATGGTTAGAGGTAGGCAAGTAATTTTGGGGAGTACTTCAACTGGAGACAAATTATTTTTCAGAATTTTCTGAAATTACATGAATAAACTTCTTCAGATATGTTTGATCGATACACTTTTCTGAAACACTGGCAATGGACTCTCATTGAAAGTGTCACCAGCTATGATATATTGGAAAACAGGAAAGAAGGCATTTTAAGTACATGTAGCATAGTTAGAATCCTTAAATGCTCTTCTACCTTGCTGTTACTTTTAAACTGCTTTTGCTTCTATATCTCAAAAATCAGAGTTGAGAGGTGAGTTTATCTGCTAATTATGTAGGACCCTGAGTAAGTAATCCCATGTGACTTCATCTATTGTGGGCTTCACTGACAAAGTATAGGAGATGGTAGTTGTGGATTGTATTTGCTTGCTTTTCATGAGACACCTTTCAGATGTGTTTTGTACACTTCCTTTGCAAAAAGAAATGTAGTTTATTAACTTCATGCAAGACTTTGGTTTATTCTCAGAGTTTCAATAATGGAATTTCAATACATTTTTTCCTGAGCTTATTTTGCATTCTTTTTTCAAACCCTAAACTTTTATTCAGAAGGGCAGTACTGACAGAATACAGAAATACAGAACATTTTCATTCAGAAGAGTATTTGAAAACAAAGTCAGTATACATTCTTCCTAAAGCTGAGAGAATAAACAACTCTTACTGTTAGTGATTTCAATGAAATCTAAAGCTGTTGATACAGTCAAATACTAAGTTCTTATCATTTATGGAAGTTTTAATTCACATATCTGAATTTTCATGAATAATGTCAGCTTCTATTCCACTGGCTCACTAACAACTGCTGTAGTTGAGGAAGAAAAGGGACTAAGGACAAAAACAACGGAGTAATGTCGATAACCAGCATCATTAGCTGGGAACACCACCTGGAAAAATAAAAAACAAATACAAGACAAATGAGAATTGATTTCTAGATACAAGCCTAAATGGAACCATTGTGATCATTTTATGTAATTTCACATAAAACTTCAGAAATATTCTCTCTCTGAACTGTGACTCTTGTAACACACAGTTTTTCCACTGGTTAAATATTTTTTCATTAAGAGTGTAAATATCACATTATTTAAAATATATTCATATATTCTAAAATGTATTTATTATCCAAGTTGTCTTTATTAAAAAAAAAAAAAAAAACAAACAAAATGGAACACCTCTTCTTTCAAGTGTTTGAATATTTGTGTTGCTCTTATGAAGTCTGAACTTCGAGGAACAGAAATAATCAGTACAACACTAATTTTGATTAGGCCAAAGTATGAAACAATGAGTTTCTTCAATTCCAAATGTACTAGTTAGAGAAGGACTGCATTAGTTCTTTGGCCACAGTATGAGAATAACCTTATATATGAATGATTTACCACAGCCCTATTACTCTCCCTGATCAGCAGTCAGAAATCCTGTTCTTTGATTTCTCATTCTACATAGTACATTATTTTGTGTTGTGAGATGAAAGGTGTCAACTTTTAAAATAGAGTGTTGGATACAGTCTGTATCCAAAGGGAGCACAGCTTGTGCTCCCTTCAATATTAATAGAGAAGATGCATACAAAAAAAACAGTGAACTGAGCAAAACGTGATCCCTACTGAGGCTCATTTTTAAGAAAGAAGGCTCTTGTAATCTAGATTAAAGTAATTTCTAGTCTCAAATATAGATTTAAACATCATTTTGATATATAATCAATTTATTTGCATGCTGTAAATCTTTTATCTTCCCTCTTTTAGTTCAGTTATCACTGTAGGTGAGGCTATTCAACATTAATCGTCTTTACTGTCAAGTATAAGAATGTCATCTTTCATCTGTTTCAGGAAGGCAGAAACAAAACTAACTCAGATGTTTTCCAGCTTTTCTCCAAGGAGATGAGGAATGGCTGAGCAGATCTGTCACAGTCCATCAAACAACTAATTTAGAACTGCTACTGCTACTCCTAAAAGGTCATAGGAAAGCCCTGGTGCTGTGGAGGGGAAGGGGACAGTCTCCAAGGAGTTCCACTTCCTGCAGCAGGCCACCCTTGGTCCCTAGTTTGAACCACCTTCCTCTAACCAGCTTATTTGTCCCATGCAAATTAAAAAGGCATGTTATACTTTTTTTTTTCTGTTGGAAACTGAAGATCCAAGCACCCAGAACACAGTACATACTTCCATTGCCTTTAAAAATCTAAATTATAAACTTCTTCTGTAGCCATACAAATACTGGGTCCAAAAGGCAGACAAATTCTTTTCCCAGGAGCCTTAACAGAGTACTCTACCTGTTGTTCTCTCTCAGGTGTTTAGAATAGTCACAGAAAGAATCACGGGTTTAAGCAGAGGTAGAACAATGGAAACCCTCTTCGTAAGTAACACATTTAAGAGCTTATTGAGAGTAACTAGGCTCTGTCATGAGTATGTGGTTACAAAGCTTTGAGACTGTAGATTTAGAGTATCAGCATGAAAATACTTTAAAATCAACGTGTAGACTAAGTACCTAAAGCATAGACATATTAAGTAGCTTTATTCTTTGCAACCGAAGTACAGGAGAAAATGAATACTCACATCAACATGGTGCTGGAAGGAATTCAAACCCATATTCTTCCAGTAAGAGGTCGTGTCTAACTCCACCTTGTATATCCCTGCTCCAAATTGTTCTTTAGTTGTAAGCTCAGGGAGACCTCCTTTGTCATTGGTTTGTCTGTGTGGTGGTAGAAGAACACACATTTATATTTTGGTCAAAATCCGAAAAAAAGATGCCGTTTTTAGCAATTGAACTTAAACAATGCGTAGCTTAAGTAATATGATGAATGTTTTTATTGATCCGGAATGGCTTATGTCCATCTGTATTATGGACGCTTCAGAGCCTATCTTGGCATTTGCCGCTTCCACAATGACCACAGCAGATGGCTGCCTGCCGTGTTGCTGCTCTGCATGATTTGGGAGTGAGCCAAAAACTGGCATTATTTTTCACGGGCTCTTGGCAGAATCTTGGGGTTAATTAAACGAACCTGCTCAGAGGGAAAACTTCACCACTGCCGTAAGCAGTGTGGAAGCTCTGTGATGCACATACTGTGCAACCAAGTAGGGTCAACTGTCATGATTTTTGCATCATTTTCTTTCTTATTTAAATGTATTGAGTTGTTTTAGTAGTATAAATATTTTTTACAGTCGGCTATTTAGAAATTTGAGGCCTGCTATTTGAAATGAATGACCTTAGGTCAGCTAACAGTCTAGCCTTATGGAATTCCCTACGATTTGTATTGGCCAGTTAGTTTTCTATCCTCAACAAAGACATAGGTTTATTTGGTTTGCAGGTGCTATCAGTGCTATCCAAAGCCCTAGTACTGGCTTGAAGCTCTACATTTTTGAACACCAACCCATTTAGGGTTCCAGAAGCATTGTTGAATGCTGTCTGTCAGTCTTTACTCTTTGTTTGAAACCTTTTTCTGTGAAATAAATTTTATAATACTAGTTTTTTATTAGGTGGGTTATCTGCACATATCAGAGCTGCCAGCATCTGATTTTAGTAGCTACTACCACTGTTTTGTGTTATAGCTGCCAGATCTTTTTCTGAACATATTTGATTCAAATTGCATCCAGAGGGGGAAAAAAAAAGTCATTGTCCAGAGCATTACTTATGATTTTTCCTTTAATATAGCTTATAATTATGAAGTGATAGAACACCATTTGTATTTTACAAGATGCTCTGTAGTCAGTTATCAGAAGTTTTTCATCCATTCAGTTGTCACTATTTTTCTTTGTCACAGATGGATCATTGCTAGGTAACTGGTCACTTCTCTAATAAGCTTTCTCAGATAATGCCAAATATATCTTTAATTGAGAGCATTTATTTCAGAATCTCTTGCTAGCACCCCATTATTTACCAATTATTAAGGCTGAAGGGGTTGATTTAATATTAGCATGACTTGTTTATCTTGATGTTACTCTGCTCTTTGTTTCAAATATTAAGTATGTTTTTAAGGCTTCAGTCAACATCCAGCTGTTTATATGAGTGTCTTCCTATAAAGTCTCTAAGCTCATATTTGAAGATAAGTAAACTGAACACTCTCTTACTGGAAAATATCAAGCATTTCCAGTGACAGAATATGCGTGAAGTTGTCTTCTCACTTGAGAGGTGTGAGGCAATTTAAGTAGGACAATGTAAATAGATTGCTTTCTCCACCTTGTACAATTATGTGTGGCCTTCACTGTAGCTGTATTTTTCAAGAACACATATAGGAGCAGTGTCTGCCAGCCCCCTGCCCCGTGACAGCAAAAAACCACTTATGTACAGTTCCTTGTGGAATTTCTAGAAATGCATCTGAGTCTGGGATCCCACTGTCAAAATTCCTGTGCTATGCCAGCTTTAGCCCTTAGGAACCCTTTCTCACTTTTTTCCCCCTGTGAAATAGGCTGTTAATGTACCTGGAAAGGTCTCTGTTGAGACTTTGCAACTATCTTTAGAAGGTAAGTGTGGAAGTGGAATATTGCTTGTTGAATAAAGAATGTTCATTCTGTGTATCCTCCCCTAAGAATTTTTCCAATTTCATTTCAGATTATACTTGCAATAAAAATTGGTTTTGAGTTTTTGAAGTGTTAATATATACATTTGAAATTCTACAATTAAATTTTTTTAAAAGACATGGCAATGTTTAAATATCTGGAGATTCTTTTTGTTATTTGAGATGTGATTGCTTCTCTGTGGGGAAGAAGGTGAGAAAGCTTTATCCCCAAATGTTCTCCTTTTGGCCAAGTCCTTTGTCTTGAAGTAAAGAAGGCTATCAAATATGATGTGGGAAATGTTCAAAACAGCTTCTTTTTAAAGTTATGGTGTTGTATGAAGGGAAAATCCACTTAGAAAGAAAGAAAATAGCCAGTAAAGGCAGGATTCCCAATCAAAGTCTTGGTTTCAAACTATAAGTAAGATAAACCTTTGTAATGAAATTGAAGAAGAAGCAATGATTGAATCAAAGGATAGCTTAAAACACATCCTTGTGCTCATAGGAATTATAAAGCATTATAAAACCGTTTCGGTAATTGAAGCTGTAGTTAATTTAAAAGGTGGTCTGCAGCAAATTAATTCAATAGTACGTTATCTTTCCTCGGAGCAAAAAAAACATCTCATGTTAGAATATGTGGAACTAGTCTTTCAACTATTTTGCCTCTTCCCGTTGCCTTTCCCGTCTTTCACTCATTATTTTAGTATGACTTACTTTGAATTTAACAGTTCCCAAGATCCATCTGCGGCTTCTTTATATAACTTAACTGGAATATTTGAAGCTGGAGTTCCTCGGAGTGAATCCAGAACTCTTATGTAAAGAGGATTCTTGGCGTCGGGAGAGTCCTTCAATAGGAAGAGAGAGTTTTTACGTTGCAAGAAGGGTATGCGATGGTGCATTGTAAAGCAGTAAGGAGTATTACTCTTCAGATTTACAGTAGAGACCATCTTTTTCACAGCAAGATCACTGTGCGCTGCAGAAACGTAACCTGAATCTGGGGACTGGATATGGTGGAGCCAGGGAGGAAGATGTCAGGAGCTGTTGGGCGAGTAGCCATTTACACCAGGGAGGCACCATGGCTGTGAGATACGTTTCTGTTTTCTCTTTGGCATGGCTTAGCTGCACATCATCTCTAGCATGAGGCTGTAACTAAACTGTAGCCTCAACAGGAAATAATTAAACCATCAAAGGTAGTAGGATTGTTCAAAAATCTGCCAACTTTGCCTCTGTATTTGCAGCGGCAATTTGAGCACAGCTTTCTGGAGTTGAGATATCTCTGATATCCTGTTGCCATTTTCTTAATTCTGCTGTAAACTTGATAAGCCCCATATACAGACTCTCCCCCAACAGCATGCTGAATCAGATTTGTTAGCTCCAGCAGCTACAACAGGGATAGGAGAGGAAAACCTTCCTTCAAAGATGGCATGTTTCACTCCTAACATGTTTATCACAAGTAGTGATGATGCCCTGATGTTTTACCTATTCAAAGACAGAGTTGAATCAGGGCTTTGACCTTTTATTACCTGATTCTGCAGATGAAAATTGAGAAAATAGATCTTTGTAGAAGGTGCTAGTCAGGAATGGTCTCAAAATAGCAGTCACTGATATCCATGTAATCATTGCAAAATGAATCGTGATGCAGATTGTTAAAAACTTAGAGCCCTCTCTTTCACCCCCTCTTACAGTCTGGAATGTACTGAACATCCCGTGGGCCAGGAACCCTGCCCTGTATCCCACAAATGTATTATCATGTATCTATAGTGCCTGTATGCCTAGACTCCTCACACTCCCTTTCTGGAATGCAGGGACTCACTAATGTTTCTTGTGAGACCTTGGCAAGGAGGGCTGCACTGCTACCACTGGTTTTCCTGGCTTTTACACCCTGGGAGCTCAATTAAAGTCTTAATTCCTCAACAAGGCTGATCAGGTATTAATTTTCCCAAAGATCAGAGCCTGAGAGGAAATATGAGTGGTTGATGAGAGAGAGACAAGACTTGGAGAATTTCAAGCTGAGGCATTGGTGTTGCTAGCTTACTTTGCTGGAATAAATGAGCCCTCTGGAAGAAGATCCTGACTTTGGCTCTGTTCTTTCCTTGTCTCAGTGAGTATTGAGATCCCTTCTTGCTTACATGAGGCTGAGCCCTATTGGGTAGAGCAGTAAGGCAGAAGTCAAGAGAAGGCCTTTCTCCAGCAACAGTCTCACAACTGGAAATGAAATCCCTCATGACTCAGGTTGCTCATTATAATATGAAGGCTATTAGATTTTTTCAACAGGCTCAAGGTTTGTTTTGTAGTGAATATGATAGTTTTTCCCTTTTTTGTTTTTCATTGGGTTTTGTGTAGTTGCTATGTCTAATGACAAGTACTACTTCTGTTATCATGAAGTCCTCTCACTAATCACTAGAGAAGGAGAAAGGAGAACCAGAAGAGAGCAGCAGCAGAGAATCACAGTCAATATATACTGTGACATCAAAATATTTGCAATAAAATAGAATATTCTAATTTTTTGCCCATACTAATAAAAATAAAATGAAAAGGCTGGGTCTACATCAGTAGAAGGACTTAAATCCTGAGACACTTACCAATGATGAAGCTTCGGAGCAAAATATCAGGCCAGCTAAGAAAACAAGAAATACAGAAGGAAAAGCCATTTTGCCTACCAGTACGAAGTCTCAGGGCCAAAAGGCAGAAACCGGTGGGATCTGTGATTTTTATATCAAGGTCTCTAAAATGAAGTTATCAGAAAACCCATATGACTTGTAACATGGAGATTCATATTGTTTGCTTAGTAAACAATGAGAAAATAAGTAACCCATACAAACATGAACCTTGTCTGCAAACGTAAGTGTTCTATCCTTGCTCGTTGAAATACCATGAATATTGCCTAGTTCAACTACAGTAATCAATGTTTTTGGAAACGATGTCTATTCTGTTATATTTTTCTCTTTTTTAATTGAGGAATAGTGCTGTATTCATCTCATATAGCTGAGGGAAATACAAATTTTGTGGCAACTTAGCAATTTCACAGAATCATAGAATATGGTGAGTTGGACGGAACCAACAAGAATCATCAACTCCAGCCCTTAGCCCTGCACAGGACCATCCCCAAGCGTCACACCATGTGCCTGAGAATATCATCCAGACACTTATTGTACTCTGGCAGGCTTGGTGCTGTGACCTCTTCCCTGGTTAGCCTGTTCCAATAGCCAACCACCCTCTGGGTGAAGAACCTTCTTCAAATATCCAACCTAAACCTGCCCTGACACAACTTCAGGCCATTGCCTTGGGCCCTGTCACTGGTCACCACAGAGAAGAGATCAGTGCCTTTCCCTTCCCCTCACGAGGAAGTTGTAGACTGCAATGAGGTCTCCCCTCAGTCTCCTCCAGGCTGAATAGACCAAGTGCCCTCAGCCGCTCCTCACATGGCTTCCCCTCAAGGCCCTTCACCATCTTCGTTGCCCTGCTTTGGATGCTCTGTGATAGCTTAATATCTTTCTTATATTGTGGTGTCCAAAACTGTACACAAGGGTCAAGATGAGGTCTCACCAGTGCAGAGCAGAGCAGGACAATCCCCTCCCTCGACTGGCTGGTGATGCTTTCCCTGATGCCCCTCCTGGCTGCCAGGGCACTGCTGACTCATATTCAACTTGCTGTCGACCAGGACCCCCAGTTCCTTTCTGTGGCACTGCTTTCCAACATCTCAGTCCCCAGTCTGTATGTACATGTGGGGTTATCCCATCCCAGGTGCAGAATCCATCACTTTTCCCATCTTGAATGTCATACGTTTGATGATTGCCTAGTCCTCTAATTTGTCAAGGTCTCCCTGCCTTTGAGGGAGGCAACAGCTCCTCCCAGTTTTGTGTCACCTGCAAACTTGCTTAACATGCCTTCCAGTCCTGTGTCCAAGTAATTTATGAAGAGGCTGAAGAGGACAGGGCCTGAGATGGAGCCCTGTGGAACCCCACTAGTGACGGGTTGCCAGCCTGATGTTACCCCATTCACTATTACCCTCTGTTTCAGTGAGAAATTACCTGTGTTTATGGTTTGGCTTAACTGAGTCTCACATGTTTACCTATTAAGAGATTTCTTTCTGTGGTGGCCTTCTTCCCACCTTACCATAAAAGGTAAGCAGGTAATGTCTGGGCTATGTAGTTATTTTATGCATCCCCCATGGAGGAAAAATATGTTGGTTTCCAGCATTATAACCAGATACCTACACAAACATTTCTGAACCACAGTTAAACTGTTTAAAGTCCTATCACTTTACTTGTCCCTTAGGTCACTACAAGTTCAGGACTTTCCCTGTACAACTGCATGTCAGCTCCTAGCAGAAGTATCTGCTTCGTTTTAGGGAAATGTTACTTCTTGAAATTAAACTTTGTCTTTCTTTTATCTTTGGTTACACACATATACATACACTCTTACTAGGTTTATCTTGTCATCAGATGGATGACTACACATAGTATTTGTTTGTTTTGTTTTGTTTTTTAATGACTATATCTATATGAGCTTATTTAGGTCCTATCTTAAGGGCTTGGCACAGCCCACTGCAAATCCAGCCTCCTGGTTTTCAAGCTCCTGGAACATCAGGATCCTGTGAAATCTCCATGCTTCAAGATGGGTGCTGTTTTGAAACTTTGCACTGTTTACAAGTGTTGTGTAATTATGGTAGTGTCCAGAAATCCAGGGGAAAAGCAACCAAATAATGAAATATTAAAGGCAAGCTTTTGTAACTTGTACATTCACTTGGTATGCCAACATTCCAGCAAGCTCTGGGTGTAGAGATAAACTCCAAGGTCAGTGGCAAATGAGTGGTGATTGTGATTTCAGTATCTTTCTCTGTAATTTGTGTAACACAGTTAAAACACAGTTCCTCTGCTTCAGGATATTTTAAATACAATAGACCACAAGTCTATGGAAATCACTGCTAAAGCCCTCAAAGTCTTTGGTCAGTTTATCAGCAACATTATTTGAATCACAGTCACTCTACAGCTTATTTTTTCCTTTTTCTGAAAATATGAAGAGAATATTAAAATGATGCTTCTCTTTTAGGGCTTCTTTTTAATGATGACTAGAAATTTGACTTATTAGAGACTTAATTGGAATGCACTGGAGTAGGGTAGCCCGCTGGATTATATCAAATAATCACTTTAATATCGAAGTTGTTAGAAACAGAAATCATTTCAGAACTTCCTAGGTTATTGAGCTCCAAACTTTCCTCTTGAAAAATCAGAGTGTTGAGGTTTACCTGAAGTTTTAAATAAAGGTACACAGATTTAACTCTTTCAGTTCTCTGGACATACAGTGTCTGCATTGTTGTTCTGCTGCTCGGAATTCAGAATTTCCCCTTTTTATCCTGTGACTTAGTTGAGAATGGGACCATCTCTTCCATGTGTAAACTCAGAGTAGCATGGATTACTTTCTTATTTTGTGTATTTGGTAAATTTTTTAAGGTAGCACAGCCCCATAAGTTTCTTATTTTGAGTCAGTGCATTTGGTGAGACTTTTTTAAGGTGTTGGAGGAAGGTAACAGAACTAAATTAAGTGCCTTCCGGCATGTATTTTTCAGATGTCCTTTGCACTAAAACGTAAAAAAAAAAAAAAATTATGATACCTTAGAACACAATAAAGCTTCACCAATGGAGTCAAGACTGTTTAAAGAAGTAATATTTTATTGACTTGTCTGAAGTTTGCCAGGTTACAAAATGAAAAAAAAACAACAACCAAACAATCTAATGTAGCAAAACATTATGCATTAGCAGTAGGAAAACCCTTCCTCCTAAAAGCCTATGATAGTTCTAGTGGAGGAGAGTTTTTGTATAAGCACAGTTTATTTATTACATGTTTATTCCTGGGGATCAGTGACAACAGCAGTGGTTGAATAGGAGTAAGGACTGAGGAGAGCGGCAATGGTATAGTGGCGGTGACCAGAATCATTAGCAGTGAAGACCACCTGGAAAAGAGAAAACTTGTGATCATGATGACCAACAGACATACAAAACTACAGTATTAAAAACAAAGAAGCCCACACCATTTCATCTGCAGTGTACTTTGCCAGTTTCTGTTCAGTGATTTTACCTTTCTGAAGGGTAATGCTCCCTGTTACTTTGTGATGCTTGCTGAGGACCGAGAAATTTGTGAGATTTGGACCGAGGTCCACAAAGAGCCTTGGCTGCGGTGAAGCTAGCAGGAGAGCTGAGCCAGGCAACTACTTTGTGGATGTGGAATGGGAGGATGAAGGGGAGGTATCTCAAGTGACCAATGGGAAAGACTGGGGTGAAATTTTACCTAGTGAATTTAAATAGAACCTCTGTGTGAGGTGTCCAAGAAAGGTACAAGTTGGAGCCCAAAGCTTCTTTCTGTACTTCAGTGCCCCCTCCTGTTTTTGGCACCACTGGTGGTGCGTCAGTTCTTGCATTAGGAACTGAGTTGTTGGACTTGCCAGAACAAAGGGAAAACCCTTGACCTAAGACAATTCTAATTTGCTTCTCTCCAAATCAGTTCCTTGGAGCTTGGGACTTTTCCAGTTGCCAGGAGAATGTCACCACCTGGGTTAAGCTCAAGTTTTCTTTGGCTCTCATTAGCTTATTCTTTGATCTATTTTCTAAACCATCTAAACTTTCTACAAGAGGACTAGCAAGTTCTCTCCTATGTCCCAATCCTGACAAAGTCTAAGCTCCTGGGATGTGAGGACTGTAGGCTTCAGTTACCTTGTACACAGACACACACTTCCCAGGCTAGTTTTACTGACCTGTAGGCTATTATTGCAAGGAAAAGCTTATTCAACAGCCTGGCTGGAACGGTCTCAACCAGGCACTTTTAAGCACCCTATGAGGCGAAGCGCTTACAACTTTCAGTCACCCAAATGGCTAGAGAATTTTTTTGAGTTTTTGTTTATTTGACTTAAATCACCCAAACTGCACGTCAGACTTTTATGAACCTGAGCCTCAGTCCTTTGTTTTAGTCTTCCACAGAGCTTCATAAACTTGTGGTTTAAAATGTTCTACAACACTACCCATAGCTATTCCAGACTACTTAAATTGGGGAAACTCAAGTTTAATGACAGTTTAAGCCCGAAGAATTTAAACAGATTTTTGGATGTGCTAAGTAAATGTAGTAGAATAAAGCACAAAATAAATCAGTGTAGGTCTGAAAGCAAAAGGAGGGACAGGACATGATGATATTGCTGTCCTGCTGATGAAATATGAGTATCGATGAAATCACTA
This sequence comes from Pyrocephalus nanus, assembly GCA_038380795.1. Lineage (NCBI taxonomy): Eukaryota > Metazoa > Chordata > Aves > Passeriformes > Tyrannidae > Pyrocephalus > Pyrocephalus nanus. The sequence continues at coordinate 375,488 of CM076261.1, forward strand.
ACTTTTCCTTTCCCACTATGTTTATTTCTTTATATTTTTATGCCTTCTTTTTTTTTTTGTTTTAAGTTGCATATTTTAGTACTGAACATCATTAAAAAAATGACACACCAGAAAGAATTGTTTTTTTCCCATAATTACAGGTCTGTACCTTTTTTATTTTCTTGTTTGCTTTGATAAATCCTGTCTGCTTTTGAATATGTAGTTCTTTTTTAACAAAGATCCCTGCTAGTATGAATGGATGAATGTGCACAGCTCCACTTTGGAAGAGCTGTGTCAGTATTTGCAGGGAAGTTGGCTACTTCCTTTGGCTTAGTTTTTACTTCATTTTTACTGCCTTTATTTGCCCAGTGTCGTGTGGCAGCAAACCATTTTACTGAATGATGCTGTTCCTTCGGTATTAAAGGACTTTATTTGTTCTTTCCAGCTGATGGCACTACCCAGTCAGTGTATACAGGTTATTAATTATATTTCCAACTACTTACATCAGCGTATTCATGGAATGGAGAAAGCCCAAGCCCCTTCCAGTAAGAGCTGGTGTCAAACTTAACCATGTATACTCCTTCTACAAACTGTTCTTCTGTTGTGAGCCCATGGATCTCCCCATACTCAGTGGTTTTCCTGTAATGATAAAATATCTGCATAAATATTTTTTACTTTGATTTAGATGCTGTTCGGAAACAGTCAGTGTGGAATATTAAACAGCAGATGTGCCAAATTCTACATTGTTCAGTTTCTAATCATCTGAAATCATTCCCTCTTCCTACATAGTGCATGTTTCCATATTGCAGAGTCTGCCATTGCTACCAACTCATCCATATACATCACAAACCAAAACTGGCTCTTTTTGTATCATGTACCAAGTGCCCTCTGGAACCAAATGTCAGAGTCCTAGGAAAAAGACTGTCATGATGAAAGGCAAGATGCCAAATCTCAAAATATAATTAAGGAGAGAAGAGAAATTTTAGTGGAAAATTATTTCTTGTTCTCTAGTTATTAGGACTGAGGCTATAGGTTGTATGCTTATACAATGATGTGATTTTATGTGACCTTGAGTGGTAGGGTATTGAAAAAGCAATTTAACATCACAAGATTTTATTAATTTGAATTATAATGCCTTGGTCGAAGAGCAAGGGTCTTTTACGCTGGGTACCATGTAAATGAGCAATAGGCATTCCCAGCTTAGAGATTAGTAACAAAAAACCGTGGGGGAAGGAAATCCAGAAGCAAGAGGGAAGTATAGCTGGCATTGCACACTATTTGTTTTAAAAGGAACTTTTTGGAGCTTTGTATGACAGCTATTTAAATATTTACATACTTAGCTCTTAAACACTGTTTATCTCTTTTGCCTTTTTTTCCATTTTTAACCTTTATTTATTTGTTTGTTTGTTTTTGTTGGGGGGAGTTTTTGCTAGAAATAGCTATTTGATATTTATAGCATTTCATAACAACATGATGTAGTTGAAGGAAAAATGAAGAAAGTCTTGACTGGAAGACCTAGTAGAACTTTCCCGTCTTATGGCAAGGAGTAACTGTCTAGGCAGCAATAAAAAAAAAAAAAAGCTGGAGGAAGAAGAGAGAAAGTGAAGAAAGCATGGCTTACCCAAGACAGAATCAGGTGTGCTATTGGAGTTTTTGTTTCCCAGTCACTGTCTCCTCTTTCATCTTACTTGTTATCTTTGGTTAATGGTGGTGAATGAAAAAGACTGAATGACAGACCTTTTGCTTAAATTAAGAGGGAGCAGGATTGAGAATCCCCTGATAATTTTCATGATTTCTTATATGTCAAGACTGACAAAAGTCTCACTGGTCCAAGTGTAATCAGCTGTATCCAGGGCAGACCAAACCAGCAGAAAATCCAAGCCCTATTTGAAACATGTCTCACAGGCAATTTGTGAAGTGTACACATCTGTTTTCCTTTGGTTTCATTAGTAATTCCTGGTTTAATCTATATTGCTTTAATAAAAAGAGATAGAATTCATTGGCAAGTGTTCTTGAAACTGTGAAACAGAATAGCTGAGATTCTGCAGAAGTGTTCAGAGAGCAAATTAGCAACCTACGTACTTCTGCTTGCAAGTTGGATAGTCCAGACAAAAACCAGTTAAAAGGGAAAATGGTGTCAGTCTCAAAATCTTTGTCCAGACAAACAAATAAATTTTAGTTTGAATAAAGTTTGGATGCAGCTTGAATGGTGCTTGCCCTAATGGGTGCTGACCCAGAGCTGCAGATGCTCCCCACCCAGAACAGCTGGGAAACTTTAAAAAAGAGTTCACTTGAAAAGGCATGCCCAGTACTAGAAGTTAATGGCACTTTCTTTATTTTTGTTATTAAGTGGTAGCCATTCAGTGCAAGTGGTCTCACAAGGAAACCCTTCAGAATTACTGCTGCACTGACGGCCAACAGGACAGTGTGTGATTCAGAGCCAGGACGGGATCAGCACAAGGCAGAGGATGCTCTGCCTTCAGTGCTGGTAGCCAAATGCTTGTCTCTGAACACTCTGAGTGAGGGAATAAATATAGTATGGTTGCTTATTCTTAATGGGACGTGGACTGCCAGCATCTGCTGTAAGACAGACAGTTAAGTAAAAAAAGCTATGCTTTTCCTGTTAAGTTACTACAGCACCAGCCTAGACTGCAACCCTGATCCTCTTTTTCACTGTCTAGACCTTGTGTGCAGGTTAAATCTACACTGTCTGTACAGTGATGTTTACAAACTCCTAGGACACATACTGCACTGAGATAAACTGTGCTCTGAGATGCAGACTTTTGAAGAAATATCTAAGGAATACGAACTATTATTGTGGAGTTAAAAAAAAATAAAAAAAAAGAGGGTTGGGAAACCACTTCAAATATGCTGCAGTCTTTTTTTTTTTCATGATTTGCACTTCTGTTGCATGGAAGCTGTTTGGTGACTGCAATTCTTGAACTATGTGATAAGACCTAGATTTCCAAAAACTTGTGAGGAGTGAAAAGGTCAAAGCTAGTCATGAGAGCAGCTCACATAGAATACAAATCACATGCTTCCCAGGTCTCTGTGCCCTAAAGTCTTCCTCAGTATGTGTCTCAGCTCAAGTTATCTCTTCCTGCATATTTTTAGCTCGTATCTCTTCTTGAATATTTTTAGCTAGAGTAATTTTGAAATAAGCCTCTTAATAAAGGTAGCTGTTGCTATGCTAACTCTCCCCTGCCCCTTAAACACATTAAATACTCCAAATTCAACAGTTACTAGTTGCATTTACTTAATTCCATAATGTGTTAGCAAAGTAAAAATAAGCAAACAAAATGAGGAAAACCTTTTGTAAACATTTGTACAAAATGTAACTTTTCCATATGTATCCGCTAGGCACTGTAATTTCGAAATATTGTTCACCTGACAGGAGTATTTACAGATGATGGTTTTGGACTGCATTCGTATTTTCACTTGGTCTAACACAGGGAAATTCTGGCTTCTCCAAAAGAATAAAATTGCAATCTCATATGAAAACCCGGTTCAAAGTGTCATCAGCTGATGTCAGTGAAAGCAGCCTTGGGTAAGATGCAAGTCAAGGGAAAGGTCAACGTCTTTAGCTGCAATAAAAGTTATGATTTAATGTTCCTTTACTGCCATCCCCCAGCAAAATGGTTCTCCCCTAAGCCTTGAGTAATCTTCTCAATTTATATTTAAGAAGAAGTGGTTTGATTTTCCTGGGTGTACTAACATAAAGTGTCAACAGAAGTTGACTGTGAACTATGAGATTTGTCGCCTCGGACTTGCTGTGAGCAGCATTGCAAACTGAATAAGATAACACAGTTATACCCTAAAAGAGAGGACATTTAACAATAATGTTACATTTATCTTATTCCTCTGTAAACTGTATTTTGTATTAGCTGTTAAAGAGCACTCGATGAAACATCTGAAATAATTTGGTTTTCTAATAATGACAGAAATACTCACTGGGGATAGGACATTATCCTTGTCTCTGCTTTATTTGAAAACAATGTGTTATTTTTTCACGGAGTTTCTCTATTTGTTAAAGTATATAAATCCATTTTTAGTCATTTATTCCTAGATTAACACTCAGCATTTGTGAGTGGAGATGTTTGTTTCTCCTTCAATATTGTAATCTTTCTTCTTACTTTTCAATGGGGAAAAGTATTGTTTGTTTTGAATCTTATAAAAAGAAACCATTCAGCTGGAGACAAATGTGTGTCTCTCTCCTTATAGTCTTCTCTAGGTATTTTCTTTTTTTTTTCTGTAGCTTTTAAGTAAATCATGCTATAAAAAAATCCTAGTAAAAGACAGTTGAATGTTCTAATGACTCCTGTCCATGCTTGTGCTTGTTATTCAGTGCTTGAATTTTCTGCTGTTACTAGAGATTTCTCTTGACTTATTCAAAAGTCTGATTCAACGAGTTGTTGCAATGAAAGTTAAATGTCTGAATACCTCCTCTATTTGAGGTTTAGTAAACTGTGTTCCTCTGTTACTCACACATTTCTCACAGACTGAAGATATCAGCATAATTGCCTGATCCTCAGTGATATTCTCAGGGTGCTTTGTAGGTATTAAGCTGTCATTATGGCAAAAGCCATGCAGATTTATGGAAATGACCACAGACAAATCCCAAGATCGTGCTTCTGTGTTGTGTTACAAAAGGACTCTCTGAAACTTTCTGGTCAAGGAATTTCTTCCAACCATCCCATTTGTCACACAGGAGAAGACGATTAATGTGCTTTACTATCTGCATGTGTACAGGCAAAACTTACAGAGAAGATTTTGTGTATGACAGCTGCAAATGAAACTCTATATGCATTGTATATGAAGATAGTTTAGTCTGGATTACCTACAAAATGCTGGTAAATAGGCTTTTTTTTTTTTCTTTCTATAGAAAGGAAAGTTAATACTGAAGCTAGGAGAAAAATTAGTCATTAAACATGTTCACTTACAAAGATAAGACTAGCATCTCAAGTATTTTTGAAATTAACATTTCAGTCATGGACAAGTTCCACTTGAATCTAATGGGTTTTAGACCAGTATTTGTGTGCTGTTAACAGTGATGGTGTGGCACATGAGTTGGAAATCATAACGCTTTTTTTGATCAGAGCTCTGTTCCCTTTTTTTCTCAATTGTTTGCCCAAGGACTCCTGAAAAGTCCGTAAGACCACACAACTTACCCAGTAGCAAAGTCCTGCCAGCTTCCATCTTCAGCCTGTTTAAAAACTTTAACAGCTACATTGGATGCAGGACTTCCTCTGACTGCATCCAGCACTTTCACCATAAGAGGGCATTTGGAATCAACTGAGCCATGGGAGACCTTGGGAAAAGGAGGAGACGTTGTATAGGAACTGTTCACCAGCCCTGCAGAAACCTTCTTTCAAAGAAAAGATGGGTTCTAATTGCAGAATAACTGTTCAGTTAAAAGTAGTTCTTTGACAAATGCCGTTCAAAGCTAGTTCACAAACATCTATTTCTTAAGCAGGGTATCTTAGAGATTTATACTGATAACTTTGTTACATACACACATGCATATTGTTTGATAAATATTTAGAGTTGCATATGGTCTTAGAAAAATGTTGTAATAAGATCACAAATAAGAAAATAGTATATTATTATAAGTGCAGACAGAGAAACCAATGAAGAAACACTTATAACATCCCAAGGTTGAAAGAACATCCCTTTCTTAATCTTCACTACACTATAATGAATCCTTAGTCATACTTAAAAAATATTTTTTAGTGCTTTGGAGCACTTGTTTGGCAAAGAACCTCTTTATTGAAAATATGGGGTGTGAGTCATGAACAGACAAAAACAGACAGAAAAAAAAGGTCACATCTCCTAGATCCCCCTTCCATAATATCTTAAAATAGATGGGTAAATGGCAACAAGAAGAAATTTTAAGAATTCTGAAGATGCTACATAAAAAAAAAAAAAACAGTAGTAAAATAACATTCCAGCAAAGCCTAGTGGTTACAGAATTTCATGGATGATGAGGAGGATGCTAAACATCTAGAAAATCTAGATTATCATTCTTGTAATGATTGAGTTTGAATACAAAGAGACTCACCAGTGGTGCAGCTTCAGAGAAAAATACCAGTCCAGCTAAGAAAACAAACAGCACAGACTGAGAGGCCATTCTGTTTGCTGTTAGTGAGCCTTGGTGCCAGCAGCTAGGAGCTGAGGGGATTTGGGATTTTATAGCCAATCTGACAACAAAACAGGCTGCTTATTGGGTGCCCATATGACTCCAAAACTGCTGATTCTGATTATTTGCTTAGTAAATAGCCTAGTCCTAGAGTCAGTCCATGAATAGCACTGCCATTGAAGTCAATGGAAGGACTGCAGGATCATTAGAGCAAAGAAAATAAGTAACGGGACACAAACATGACCCTTGCCTGGGGAGATTAGACTAGTAGAAAGCCCTCCACAAAATAACGCAAATGACCTTTGTTTGCCCAGAAATCCATCCAGTTTTAGGACATCTTCCTTATCTTGCCCTCAGGTTGTGCACAATAATGCCCCAAGGGCTTCTCTGCACCTGTCCCTTGTTTCTTCTCTTTCTGTATTCTGGAGTGCTTTCTGGAGATCAGATCCCACATATGGATGCAGACCCAGTATATGTGTAATGGAGTTTGTTCACTGTCTGGCTCAAGCAGTGCTAATGGTCCTTGATGGGAGACAGATTCCCAAACAGTCCCCCTGCTTGTTGGAAAAGAGCAGTGTTTCTTTTTTGAGACCCAATTTAGATAGGATCTGACAAAATCTGTCACTCAGTGGAAGTTCCTAATGATTCACCTTTCCTCATCTTCAGGTAGATATTGAGGTCTTCTCTTACTCACTGGGATCTGTGCCCTTGGGATGCTAAAGGTATCTGAGAAGTGAAATGAGTCCTCTCATGCACTGTGTACCCCAGAAGAAGCCAAGGCAGCTAACATAGGCTGGTAGCTTATGTTAACATCTGGCTAACATTCTTGTTGCCAAACCCTTATTATGCTGGGAATATTATTGTTATGCACAGAAATGTACATTTCAGGCTTTTTCAGGGGTGAAATTAGCCCCAGCCTAAGCTGGGAGAACTCAGCTGGGGAGAGTTAGCATGTTAGAGCTGGGTGTCTTCAGGTGCATCACATAAAAATTGTCCATTCTGTACCTTGTGCTAGTTGAGACACAAAGAAACAGCCCTATTTGGCATTTCCTTCTCCCACTGGCCCAAACAACCTTCAGTCTACACTTCTCAGGAGGTGGCAGACTTACTGTTTTCTGATTTCACAGTATTCTAATAAAAAAGGGGTTTTGCCCCTTAACTTGAATAAGATTATGATGAAGATCTAAAAGAGAAATCATGGATGGTATTCTCCAGGGGCTTTCATGCCTTCAGGCTGCTTTATGCAGTTCTCTTCAGGCAAAGTTGATTTTTGAAAAAAAAAAAAAAAAAAAAAATCTCTAATACAGCAATCTCCTGAACTGGGATCAAAGTGCTCTTTGTCCTTACAGCAAAGCAGGCTGATATGTAGGTAGCATTCTACACACACCTGCCTGCATGGAAAAGCCAGGGCGAGGTGCCCAGCAGTAAGAAAGCATGCTGCAATACAACACCTGTGTGTGGTATTCAGGTCTTATAAAGTTAAATACTGCTCTTAGATCTGTGCACCAATACTTTACTTCACTATTTTGCTCTCACTGTTTGCAAATATTTCTCTGAGGCAATACAGCTTTGTATGTCTGGAAAAGAAATTATCTGTATTCTGGGGCAGTAGGCTGTGTTTTGCTATCAGCTGTTCTGCAAGGAAATAATGCTAAGGAGTTGATTATATTGTCACTTGTCTGCAAGAGAAGTTGCTCTCCTATTGGAAAATTACTTTAAAAATAATGATTTTTTTCCTAGGTTTTCCTGCAATGTAGCAGTTTCTGAAAAATCAGGTCCACAGGGTTAGTACGTTTCAGCTGTCCATATTATCTATTTTGCTTCCCTCTTTTATAACATTGACCTTTTGACAGCTCTTTTTTAAAGTGCACAAGGAGCATGAAAAATTCTCACCACAACATGTCCTTCATTTGCCTTTTTTTTTTTTTCCAACTCTCACCATCCCATACATAACCTGGATAGGGATATTTTGGCTATTAGCAGGGGCACCAGTATGAGTGGAAATGATACTTTGTGTATTTGTGAATCTCCATTCACACATTTTGCACATAACTAGATTATTTCTGTAAGTTCTAAGATACAGGTGGACTCTGTGAGAAGGTTAAAAAAAAAGTATCTTTTATATCTCTGATTATGAAGAATCTAGAATTTTAAAAGAATTCTATTAAAATCACATGTGAAAACCTAATTTAAAATTACTATGGCCGAGTGAAAACAAAGCTAGACAGATCTTCCTCCTTCCATTGTTAGTCTCAACTTAGTATCACAATATGGTAGTGTTTTCTGTGAAACGTGTGTGAGGGATAGGAATTTGGAACAGCTGGCTGATTAGGATGATTCTCCCTTGATGGAGAATCAAAACACGATTGTGGCAGGGAAAAGGAGAAAGGGGTAGGTAACTGAGTGTCCATCAAGTGCTGATTGACTCTTGCCTGTTGTTAAACATTTTCTGTGCAATGGCATTCTGAAGCTTGTAAACTATGTAATTTATGGCAGATTAAAAAATATAAAATGAAAATAAAATTAAATGGGGCTGAGCACTGAGATGTAAGTGGGTCTTAGAAACTAGAAGGAGCAGGGAAACTGCCACAAGGAGCAGGAACAGTGCAGATCCCAGAGACTAGTAGGATACATGCCACAAGGAAAGTGGTGCAACACAGAGCCTCAGCACAGAGCAGTAGCATAAAGGTCCTTTTGTATGAAAAGAGTAGACAGGCTCACTGAAAACTCATCAGAAAGAGTAGGGTTACAGTAGGGTTACAAAGCTAATACAGAGATAGTGTAAGGCTGTCTGGGGGTTAGGGTATATACAAAACCTAGGAGAAGGGGTGCTCACCCAGCATACAGGGTGATTAGGGAGCTGGAGAAGAGAATGACAAAGAGTCCTTGGTGTGCACAGTAACCTCAGCTTTATGGAAGCCAGGAAGTATGAGACCCCCAGTTATGGAAAAATTTAGATAATCCTCAAATATGTGAATGCTTTAAGGCTTATCTGAATTCCAAATCAGTTGAAATTCATCTCTGAAGAATTAGGATTAATGTCCGTTTCTAATGAAAGCATGTTCCCTGCTTGGAAGCATTACAGTGTTCAGGTCAAGAGCAAACATGTCCCACTAATACTCTTGTTTATGTCAAGGATTTTTCCCACTGTGCTACAGTATTTTTCTCTCTCTCCCGTGTAGTCTCACACATTTTGGCTTGTTTTACATAGATAAGCTCCTTATTCTCTGCTTCATTCCCTTTTATTTGACTTTATTTAGAAAGCCAACTCTTTCTACATGACAAAATGCTCAGACAGGCTGGAATACCCGATTTTGACCATAAAAACCTGTAAGCTTTTCCTGTGACATTGGAATGAAAGGGACTGATAGATGGTAAGCCATTCAGTAATCTGGATAGAATTCCCTACTACTGTTCAAAGAATTAATGAATTCCTGGGCTCTGAAAAAATCCCCTCTGTAATACAGAGACCTGAATGTGACACCTTCCTTCACTTCTCTGGAGTGACATTCCATAGGGGCTTACAGGAAAAGACCTGAAATTTACCTCTTAAAGAAGTTTTGCTGAATTTTCTGAACTAGAGTCAAGAATTCTTTGAGTTTTACTCCAGGTATCTGCCAGCTGAGTTGCTGTGGCAGAGCTCTGGCACGTCAGTAGAGTGCTCAATGCAGTAACTGCTTGAAGCCAGTGAGAAATGTTCTGTTGCTTTCACTATTTGCTAATTATATAATATTTCCCCTCTCTGCAAAGCTAGGGATAATGCTTTTCTAATTAATAAATGTGCCCAGTGAGGTTCATGTTTGAGCATGAATTTCAATTTGTACAGACTAGCAATAAAAAATGGTGGCATTTCAAGTATGTGTGGTGTTTATATGTTTGTCAGCCTGCTGCTGCCATTTTCATTTTCTGTGAGGAGTATGTCTGTATTTAGAGTTTTAATGATCATTCTCAGACTTCTTTATTCATAGGACTAACTGCCTGTTTCAATGGGAATTAAGGAAACACTACTGATCTTAAGCAGAAAAATAAGAATATCATCCTTGTTTTGTGTCCTAAATCAAATCCAGCTAATTAAAAAATGAGGAATTGTATATTGTTAGGAAACCATTTTGAAGACAGATGGGTTGGGTTCATCTTGAGCTATAAAATCACAGGGTTTTTTTATCATTTCAAGGTTATATCCAGGGAGCATCCTGGGACATAGCCTGAAGTCCATACAAAAACCACATCTAAACAGATGATTGTTGGTTTAGGACATTTGTAATGTATGAATTCACCTGACTCATCTCAGCAGGCTTTTGCTCTGGAGTGTTTAAACTCCAAGGTCACTGGGCACTGAACAATATTACTTCATTAGCTACTCCTATAGTCCCTGTGATCCCTTGAAAACAAACTTCTGTTATTCAGCTTAATATGTATTCATGTCTACATACTAATCTATCAGTCTAGACAAGTGATTGCTAAAAAAAAACCTCACAATTCAGTTTATATACAAAGCTAACTGAATAGCCTTGTGCCAGCCCTGATGCTGTAACGTTTCCTGTGGCTGGAAGATGCTGGAACTTGCCATGAGATCAATGTTTTTAAAGGTCAATCTATTCATTAGTAAAATGATTAGATGGTTTATATCATAAATTTATTTCTTGTGCCCTTTTTATGGTAAGACGTATGCAGTAAATCCACAACATGATGCAAATGTTTCTGAAAGCAAAAAAACATTCACAGATATCACTGTACATTTTCATAGGGTCTTTTGGGAGTGTACGACATTTTAAAAGTGAATTTCCATAAGTTGTCAATTTATTCTTAGTGGACTGCAGATGTCAAAGGATTAATTAGATGAGATATGACAATGAAAATCTTCCTCTAGCTATAATGGCCAAAAAAAGGTCTTGCAGGGTTAAATTATAATCTTTTCTTAGGTTATATATATTTGCTAAGCTATTGCAGCTGTGTACTTTGCTCCACATCTTGCTGTTTAAGGTTGTAAATTGCTGAGTCTAAGGCACTTCATTTTGGTACCTGAATACAAATAGCTGTGAGGAAATGCCTGTTTTTCCATCATGCAGGGCTGCCTGGGTAGGCTCTTCAAAAGCTTCTTCAAATATGCACAAGGCCAAATTAGCCACTGGTTAATGGCTAATCATCCTATAATGTTATCTGAATTACTCAAGTCTTTCTTTAGTGGAGATCAGTGTAGATATAGGTAGATCACTGCATGGACTCACTGGATGCAGCTTTTATGTGTACTGTCGCTGGTGTAAGTGCCTTTGCACTCTGTTGTGTCCTGGGCTAACCAGACCATGTATCCCTCCTGTCGATCTGCTCCATCTTGGAATAATATCTTCATTTGCCCTGGAATAAAATCCCCTGGGCATGCTGTTGAGCAGGGAGATAGCAAGTTACAGTGACAGTCACATGTTTATGCCTTCCTTTATATTAATTGAATGGGTGCCTGCTTCCTGCCAAAAGCTCTGAGGAAATGCTGTACTAACCATTTTATCTCAGAAACGGGGTTCCTGTATCTACCACAGACTTCACTGAACTTTTGCATCAGCTTCCAAGTACATTTACCAGTGTCACTGGTCTGTCAAAACCAAATGTGTACTGTGTGAAAATGGATCTGACAGGAAATAACTCTGTATTTTTTGAGAGTTAAAAACAGATAGGTATTTCAAAAGGGCAGGAACAGAGCAGATTATGACCCTTGTGTGCAATACATGTATACATTATTAACATCTGGATTTTTTTTTAATTTTTTTTTTTTATTTCGCTCTTCCTCAGCTTTTAAGAACAAGAATAAAGTATACTACAACATATCAAGGATAAAAGCTTGAAGAAGGGCTAAACACTTCCATGCTGCGGAACTGGCAGTGTGATGCATAAGCAGAAGAGTTAATAGCTATTGTAGACCAGCCACTGCTCTTAGACTAACCTCCCTGAGCCAAAACCTCTTGCTACTTATACCTGTAGCAGATGTGAAAGCTAGCTCTGTGAGCAAGATGGGAAATCCTTGGTGAAGTCATACTATAAAAAATGTGAGTGTCTTTGAGATTCCTAATGCTTCTTGCCATATTGCCCATAAATTGAACTGGTTTTGGACTATGTGGGACAAAAATGATTTGTATACTTCGAAATTCAATGGGACATATGAGTCAATAGGAGATTAACTGGCAATCCTTCAGTCATATATTGTAAGGAAAAATCTAGCTTCTGTGTGCTTTCATATATGTAAATACACAAACTCTCCAGTGTGCTTTCTGTGGGAACTGCTGTCTGCCACACATAATTGCAAACACAGATTGCTGCTTTAAATGGATGAACAAAGGCAACGTATGTATACTTTTCAATGATTAAGCCTCTGTGGTTATATTCCTCTTTATCTATTGTGAGCCAAGCTGGGAGACTGAATTCTAATCACGTAACAGGTACATGCTCAGGTTTATAGAGTGTAAGCTTGAGAATAGTTCAATGCAACACTTGCTGCAGGTAAAAATAGCAGTGTCTTTCCTCACTGTCTCTGAACTAGGTTCAGAACACCTCCTGTAGCATGAAAGCAGAATAAATATCAGCTGAGCCTACAGCTTAGCTGTATCTATGACCACTGTGCCACTGTTCTAGATCTAAAATGACAGCTATAACAAAATCTGCTTCTAGCAGTTGAGGTGTGCATTTTATCCCAGCCCTGTGTTCTTCCTGGGGAGTGTATAGCTTCTCTTTCTTGGTCTGCATAGTATTTTGGACCACCACACACCATTGCTGAGAAACTGTTTGGTCTCAGGACTTTTTCTGCATCCAGGATTGCTTTATCAATAACGGTAACAAAGCAGAGGCCTATTGTGTCTTCAGGACAAACTCAAGCAGAACAACAACCACCTTATCCAACAGACCCTCTACGTGTCATGCAGTATGTATTGTCCAGGGGGCAAAAGAGTAGCTTGCTTACAGCAGCCTGTCAGCTCTCTGCTTGAGTTAGGAAAAATGATTATTGCCTGTATTTAAGTCAAACACTTAGGAAGTTTGACTTCCTGACTTGCAACAGTTTGTGTTACAAACCTGGAGTCGATGTAGTGATTTACAATATTTTATAAAAAAACACTGTGCAAGTGCAGCAATTCACAGTGCTGGATGAGCATGGAGCTATTGGGGAATTATTCCCACTGCTTACTGTCACAAGATGTGGAGGTCAAGCAAGTTTTTATGAACAATCATTTTCCTTGCTCACAGCAATTCCAGCTGGTAGTGGAGCCATCCAAAGAAAGCCCTGCTGCTGGATGTTTGTCCACTGTATGCTATACATCAGTGACTTAGCTTCAATAGAAGCCCATAAGTCTTTCACATTCAGGCACTTAGTCTGAAATCTTCTTGCCAAAGATTTCACTCCAAAATCTATATATTCTATGATGCAGATTATGGTATAGATCGTGCCAGTAAAACATACCTAGGCTGTGTTTTAACTTTTGGGTCATTTTTTCCTCCAGAGATTGAGTTGGTGTTTGTCACATCTCTGAGGAATTCAGTGTAGTTTGACTAATGTAATCCAAGAAAATCTGCAGTCCTTATAATATGAACTGTGATTTCTGTACTGGCCCTTCTAACAGCATTTCCCAGACCAGAGCTCATGGACCTCTCTTGTTACTCATCACCCCACCATTCATGCCAAGCTGATCTGGGGGCTGCATGAGGTTAGGTGGTGCCCTAAGGAAGGCCCTAAGGAAGGTGGTGCCCTCTGTTTGTAGGGCAGCACTACAATATGCAGTCACAGCATCCCATGTCTTCCTGAAAGTGCATCACAGCCCATAATATTGGAGCCACTGGAAACCAGCTTAGGGAAATATGTACTGGTAAACTAAATTCGTTTAATCCTCTTCATCTCTGTGATTTTCTCCTCTAAGCATGATTCAAAAGAATTTTAATCTCTTTCATGTAGGCCAGAGAAGGAACTGAGGCCAGCACCTTGTCCACATCTAGCAGAACAGTTGCCAAACTTTATGTTCTACCTTAACAAACTTGCAAATGTGGTCAAATAGACAAGTCCTTAGAATCACTTGGATGCCTCAAAAGGCTTTGAAATGTCAGATCAATGCTAACTAGCATTCTCCCTCAACAGAGGACAAAAGTGTTATGCACTCTAAATTACTTTCTTTATCCTGTTTTTCTTCACACAGTTTAAAAGATTCCCTCTGTCCCTAGTATCAGATTTCACAGTTGGCTACTGCTTTGTACTGGTGATTTCCAATGAGCTTGATATCATTAGCTATTGGGCTCCTGGTGATAGGAAAAAAGCAAATTTTATTTTTTTCTCTAAAGATGATGATCAGCAAGTAGGTGCTTTAGTCTTTGAAAAATGATGAAAGAAGCATAACCTGAGGTGGGAAAAAAACAGCAAATAACTCCAGCCCATGACTATTATGTGGGGAATATTTGACTATAGACAGAATTGTAGATCTTTTATTAGTATCATCTTGATGAGTCTATTGAAGTTCCTCCACAAAGTACAAAAAGTCACATAAAAAGAGGAACACATACTAATTTTGCTCCTTCTTTGTACCATTATGTGAGGAAAGCTGTAAATAGCAGAAGCGTGTAATTGCTAGTCACACTCCTTTCTGTTGAGCAATTTGTCTTTTTTTACACCCAGGGTTGGCATGCAGAAGTTGGGAAAATCTCAGGGCATGAAAGCACTGAGCTATACATATCTTAGGAGACGTTTTCCCCCCTCTGCCTGAAGTGCTTGCACAACTGCATGCTGCATAAATCCAGCTGACTTGTGAATGGCAAGTTTATTTCCTGCAGAGGTCCCTAAGTACTACAGTAACATCCACCAACACAGGTGTAATAACTTTGCAATTACACAGGTGTAATTGCTTGTAGAAACCATCCCCTGGGCTGTTTTGAAAGCAGAATTCCTTGGTTGTTCCTTTCACCCAGCCACACAAAACAGTAGAGAAGAGGTAGCAGAGTGCCATACCCTGCCATTCCTCTTTGCTTCTTCATCAAGTCCTTCTTGAGGGGACCCTGTCCTGCAGTCCATGGCAGGACACCCACCAGTAGTGGAGCTCTGCAGCCCCCTTGGACAGACCTGTGCCACCATGGTTGGTTTGGCCTGGGAATAAAGAGCTCCAGCACTCTGGAGCAAAGTCATGTTGTGGTACAAAGGCACTCTCTTGAACAGGGTTCACGTGTCTGGCACAGGCAGGTCTTTGCTCCTCAGTTTCAGAGAAAACATTACTGTAAAAACAAAACAACAAAAAAAAGGGCCATGTCCTTGGCTGAAGATAAACCCAGGAAAGCAAAGCTAGTCCTTTTAAAATGTAAATATTAATTCAAACCTTCATTTTAACAGCACCCTTGTGTCTGTTGCCCTTTGGCTGGAATACCTCCCCTCTCTCCTCTGCTGATGGGCAGCGCTACTGGGATGGGAGCCCATCCTTTCCACAGTATGGGAAACAAATTCCTCAATGTGGGAGGAAGCTGTTGCTGTTGGAGTCTTGTCTCTGAGGATCCTGACACGTGCAAAGGAAAAGGCGTCCGAGTTGGACTGTGGGGAAGAATCTGCTGAATGTCAAGCAGGGCATGCAGCCTCACCAGCCACTCCAAGATGCGGCTAAGCCTGACTGTTAAGCAGCTTATAGCAGGTCTTTTAGCTGTCTCTCTGCCCCCAGACTCATTGTGAAAGATGATATCTTATCTGGCTGCTCGACTCTGTAGTCAAAAAGCACAGGAAAAGAAAAAAAAGGTAAGAAGAAGTAGAAAAAACAAAAGGTAAGAAGGAGATGGAAAGAAGAGAGGCACCTAAAGCTAACACTTTTTCTGATATCTATGAAAATAGCTGACCCTAGGAGAGGGCTGAGGTAGGCTGGCTCTCTGTTGGGTGTAGAGTGTCTCTCGAAGATGAAACAATGACTGCCAGCGAATCTGGGTAGGGATGGTTGCAGTAGGATAACACCCTCCTGCATCCTCTCTGAGCACCTCTGTGACACTGTGGATCCTGCAAAAGTATGATGACTGCTGTTTGACACACCAGTTAAGAGTAATTTCCAGTGCAGCAGTTTTGGCCCACTGGTCCCTTCTTCCACATTCCCCCTTCTTATGATGTATGATTTTAAAGGAGTCTGTGGTTGAGTGTGTTTGGATTAATCCTGTGTTTCTGCGAGTAAAATTTGCTAATTCTTATAAACAATTCTATTTGCCCAACTGAACTGGACTTTGGGCAACTTGACGTTCAGGTGTCTGCATTTTAGTGCTAAAAGGCACAATACAACCAGTACCTGGAAAACCTGTTGTGCCTGCCCAGAAAGGGACCTTTTCTCATCTCTGCCTAGCAAAGAGAGGAATTTTAAGTCAACCTGGCTTTCCAAGCTCAGTTTGGAATTCTGTTGCTAAGTGGCAATGAAAGAAGATTATCGGATCACAGATTAACAGAAACCTCTATTCAGTGCTCTTGTGTAATTATACATTTCAGTTACTTATTTGAGAACTGAGTTTCAGCTGCTGTGCTCCTATCTCAGCCTCACCCTTCCATAGGTTTTTTTCCTCAGGGGCTTGTCAGGATCCTGATAAAATTGGTCCCTTCCTTTCCCCACTCAGCCTCTGCACCCCAGAGTGTCTCTGCCTACTGGGGTACCCCAAGGGTCTCTGCTGTTAGGGGGTCTCAGAAACTGAAGTCCTAACCTAGTCCTTCTGAATGATTTATTTTGGAAGAGCAGAAGAATATATAAAATGCTTTAAAGAGTTCAGATCTCTCAGAGCTCACACATTTACTTCCTTCACTGAAAAAATTCCTATTTTTTTCCTCTTTTCCCAGCATGTACATTCCTCTGTCTCAGGCAAAAGTAGTCAAGCAGCTTCAGAAAGTGGAGGAAGACACAAGCCTGAGTGGCTGAGATAATTATTAAATATTAAGGGTGAACCTCTGGAAGAAATTGCTTTAAATGGGATTGCAGAGGGACACTGAAGAGGGCACAGAAAAATCAGGAAACAGCATAGCTGTCTAGTGGTGGGAATGCAGACAGAAAGGGAAAGAGAAGAAGGAGATGCAGTTTGTCAGCTGGGAGGAGAAGGTGGTAGTGCACAGCCTGCGCATTCACAGAAGTATGAGGAGCAAAGGCCTCCGTACGAAGGAAAACTGCTTAGATTATTTTAAGTAGAAAAGCTGCACCAAGGAGAACCATGGAAGGAAGACGAGACAGAAAGAAAGGCAGAGCTGTGTGGGGACCCATCCCTGGGACTGAGGGGGAGGAGGGAACATGAGCCAAGCATTTAGAAGACAGTGGGGAGAGGAATTGCCTGGCTAAAAGGGAAGTAAAAGGTAGGATTGGCATGGAGGGATGGTGAGAAACAAGAGCTGCAAAAACAACAGAAGGGAAGGTTGTGTGGTGGGAGAGAGGATACACTTTCAGGAGATGATGGACACAGATTGTTGTGCAAATAAAACGCAGAAACAGAAAGCAGCATATAGAAAAGCAAATCTGTGCGAAGTTCAATACACTTGCTTTTCAGGGAACTGGTATTTTCCACGTGTTAGGCTGAAGTCTCCCAGGGAAGCAGTAAATCAAGAAGAAACAAGGCTGAAACAACATTTTCTGGGTCATTTTCTCTGTGTTTTAAACTGTAGCTGCCATTCGACATGTGCTGCCCTGAATGCTGCACTGCCCCTGTGCCTGCTCAAGGCTTTGTGTTTGTTGGACATTCTGCTTTACAGAGCTCCTTGAAAAGGAGACTCTGGAGGTTTTTTCTGTTTGAAATTTTAGAAGGAACAAATACACACTGTCCTTTTTTTCCCTAAGAGCTTGTGTAATGCTCCTGTCACCCCACCCTGCTGTAGCTTTGCATGTAATTTCTCTTGGGAGGTAACTGCTGTTTTAAGATAGGACACTGTGCTTGCTAAGATGGGTTTTAGCTCAGTGGCCACATCAGGGTAGTTAGTGCCTAGAGCGGTGGGTCCAAAAATGGAACTCCTCTTGCTGGAACAAATCAGATGTTCAAACATAAGGTAAACATTCACTTTGCAGTTCCTACCCTAGAACAAATTTTTTCCCATGTATGTTATGGGTCTCCTTCAGACTCAAAGAGGAGAATTGACAAGCTGCAGGAGGTGTTTACTGCCCTTGAGGTTCTTCTGTTCTCTCACAGCACCCTTGATGACGACAGGATGTCACTCCCTTTCTTTCTTTTTCATTTGAATCCGAGGCACATTTTTTGGGGGCATTTCAGTCTGAACATGTAGCATTGACTTCATCATGGCAGTGCTCAGAGACCAATCCAGAAGTAAGGGTCTGGGAGAGCTTGCCATGTGGACGTGGTGGAAATCAGAGAAGTGAGCATGCGGAGGAAGTGTTTACTTCTGAGCAGTGATACACACAACCCCTGTTTTTGATTCTTGATCCCATGAGCAGACAGCTTTTGTGAAAAAGAAAAGGGTTTTTTTTTTTTTGGGGGGGAAAAAAAGGTTTTACCTAAGATCAGGTAGGGCCCCTTCTTCTGAAGTCATTCTGGAAGGAAGAAAAAACCCTTCAAAAATAGAGAGCATTCTCTTTTCACTTCTACAGACACCCTACTGTTTTTGTGATTAGTCATCTGCAGTCTAAACCCCATCTTTGGCCACGTTTATCAAAAACTATATTGCTCACATCCACGAAAACTAAATTACTAGGACTATGGCAGCCTTGCTATTTGTCAGAATATTCAGTTATGACATTGTGACTAATTTATCCCTCACCTTATAATTACATACATTCCCCTATATTATTGCTGTGATTTACAGAAACTACTGTTAAAACTACACTTGCCTCTCATCCCAGGCTGAGCTCTGCTCAGAAGGAATTTCTGAGGATTTCTGGACCCTCTAGTGGTGCCCTTGCCTGGATGCTGAGGAAACTACCAAGAGAACCCTGTTGAACCAAACACAATAGTGCCTTGGTGGCAAATAGGGTTTAGTCTTGACCATAGTTTAAGTTTATTCTCCTCTTACAAATCTTCCAGAGCAGTCAGATTGAAACAGAAAGAAGCACTGATAGAAGTAAAAACTGCTTTCTGTGGAAAAACTCTGAAGAAGGGAGACAGAAAAGGGGTGGAAAAACATACCGTACTGCATAGCACATAACAAGACTATTCTCTTTCCAAGTGGACATCCTGTGACGTTTTGCGTAATATTTTTTTTCAATTGCTTTTTAATTTTTGCTGTTATGAAAAAAAATCGACATCCATGACAGGTCCCTTTCTAAAGGTGTCACTGATAGGTTGTTCCTTTTGACTTAGGGTGAGAGCTGTACAGAAACCACCCCACAGTGAACTGCAATGCTGGGATATCTTTTTTTCCTTCCCTTGTAGTTTGACTGATCATCTGCATAAGGCCAGCACATGGGTAGAGCTGTCTCAGGTTAAAGCTCTGCAAAGATGAGGGGAAGAAAAGTGAAGGATATGGGGATAGAGACGTGCTGCTAAAGACTTTGCTGCAGAATTACTTGATTTTAAGACCAATAAGCAAATGCACTGCTCCCTCAGGTCACCTTTTGCTAGCTGCAGTCCAATTAATCAGGCTGAGTATTGTTTCTTTTTTCATTACAGAATGCATCAAAACTTCTGAAAGAAAAATGCTGTAAGTGCTTCCTAAGGGATTCATCTTTTGAGAGCAGGAGAGTGTTAGTATGTTGTCAGAGAACATCTTATTTGAAAGATCAATGACAAAGCTGGAAAAATCATTACTATTTGGAAAGGATTTGTTACCTACGGAAAAGAGAGTACTAGAAAAGAGAGGCTGTATTGCAGTCCAGGACTTTGTCCTTTAATCCCATGGGCTTCACTGAGCGCTGGTTATGTTTTAATGCCACTAACGATATCTTTTTAACCAAACCAAAAGCTTTTCAGACGCAAGGAAGCTGGGAAGGCCTCGCCGACTGTTGCGTGGCTCTGTGGGGTGTGAGGGCGCCTTTGCCACCCTCTCTGTTGCCCATCCCTTAAAATCTGTGACACCACGTTTGGGGTGTCACCCTCCCGCAGCCGGATCGGCTGCGCCTCTCGCATCCCGTCGTCGCCGGCAGGCAGGGGACGGGAGCGGTCCCGGGCTGCCACCTGGCGGCCTCAGGCACGGCTCACCTCCTCCTTCCATCCTCCTTCCATCCCTGCGTGGGTGGGTGTTTTTCTTCAGTTCCTGGAAAAATAATTTTTTTTCTTTTTTTTTTCTATTTTTTTTTTCTTTTCCCGTTTGCTTCAGTTTCCGAGGCTTTCCTACACAGATGGAGGGACAATAGTATAGTGGGATGCATCAGGAAGAGTGTGGCTAGCAGGTCGAGGGAGGTGATTCTCCCCCTCTACTCGGCACCGGTAAGGCCACATCTGGAGTACTGTGCCGGTTCTGGGCTCCTCGATACAAGAAAGACTCTAGAGGGTCCAGCAGAGTGCCAAAAAGAGGAATGGGGCCTTAGAGCATCTCTCTTATGCAGAGAGACTGATGTGTGCTTAGTCTAGAGAAAAGAAGACTGAGAGTGGATCTCATTAATACATAAAGATCCCAAAGGCAGATGCCAAGATGATGGTGCCAGACTCTTTTCAGTGGTGCCCAGCAATAGGATGAGGAGAGATGGCCATAAACTAAACCATAAGAAGTTTCAGCTCAACATGAGGAAGAACTTCTTTACATTGAGGGTGGCAGAGCACTAGAACAGGCTACGCAGAGATATCATGGAGTCTCCCTCTTTAGAGACATTCAAAACCCATCTGGACCTGTTCCTGTGTCACCTGCTCTGGGTGAGCCTGCCTTGGCAGGTGGTTGGACTGGATGGTTTCCCAGAGGTCCTTTTCAACCCTAACAATTCTGTGGTTTTTTTGAAGGAAAAATTAAATGGTTCTGCTTTGCAAAATGCATTACACCTTTGGTGCCTCCTGGGAAGCAGCTGGTCATCTGTTGGTAACAAAGATAAACCAATTCTCTTATTCTCCTTTCAACAACACCAGAAAAAAGTCAGCCATTCCTCTGTCTCTGTGATTCAGAAGCTTATCTGTGGTGGCAGACAGAGCCAGACATAGAAAGAAATAAATCCCCTAAAAGAATCATTCTGTCACCAAAGTAAACAACGAAAATTTGCTGAAGGCAGATTTCCCTTCCCTTTGAAAGACTGGATTTCTTTTCTAATGCTTCACAGACAAACTTATGCACTCAGATAGATACTGTCAAACTGCAACTCCTCTAAACAAAAAAGAACTCACTCTGCTGGATGAGTAGGCGGCACTGTGGAGTATTTCAATTCCTATTGATCCTTTAATCTGGCTGTAGAGCACAGTAGGAAAAGGTAGATGTGAGAGAGAAACAAAGAGGGGTTATCTGAGGGGCAGGGCTCTTCGAAGGAGGCTCTCTCTGAAATGAACCTTAGTGGTCCTGATTGCTCATTTAGATGTGGTACAAATTCCTTTCAGCAAAGAAAACATTCCTCGCAGAGTATTTATCCCTAAGATACAGCAGATGATTTTTTATACTCAGACTGAGTGGTATGTTTAGCACATTCTCTTCCAGAAACAATTTTAGAAATAACAGCTTCTCTCCTTCTTCCACACTATCACATATTGTTTCATATTGTCCCTCTCTGATACTCTCAAACTTCAGCTGATGCAGTGAGTCTAAAATTGTCCTTACAGTAGAACCTCACAGCTTGTAAGCTTTCTTCCTCATATTATTTTCTTGCTCCACACAACACATCACATCAAGAATATTTCTTCCATTCAGACTCTTCAATAGCATTCTTTTTTTTCCTTTGGCATAGGACAGAATACTCCTCAGTGAAAAACCTGAATAGGATATCTGAGAAATAAGTAAAGACACTCTGGGACAGTACTGTGTGCTGCCCTTCCCTTTGGATTTTGCACTGTGGATGTAGTGTCCCAGCTCTGTCCCCTCCCAAGTAATTGCCCACCCCCAGCCTACTTGCTGACAGGGCAATGTGAGAAGCAGGAAAGGCCTCGACACTTTGCAAGCGCTGTTCAGCAATAACCAACTCATCCCGGTGTTAGCAACACTGCTCTGGTCCCAAACGAAAAATGTAGCACCATGGGAGCTGCTAAGAGGAAAATTAACTCTATCCCAGACAAAACAAGTACAGTGGGATGTCAGATTGCATTACAAGTTATCAGTGGAATTTGTAGGAAGGGGGTCACAACAAAGTGGTGAGATCTTTGGCAAACACTACACTGAAATACTTCTTCTAAGTGAATTAGTGTGTGTCTTGAAAATTTAGGATTTTTTAGCAGAATGTTTCTTTAAATACCTCTTTCAAAATACTTCCTTAATCCCTGAACATTTAACTGTATTTTTATACTGACATGGATTAATTTACAAGTCCAATTTTACTGTAGTTGCTTTCTCATCTCTTATTACTCTGTTATGCTCAACAGGTGCAAGGTACTTGTATCGTCTTTTTGTTTCAAACTGCTTTGAAGGAATTTTTTTGGATTTGAAAGGATGAAAACACAATGGGAAGGGGTGAGGATTTAAAGGCAGATAGGATTTTTCTTTTAATTTTATCTTTTGAAAAAAAAATACTCTGTGTGTCTCACAAGTATTTTGAACTAATCTTATGAAGTAAGTGAGCAGAGTGAGCCAGGCAGTGTTGCAGAGTTTATAATGATGGTTGACTGTATTCAAGTTGTAAGGGAAATTTTCGTGTGAGGGAAGACCTGTGTTCAGTTCCAGTCTGTCTTCTCTTCCTTTGAGAAGAGCATCCTAACTAACATCTTCAAGGGTGCTGTAAAGTCATTCTGTTTAGACTTGCTTCACGTGGTATCAAATATTTAAATGCTTATTAACTCAAAGAACCGGGGTATGAGAATGATCCTGTGCTCCTTCTTTAGGACATGTGCTTGAGATCCATCCTGCTCGTTTACCTGCTCTAGTCTGGGCTTCATCTGCCCCAACTGACAGATATTTGTCCAAAATGCAGTAAGCTCAACTACTAGCCAATTCCACTAGCACACCCTGGAAAAGAGTATTTGAGGCATTTAGGGGACAACCACTCTTTTCCCCTTCTCACGCTAAGTCTAATTTGCTTGTTTGTTTAAAGAGATGCTTGACAAACCTCACACAGAACGCTGACTCATATGGTTTCTTTGGTTTGTGTTAGGGAAAAATATTTTATTGCAGTAAAGGCAGAATGTAGGGAGTTCCAAGTTATGAGGACTATGAAAAATTAAAAACTTTTATGGATCTGTATTTCATCTCTCCCACATCTTTCCCACAAAACAAAGGTAGGATGGATGACAAGGAAAGACTTTCTTTAACAGATCTATTATTTTGACAGTACCTCTCTGGGACTCTGATTCAAAAAGAGTGTGAGAGGCTTTCTGTCTTTCCTGCTGTTGCAAAAGCCAAGCCTGCTTGTTACAGAAGTGATAGATGTAAACCAGGATGATAAATGGCAAGATGGTGAGCACCCTTGCACACAGAGCAAATCTTCCCTTGTCAGTACTAGCTATGTGTTGTCAGGTGTGCATTTTAACAGGTGCAATGCATCATCTGGGAGATGGGATTTGGCTCCATCTAAAAGCTGATGCCATAAGTACATAATTCCTTCTACTTGGAAGCTCTGCTTTTAGTTTTCTTTTCAAGAAAGGATGAAAGAAGTAATGGGTAATACTTACAGATTAAAAAAAAAAAAAAAAAAAAGTAAATCTGCCTTACATTAGAAAGACAGTGCTGGGAGATTTTCATGAGGGGAAGAAATAAAGGGAAGCAAGGAAGGCATAGTGGGTGGCCAGAGAATGTGGTGAAGGCAGCCAGCTAGGCTGGAGGTTGCCCTGGGCTATTGCAGCCCTGCCCCTGGTACCCAGCCCAGGGCTTGGGCCCTCCTGCCCAGTGCCATGTCACTGCCACTCAGCTACTCCCAGCAGCTCAGTGTCTGCCACCAGCCTGTGTCCCCCAGCTTCTCCCAGATACCCCATCCTCAGCAGGAGAAGGGTAGCTGGCTGCTTCTAGAGGCTGGATTCAAGGCCTGATAGAGACCTGTCATCTGTTTCAGAGGAAGCTGCACTGTCTACTCAAACTCCTGCTCTCTGCCAGGGTTTAAACTTTAGTTACTCTCCAAAGATCTTGGATAATCATTAGCCAGGGAATCAACGCAATTTGTTGCTTAATCACTGTGAGGTGATATCTCTGAGTTCTGTTTGCTAGAGATAACAGATCTAGGAGAAGTATTATGATGAAACATTTGAATCGTAGGTCAGAAACCAGCTTGGAGCTGAGGTGGGAGCTGAGGTCCCAGCACACAGTAGAACTGTTTGCTATGTGTTTTTTCCCTAACATGACCAAAACACCTCCTGGATGCATTCCCACCATATGGCTGAAGACACTTTCTGTTGTATATCCTGTATAAAGGAAATGAGATTCAGGGCAATTTTTAAACCAGTGCTACTACCACTTTGTACATGTGCCAGTATCTAGTAGAAACTAATGAAATAAGTAGAGGGAACATCTGCACCGTGTGAATCCCTCTCTCCATGGGCTTCGCTAGCTAACACAAGTTGGAACTTTCACCATCTGGCATGTAAAAAAAGTTCCTTAGAATTACATAAAAATGCAATTTTCAGCTGGGCCCTGAGCAGTCTGATGTGCCAGGGTGCCTGGCCACCTCTAGTGACGGCTCCTGAGGTGAGGCCACTTGGAGAAACTGGGAGATGGAGACTGAAACCATTATGTGCAGCTCAAGCGTCACAGCAGCTGCATTTGTGCAGTTGTTTTCTGGCAGTGACTCTCACTAGAGGGTTGGGGGCTTATTGGCAATCAGTGCTTATTGGGCAATTAGAGCCCTGCCCCACGTTGTTTTTTTATTCAGTGATGGCTCTCTGCAGGGAAGGCAAATACCCTGTTTCGACTGAGTCATGCTCCTTATTTATCCTTTTGCCTCAGGTGAATGCTGTCCAAGCCTCTTCTGGGTCATACCAAGAGTTCTTGTTATCCACTATCTCATCAGCAGCAGTCACCATTGGAGGATGCCTATGGAAGAGGGTTTTCACACCAGGG
Source organism: Pyrocephalus nanus (assembly GCA_038380795.1). NCBI lineage: Eukaryota > Metazoa > Chordata > Aves > Passeriformes > Tyrannidae > Pyrocephalus > Pyrocephalus nanus. Next base: position 400,609 of record CM076261.1, read on the forward strand.
CTCTCAGAGATCAGCTTTTCCCATGACTGGAAGCCACTTCTGCATGTTCAGTGACTCCCAATGCCTTGCTTTTTCATACACTTGTGCCTTGGAACGATGTAAATTCTATCATTTGCAGCTTTTGTGATGAAACGTGTGCTTCAGCCGTAGGTATGCTCTGTGGAGCGGGAGACGTGACAATCATTCCCATGTGACGCAGCCTGGGCTGGGAGAGCAGTGGGTTCAAATTCTGTTAGGAAAAGTCACAGCCCCCAAGTCCTTTTCCATACTCTGATCCCTCTAAACCCCCCAGGGCACAGTGCTGCCCCCCACACCAGGCCACAGCCCAGGTGGGTCCCTCAGCCACTTCCATGGGTGGCCCCTGAGCCAAAGCTGTCTCGGGCCCAGGTGGACTGGACCCATCGTGCCTGTCATGCCAACAAAACCAGGTACTGCTGGGGCCTGCCCTGCAGCTCGGGGTCTGCTGGCAAATTCTGCACGATGTGGGGAGCACCAACAGGACATCAAGCACTTTGGTGCTGTTCTTCCTGGCTTGTGTGCTACAATGTGGGGTCAAAATCCACGCTCAAGTGGCACTCTGAGCCCCTGGGGACACTCTTCAGACCAGCCTTGTGTCCTCACATGCAAAGAGAGTTTGATTCTACTCCCCTCCTGATTTTCACCTAAGTTGGTTTGGCAGGAGGAATATATTTTAAAGCCTGTGCTAGCAGCAGGCAGAGGTCAACCGTCCTGCCCCTAAGGCAGGAAGAATGGATGGCTGTCACTGCCACTGCACTTTGAGTTCGTGGAAAGCTCAAAGGCCACTAGGAGGGAGACGGAGCCAGCAGAAGAGACAGCCAGTACCACTAGCTCTGCTACTGCAGTGCACCCTGAGGGCGTGATGCATTTTTGGGATGCCTCAAGGCCATAAACACTTACCATCACTCTCCAAGGGACAGCAGCTGATTTATTTTCTCTTTTAAAACTGATTAACTGCTGATAACCCAGACAGGCTTTAAGCCTTTCATTATGCATTATGGTCAAATTCCCAGGAGGGAATGGAGCCTGGAAGAGATTGCCTTGTCCTGCGAAGTCTAGCCTGGCTCTAAGTATACACTGAGGGATGACACAGGAAATACTTCCTTGTGGGTATGCAGGATACATGCTGCATCCTTGTTGTGGCAGGCTGGTTCATATTTATGGAGTCCAACATACTTAGCAGGGAGTCACAGTTAAGATAAATCACAGAAGTGCAGCATGGATATAATCCCTGTCATGTTGGCATTTCAGCGTAACTGTGCTCTATTTTTCTTAGATAAGAAAATTACAGACCTTGCTTTTCCTTTTGAAGTCAGAACAAGGCAAATTCACAAAGATAAGTGTCTAGGGCTAGTCCCCCTCCCAGGGTTATCTAGTAGTAAGATGGTAACCAGGTGCTTCCATTAATTTGGGTCTGTACATTCCTCCCACCACTCACCATCATTTACAAAACACAGTTCCATTAAAAGTGACTTAATCTGATGCATGTTCTGCCAACATTAGTACATGCTGATAACATCTGAACCCTTGGTACAAGACTAATTGAAATAATGGAGACTCACTCCTAATGAATCTATTCAAACAGACTCTTCACAGCACAAGCAGATCTGTGATAAAAGTTTATATATAAACAATACACAGGGAAGTCCGGATTTCTGTGACACAGTCCTGACTCTTACATCTTCTGCTGGATGTTAACAACTACATGTTTTAGTGACTACAGAACCAAGACAATATTTCATGCCATGTTGTCTGTAAGTATAAACTGATTAGAAGAGTTTGACTCAGAACCCAGTAAATCTGTGCCTGGAATGCTGTTGTCTTGCATCAAGTTATTATAGACTTTAGTCCACCTAACCAGAAGGCAGAATTCACTGTTTTTTCAGAATCTCTAAATTAGCAGGACACCAACTTTTTTCATATCTGCATCTTTCATTTATTCCTTCAGGCTGTTCGGGAAATCCCAGTCCTCATTGTATCTTAAAACTCTTTATTTGCAGTAGGAAAGTCACTGTTCTAACTGGGGTAGCTGTCTGAACGAAGAACTAGAAAATGCAGTAGCATCCTTTATTTTAAGATTGCATAAACTCACAGAGATAATCCATTAGAAAGTCAGGAAAGTGGTGACGACTTCGAACCGCAGGCTTGCTTGAAAGTAAATAACACATATTTTAAAAATGAAGTGTAAGAGATAAATAACCAACAGGTCCAAGCAAGCGAGTAGTTTGATTTGTTTGGAAATACTACTCTACTTAATATAATGGCACATCTGTCATATTGAGCATGACCATGGTTCCTAGTTTATGTTTTATGTTTTTGAAGCAACTTTTACACCATTATTTGTAAAATCAAACACGCTGAAAGCATTTCTAGTCAAAGGCAAGACATATCAGTGGAAAACATAAAATTACAGCCCTAGGAAGACTCCAGGAGAGATGGAAACAACCTGAAAGCTCTGCAGATCCACAGGCTTTGCACTACCATATGATCAGCTTGCTGATTTCACAGGTATGAGATAAACACAGTACCAATACCTGATCTACTCTGAGAAAACATGAGGAGTGTATGACAGTTTTTCCTTAAAAAAATTAACTTTAAAATGTTTCAAACAGCATAAAAATATTTACATCTGCATATATACATACTGCCAAACACTGCAGTGCTATCTTCTGCTTTTACCACATAAACTTCATGGAAAGAAAAGTAATTTCAAGTGTTGCAGACCTAAATGGAGCTTTCTCTCGTCAGTGCCAAGTAAAGCTGCCATTACACAGCACTATAAAGGCCACCTGAGCTCTTGCATTGGAACCAGTGGAACCTCACACATACCAGGCGACATTTCTGTATCTGTGAGTTCACAGACAGAATTGCAAATACCTAACTGCCCTTGTAAATAAGATCCTACAGATGTCTAAGGGCCATAAACTTTGCTAGCAAAGCCTCTGTCTCAATCTCTGCCTCTAAAGGTAAAGTAAGTTTTAGCTGTTCCTCATATGTTAAATAAAGGCCCAATTACGAGCCAGTGAAAGATGTACATGATGCAAACGCTTACTTGTCCATGTCAGTGTAGACCTATATCAAGCAATAGAATTCTTACACTGAGGTGACAAAAAAAATTGCATTGCTCAGCTTTTTTGCTACTTGCTGTCTCTAACCCCTGTGCTGTCTCTAACCACTAATGTGCAAGTATTGATTGCTTAAGTTACAGATGCTGATAACCCAAAGTTGTGACATCCCCTCAGGAGATCAAAACACCACTGCCCTGAAGATGTACTGACGTTTGTGTCCTGGGCTTCTCAGGGACGAGAGATTTCTGAGCAAGTCACCAAGGCATAGAGATCTGCAGCTCAAGAGGAGCTGCCCTCGCCCACAAGGTAAGAGGTGGCAAACACAAAATGAGAAATTGATTCCCCTCATGGGAGGACTTCGGCAGATACACTCAAGAGCAGTTCAGAAAGCTAACTTGTGCTTTGCATGCTACTATCCATCACTAGATTTGAGATTTTTTTTTTCCATGGTTTTCCATAATTACTCAGCTCTGGTAATGTGGTATTATTACACTAACCAAGTAATAAAAAGCAATTATAAATATAGCAAACAAGAAAAAAAAAATTTCCCACATCTTCCCACTTCAGAAGCATTGCTGCCAATATTACATAATAGTAACAGAAGATTTCCTTACTCGCTTCCTGGTCATATAATCCAAATTTATACAAACTAGTGCAAGTCAGTACCTGTCATTCTGGAAGCTCCAGCAAATTCAGATCTCATGGAAAAGCCCGAGGCAAGATGTATACAAGGGTGCCGGGCACTGCTAGCCCTGCGGGGAGCCAAGCTACGAGCGAGTGTACTGCACCGTGCTGTACTTGGTGACCCTGGAAGACTTGCTCAGTGTGGCGCTGGCAGAAGATGGCCCCTCTAAGTCGGAGCCCATCAGGTTAAGTGGGGAGTCTGTAATCAGCACATGCTCTTGCCTTCCTAAGCTGGCACCTGCGGCCTGTTCAGCTTTGCTCTGCAGCCCCGAGGCTGTTACCACCCTTTCATTCAGCACCATGCCGTGTTCCTCTGCCGGAGTGGGGAAGCTGAGCGAGCCCTGCCCTGCAGCAGGCACAAGCACTCTCTCTCGCTCCCTCACCACGACGTACTTGGAGTCGGGAAGATCCTGAACTGCCAGGGCTCCTGGCCCTGCACCTGCTGACTTCACCATCCTCTCTGTAACCACCACATTACTTTCATGTGGCAAATCTCGGATTTTCACCATACCCTGAATGCTCGATGCAGGTGCCAGCACTCTCTCTGTCACCACTACATTCTCCTTAAACTGGGGGTCTAGAAAGACAGTGGCCGAGCGGGCAGGAGCCCCCGCAGAACAGGATGTTTCCGTCACGCTGACATTGGTCTCTGTGTGGGCTGTGGGAAAGGGCTGAGCATTGTGCTGCCCAGAATGGGCTGAAAAGGTTGTTTCTGTGACCACTTCCTTGGTCACGGTGTCTTCTCCTGTGCCACTGCCTGCGTGCGCTGGCGGGGCGGGCTGGAAATGACTGCCCAAGGCAAAGGCTTGTTCAGAGCTGGAAGCGTTTGGCTGATGTAAGAACTGTGACTTTGTGTCATTACGACTGAAACCTGAGTCGTTCCTGGAGCCACCATCTTTCATGTTGATCTGTCTGCCCATGCATATTTCTGCTAGAGTCTTAAATTTGTCTCCTAAATCATCAAGGAAATGGTCATCAAGATCCCCCTCAATAAAGCTGCAGCAGCCGACGGAGCCATGAGGGGAGCCTGATTCTCCCTGGGAATAAACCAGGAGACAGTCTTTTGCAGCTTGTGCTTCATCTTCATCCGCAAAAGAGACAGCTTTCTACAGATAGAAAACAAACGCAAACAAAAGTTCATCAAAAGCAAAAGTTAATTCAGCTTTACACATAATAATTTTGAAAAATTAGGAATGCTTGGTTAAAATGTTGAAATAAAAAATTTAACTGAAATAAAAAAAAAAGAAACTGTCAACCAAGTGAGGGCCATACCTAAAAGGGTTTTTTGCTTTTTTGAAGTTGGTCTGAACTTGACGAGAAGAAAAATCTGAGATGAAATTGAAAACCTTGGATACTATCAACCACCTGCTGCTGTTCCTTCCAGTAGTTGTGCCGTTTGTGATACTGCTCCATATTCACAAAGAGATTGTTTTAACTTAGGTTAGTGAATGAACTTCACCTCTAACTAGGTGTTTGTGTAAGAATCCCGATAACATGCCTGAGAGTATCCCAACATTTAAACAAACATTTTATGAGTACATGCTGTACATGTTCTCACCTCCCATGGACCTTTACACTAGCACTGCCTTCAGAATCACACCCAAGATGCCCAACAGCAAACAAATCAAAAAATTGAATGGATTGGTAACTATGATAAGTATGGATACATAGTCCATTATGTAAATTCTTAGACTCTATGCAAGACACTTGGCAATACAGAGGGCTCATGGGTTCTGACTATAGTGCTTACAGTCAGCTCAATCTGAAAGCAGTGTCTGCAATGGAGCTGCTGTAGTGTCAGCACAAGTATCCGTGTACATGCTTGTGTCAGCTCCAGTAGTAAAAGCAGCCAAATCCTCTGGGCCTGCTGAACCAGCTTTATGTAATATGGTTGCTTTATGTAATATGGCTGCCATGTTTTATGTTCTAGAGTTCATATTAGCTCAGGCATCTGTGTAATGTGGTATATATCCAGACCCAAACTGACTCTGTATGTTTATTTGCACTCGATCCTGGGAGTAGGCACATGAACCAAGATTCTGCTACAAAAAAATCAGCACACATCTGAAACTATTTGGTTTGGTTACTTGTCTGTTTTCACACCCTTATAATCTGAGATATTTTAGCCCCACAGAAGCTGTACAGAGTATTAAGTATGATCTCCCTCCTGCAGGACTTCATCAGGCAGCTATGCTTAAAGTATTTCTTAATATTAGGATGCACAAAGACTGGAAGGAAAGCAGATTGCTACCGTTGCGTCTGGTTACCCAGAAGACCAGTAGCTAGAGCACTCCAAGACATATAAGTATCTAAAGCTCAAATCCTTCCCTAGCCTGAGGTGGTGATTCAAATCTGAACAGCTACTCCTCTGCAAAACCACATCAGCAGCCAGCTGAAAGCTGTTTGTACAGGTATGGAAGTGAAACTTTCACTACAAGGAGATCGCCAGCCAAAAGACTAACGATGTGCACAAAGAGGAATAGTTGCAATGACTAGGAACAGCCCACTGGCCAATGGTTAGGTCAGTAAATAAAAAAAAAAAGTAGAAAAGAGATTGCAACATGTGCCTTACAGGCTTTTGATGAGTGGCCCTTTACCCAGGCTATTGGGCAAACAGGCAAGTCAGAACCACTTACTTCATCAGCTACTTTTAAAAGGCAGACCCACCCTTTGAGGTATGACATCTTTAGCTTATCTTTTCAAAACCTGCTCCGTTGTAAAGTTTGTAGTTCTGACTCATGATGAGTCACAGGTGCCTCCCTACAGGCCAGTTTAACATGCCTAAGTCTAAATCCCTGAGATTTAGATCACCTAGTCTTTCTCTGTGCAAGGGGCTCCTGTATCCCATTCCCAAGAACCTTCCTTGAGAGGAAGGTCTATTTGTGGGACACCTTGAAAGCACTCAGTGCTACAAGACTTGAGCACTGTCATGCTCTAAGCCTTGGACATGAGGCTAATCCAAAAATCCTTACTGCCCCCAACTCCACATACACACAGCATTGGGCACTGTATTAAGACTGTTTACACACGCATATCTACTCATCTGTGCTTGTAGTAAAATGAACAAAATTTCACAATGCTAAGTGTAAATATCAAAATGCTGTTATTTTTGGATCATATGCTTACGCCATTGAAGTAGTCTCTCAGGAATTCTTCATTCATAGCTCCTGCCGTTCCCGCTGCAAGTCCTCCTCCAGACACCGCTGTCTTGCCCTCTACACCTGCCATGCCTTCAGCCGCTCCAGCTGCCATGGCTCCATACTCGGCACTGGAAAGAAGATGTCTTTGCTCTTCCCATCTTTCCTTGGTAACAGTGTTGTGATGCTCTCCCATGTGGGAGACTGAGCTGCCTGCTGCTGTTACAGTTTCTCTTCCACTCATTCCTCCTGCTGCTGCTGCTGCTGTTGTTGCTCCTCTTGAGTTCCCCAGTGCAGTGGGTGGAATAAAGCTTAGCACCGGCTACATAAATAAGACAAATTAAGATGCGACATGAAAGCTTTGCCGTCTAGCACAAGGAACTCACCAAACCAGAGTGGGGCTGGGTGGGACCTGGGAGGGTACCATCTTATGACTTGTTTGAATTTGCACTTATACGTGTTGCTGCAAAGAGTAAAAGGCGTCCTGAAATAGGGTGCAGCTTCCACAAACGTATTCCCAAGGAGAATCATAGAAAAGCTTCTACCGATCACTGTTTTCTTGAAACTGAGAGAATTGAAAGTGTAAAAAACACCCCCCCAAAACCAAACAAAAGACTAAAAAAAGGCTGCCCCTTTGTTTTTTCTTAGCTTTCTTAGTTTTCTTAGTTTGGCTTCCCTGTTAATTATCTTTTAACAAGATTTTGGTGTGAGCACTGGGCCTAAATCAAAGTCTTTCACCCTCTGTTTCTTTGTTATTGTGCAAAAGCTTGTCAGTGTCATGCCCTTTCTTGGAAAACTTTGTTTTGTAGCATAACAACAAAGGGCAAACTTCTCTTGGCATTCACTGTTCCTTCTGCAGATTTGCAATTTTTTCTGCCTTTCTCTTTCTTAATTAAGAATTTCCTCTTTTAGAAAATACACAGGGAACTAATTTAAAACACAGTCTTAAGCTTTAAACCATTGAGAATAAGCTAAGCTTTATAACCCATTCTTTTTCTGCTTTACCATGCCCCCAAAGGGGTGAAGAACATTCCAGGCTTGCAAATGCAAATGTTTCACTCTATAGATTTGATGCTTTTCCCACAGTCCTATCTTCTGCTCAGATACCATCAAAGTTTGCTTGATTGCTTTCCCTATGGAAAGTGCTATGGTTGCTTTTTCTACAGCTGCTGGTAGAATTCATCTTCCACACATCCTTCGCTAAGCCTCAGAGGGTTAATTTTAATTAATGCCCATGTGTTGCTAAAATCTCCTGTAGAGCTTTAAAACATCAGCCTGTGATGTGGAAGAGGCATCAAGTGCCAAACTGAACACTGGAATAGAAATCAAAGAGAAATGCTATCAGGGATACATGCCTTCTCCTCGGGAGCTGCTCCTTCGCTGTTCCACTGACGCAGCATTGCTTCACTGTAGTCTGGTATTGCAGCAAATGTCTTTGCTCCACCAAATCCCTTTGCTCCTGAGCCAAAAGGACACAGCAGCAGTAATAGTGGAAGAACTGCAGGGAAACAGAAGGTTGCCATTAACTATGTGATTGTTAGGGCCCAAGCATACTAACAGCCAGTATAAGTATGGCCAGCTCCCATATCAAAATGTATATTTAATGAGCTAGTGATCAGTACAAGGGCTGGCAAGGACTGAAGACAGGTTCCCAAACATTCAAGGCATTTACTAGAAACATATGTCAGGCCAATTTCCTAGAGAGTAAACTGATAACTAACACGTCAGGGCCTGAATCCTGCAGATGACCACATATGTAGGTAGATATACTTCTATCAAAGATCTCATACACCAAACCCAAGCCCTGATATGACTGTACAACCTCAGCATTTCTAACTCCTCCCGTTCTTTTACAACTAGATAACGACATGGCATCACGTAAATTCCACCGTACCACTCCTTTCACTTGCCTGGGGAACTCAAATTAACCCACTTTGAGGAGCAGAGCATATTATTCCTGTGGCATGAACTTTGTTTTATCATAGATTGCTGCCAGCACAAGCAATTTAAACTCACAATTATTGTGAGTTTAAATGCAGCACTGCTGCATAAGGCCATGCCCTGACTGCAAGTATTCTTCTCTTATTTCAAGCTTCTATTTTGTCTCACTAAAGAACAATGTCACATGCTGCTCTGAGCAAGGCAGCAGACCTGCAGTGACAGAGAAGAGAGTGGAGAATGCACTGTGGTTTGAGTAGGAAGAGTTAGGGCTCACCTGGGGACATGTGGGAACACCGAAAGGATTCCTCACTGCTTCCCCACCTATTATTTACAGCACCATAAACAAATATTAAAGTTGTTCATATTAATTTTAAAATGCACGGCTTGAAATCCTTTGAGGTTGAAACGCCGATATTACCAAAATTTAGTTGGGGATCTGTCATGACTTCCCACAAGACTACGAGTTTACACAGAATATATCAAGATGATAACATTTGGGAACTGGACTATTTCTTTCCTGATGCCTTGCAGACCATATCTACAGTACTTCTGAGATAACATGAAACAATTACTTACGCAGCAAAAGTAAAAATGCCAAGATGATTAGTGCAACCGCCGCTGGTCCCAGACCCACTGACTTAGTGCCAATAAACTTCTCTTGGCACACGCCGTCATCTGTACACTCACAAACAGTCAGCTGCAGAGACTGTGATGCAGCACAGCTGAGGCCTTGGAAATCCTTTATTAGGATGGGAACTTCAGTTCTGCCTGGCTTCAGGTTTTGTGGTTCCAGCTGTATGCTGGTGCCTGAGGCATAAGTGGCCAGGAAAGGCGTTAAAGAAAAAGAGAAGAAATGAGTGGAGAGAAAATTGACTCCTGTGAACTCAATAAAAAAACCCAAAACTTCAGTCTCCCAAGAAACCTCCTCTAGCCAATGTAATGGAATTAAGTTTAATTAGCTGCTGCCATATTACATGTGCATTTATTTTTATAAAGTAATTCATGCTGGTAACAAAGCAGCCATGCTCGCTTGCAGCCTCACATAATTTTGAAGTTTCACACCACCTGAGACTTACTATGGATGTCCAATCACCTATATAGTATCAACCACAATATCCAGATAGATAAAGGCTGAACTCACAAAAAAACTAGCTTCAATATTTAGGAGACTAGGCAGAGACTAGGGAGCCAACATAACACCTGCTCCTGTGGCTGTGTCATGTCAAGGCCCAACTAGGCAGGAGACCACAGAATCAGAGAAGGGGTAACAATGGAAGGAACCACAGTGGGCATTGGATCCAACCTTCCTGCTCAAGCAGAGTCATCCCAAAGCACATGGCAGAGAACTGTGTCCAGACACTTCTTGAATATCTCTAGCGAGGGAGACTCCACAACCCCTCTGGGCAGTCTGTTCAAGTGCACAGTCACCCACACAGTAAAGAAGTTACATCCTCATATTCACATGGAACTTCCTGTGAATCAGTGTCTGCCAATTGCTTCTTTTTCTGGTGGTTGGCACCACCAAGAACAGCCTGGCCCCACCCTCCTGACACCCTCCCTTCAAGAACTTAAAGACACTGATGAGGGCCTCTCTCAGTTGTCTCTTCTTGAGGCTGAACAGGCCCAGATCTCTCAGCACTTGCTTGTGAGATGCTCGAGTCCCTTAATCACCTTTGTTGCCCTCTGCTGGCACTGCTCCAGGAGCTCCATGTCTCTCTTGCACCAAGGAGCCCAGAATGGGACACAGCTTCACTACAGCTGAGTAGAAGGGCAGGACCTGTAGGACCTCCCTGGACCTGCTGGCAATGCTCTCCCAAATGCGCCCCAGGATACCATTGGCTTTCTTGGCCACGAGGGCACACTGCTGGCTCATGGACAGCTTGCTGTCTATGCCCAGATGATGTTCCCAGCTGCCGACACTACCCTATTTGGAAAAGCTGTGATCCCTACAATTACTGCTAGTCTGGCTGCAAGCAAGGTGGCAAAAACTAAGATTCTTTCTTGGTCCTAAACTTGGCCATTAGGATGGCTCTGCTAATTGCTTTGCAGTGTTGTGCAGCAGGATTGGAGAGGGCAGAATGAGCTTGAGAAGAAAAAAAAAATGTTTTCTGGTGCCTTCAATCTACCTGAAGCATTTCCTTTGAGCATTTTTCAAGCTGATATGAATGGAAATATAAGAAAATGCTCATTTAATTTTGAAATACTTGTTAACATTATTTATGCTTTCTGCCTTGCTTTTTTTCCTACCATGCTGGACAATCTTTAGACAGGTTACACTGTATTTCTCCTTTTCAATGCCTAGTGTGCAGGCAGATTTATTTATCTCTAAGTTAGAGCAACTGCAGCCAGTAACACAACCACACCTCCAAGCTCAGTTTTAACAAAAAGCATCCTCCATCACTGCATGCTTTTAGTGAGGGGATGGGGATAGCTTGATACCAGTATTAACTATGAAATCCTGGTTACCACACATGGGGCATCAAGCCAGGCAAAGATGATCCAGCTGAGGGAAGGCAACATGCCCTAGAGAACATGACTGTGCTTTATAACCTCTAGGGAGAAGGGAGCAGAATGGAAGTGATGACTCCATATATAGGTTTGGTTGGTTTTGGTTTTTTTTGTCTGAATCAGCCAAACTGTCAGTTTGATTGGAATTAATAAATTACAACACTTGGACTTCAAAGAACTGAAAGTAAAAATACATCTTCTTACCATTTCTGGATGCAATTATCCATTTTTTGGCTGTCCCTTCTGGCTCATCAATGACAGTAAAGCTGAAGGGATCACTGTTTGGGTAACTGTCCAAATCATTAGCTGTAACATCAACTAATTTTGCATCTGAACACACAGTCTGCACAGGGTTCACAATGATTGGGCAGTTATCATTCTCATCTTGAACTTGAATAACAACTGTGCCAGTGACCGTTTTCTTAGGAAAATCTGTAATTTTAAAATAAGAAAAATTAAATTAATTTGTGCAAAAAATTTAATCTTAAAATAAAAAACCCTAATATTTTCCAAAACACCAACATTGCTGAAGCAAGTTGAAAGAGCTCTCTGTGGCGCTTATGAGAGCAGTATTTCATTACCAATGTTAATAAAAATATTGACAAAGTTCTTCTGAAGGCAAGTTGGTTATTTAAACTTAAAAAAATTTGCTGTATGGTTACACAGTAACATGTAAATTATAAATGCAGAATTCCAATTAGATACACAAGAAGTTCAGGGAAATTCTTTCTTGCTTAGTATTCAGTAAAAGTTGAGACTGTGAAGTCTGCTAATTGGCACACTGAGATATTGGCAATTTCTACCTTGACAAGGAATGTTCCTATCAGACTTACCTTTGCAAAACTGTAACGAAACATTCACCTTCATCTAGTCAAAGAGGAGAAACAGGCACCATGGGAACCCATTCCATGGCAATAAGTTGCCCGTGTCTCTCTGAATACACAGCCTATGGGAAACTGCACTGGGTGCCTAACTTTAAAGATAGGCAGACTAAACCAACTATTGCAGTAGAAAGGCAAACAAAACCAATTAAGGTGAAAAGAAAACCCTCTCAACTTACCAGTAGTTACACCCAACATGGTGATAGTGTAAGTGCCATTTACTACATGAGGTGATTCGTAGTCGAGATTTTTAGCGAGTCGGATTTCACCTGTGACTGAGTCTATAGTGATCCAGTTTGCCGGATCTCTTCCTTTCACATATCTGATCAAAATCATATATAAAGATGTACACAGTTATAATGAGGAAAATAAATATCACCAAAAAAAGCAACTTCATAGTATGCTTACTCTTCATTTAAAGCAGAGATCAAATCCCTAGGTTTGACGCTCCTGCCGCTGTAATTGGTTTCAACTATAAATCTACTCTGAATGTTGAAACCTGCTTTTCCCCGTAAAGCCAAGATCTAGGTGTGGAGAGATTACAGAAAGCACATTCAGAAAGGAGAGGGAGCTGCGCTGCTGGTCACCGTCTTCCCCTCCATCCCTGCTCTCAGCAAAAGCTGAGCATCAGCCACCCTGGAGACACTGTACTACAGGCATGGGAGAGAGGGGCTATGCAACCCTGCAGTACCCCATTTGTAAAAGCCACGGTGGTGATTCAATAACATTCTAGCTGAAGAGCTACGATTCAAAATCCAACCGCACACGTGCAGACATATCTATGGTACACCCTTTCTGTCCTACTGATAGATGTTTCTGCATATTTCTTCCCAGTGTTTCTGGAGACATTGAAATCAGATGGGTAAATCTACTCTTGAAAGTAGACAGGCATGACAAACACCGTGCAAGCACGTACAACTTCAGCTGAAACTTTCGTGTCTCACCATGTACAACAAAAGAATATTGCATAATAGAATACTGAAGAAGATGATAATGATTTAGTTTAAGGTGTGAATTATGCTTAGTAGAGAATTATTGCCCTTGAAATTATTTCAGTTCAACATGCGCATTTTTACAATAAGATGTGATTTCTAACATACTCAGTTAAGTTGGCTAAAAAAAAAAATCCTTACGTAATGCGCTCTGCTATTTTTCCAGTATCTTCATCATAGGCTTGATACTGTCCAATAACCTGTTTTATCTTCAGTTTCTCACTTGCTCCAATAATTTTTGTGCCACCAGGGAACACAGGGCCTTCCTGCACATTAATCACCTTAATTTTGATTGGAATTGTTTGTGGTTTGTAACTTGGTTTAATTGACTTGTGGAACTCTGCTTTGTTTGTAACAACAATGCCCAAATTTAGGCTCTGCATTTTTTCATAATCCAGCTCCTAGAGCAATAAAGAAAATAATAAAAACAACATGTTACTCTCCTCTTATTTTCAGTGGATGACACCATAAGTATGGCTTTATATTATTGAATTAAGACTAGTTAAAGGTACATGCAAAGAGTTCTACCATATTTTCTGCCTGTACTTGCAGTGAGTCAGTACTCAATTACTTGTCTTTTCCAATTTTATATTTTTTTTTTTAACCAATGAATTTTCTTAGTAATGCCCATCAATTATTACTTTTTTTTTTTTTTTTACAATTAACAGTTTTCAGATAAGGAAATCAAAGCAGAAAAAAAAGGAAAAAAAAGGAAAAAAGGCAAAAAAAAGAAAAAAAGAAAAAAGAGAAAAAAGTAGAAAAAATAAAAAAGGAAAAATAAAGAAAAAAGGAAAAAGGAAAAGAAAGGGAAAAAGAAAAAATAAAAAGGAAAAAGAAGAACAAAAAAAAAAGGAAAAAAAGGTGGAAAAAATAAAAAAGGAATAATGAAGAGAAAATAAAAAGGAAAAAAGGTGGAAAAAATAGCAAAGGAAAAATAAAAAAGAAAAAAGAGAAAAAAGGAAAAAAGGTGGAAAAAATAAAAGGAAAAATAAAGGAAAAAGAAAAAAGAACAATTAAAAGGAAAAAAGAACAACTAAAAACAAAAAAGGAAAAAATAAAAAGAAAAAAGGGAAAAGGCAAAAAGGGCAATAAGAGGGGAAAAAGGCAAAAAGGGCAATAAGAGGGGAAAAAGGCAAAAAGGGCAATAAGAGGGGAAAAAGGCAAAAAGGGCAATAAGAGGGGAAAAAGGCAAAAAGGGCAATAAGAGGCAAAAAAAAGGCAAAAAAAGGGAAAAAAAGGGCAAAAAAAGGCAAAAAGGGCAATAAGAGGGGAAAAAGGCAAAAAGGGCAATAAGAGGGGAAAAAGGCAAAAAGGGCAATAAGAGGGGAAAAAGGCAAAAAGGGCAATAAGAGGGGAAAAAGGCAAAAAGGGCAATAAGAGGCAAAAAAAAGGCAAAAAAAGGAAAAAAAAGGGCAAAAAAAGGCAAAAAAGGCAATAAGAGGGGAAAAAGGCAAAAAGGGCAATAAGAGGGGAAAAAGGCAAAAAGGGCAATAAGAGGGGAAAAAGGCAAAAAGGGCAATAAGAGGGGAAAAAGGCAAAAAGGGCAATAAGAGGGGAAAAAGGCAAAAAGGGCAATAAGAGGGGAAAAAGGCAAAAAGGGCAATAAGAGGGGAAAAAGGCAAAAAGGGCAATAAGAGGGGAAAAAGGCAAAAAGGGCAATAAGAGGGGAAAAAGGCAAAAAGGGCAATAAGAGGCAAAAAAAAGGCAAAAAAGGGCAAAAAACAAAGGCAAAAAACAAAGGCAAAAAACAAAGGCAAAAAACAAAGGCAAAAAACAAAGGCAAAAAACAAAGGCAAAAAACAAAGGCAAAAAACAAAGGCAAAAAACAAAGGCAAAAAACAAAGGCAAAAAACAAAGGCAAAAAACAAAGGCAAAAAACAAAGGCAAAAAACAAAGGCAAAAAACAAAGGCAAAAAACAAAGGCAAAAAACAAAGGCAAAAAACAAAGGCAAAGGCAAAAAGGAAAAAAAGGAAGAAAAAGAAAAGCCATTTAAATCTTCATTTCTTGTGAACTAAAGGAAAGTAAAATTTGTAAAATTCATGTTTACATTTATTGAAAAGAGTTTCATAATTTCAAGTTATGAATATTCATAAAAGAGTCTGTAGGCCACAGCTCAGGTGTTGCCTGCAATGTTATCTGTGGCCAAGGGAAATAAAGAAATTTTATTTCTTTAAATCTGTATACATCACCAAGTTTACAGAATGTTAGCACTGTTGCCCAAAGCACAAGAGAAGTCTGGGAACTTCTGCCCTACTAGATATATTTGAGATCGCACAGAATGAAAATGGAAAAGCTGGATAAAAATATTAATTTGCATGGAATGACTGAATACGTAACAAAGAATATGGCAAAGAAGGAGTGTCCATCATGTAAATGTACAATGTATATGCTGACTTAATATACATAATGTGTTTGTGAACTTAGATGGAATAAATTATTGTATTACTTACAGAAGAATCCATAAAATCTATACTAACCTTTACAACAGTCAAAATTCCTTCATTTGTTTGGGTATCTGTTACTATACGGAAAAACCCATCTTCGTTGCCAGAAACAAAGGTAAAGTTTGCCAGCCAGTTATCAGAAAACTCTTCATCTTTGTCAAATACTTTTATTCTCATAATTTCCACATTTGCTCTGTTTTCTTCAATGCTTCCTTCAAACTTCAATCAAAAAAACACTCTTTAAAAATATGTCATGATTTACCCCATTTCACCAGTGCAAGAAATTTTGCACAATGTTGTATTAAGCAACGGGATACTGGCAGGTGTAGGAACATGTCAAAAATTGTGATAAATGTACTTACTGCATGACTTTCAACAACAGGCAGATTGTCATTGACATCCAAAATCTTGATTTCTAGAGAACATGTTGCAGCATTCCCACCTACTTCACCACCACGGTCTTTTGCTTCCACCACCAACGAATAGCTACTTTGTGTCTGTCATGATAAGAAAAAAGTGTTTAATCAAGGCTAAAAATTCTTCCTTTTCTCTAATATCTCTATTACATTTTGGTAATATCTCTCATGGTCAATTATTACTCCTCTTTATCTAGAAGTATATCTCACACAGCTAATTTGAAAGAGTCTGCTGGAGTAAAACTGAGGCTTTGAAAAGGATATGGGACATTTGCATCTTCCCCACAAAGAGCTGGACTGTACTTATGGAGCAAAAGAAAAAATTTCAGTGGCCATAAATAGGGACAGGACCAGGGACATCTGCATGTCAGGACAGGGCTAGAGGCAGAGCTGTGTCCCTCAGCCGCAGAGCTAACATCTCCATCCCCATCTGCTGGCCAAGGAAAACTCTGCAAGCACAGGTGACATCGCTGGCAGTAGGTGGCTTTCAAACGCCGTTTCACAGCAGCACCTGCCTCAATTCTTTGCACCTCGATTTGCACAGCAGGCTAAAAAAGTTTAGTTGCAATCAGCAGCTTTGCAGATGATGGGTCTGCATTGTCTTTGCCATATGCTCTTCAGCAGAAAGAAACGACCCCTTACTTTGTGTAACTGCTGCCCTGACTGCACAGGAGGGACAGAAAGCAACAACCACAAGGCTGGTGCTGTGCTAGGTAAGTAATGGGGGGAATACAACCTCAATCCCATCACTTCCTCCCCTAATCCCTGAAAAACATGCATCAACCAGACAAGGCTTTAATCCCAAGGGAGCTGAAGAAAGGTAAGAGGGCCAGCTCTTCACCCTGCAGGCTGAGCTGAGGGTGATGCAACAGGCACCAGAAGACCACTGCTTGCAACATAAAAATGGGAGGGATTTTTACCTCTCTGTCAAGATTTATTTTTGCTACTCGAACCTCGCCAGTATTCTTATCCATACTGAAAGCAGTGCTAGGGCTTTGGGAAACAATCCTGAAAGCAATCTTGGAATTTAGGTTATTTGGTTCATCTGCATCTGTTGCATTTATCCTCATTACAATTGTACCTGGAAAAAGCAAACAAAATACGGTACTTGTTTATACCTCCATGCACTGGCAAATATCTTTATTGTAATGTCAGAAATAAATAACTTTGTTAGATGAACTGCACAATTGTCCGATGTTCTTGACTTTATTTATGTAATGAATACAGCTGAAGAAGCGTTCCTAAAACCAAAAGGTACACATTAAAAGTTTATCCTCCAGCCAAGAAAAAGACTGTACCCACACATCTGTAACTCACAGAATTCAATGTACCAATTAAACAACAGGTTGTTGGATGAGCACGGCAGAGTGAAGTTCCTGCTGTGACTGCTAGGCCGGAAGGCAGATTTCATTTTCTGTGCAATTCCTGCTGAAGGACTCTGGTTCCTTGATTTGTGGTAGCTTTTATATCAAAACCAAAGGTGTCACAAGAGGAAATATTGTTCTCTGTTGCCTTTAGGTGGACTCCCTTAATCACACCACACAGCTTAGCCTTGAATAAAATTCAGACATGGTTAAGCTGGCTTATGCCAGCAAGGGAATGTACCCTTGTTACTGCACATATACTGCTGAGAAGTGCATATTCACCTGTGCTCCTGCACGTGTTGGGAAAAGCTCAATGAAAAAAAAAATTAAAAATAAGTTACCTGTTTCACTTAATTCTTCAATTGAACCAACAAAAACTTCATGTGAAAACACTGGAAAATTGTCATTTATATCCACAACTTTAATTGGGAGGTCTATTGGCTCTTCCAGTTTTGCCCCATTCTTATCTAGCGCATGACCTCTGACCTGATAATAACAAAAACAGAAACAATAAGCACACCCAATGAGTAACTGCAAACATAAATACATATGCAAAACAGAAAAACATACACTATATATAACAAAATCTAGACATTATATAAGCACATTACATATGTTTAGAAATAGAAGCATGCATATACACGCACAAATATCCAGAAATATTAAAAATATTTCAAGCAAACACATTTGAAGACAATAAGTAAAAAAATGAACAGGAAGGCACCTATAAGGAAAAAATTAATTTTCAACTTACAAGCAGCACTGGAGTCTTTTCTCTGTCCACCCTTCCCGTTATGTTCAGGTCTCCAGTCTTTCCATTGATAACAAATAATCCATAAGGGGGTTCTGTTACTCCTTGACCAGATATAGTGTAAGTTACTACTATCCCTGTATCTTCAAGATCTGAATGTATCTAGCAGGAATATAACAGATTAAATAGCACTCAGTAAATAAAACCATGTATAAAAGTGCAACAAAATATTTTTGCTGTTTTGTAATGAAGAAACAAAAATAAATATTAAACAGATTTCACTGCACTCCTTTGACTGTGGAGGTGTTGAGATGAATGCAGGAAAAGCTGCATGTTCTGTCTGAGGATCTGGTTCAGGGAGATGAGAAATATCTGGAGTAGGGAGATAACCTACAGGATCACATGTAAGATAGTGAATATGACCAGAATGGAGAAGCGATAGGGTGGAAGACGAAAGGTCAGCCCTAGAGATGAACAGGTAGAAGAGGCTGCATAAACTGGAGATTACATCCTTTCTCTGCTGTCAAAAAATACCCAAAGCATCTGGAAAAGCATATGTGCATTGGGCCAGCACTCCCATCAAGGGGCAGCACCAGTAGTGGGTAACAGCCAGCTACAACCTGCAGTTACTTCATATGCTGAAGTGACACGTGTGGTGCATCCAGATTTCAACACCGGTGCCAAACCTACTGCAGTTCACTCTTGCACAAAGGATAACACCTTGGTTATTTTTAGCTCTGTTTCCCAAAAGACTAGGCATACATAATCATGCTCTATTTACACCCTTCTGCCCAATAACCAGCAGCAGATTTGGGACCCACTTGCCAAGTTCAACCACGCTGAGTAGGGGTGGTGGAGTGAAAAAGCTCAATGATATTGCGTTCCCAAAAGTTTAGTGAAAAGTGGGGCTGAGAAAAGATGAGACTGAGCCAAATCAGGCTTCAAAAGCAATGCATCTGATGAAGGAAGGAGACAGAAGGAAATGTGGCAATCTTCAACTGACATCCAACAGTCCTTAAATTAAAGAAATACTTTGCATGTGTTTAGGGTACTCTTATTTTATATTTTAACCTCTATTTTTATGTCTATTCTGTGTTAATCTCTTTTTGGGGCTTACTCTAGCAATTGGATTCTTATAGGAATTGTCCTCTTCCTCCCGTATGAAGGCTGGAGGGACTGTCCATTCCCGCTTCTGCCTGACTAGGCTGTTGGGATGAGATGACATGCCACTCTTGCCATTTCGATTATAAACCTGTGAAACAAGACTGAATGTCAGCATTACATTTAGCCATTCCAGACAAATGCTTTATTGCTACCGTAGCCCAGCAATAGCTTTTGCTCCTTCAATAGCTAGTGACTTCAAAATCGTGGAGCAGCATCAGTTACAATCTAAGAGCTCCCCGAGTTGTTTGAAGAGGAAAACTACACTAATCTTTTCATCAAGACAGAAGCAGATAAGACATGCTTTAAATATATGAGCAAGTTCCCATGACCAGAGGTTGGTTAAAATAACTCTGATCGGGAAGATTTCCATGCTTGTCATCACATGTGGGAAAAAAATTTGGCACTAAGGCTGTTCTGAACCACCATTTGTCTTTATCACCATGTTTACTATCCCACCAATACTGTCTTGTACTCAAACTTCTCTCTGAAACAGAATATGTGAAATATCAAGCCTCAATACAACTCACCCAATGCCTCTGCTATCCTTGTTCAACTACCCCTCATTCTCGCTCTGCATGAAACCTGTCATCCTTCTGTCCAGCTTAGTCTCTACTGTCTCTGTTGACTTCCAATTAACATCTGGAAACATTTCCAATTAATGTATGCAACAAAATAGTGGTTGTTTTCACTTACAGACTTCAAAAAAGTTATCTACAAACTTTATATTTTAGGGGAAGTTTTGTCAAAGTTCAATGCCACTCAGTGTGATTGATGTAGAAGTCTATTCACTTAACTTCAGCTTTCACATTACACAGCTCTTACATTTCAGAAAATGGTAAAATTCAAGATATTTTTCAACTGAAGTAAGGCATGGCTTTGTCACTTTGCTCAGAGAATACTTATTTAGGCACAGAGAAATGAAAAGTTTTCCACTGTATCCTACCTTCACATAGAGTCCATTTCCACAATTCAAGCAGATCTGCAATGGAAATGATGATAATCATTATTAATTCTGTGTCACTTTAGCAGTACTAAAACTTAACTGACATGACCTCCCTCATAAGAACAGCAAAGTCATAGGGAAAAGCCTTCTGACCTCTATAAATTAATATTTATTATATAACCATAACAGCTTCTGAAAAATTCACCACAACCACTGACATTAAAAACACATACTATAATAAAATAATTATTAATTTTACACTTTTCTTCCATCATGGAACAGATTATAAGAAATTAGGTTGTTGTTTTTTTTTTAATAAATGCAGATTTTATAGTAGTTTTCAAACGCCCATTTCTTAGTGCTACATAACACTTCATTATTTCAAACTGCTGAGAATTTGCGATTGATTGAAGCAAGTGCTGGTTGACAGCAGCACTCTGGAGCAGCTCCCTCTTCCAGGCAAACCATGGATTTGAGGCCGTGGCGGGTTACCAATCACATCAGAGAACAAAACAGGATAAATAACATTTAAAGGCAAGGACTAACCAGGACAACTGCTGAGGTGTACATGACTTAGCACCGTGCTGGGAGGATAAATGGTATACATGCATCACTTATTTAAACATGACAGAGGCATGTGCATGCTAGGAAGCAAACCACGCTTGCTCTGACAAAGACCTTTCACGCCAACATTCAGTATTGCATCTGCCCATCTCTCCATGCACCAGGATAGCCCAGGACAGCTAGGCCATGCCCTTAAATGCCTCAGTTAGGTGCCAAATCCCAGCTTGAAGGAACTGGAGCTGCAGCCAAATTATCAGAGACCCCATGTTTATGTCCACTCTCCAGGCACCAAAGACGCTGTAAGTACCAACACTCCTCAAACTGCAAAAAATGAAGGTGTTGGGAAACAGCACCAACTAAATGTAGGCTATTACAGCAGAGGAAACCTACAAATCAAGCTTTTGTGCTCTGTATAGGTAGAGAATATTGCTATTATTCTCAAAACTATTACTACCTACTGATTATTTTTTAGGCATACCACTGCTAAGGTAAAGCAGGCTCAGAAAAGGTGAGTTTCTATCCAAATAAGTCAAGGAGTATTTCTTTATATTCTCCACTGGTTTCTAGTCTGTTGACCAGGTTCTGCCTATTCCTCCCTCCCTGACTCAGCCTTGATTACTGAATCGATGACAGCTTCTTTTCTTTAAAAAAGATGTTATCTCTTCCCCACACAAAGCAGCGGACTGTGTTGAGCAATACAGCAGAATTCTGTTTCAACTTGCACAATGAAACTCTATTTAAATGATAATTTTCCCAATGCTGAAGACAAAAAATTAGCAAGCAGTAAGTTCCCTAATGGATATGCATCATGACGGCTACAGGCTCTTACACCTTAGACCAAGTTATTTTCATGAATATTCTAAGTCTTATTTTGTTTTATTAATTGTATGGATTTTCAAAATTTATTTATTTTATTTTTATTAATAACGGGATTATACCAGCAAGAGTAACAGGGGAATTTTGCTTTATGGTCAAGATATTCCAACAGAAGCTACAACTCTTTTGGAAGGTGTGGTTGGGGGTTGGAATAGGCTAAAGTGCAAGAATAAGCAGATCTTCCACTGAGATGCATATCAAGAAAGTGTAGAAAATTCCATCAGTCCTTACAGACAGAAAGTCTTTCATTAAGTAAAAGTCAATTTGTTTACATAGTAGCAAATGGCCTCGAAACATTACAGTTTAATGCTAAGATAGTAAAAAATACTTTTGCTCTTGCGCTTTTCAATCTATAGTCCACATGGAGCCTCATAAGGGACTTAAAGATACCTATAAAAATGTTTAAGAATGGCAATTTTATTTACAAGATGCATAAATAAATGTGGAACAAATATATAAAGGGATCCTGCATTTTTATTGAAAATTTTAAATAGGGAAAAAAAGCACTTTTCAGTGACATTTTCTTCAAGGACAAGTGAAATGTCACATATTCAACAGGTGCTAAATTCCATTTTTTATAATATCCTACAGCTGCCTTCTGTTAAATGGTTTAGTAAGAGTAGAAAAGCTCTGTCTGTCATTTGTTGTGGTTCATAGCCTTGGCACAAAACCCAGACATCCACTGATGACACCTGCTGATGATGGAGCTGAGAACGCATTGTCAGAAGAAAACTGGATGGTTGCAAAACACAAGGTGGAAAAAATGAGGCCTGAAGTAACAAAATTGGAATGAAATACTACAGGATAGCAGCAGGAATCAGCAAGAGGCCATGGGAAAGAAGGGAGTGACTGCTGTGTATAGGAAGTGCAAGGCTGCTCTTGCCCAAATTCCTGTTCATGAATAGTCAGGAAGTGACTGAAGGACAGATTTTCAATGTACAGCTTAAACTGCAAAGATATAAAGACTGAGTAACCAAGAAGGTACGTGTCTGTATTCACTACACAATGAAACTGTAATTCCTGGAAATGTGGACTTTCCTGTATGCTGTGTGTTGGGAGATTTGGAGCTTGTACCCCCTGTGAGTCAGTTTCGTGTTGAAGATGATGGACAAGTGAAGAACTTAGAGAAGCAAGCAAGGGAGACTATCCGAGGTTATCTAGTAGTACATCTCCTGCCCATGCTGCAAGAAAAAGTACACCCAAATGCTTCCTGACAACTGCTTATCTTGTTCTTAAAAATGAGTGATGGAGGGCCCTCAGCCTCACTAACCTAAGGTGATGCCTACATAGTCTTACAGATGAAAAGCCTTAGTTAATTTTTATCTTCATTGTATTATCCTAATTTTTAGCTCTTTGCAAGTTGGCCATATTGCTGCTTGCATGAGATTCAGTTTCAGAGTAAGGCACACAAATTTATGTGTGTAAATAAAAGCTAAGCGCCTAAACTTCTGTGATAATCAGCAGAAATACAGCCAATACAAAGAGATCAGAGTGCAGTTCAACTTGCCCCCAAAGCAGCCCACATTTATTTCTCTCTGGGCTCTACTGACTGTATGTACGTCTAGTTTGTAAGCCCAGGACGGGAGGATCTGTAGATCAAAGCAGTTGACACTGAGATCCCAACAGCACACAACCCGTGTTTTTCCTTCCACAGCCTGTGGATTTCCTTCAGAATAGAATTAGCCTGGTCCCACAGACCAAACACCCATGAGCAGACTGATGCACCTCCCAACATGGTTTCACCCAGGAGAGATATGATTCAAACTCTGGAGATTTGCTTCGAAAGCACAATTTGATCCAACTAAACACGTGCACTCATCATCCACTGCATCTCCATTCACCATAACAGAAACTCAAACACCTATATTGAGATGCCAACACTTTACAGCAATTCCCTTTTCTTCATAATAACCTTTCATGTATTTGCAAACTTACATCTTACTCACTGTATTTTCTCAGTTCTCAGTTCTTTAATTTTCCTTCAAAAATCAGACAGCAGAATTTTGTGACTTCAGATTGCATTTTTTGCTTTCCTCTACTCTCTCCTGGACAGATTCACTGTATTCTGAAGTCTGGTATCAAAATAACACACAAAAATCCACTTTAGTTCAACCGGATGGATAAAATACCAGATCTTATGAACTTTTCAGCTGCTTTCAGACCTCACCATAGCTCGTTTCCCCCGCTTTTTGGAACAATATTAAAATGTTGAATCAATACACTGAAACATGGTAAATAACTTTCACCACGTTTCAACATGTTACTGGTAATAGAAGCTGGGCTGCTTTGAATTAGCTCACCTTTGCTCTCTGTGAAACTATCATGTTGTGGTATTTTTTATTTAACTTGTTTCTATGACTTCTGAAAATTAACTGCTACTGGCTCTGACATTTCAGTAGTGATCTAATGTACTCAGCCTGAATTTCATCACACCCAGACTACATCTAACATCCCAAACATCAACAAAGAACAGTCCGGGGAAGACATTCGGAGAATAAGTAAATTTTGCTACTCCCATAGTAAGATTCATACATCTCTGTCAACTCTTCTTTCACTCAAATGCAGGAAGTGTTCTAAGATTTCTCTTCTTGAAGACATGATGTCCACCCTCTTTAGAAATGACTGAGAGACTTCCCAGTCCAATAATCCTCGATAGTCATGCCCGCCTGGCAGGCCCAGGGCTCTGGGTGTGTGCACCAAGCCAAGCCCAACCCTACGGGTGCATTACCATTCGGCATTCCCCAAAGTCCCTGGAAAAGGGTCAGAGGCAGGGACCTGGGGAAATCTGCTGTGACCTCTGTGAGGTACCCGGGAATGATGACACAGGGATGCAGCCTGCAGGCAGGGAGGGAGCACTGAGAGATACTTCCAGGAAAAACCAGGAGAGGAAGAACTTACCATTCTTGCAGTGTCTAAGGTAGAAGATGGTTTGAGAAGACAATACTTTTAGTATTTCAGTAGTTTCTTAGTTTCTTAAGATTCACAAGAAATAAATTACCCTAATCTGGAACTCTCAAAGAAGCAACTTGACTTTCTGCCACATGAATGGCTCTGTCCAGATTAGGAAAAAGTAAACCAAAAAACCAAAAGTGCAAAACCCAGCAGTGCCTCTCTCTCTCTTCTGACCAACCAACCAAGGCAGCCTTATTCGCTTTAACGTTCTATCTGACAGTGAGGCTTTTAGGCATTAAACTGAGTTGACTTTCAGTACACTCAGCTTTAGCTGAGACTGAGGATGATGAGGATTGAGAAAAGTAATTTTTTCAGGCAAAACTAACAGCATCCTGAGCCAGTGCAAGTCCACTAAAATGGACGATGGTGTGGCTTCAGGTATTACACAAAGAATCCGTGAAAACTTTGGCACAGGTAGCACTCCACATGTTTTCCATTGTTATTTTGGACAATATGAGAGTAAAACATTTTCCAACCAAACCGTAACTCCCAGCTTGCTGTAAAAAACAGGGTTAACTGTTGCTGCCTGACTTGTGGACAACCATATGTCTACATCAAAGTTATCAGACAACAGTTCTCCAGAAAACAAATCTGATTTTGCAGGATCTCAAGCTCAGGGAGCGAGGTCCCAATCCTCAACACCTTCCACCCTCACCATGCAACAAGCCATTGCTGATGCCTGCTCAGCTGCTCCTCAGCTTGGGGCACAGCCCAGGGCCTGGCCTTCACCCGCACCTCTGTCTGAGTGGCGGCGGCCCAACTTCCGCAGGCATTCTGCCAGCCTGGAAAGGTGAAAAGCAAAAGAAAATGCCGCAGATGCGACAGAGAGCTTGCTGTAAACCAGCTAGAAACACCTAGAAAGCATCAGTCCAGATCCAACAAACCAGGTGTTTTGGTCTCAGTTTGTTATTAGATAGCCCTTGCTTTTAGCTTGAAAAAGTATTTCATAGGATGGAAGGTCTAAAGGCTGATGGCTGAAAAATAGGGGGGGGGGGGGAGAGGAGAGAAAGTAAGTCTGAAGTATCTTAGATTATTAAGATTGTAATTCTCTGAGGCGATAAAGACTTCCATACTTTTTCATTCGTTTTCCCTCTTGGCACTATTCCGTCAAAAGGCTACTGCAATTATTAGTAGAGATAACATGTTGAATATGAAAGCAGCAACAATATGTTCTTTCACGGTGTTCCTGTTCCTCCCAGCGCCCCAGCAACCCCACCCATCCCAGATACCGTGCCTGTCGGGATTTTCTACCTCCGCTTGCTTTCGGACAGCCAAACGGCGACGGCTTTCATCTAATTCCCAAAGAACGGAAGAAAACTCCTTCCCAGCCACAGGCAGCCGGTGGTGGGAAGGCTGCCAGACCGCCACGGGAACCCCTCTCCCCGGCGGCCGCACACAATCCCCCCGCGGCGGCACCGCCGCCCGCGCCCCTCGTCCCGCACAGCAACCCCCGCCCAGGCTCCGGGGACCCTCGCACCATCCCCACGGCTCACCAGCAGCGCCAGCAGCCGCACGGCCGCGGCGGGGCCCCTCGACATGGCCACAGGAGACACCGGAGCACCTCCTCCGGCCGCCCGCCCGCCCGCCCGCCGCCGAAATGCCGGCGGCCCGTCCAGGGGCGCACAAGTATCCGCGGGTGGGTGGAGTGTGCCGGGCGGGAGCCGCGCTGGGAGGGGGCAGGCCCCGCCCGGCCCCGGGCCCCGCCCGGCCCGTCCGCCCCAGCGAGCTCCGCCCGCGGAGCCTGCGGAGGGGCGAGGCGGTGCCGCCAGCGCAGCCCGCGGGAAAGCCGCGGCTTGGCAACCCAAGGGCTTCCAAAGTTTAGGGTTTATTCCCCCGGCACTGCTTCTGCCACAGGGAGTGAGCCGAAGCGTGCAGGGAAGCTGCGACAACAAACCAATAAACTAACGAGAAATTTACGGGGGGAGCGCAGTCTCGTGGGAAAATAAAAATTGTGAGCGTTTTTAGTACGGCCGTCCCTGTAATCCTCATTTTTCTTCGCTCCGAGCCATACTCTTCCTACTCTTATCTGGCAGAGATCTTTCCTGGATACAGCTGATTAATTGATGCCTACGAAGGCGTAGCTGATTCTTCGTGATGGCGAAATAATTAAATGTGCTTCCTGTGCATTCTCTCTTCTTTGAGGCAGTTACCTGGTTAATCTTTCCAGGATCACAGTCAATTGCGGTAATTTCTGAAACCGCTGGTTGTGATACTCTGTGTGATACTATTAGGGTTCGAACAGGGGAAGAAACCATGTGGGAGTCCTTCCAATCACATTATGTCTCTTTCTTACACGTTGCAACAGTGCAAAGTAAATAATTTCATATTTTGTGTGATGTCAGTTGCAACAATTATAATCTCCATGGACATCACGAGAGAAACAGCTTTGCCTCACAAATTATTCTGAAAGTTATGCATATCTCTTTGTGTTATTTACTTAAAATATCACAATTTACAGAATTTGCTGATATCTCTGCATTAAAAAAAATTAAAATTCTTAATTTAAAGAAAACAAAAGGCATAAACAAACAGTATATGCGAAACATACAGTATTAAGAGTTCTTGTATTCTTTCTTTGTTCTGACACTAAAGCATTGCACTGGACTGATCACTCTGTAATCAAACAGAACTGTGTATGTTCACACAACAGAAAACCCTGAGATCCTCTGAGGATCTTCAGGGTGTCAAGGTGTAGTTTAGTATAAGTTTAACAGCTGGTGTAGCAATCAGTATTAGTAACAGCTAATAATAGTAGAAGTACTGTGAAGTTCTCTTTTAGTTATTCCTGTTTGAGATAAATGAGGAAGAGCATGTCTCAGAGAGCGTTCATATTACACCCCTTTAATTTGGTGATTTAGAATTAGATCCTGTTTTCAGATGTATATTACATTTCCTAGACTGATGGTTAAGTATTTCTTAACATCAAAAGACTGTAAGAGAAGAACCTCGATTTGTAACTTTCTTCTTCATGTGAAAGTTGCTTTGTGGGATTCTGAAACATTTTCGTTGCCAATGCAATGCATTGTTAATACAATGCATTGAGGTTATAGTACTAATCTACAACTACCAGTTAATTTTTAATGCTGATATGGTGGAGTAAAAAGCTAAGTTATTTCTTTTCAAAAATCCGTAACATTGATTCTCCTTTGAAGTTACCCACGTGTTTACAGGAGGAATGAATAGAATCGTCTCTCCGTCCCAGAGCTCAATAGCCACAATTCTGCAAATTGTTTTGCCAGAGCTTAGATGTCTGTTCTTATGTTGATTATAACTTAAGTGTGGGTCAGCTACATGCCTTACACATCCTACAAGAACCTCAGTCATCATAAAAAAGTTTAGGGCTATTTTTATTTTTTTTTTTACTTAGTTCCCTTGTATGAACATCTATTATTCATATTTTACAGAAATAATTTGCACGAAATGAAAGTCAAACAGTATCGACTTGTTTTTTAAGCAGCTAGTAAGTTTGGCAGCAACCACTGAAGCTGAATTTCTTTCTGCCTTGCCTTCACTTTAACCTGGCAGCAGCTGAACACTCCTCCTCCCACAGCCAGGCTGCGGTTCTGCCCCTACAATCAGTTTGCATGGGAGGATCCATTGAACACTAGATTTTTGTTTTCCCTCTGGAGACAGCAGCAGTTCAGAGTTCACCAACACCGCAGAACAAAGAGAAAGTTCATCTTTGCTTTCCAAACCATAAAAGCAGCTGAGCCGTTTCTTGGTGCCTGGTGAGGAGAGGGGCTTTCCAGAGTGTGAGGCATGCACAAGGTCACTCGTCTCAAAATACAAACGTCTGTCTAAATTCTCTTTATAAGCCTTTAACAGCAAATAAATTATGGTCTAAACCAGCGTAATTCCTTTCTCAGGAGGGAGTATGTTTGCTTCCAGGAACGGTAGTTGTCAGCACAAGTGTTCTAGAGAGTTACTATTGCACCCTTGGGGTAGGGGACAGCGGCTGGAGCTCGGTGACTCCCCTAAAACCTTGCCTTACCCCAGCTCTGCCTGCCACTCCCTCTTTGTGCTGACTAATACTGCCTTACAGCAGTGCCAGGAAACTGCTGGCTTCCCTGGGGTGGAGGACAAGGACATGCTTTGATCAAACCAGGAGAGTCCACCTGTGTTTCTTACAAAAGCAAAGGTAACTTTACTGCAGCTGGTTTTTGTTTTTGGTTTCGGTTTTTGTGTTAGTTTTTTTTAATGTTTGTTTGTTTGTTTGTTTCTTCTAGAAAAGTACAGTTTTTTCTTTTAGGCAAGGGATTCAGCCAAATGCGACAAGTGCAGTACATAGCAAATGGTGTTAAAGTGAAAATTTAAGTGCATATTCTTAGTAATGACATGTTGAAATTCATTTGAGTTTCACATGAAGCTATTAAACAAATATTTTGCATTGTTTGAAATTAAGTCTTTAACCTTTTTTGCATTGTTTAAAGATTCTTTACTGCACCGTGGCCCCAGCTGCCACTTGTTTTTTTAGGAAAAGATCCCAGTAGAAAGCAGTGTATCGGGGCTATGCATGAATATATCAAAATTCCATTTAGTTATTCAAAATAGATAATGGATAATGCATATTCTGTGAAAAATCACATCACAGAGAGGGTTGCTAACTCCCAGACAACTCTTGAGACTGGAGCTGTTGCATTAGGTAGAGTTACCAGCTCTGAAGTGCTTGCAGGACCAACCACCTGTATTTTTTTGGGGGAAAAAAAGTGGACAGACTGAGGAGAGAAATACAGTAGTAACAGGGTTTCATACTTAAAGCAAACACTTGGCACTCTCAGAATGGAGTCTTTGTTCTTCCTTTGTGTGTTAGCTATGCTTTTTATTCCCCATGACTTCTGTCATGTTCCTTAAACAAATTCAACCAGTTTAGTCCCTTATAACCACCAGGAATAATGCCCCCTCTTTCTTTTTCTTTACCTCCTCTCTCACTCAGCTTCTTTCACCTTATCTTTCTATATTCAGCTCTTTCCCCTCTATCCACTC
This sequence comes from Pyrocephalus nanus, assembly GCA_038380795.1. NCBI lineage: Eukaryota > Metazoa > Chordata > Aves > Passeriformes > Tyrannidae > Pyrocephalus > Pyrocephalus nanus. The sequence goes on from CM076261.1 coordinate 430,296, forward strand.
TACTGTTTGCTGCCTGCCTGGTTTTTCTTTCCGGTGTGGCCAGGTTGTTTAACTTTCCAGGTGCCAGGTGCAGCTGTGGAAATGAGTAAGCCTGCTGAGCTCTGAGCTGTGGGATTGGCGGAGCCATAAAACAGCAAGATCAGATCCTTGCCCTGATCACAGGCATTTTGTTTCTGTCTGACAGGATGAAATACTGTCTTTTATGTGTATGAAACAAGAAGCGGCAGGGCAATCCTTTTTTCTGTTTTCCTCTGCATAGCATAGCAACCGAGGCTGCCCTGAAGTTGCCTGTGGACTTTTTTCAAGGTAGTGTCGCTCTCTTTCTGGGAAACTTTACATGCCACAGAGCATTTAGGTGGATACAAATAAACAGTTGCTCTCTGTGCAGCTGATAGAATAGAACAAAATAGAATAGAATAGTTCAGCTGGAAGGAACCTGCAATGGTCAGTCCAACTACCTAACCCCTTCTGAGCTGACCAAAAGTTACTGTGTCATTAAAGACATATTTAAAATGGCTCTTAAACACTGGCAGGCTTAGGGTAACAACCACCTCTCTAGAAAGGCTGTTCCAGTGTTTGACCACCCTTTCCATAAAGAAATGCCTCCTGGTGTCCAGTCTGAAATGCCTTTGGTGCATTCATTCAAGGACCTTTACATTCTTCTTGATTTGTGTGGAGCTAAGAACTGCACACAGCACTCCAGGTGAGGCCACACCAACACATAATACAGAAGGATAATTACCTCTTTTGACTGGTAATGCTGTGTTTAGTGTATTCCTGGATAGGATTTTCCCTCTGGGGCCTACCAGGGCACACACTGCTGGCTCTCACTGAGCCTGCTGCGAGCCAGCACCTCCACATCCCTTTCTGCAGGGCTGCTCTCCAGCCACTCTTCTCACAGTTTATACTTGGCATGACCCTGTTTGTAGAAATATTAGTCTTTTTTTAATTAAAAATGAAAATTAAAGGACAACTGGAAAGCTGTTGAATCCTCACTACTAGAAATTCTTAGGGTTAGGAAGGCTATTTGTCAGTAAAGTTAGCCGTAAAATTGATCTTCTGTTGAGTCCCTTCTGTTCCCATTTGCATTAGGCAAATTTGATTGAATAAAATACAAACAAGTTAGATGGGACTGCAAGTGAACTCCTGTCCTTTAAATCACTCTGCTTTCCTGTTTAATGTCTCCTGGTGATCTGAGAAGGGCTGCTGCTGTAGTCAGGTGCTCTTTGTTAGCTATCAGGGATGTAGAATCATCTAGTAGATGTCGATCATCTAGTTTCAGCCTCCCTGGATGGGATGCCTTGCAGAGAGATCTAGATAGATTGAAGCATTTGTCAGTGATTAATGGGATGAAATTTAACAGGTTGAAATGCTGGATTCTGCACCTAGGATGGAGTAAAGCCAGGCACAAGTGTAAATTGGAATAGAAGTGACGGGAGAGCAGCCCTACAAAAAGTGGCAGGGACATCTTCCACTTGACCAGGTTGCTCAGAGCCCCATCCAGTCTGGCCTTGGATGCTTCCAGGGATGGGGCACCCATCTGGAACTAGCTTCTCTGGGCAATCTGTTCCAGTGTCTCACAGTGGAATTTTTAGATTAAACTCTGAACTTAGGTGTAATAAAATTTAGGGCACCCCCAACATGGCAATGGAGTAGAACTGATAAGACTTAGAATAAAAATAGGTGTATTTCTTTTCATTCTGTCTCTGAGAATGGCAGTTGGAGATGGCATTTAGGAAGTGTGTCCAATCCTGGCCATTGTTTGCAGTTTGTTCCCTAGTACTCACCCAGTGAGTCTATTTAATTTGTGTTTATAGACTTGTTACATATGAATTTCTCCCATCCCTTTCTAAGCTTTTGATGATGCACCTACAGCCTACCATGGTCATTTTTATTCAGTAACATATTAACTAAAAAAGTCAAGGAGAAAAAAGTCAGATGACATACCCAGAAACAACACAAGAGAAACATTTTCCTACTAGTATAAATGAATTTTTCATGTCCAACAGCTGTTATTTTGCTATTTGTATACGAACATTTGATCTAAAGTGGATTTTACAGTCAAATGACATTCATCATCAAAGACTTGAGAAGTGTCCTCTGCATATGTGCTACAGGCACATGGCTGCCAATGTATTTATAGGTATTACCAAAAGACCTGAACACCTGAGCATCTTAGAAACGTTGATGAATTTGTAATAATACTCCCAGGGGGAAGAGATTAAATCGTCATTCCCCATTTCAAAGACAGTTTATCGAAAATTCAGAAAAATAAACAACTTACTGAGGTCCTGGGAAGCCTTTGTCTCTTGAGTTCCGGTCTGGTGTCACATTTCACCTCCCTGACAACTTGAGCCTTCAGCAACTGGCACAGAGATAAACCCTCACCTAGACCTTTGCTACCGGATCACTGTAAAACCAAAGCCCACAGGTATAAAATTACTATTTATTTTACCTAATTTTGACTGGCTTGAAACAAATCTTTAATGAAGCAGATGGAAAAGAGCCTGTAAGTAATGTATATGTATTTTTTTTTCAATATATTTTAGAGCTCTCCCAAAAAGTAGGAAAAATAAAAGGATTAAACAGATAGTTATCTAAATTTGCAGGTAGGCCCAATAGTGTATCATGAACATCAAAAGTCAGGATATGTAGTGGATGTCAATTAAGCAGCTTTTGTTTCCTAAATAGGAATATCATTACTGTTCCATTTCATAAGTTATTGCACTGTATCCTGAATTACAAGAAGCTGTTTGATCACTGGTCACAATAAGAAAATATGACAAAATGTGCACCTCAAATTGTCACCAAATGTAATTTTGTCATTAATCTCCCTTCTGTAACATTTCAGTGCACTTGGAATATGAATTAACTGTCTACTGACCCATTTTTAACTTGTACATGTGCTCCCATAGATTTCAACGAAAGTTGCTTGAGCATAACAACTGGTGTGATTAAACATAATTTTGCTCTAAATCCATTTAAGAAATTTCTAAATACACAGAAGTTAAATGATAAATTATCTTTGTTGCATTGGAATTGGAGTACCATCAGACCAATAGCAATGTCGTTGCTATGAATTTGAAGGTGTACAACTTTTTTTTCTAACTTAACTTCCTGAAAAGACACTTAAATCATTATCTGAAATATATGTGAGTGCCAAAAATCATTCTGTATGAAACCCTGAGGAAAAAATATGTCAAAATGTTAAGGCAAAATAAAATGATAGATTAGATGACATTTACTTAATATATGTTTTTGTTTGTTTGTTTGTTTGTGGTTTTTTTTGTTTTTTGTTTTTTTTTTTTTTTAAAGCAATATTTTACATAAACCTTTTTTAAAAATCTCTGTAAGAAGTATTTATTGTCATGAACACTGACCTGGAACATTAGAAAGAAATTTGATTCAGAAAAGTCAAACCGTTCAATTTTTATTTTTAGAACCAAAGTGCTTTTGCTTGATTCAACTCATTTTGACCAGTACTCACGATTGTGCTGCCCAAATACTGGGTTTCCAGTGCCTTCTGCTCTCTTTCTTCTCTTTCTTGGCTTGTGCTCCAACATTAATTTATAGCTCCTCTGAAGCACTGTTTCAGAGTTGCAGGACAGAAGGATATCACAGAAAAAGCCTCCTAAAGAGAGAGAACAACTCAGAGAATGATGTGTTGAGGAAATTGTACTGTAATTCTTGTGAGACCTGGCACAAGTTTCTGCTTGACAACCTAAAACAAAGTATCTTAGTCAATTTGGCACCTGAAATAGTTTTTTCTTGGGATCCCTGACTTGCTAAATAATTTTTTTTTCTCAAAGAATGAGATTTTTTCTGAACGAACCAACAGTTTTAATAAAACTACATTTCCCAGTGATAAATGCAAAAAAAAAAATACCCTGAGCCGCTCTACTTAAAACATGATGTTCCAAATGATCATTTATTGTATTTTTTCAGTGCCATTCAGAAATTATTACAAACAAATCTTTAATATTTTATTTATGAAAACACACAACCACTGTAATATTAATTATATTTTAAATAAAATTAAAATGATGCATATGGTGACTCAATAGTGAGGATCATTTGAATTATGCAATTAAGGTAATTCAAGCAAAACGGTAGACTTCTTTTTATTGCTGCTTAAATTGTGTAGTCTTTTCATATTGCACGTACCAAGTACTGCTCACAACAGTCTAAAAGTATTATTTATTACCACAAAACCAGGACAGAGTAAAAAGTATTGAAACTTGCAGTTCAAATTCAGACCATATTCCCATGATAGAAATCTAATGAGACCCTCAGCTTGTGGCTCCCTTTTCTTCTGTGGCAGGATATTTTTCATCATGCCAAGATGTCAGTGAGCCTGTTTAAAACTGTAGGATCCTGCTTCCAAGAAAACCCAAGATAAAAAAATAAGAAAGTCATAAACTTGGTGTTGCAAGCTGCTTACACTTTAGTAAGAGTTTTTTTACTTGAACGGTTTAGAGCAGGATTGATACCACTACTGTCTTTCTTTCCTGAAAACCATTCATTCTTCATTATTAGACAATATAATTAAAGCTAAGACAGCAAGCAGGCTTCTAAATTACAGCTGGAAAAAAAGAAAAAAAACTGGTGTTTGCTAGTCAGGATTAAACTATATGCTATTTTTTTAATAATAAAGATAGAAAAAGAATTTGCAGAGAATATTTAATGAACCAAGGATTTGTTCACATCTTCAGATAAATTTCTTTTCCCTGCAATTTGTAGTAGCCTAAAAATATCCTCATTTAACTAAGAGAACAATTTTAAGACAGTTTGTAAAAGTTATACAGCAATAGGAATTAATATTCAGAAGTACACTGGTAATGCACTGAGGGGTAATGTAATTGCTGTTTGATGTGACAAACCAACATTAAAAGATGCTAGAAATGTTTCAAGAAATTATATTAAACAATAATTGATAATTAAAAAGTTGGTAGAAGATAGTACTAGAAGTAGACAGCCACTACATAACCAAAATCTGTCCTCTGAAACAATATTTTTTTTTCTATATTAATTCTTCCCCTTTCTATTTCTAGACCTGCAAGAGACCATAGTTCAGACACTCATACTTCACACAACATTCCTGTTCAAGGAATTCAGCATGTGCTTCTGAAGACTAATTTTATTACTTTGAACACAATTAGGAAAAATATTTCTGATTTGCATAAGATGATTATGGAAATATTTACACAAGACTTGATTTTTCTTTTTTTACATTAAAAAATTTCTCTAGTGGGCTTTGGCTGTATTGAATAGGCTTTCTAAATGTCCCGAGAGTCATATGTATTTCAGATGTTTGGTGTTTTTTATGTAAACAGGTAGTTACCCAAATGAAAGGGAGCTTGTCAGCATTTTAGTGATTTCCACACAAATTTTCCAGATATAAAAGGATATAGCTTTATATATTAGTACCTCTTTTCTTTCTCTAAAGAATAGTTCCAGGAATCATAATTGCAATTGGTACATAACCTATAGGAGAGACTAATCCCTCTGAAGTCAATGCAATTTTAGTGATACTTGAGATAAGCAAGGCTGCAGAAAGAAGCAAAACCAACAGCACTATAGATATTATGGGAAGAGCGTTTAGCATGCACAGCTGCTTTAAAAAAGAACTTGAGGGTATGTAAGGGACCTTTTCACAAGGTAGCCTTGGATTTGGTCATAACTCTGGGGACTACTGGTGTTAATGGCAGTGGCATTGACTCAGAGGGCACTGCAGGTTGTTCCTGATAGCAGGTCTACTTGCATTTTGAAAAGCATCTTTTAAAAAACCAGACTCAGAAACTTGTCATCCATTTCTTCTGAGATAAGTTAGTCTGGATACGCAAATTTCCATTTTATAGAGTGGGAGATTCACACACAACTCTTAAACTTTTCAGTGACCTATCTGTCAAAGCTGAAGAAGTAAAACTTGAGGGTAACTACTGAATATGGTGGTCTAGCAGTAAAAGCTAGTCCCTCTCTATAACTCTATTTTATTTACACTGAAGTGGTGTTGCATACACTAGGGTTACTATACATATGTTACAGAAGTAAAATGAGATAGAAATTATATTTCAGTATTTTGCTCCTTCAGATTGTATTCTAAGCCACATTAAGGAACTACTAGAATAACAGAGTCCAGTAGAGCTGGTTTTGTGGGAAAATAAAAGCCAGATTTAATTAAAATTATAGAATCATAAAGAATTTTTCAATTAATACATTCAAATAAACTTTCAAAATATCAATGCAAAATACATTGACATATGAAATAAAAATTCTCCACATTGCTTATTAGCAAATTTGTATTGCTTCCAAGTGTTTTTTATTTTTCAGGAAGACTTCAGCTACCAGTGTCAGTGATACAATACTTGCTATTGCCTCCTGACATCACAAACCTTCTGAGACTTTCTTGTCTTGTCAGTATTAGAAAAGAGAATTGGCACGGTGTATTACAGCCCTCTTAGCGTAACCTGACATTGGAGATTTAAATGGTAGTCATAGTTTGGCACAAAATTCTGGCTAAGAGTTCCTGGTTGTCACTGAAGTCCTTTAATATTTAAGCAAAGCTGTAATGGGAATGGAGAAAAGATGAAACCCAACATCTTCCTGGGTGAAAGTGTCAACACGGCAGCACCAGCTGCGAAGAATCGCTGGTCACGCTCCTCACCATGAGAGTAACAGCATGGCAGGCTGTGGCAGAGTGTTTTTTTTACTGAGAACTTCAAAAAGCAATGAAAATGTATTATGCTTATATAATTATTATTTATAACTATTGTTGGTGATGGGAGAAATGGTTGAAAGTGCCGTTTTGTAGCGCTTCTTGAATTACATGCAAAGTAAAATGATACATTTGAAAGTGCTTATTTAGTCTTGAGTTGACTAATTATTAATTACATTCTTTTCCTTTCTTGTCAGTGAGGGGCTGCTTATTGTGGGAGATCACTCAGCAGCATAGTACTTTAACGCTCTTTTGTATGATGTTAATTCATGATGTATTGTATGCACACAAGGATTGTCTCTCACTGCTCTGCTCTGTAATCAGATCCCTCTCCAAAAACATTAATGTCTGTTGGTACACTTGCAGTGCTAGGTGAAGAGAAATATATGAATTTAAAGCTAACTTCTGCTTTCCCTTCACTGAAAAAGTCCTGCATTTAACCTTGACATGGGGCACCCTTCAGAAATCCTCACACATGTAGGAATCCCTGAAATTTTAGCGCTATTTCTTAGTTATAAATAATAACAATATTCTTGATGGGTGGCAGCTAATGAGTGTCAGTGCAAACGGCGATTTCAGCGGGAAGGGGTGTCGGCAGAGGCCTTACTGACTGGAGTACTGCACGGTGCTGTACTTTGTCACTCGTCTCCGGGAGGTGCCTGGAGATGCCGTGCCCATTGCCTGTCCAAGGTGACTGTCAGCACTGAGCATCTGACCTGTGCTGCTCAGGCCCCCCAGATTTGCCCCTGCCAGGCTTGTTCCTCCCAGGCTGCTCATGCCAGACCCTGACACTACTCTCTCCGTGACCACCACATTGTGGGCGTTTGATAACTCTGCGGGAATATTTATTAAGCTGCCTGGCATGCCAGAGGCAGGCCTGAACACCCTTTCTGTCACTACCACATTTGACCCATCTACCAGATCAGGAATGCTCAGAGACGCTGGAAGCCGGGAGTTAGGCGCGATTACTCTTTCGGTGACGATAACATTGGACCCGTCTGTGAGATCGGGGATATCTAGCATGCCACGCAACTCAGAGGCAGATGCAGGACCCACAACCCTTTCTGTTACAACGACGTTGGATGCCCGCAGAGGGTCAACACAAAGAGAGGGGGAGCCAGAGGTGTAGGTCTCAGTCACTGTCATGTTGCCGTGGAGCAGAGGATCCGGCATCGGCCTTGGGGGCTGAATGGTTGACCCAGATGTGTAGGTGTTTTCGGTAACAACCGTTGTAGTGCCAACTGGGGGAGGCATAGGTGCACTTCCATTGACAACAATGGTGGTTCCAGGCGGTGGGAGGTTTAGATCACTTTCGGGGTTGGGAAAGGCAGCGTTGATGCCTGGCCAGGGCGGGTTGACATCAGGGAAAGGTTCGATCTCTTTGCCCAGACAGATCTCTGCCAGGGTCCTAAATTTTGGCCCTAATGTATCCAAATACGTTTCATCTGTATCTTCTCCAATAAAGCTGCAGCAACCCACAGAGCCAACAGGAGTACCGACTCCTTCATGATCATAGATTAATAGGCAGTCATTTGCTGGTCGACCTTCGTCTTCATCTGCATACACGAATGCTTTCTGTTGTTTGCAAAACCAGAAAAATAATAAAAAAAAGGAACAGGAGAACAGAGTGACTTTTCATCAGGCTTTTAACCATGAATACTCAAACCACAATAAGGTTTCCCTAACCACAGTAAGGCCCAGCTGACTTGAAAAACGGGACATCAACAGGACAGATTATACCATCAACATTTTTTAAGCGTGAAATAAGTTTTATTCAAACATTACTGTGCTTTATTCTTGTTTCTGCCAACATTTAGCATCTCAAATTTGGTCCGCCATCAGTGGGTCTGACTGTGGGGCAAAGGAGATGCACTCTTTGGGCAGCACTATGTGAACAAAGGGGTAGGAAGAGGAGTGAAGCAGGTTATTGAGAGGAGCAGTGGAGAGACCAGGACAGAAGAGATGGGATGGAGGATTGGCCACTGTAGGGAAGACTTGGTAAGCCCAGAGGGGAATCCATTTTGAGCAGGAAGGAGATTGCTGATTTAGGACAGTGTTGGGGACCCTGGAGTAGTTGATTGCATGGTGAGGCTGGAGGAAGCAGAAAACAATGGAAGGGGAAGTCTGGGAGGGAGAGTCAGAGAGAGTTTGGGGATTGAGATGGTCAGTAGGAGGAGTAATCTGTGGAGGCCCATGGCTGCCAGCCAGTTATTAATTGGGATCTGGGAGAAGTCCATGCTAAGGACATTAAGCCTGTTCTGTCCTCTCCTCCACTGAACCTTGTTTAGATTTTGAAATATAGCAATCCTTATACATTAATTGATATTTTGGTGACATACGCAATTATAACATTTATGCCTCACAGTTCATGCCTATTATGAAAATATATCCCATGAAGCCATTAATCATGTAAATTCCATACCTTCTTTTTATACCATATTTAAAGTCTAGTTCATGTGTTGTCAGTGGCAAAACTGCATGTTGGTGTCCCTAGCAGTTAACATGTCTTTTAGTGAACAGAAATGGCAATAAAAATTAGGAAAACAGTGAACTGATGTTCACAGTTCTTTAGGACTTAAAGTCACTTCAAGCTGTACAGAAAGTAGAAGTGAACAATTTCACAAAGTTATTATCTCTTTACACACTGAAAAAGGTGAAAAATACATGAATTTGGTGGCCTCTTATGGAGATGAAATAATTTAGTTGCTTTCTATGCATGCCTGCAGTGTGTCCATTAGTTTTACAAAAAGATTGTTGAGCAATCAAATCTACTACAGCAGCAGCTCAAAGGCAATACTGCTACTAGTGTAATTTTTCCTACCTGTCCAGTCACCTTTGCTTTTACATCAGTCTTATACCATGGAAGTTTCAAATCGACTAGAGTTAATTTGGATTTCTGCCATGTAACCTGGGGAGGAGAGCCTGACAAAAAGTAGTCTCACAGATTAACTCAAAGAATATCAACCAGTTACCTCAGAGAAATAGTTGTCTAGGAAGGCCATGTTCACTCCTCCTTCTCGATACTCTTTTATTGTTCCTCCAATTGACCCTTTTACTTCCCCTGTTCCAGAAATTCCTCCAGCTGTTCCGTAACCAGTACCAGTGCCGTAGCCAACTCCTGTAGTTTCTTCAACACCAGAAGCTACTACTCCTCCTCCTCCATACGTGTTATTATATATCTCTGAAAACAGAAAAAGTTATCCTTCCCATGTGCTACTAAAATTTGCACAGAATTCACCAGCTGTTTTTATAAATACTATAATGACACTGCTGAGTCTCTAAACATATTTTAGACTGCTTTCAGTCACAGATACAAGCATTAAACCTCCAATAATAATTAAGCACATGCTAGTAGATATCTAAGACCTTGATTTTATTCCTGAGGCTAGGCAGCATGTTCATATGTGCTGTTGTAAATCAGTTATTTACTTTGGTTATTGACTGGAGACATTCTTCTGCCTAAGGTACATATATGCTGTCATGGGGTTTGCATTAGCAAATCAGATCATTCTTATGGATAGTTATGCAAATACATAAATGTATATTTATGATCACATCAGGGTTAAAATTATTTTGCCTTAAGGTCTTCGAAAAAAATAAAAAGAGCTTTGTTACTCCTTTCACATTTTCTAGTAGTTAGATTTTTAAAGGGGTTAGAGAGAACAACAGTGGATCAAAATAACCACTGACTAATAATGCAGAATGAAATGAAGTCTTCACAATAAGTTATAAAGTAATACTTACAGGATTTTATCTTCTCCATTTTTTTTCATATATTGATAACAAAGAAAGAGTGGTCTTAATAACATATTTTATGATAATAGAGTTGCATACAGTAGCTTTGACTATGGTTACATTCAGAAACATAGGCTAAATTATACTTTTTTTCATTTTTATGAAATGAAAACATACGAGAACATTTTTATATTAATAATAGTCAGGAGAGAAGTTGTCTTGCAGAGTAACATTTCTTCCTGTCAGAAGCTAGTGAAAATGGATCTGTGCCAACATCCTTCCTTCCTGTTGTCATGTAAGGAATGAGGGACAAAGAGAAAGTGGCACTACACAGTTTGACTTATTCTCTATGGTCATCAAATTCCTGTGGGAACCCTAGCTCAGAAGCATAAATTTATTGTGCTATGTACCAGATTTCTGTCTAGATTAATGCACAAATGGTCAGTAATTACCTAGCTACTTGACATTCTCTCTTGTGGGAAGCAGAGCCTGGAAAATGGGAACCTTTCATGCTGAGTTATGAAAGCAAATTTCCTTATTCTGGTCTCAGGATTGATTTCTGCTAAAACTGGTGTCTGGAAAAGACCCTCCATTCAGTAGCTGGAATGATAAAGAAAAATTGCCTGAGATTTGAAAGCCTCAAAAGTTTAACCCTCAGATTCTTTATTCATACTGGAGGTTCTACCAGCATCAGTTTGACTATCTGCAGATGTAAGATTGGAAGGATTGAGTTATAGCTGGGAAACTAAAGTGCTCCATGAATCATGAGGCATGAAGTTCTGAAAGATAGATTTATGACAGTGTACATAGAAGATTTTGGGATATGCTTACCAGAGGGTTCACCAAAATCACCTCCTGCAGCTGTTGTTGGGGCAAGAATATGTGAGACATCCTGGAAAACAACATTTTGACTCCTTTAGTGATGACCTTGAAATTCCCATATGAAGACCAAGACTTTGTGAATCATGCTAAGGAATTAGCAGTTCAAACTGTTAGTCACAGAATCACAGAATATACTAAGTTGGAAGGCACCCAGAAGAATCATCGAGTCCAACTCCTGGCTCTGCACAGGACCATCCCAAAGAGTCACACCATGTGCCTAAGAGTATTGTCCAAATGCTTCTTGAACTCTGTCAGGTCCAGTGCCATGACCACCTCTCTGGGGAGAGCTCTTAATTATCATCCCCATTAAAACAAAACCAAATTAAACCCAAAACCAAACCAAACCCAAACCAAACCAAAGACTACAATTTTCTTTCATTGTCAACATAAACAGTGATCAGTGAGGATGGTTTGTGTTACTTTGTCCTGAATTTGCACTGAAGAAGTTTGCGAGTTATTGTGTTTCATCTAAGAGAATAGTAACACCAAACTGTTGTGCCAAGCTAACTGAACACAACGTAAAGCACACAAACTCCAGATTGGGAATGTTAATTATCACCTTTTGTATCTGCCTGGCAACTGTTGACAATGCCAGACTTCTTTTAGAAAACACAGTGCTATAATCACTTGCCATAGTCAAATGCAGTCTTTTCTCTAAATATGAGTTACTTCTGATTTTATAAACATGGAATGTACTGACCCTGTCTTCAGGCTGTGCACCTTCTATTCCCCATGGATGAATTGCCCCTTCTGTGCATTCAGGTACAGGTTCAAATCCAGTTCCAACTCCACCTGCAGCGCCACGTCCACAGCGACAACAGTCGCTCATTGACATCAAAATTGGAATCACTTAACAGGAAAGGAAGAGGAAACAGGGAATTAGGATATCTTTTCCTCACAAGAATAGCTGCTTTTCCCAGAGGGCAGGTGCTCACAAACTTTTGAAAATATGTCTATAAAATGTTTCAAACCAAGGAACCTGCAAGTCTGGCTTGCAGAATGATTAGCTGCTTTTGGAAATGAATGTATTTAGAAATTCAGAATAATTTGTACCTTTAGTTATAGCAGAGCAAGACAGGGGTGGAGTAGAGCTGTTACTCCAAATTTATGCCTATAGACCTGGGAACAGACTTTGATCTGTCTCAACTGAATCAATATAAGTTGCATACATATGAAAATTAAACAAACAGAACCAGTCTTGTGATGTATAGCATTTAGTGCTATTCATTCCTGATATATGAGCATACATTTTTCTCTTCAAATATTGTAATTGAAAGGAAATACACATTAGTAATAACAGACATATGAGAATCAGTGGAGAGATATCCATCTGACTACAGTGATCTTTGGCTAAGGCTCCAGTTGCAATTTTCACATCACATATACATAATGCTTGATTTGAAAAAACAACAGAGACAATCCCTGAGCCCAGGTTTCAACAAATGTTTACATAGAGTGAGTCAGGTTTCCCAGTGTGCTGTATTAGGCTATGTTGTTTAAAGAACACAGTATTGGATATTGCAGAATTCTGTAAATACCAATGTTGAAAACACTGCTCATTTTAAAAAGGCAGTGCAATATTAATTCAAAAAATCATAGAATGGTTTGGGTTGGAAGACCTTAAAGATCATCTAGTTCCAACCCCTCTGCCATGGGCTTCATCCATCATTCACTTTGCTCAAAGTCCCCTTCCAGCCTGGCCTTAAACAGTTCCAGGGATGAGTCATCCACAGCTTATCTGGGCAGCCTGTGTCTGTATCTTATCACTGTGACAGGAAAGAATTTCTTCCAAAACCTACCATCTTTCCGTTTAAAGCCATTTCCCCTTGTCATATCACTACATGCCCTGGTAAAAAGTCCCTCTCCAGCTTTCTTGTAGTTCCCCTTTAGGTATTGGAAAGCTATTCTGAGGTCTCCCTGTAGCCTTCTCCAGCTTGAACAGCCCCAACTCTCTCAACTTGTCTTCATAGGAGGGTCATTCCAGCCCTCTGATCATCTGAACATCAAAGTGAACTGAAGAGAAAAGGGGGAAAGACTAAAGAGTGTACAAAGTGCTGCCTCACAGTGCACTACTAAGGACATATTTAGTCCAGGCTACCAACTAGGAGAGGAGATTTCCAAAGGCAGAATGACAGTGTGTCCTGTAGCATTGGTCACCTGGGGACTACACATGACACAGTACTTGCCAAAATTTTGTGTTTGTTGATTCCTACTAATTAAAGATCAAACCCCCACTCCTGAAAAAATCAGGGGTAAAAAAATTCATATCCTCAGGTTTTCTAGTTAGTATTTTTTCAATGGGAAGTTTTAGCTGTTGATTACTTGATGCCCAAGCCGTGAGAGAGGGTCCATCATATGTGATTATGATGTTCTGAGAAATAATTTCTTGCATAAATTCTAACTGGAGTCATTCTTGTCCATGAAACTCATATTTCTTCAAAATACTAGGACACATGAATGAATGTTCTGTTTTGATCCTGTTATAATAAATACTAATTGTTTTTAATAGATAAAATATTGGGAAGCAGCAGCCAAAAGTCTTGGAATCTAAGATGATGTTCTAATACTGAAATAAGTCTTTGAGTTCAAAGGAATCTTGTTCTTTACATCATTTCTTACCCAACCTGGAGCTGTACTTGTCCGTTTCTTCTACGAATGTAATGGAAGGACAAATTGCAAAATCTAAGTTTTAAGTGACTGAACAGCTTTTTGTGATGGTTTGAGAACTAAATAACATCTTAAAAAACCAAAACCAAACCCTAGGTTTTAGGAAGGAAATACTTATTTCTGAATGAAATGTGTATGCAAATGTGTATAGCATAAAATATATAAAAATTCTTTTAATTTAAAAGACAGATTTTTTTCTTGTCAAATGGCCCATAGGAACCAACAGATTAAAAACCAACCAGAAAATCCACCTTGTTTTAGAAGAATGAAAAAATACATTTTCAGAAAGATGATAAAATCATTTCCTTAATTTTATACTTACGCACAAATATTAATCCACCAAGAAACATCAGGCCAATGGCAGCACCGCTAAGTGTGGTAGGTGATTGATAATCTCTGCCATAATTTTCATTTCCAGCATAACCATCATCAATGGATGCAGTATATCCGTCCTCACCTCCACCATAGCTATCGGTATAAACCTGCCAGTCTGTGTGGTCCTCATAATCTCCTCCTCCAGGTCTAGTCTGACCATCACCACCACCTTGTCCTCCTCCATCTTCCCGGTCTCCTCCACCACCACCAATATCAGTGCCACCGCCACCAGCACCGCCACCAGCACCACCACCAGCACCACCACCACCAGCAGCACCACCACCACCAATGATAATTATTTTTGTGGCCCCACTGGTGCAGTAATTCCGACTGTCACACTGACAAGCTTGCACAGGAATTATGTGTGGTCTAGGGCAGCGTCGGCCTTGGCTGTCTCTTACAGTGACATAGATCCTATAAAGGTAAAAGTCAATGTTCTGGCTCACTAGTTCTGCAGAGGAAGCTTTGGGGAAAAAAAGAGAGAAAAATATTTAGATTAATATTTTATTTGTACTAAGATATTTAGTATAAATCTCTACTTTTTGTTAGTTATTTTCATAGAGCAGAATATAAGACTAAGAGTTTCCTTTCTAAGATCTTCGGTTACTTATGCATCTACAATACTTATTCAAAGCTGAAACTTACGATCCTCATCTATGCTGGATTTTCTTTTGTAAAACCTGAGCTAGATAAGCCTAGTTATCACTTTTAAGCTTGAAAAATACAAAAGGGGCAAATGCACTTTTTTATTTCCAGTGCTGCTTTTCCTGATTCTCATTTGCACAATGATAAACATAAAAATGGCAAGTTTTATACATTTCTTTTTCCTCTCACAAGGATTTTAAATATGTTTTTCAAAAGCTTTTCCAGTAGGTTTAAAAAATCTAAAGTTACACAGATGCATTTGCTTAGGACTCAAAAATAGCTGTAATTGTGATATTTAACATTTAATGTAGTCTTCTATGCATACAGTAAGTTATGCAAATTCTGTCATTTAGTAATGTATGAGATTTGATTAATCCATTGGTTTGTCGTGTCCTATTGGAAGAAACTGGAAAAGCTCCATTGGACATTGACTAAAACAGTTTATGCAGAAATACAAGTAAGTCTAATTGGTACTATAAATTACAAAAGTTGCAGTTTTTATTTGCCATTTTCACATGCCTCTCCTATAAGTAAAGCTCTGCCAACTAAAAACTTTAATACAAAATTTTGAGAGTTTTGTCATATTTTTTAGATATTATAGAAGTAAAAAGTATCAAATTACTCCTTTTGATTTACTCCTTATGTTTTGACCAACAGAGGTTATTGTCATAGTTATACTCAAAATACAGTTTTGTTGCCCTATTTAAAAAAAAAATCTGTTTTAAAAAACACATGCAATAATTCTGATTCTAGTTGTAACATGATTTTATATATTTATAAGCAGATATGGAGCAACTTCTTGGATCCATATGAGCATAAAATAACACTTAAGTAAGATTAGAATAGGTTCTAATAACTGTTTTTTTAAATATTATCCTCCTCAGTTATATAAGAACTCGTTACTCTGGTTTATTTTGTTAAAAATATAGATTAATTTACCATTTATTGATCTGATTATCCATGTAGTTTGAGGTTCACCATGTATGGTGAATGTAAAGGGTGTAGCATACAGATCTCCATCCCTGTGCTTTGCTGTGATAATCACTGATGGGGAATGCATACATACTTTCCTTAGTTCAGTATTAATAGTTGGGCAGTTGGCATTGATATCATCTATTGAAAGCACAATGGTGCCTGTAGCAGTATATCGAGGAACCCCTGTAAAGAAGATATTTGTGGTCAGGAGGGAGTATCGATACTATAAATAATGCAGTTTAGGTTGGAAAATTAGAAACAGGAAAAAACATTGATAGAAATCTGAAACAAAAGGAGTTTTCTTTTAGAAAACTTAATCTCTTTTCTTACCTCTGGTGATAGCCAGAACCTCTGCTTTGTACTGCCCATTGATGACATAGACTGATTCCCGGTTAATAGCTTTGTTGAGTGTGATTTCACCAGTGTTCTGATTGATTCTAAACCAGGCAGCTGGATCACGTCCTATACTATATCTGTGTTTGGTGAAGTGAAAATACTCAGCATTATGTTATGAAATATGAATTAAATATTTATTTTGCAAATAATATTTGACACTTTGGAACATTTTTCTTTAGGCTGTGCTAGGTCCTATTGCATTTTACCCTTTTCAAGCAAAATTCATGTAGACTTCAAAAAAATGTAGACCAAAAAAGTGATTAGGAATAAAGTAGATGTGGAGAAGCTCATTGCATTTTGCAAGTGGCATCATAGTTTTGAAATTAAATCTCTCTGTATTCTGTAAACATTTACTAGAATCCTAGTTGATATCAGTGGTTAAATCCACAGCTCTTCCTGTAATATTCTAGAGTTGTATTTGCTAACACATTTCTCGATTTTATGATTTTTTTTTCAAACCTTTGTAAATAAGCTGGATTTATTTCTACATACATTAAAAAGCAAATTCTGATCCCAGCTATTATCATTTATTTCAAGGGAAATAAGTGTCAAATAATTTTTTTTTCTTAGTGTAGAATGAGCTGGTAGTGACCTCTTCTGATTGGATAATACTGGCCATTATTGGGATTTTCTGATTGCTTTTTTAGAGATGCTAACAAATTCTCTATTTGTAGCAAATGTTTCAAGAAAAAATATTCTTAGGCTGGATAAGGAAAAAAAACCTCACCTGTTTTATTTATATAAGTTACAGCCTATTGGAAGAATGTTATTTTCTTTGTCTTGTACATAAGGCTAAGGAAAGTAGGTCAGGAAAGAAAGCAATTGTAGCACAGAAAAGAGCTGAACTATATAAGACTGTATTGCTGTTATGCTATTGCCAATCGATTAACATTGTTTTGGGTTTTTTAAGCATCCTTTAAAATACCTATTCCTCATCCCACTGAAATCTCTATAAAGAATTATTCTATCCAGGAAGTTAAGCAGAGCAGAGCTTACACAACATTTGATGCAATAGCTCTTGTATCCTCATCGATGGCTGTGTATGTCCCTATAACATAATTCACTCTTGTGCCTTCTGATAGAGAAAACACGACTGAAGATGGATGAAACCTTGGTGGTTCAATGACATTTTTTACTTCTATTGTGAGGGGTGTTCCATATATTTGGTACTCCTGTGCAACAGAGTGGTGGAAAGCAGCTACGTTCCTGACACCAATCATCAGCGAGTGGGTTCGGAGGTGTTCATAATCCAGTTCCTAAAAGATAAACCACAGAGAAGTAGATAATACATTAAAGTTCCTTAATTTTGTTTACGTATTTTTTTTTATTTTAAATGGTTGAATGACAATGTTTTTACTGGCCATTTAATTTTGTTAACAATTAATTAAAACTATTTTGATTATTTCAAGAGTTGAATTACAATATTTATCCATACCTTAATTACTCTAAGAATTCCTTGATTTGTAGCTCGATCTGTAACAATTTCAAAACAGTTATCTTCATTACCGGATATAAAGAAAAACTCTGCTAACCAATTGTCTGTAAACTCTTCATCAGCATCCAAAGCTTGTATTCGTAGCAGTTCTGAACTGAGTGAATTTTCTGAAATGCTTGCTGAAAACTGGAATGACAGATAAGTACCTGTTAGCAAACTCTAGTATATATAATGTGAGGAAAACAGCTGTCCACAGAGATTCTTTTGAAGGATGTCCTGCGCACAGCCCATGAGAATTT
The DNA here is from genome assembly GCA_038380795.1 of Pyrocephalus nanus. NCBI lineage: Eukaryota > Metazoa > Chordata > Aves > Passeriformes > Tyrannidae > Pyrocephalus > Pyrocephalus nanus. The sequence continues at coordinate 448,420 of CM076261.1, forward strand.
AATAAAAAAATGTGTATTCAATTGTGACTCTGGTTGCAGATCTGAAGAGCTGTGTCACCTCAAGTGTTTGCAGAGACATCTTAGAGGGAGAGGATTTGTGCTTTCAATAGAAAAAGATCTTTAAAAGACTGTGTTAATCTACATAATCTGGCCAAACTGCAGGGGTCTGGACACCTGAATTACTGGATTTCTCTGAATACAAAGAAGTCCTGACAGTGTCAGGACTGACTTCTCTGAATGCAAAAATAATCTATGCAAATGTTAGCAGAATTGGTACATGCCTGTGTTTTGAGCACACTTCAAGGGAACAACCCTCTTACTCCAGTGAAGCATTCAAATGTGCAAGTGCTCCATGCGTTAGTAAGGGCTCTGTTATCCATGTAGTTTTTTAACAGGGTTTTAAAACAGTTATGTTACTTTTGGTATTGAAAACTTACAGAGCTTTGAGCAAGAGTTGGAAAGTTGTCATTGACATCAATAACTTTAACGTTACAGCTACAAAGGGATGATATTCCATCTGCAGCTCCATCCCGGTCTGATGCCTTCACAACAAGAGTGTAGCTACTATGTTGCTGTCACAAAAAGAGAAATGAGTGTGTTAGAAAACCAGCTGTGCATCTTATAAATACTCATGACCTTCTACTATTTCCTAATATAGGAATTTGGCTTAAGCATTTTATTGTAACGCATTGAAAACATGCATTTGTCCAATAATTTTTGTAAAAAACACAACCTTTCTCTCTCTTTTATTTTCTTTCATGCTCTCATAACACATATGCACTAAAAATCACATTATTTAACTTTGGAAAGGGAAACGTTACCTCTCTGTCAAGATAATTGGCAAGGTGGAGTTCTCCAGTGTATTTATTCATAATGAACATGGGTGGACCTGAAGGTTCCTGACTCTCTATCTTGAAGGCAATTTTAGAATTCAAGTGATTAGGTTCATCTGCATCTGTTGCAATGATTTTCATCACCAGTGTGTCTAAGAATAACAAATAATTAAAAAAAATCAGAAAATCTGTTGTGTTCCTGCAAACAACTCATCAACACAATGCTAAAACTTGTATGAAAATGATAGATGGCTTTCATGGACATATACAAAGAAAACAAAAAATTGAGTTTTTTAATACTGATTCTGTTAATGACTTTAAATTAATTAAAAATCAAGGTCAGATGGAATAATGCAGATTTTCACTGAACTTCTTGAAATCACCATAGGGAATATGTAAATACATTAAGTACTAAGCTTGCAAATATTAATGCATAAAATTGCCACAGTTTTAAATGACAATTTCTGTAAAGTAGAAAATAAGTGTTATGCACCATTGCCTCGGTTGATTTCTCTGCTTTTAGTAAAAAAAGAACCATTTTAATCATTTAAATAAGGGTTTATTTAGTAATATTCTATTGTGACTGCAATACACAGGCTACAAATACAAATATTTGAAAGAGAAAAAGGGGAAAAAATGTGTTTTATATACCCTCTAAGGAAATAAGTGTAGTGCTATTTTTATTCCCCGAACGAACTGATTTATTTTTCATTTTCACATCTGAAAGAATTTGCATAATAGTATGGTTAGAAACTGGAACATTCAGCATTTAAGTGTGGGAAGAAAGGGGGAAGGAAGCACTGCTGCTTAATTTATAGCAACGAGCTCTGGCCCTGGCTCAAATAGCACTTGGAGAAGCATCTGGTGCTCCTTCCTCTGCAGTAGCCCTGGCCAATATATGTCATTGCCTAAGAAAAAGCAGGAGGAGCACCCCAGGTTTGTATTTACTGTATTCTGGGAGCTTCACTAGTAGTACTATAAAGGCATGATGCAGTTACTTACTGTCCATACTGCTCTCTTCAATAGATCCTGTAAATACAGTTTGTGCAAATACAGGAGGGTTGTCATTTATATCCAGAACTCTGACTCGAAGTTCAAGAGGTGGTTCCAAATCCATGCCTGTCACTGAGTGTTTAGCAAAGCAACGTATCTAGATAAAGAGATTTACTCATTTTAAAACAAAAAGTAAGCAAAATAGCAATCTGAAACAAATTAATTTGTTGTCTGCCCCACCCTGGATCCATCATCATAAAAGTATAAAAAAGGAGAATACTTACAACAAATACTGGGGTTACTTCCCTATCGACTATTGATGTTATATTAATTTCTCCTGTTCTTGGGTTAACAACAAATATTCCATAGGGCGCACGATCAATTCCAACACCAGAGATGCTGTACGTGACTGGATTGTTTTCTTCACAGTCTGATCGGATCTACAGCAACAAATCATAATTTATGGAAGTTTACTGAGGATACCTGCAGGGCTTTTTCTCCTATTCTTAGTTCCTGTAAAACATTCCATATACTTCCTGTTTCTCAACCACTTTTAACAAGGTTCAGTTGACAAAACCAATGGAAGGGTTCTCTACTAAACAATTAACCTGGAGATCTGTCTCCCCTTAAGTGCTGGATAGGCTTTCTCTTAAATCTGGCAGGCAAGTGAAGAGAGAAACCTCACACTGTGGCTGGACCTTAGTAAGTGAAAGGACGGGACAGGAAGATACTGGCTTTGCTCTGTTTCCCACAAAAGTCATGCACAGTGCTTGAACTTCTGCTTAGGAGTTTATCAGGGTGAGAGACAAAAGAAAAATAGTGTGCTCTGGTACACAGACGCTGCATACAAACACACCATTTGGACCTGCCCAGCCAGTAGACTGATGACAGTGTTCCAGGAAGCCTCTGGTCACTCCTCAGCAGCCACATGGCTTTACTTTCTGAGACTGTCTCAACAGAGCTGGAAATATTGCATCATCTTTCTTTTATTCTGCATTCCTTGCTGCAGCTACTCTAAGCAAATATATTTTTGAATCTCTTTGCTTTTATCAGCCTGTCTTTACAAAAAAATTCCTCGTCAGTGAAACTTTTGGGTTTTTTTTTCTACTTACCCTGGCAATTGGATTCCTCTTAGAATTATCTTCTCCTTCTCTACAAGCTGCAGCAAATTTGATCCATTCACGTTTTTGTCTTCTGAAGGTTTTCCATCTTGCCATTCCATTTTCATCCCATTCTTTTACCTTTGACACAGAGTTCCAGTGTCATATGATGTCAATCCATTTTAAATTAATACAATTAGAATTTTCAGTAATAAGGAGGAAAGAGATTTTTGTAGACCTTGTATTTTTTTACATGTCTGTGAGTCCCAGACTCTAAGAGTGTACATGTTTACTTTAAAATTATTCCTTTGTGTGAGATACTCATATAGGTTTAAGAAAAGTTCTTTCAAGGGAGTGAGCAGGTTATTACCTGCAGCTGTTTAATATTTAAATATGTTTTCAATTTTCAGGTTCAGAAGTGTTTTAGTTCAGTATTTTCCACTTGATTTTTTCACTGGTTACATTTCATTTGATCAGAAAACCAGTTTCTAAAGAAATATATATTACCTCTACATGAAATCCTGTGCTGAAATCCAAGAGTACCTGCAAGAACAATAAAAGATTGGCTTGTAAAAATGCAAGGCAAGATGCAGTAAGCAAAGCCCAACTGCAAGACATTGTTATACTGCAGGACTGGAGTAGTTTTTCTCAAGTCTATCGCAATAGCTTATTTAGGCAGTAGCTACAGGATTTCCAGAAATAACTTTATGCAATTCGATTTCTTCCATCTCCAGCACTTGAATTCCTTGACAGTTTAAACCTTCAAAATTAATTCTGTCTTTCAAGACAGGATTTGGAGTTTCAATGGATACACCATAGCAAATTTCAAGCTATACCTACATTAAAATACAGCTTTCACACAGATTTTTTTTGTTTTAACTCCTTAGCTGGTTGCAAGACTTGTTACCAAAATATCTAGGAAACTAGAGAGAGATTATTTATCCTAAATAATTTGTTCTTTATTTTTCCTTGTCCACAATAACCCTAGAATACTTAACTAGGTTTTTTAACCAAAAAGAATGAAAATATTTTCTTGGAACTTCTCAGTGAAGTTGAAGACATTCAAAGTAAGATGGAAAGAGAACTGCAGTCATCAAGCATATTTTCCTGGAGTGCAGTGGGCTTTGATTTGAGACCTAACTATGCAACCAGTCTTAAGTAAATGAAGGTGACAGGATCAGATGAAATATATAATTACTTTAAAATTAAAATTTAAATGAGAGAAGCCTCAATTTCTTGATTAGCACAATTTAAAAGAAGGCACAGTTTAATTAACCTTATTCCTAAATAAGGTGTAACCTCTTCAGAGCATCTTTTTTGGGTTTAGGACCTGGTTTTCCTCTCTTCAGACAATAAGGGTGAAGAATATGGGATTTGCATGACTGGATGCTTTTTTCATTCATCATTGGGAGAAACAAAATATCCAGGTGACTCAAAAAATATTTCAGAGTTTTTCTTCTCTCAGAAGATGTTGTTAACATCTGCATTTATGAATTATCCACTTCCTTATAATTTCCCATAGCTTTTTTTGTTTGCTTTTTGTTTTATGCCAGTTGTACTTAGATAAAATCTGTGACAATCTTTTATCCTATTGTTTACATCATGGGACTTTCCTCACTTCAAATTTATTGTTGTTCTGGCAAGGCTGGAACATGGACACAGACTTCTTTCCACTTACTTCGTGTTAAGACAACCTCTTACATGGAACAGATTAATGAACAGCAGCTTCATTCTTCTTCTTCTCTCTCTCTTTTCCCCATTTACCTTTATTCTACAAGAGGTCCACCATCTGCCATTTACAAAACAATATCTCCAATGATCTGGTCTTGCCCAGAACGTTCCCTGAGACCTTGGCACATAATGGCTGCCCTAATCTGCTTCTGAACGAGGGAGTTTAGACTGCCATTTGCCCATGTGATGTGCATATTACGTTGAAATTTATTTGACTATTCATAGGGGAAGGATTCTTTTTTCCCTTGTTTCTTTGAGCAAGTTATTGACATAAATGGTTAAGAAAAGTACTCCGCAGGAAAATCATAACAATATGTTCGTGTTGTACTAAAAGCATTAATGTATCTTCTGAGTTTATGTATTGGGCTTATTTAAATCTTGGGCTTCAGAATAGGGTTCAAATTCGTGTGCAGCCATTACTCATCTTGGAGAAGGGACAATATCAGACTTCAGGTAAATGGCAGGGTTTTTCCACCCCAGTGGGAGCTCAGGCCTGTCCTTTTATAATCCCCCTTGCAGCCTGGGGGAACATGGAAAAGTCAAAGGGTCAGACTATATCCTCAGAGAGAACCTGAGTGATGAGGTCTACCAGAAAGAGCGCTAATTGAATAGTCTCTTATCAATCGATCCCACTGGTTGAGCAGAGACTCTTTGGTGAGCACAATGAAATACTCTCCACCCTTGCACTGAAATCCCTTCTGGCATGCAAGCAATTGTCTTGACCCAGCAAAGTATGAGAATACACCTCCCAGTGAGATGTTAGTGAATCTTGTCTGCTGTCTGCATCCTGTGGCCTATCCTGTTACTCAACAGTGAGACTGATACCTCACACCCAGACACATCACTCTCATACTCAGCAGGCCTAACTGAAAAACTGAGTGCCTCTGAAATAAGAACTATGCCGGTAAAGAATTCTGTGGTTTAAGGGTGTGAATACTGACAAAACGCTTGATTTAAGCCTATATAGAGTTCTGTTTCTAAGCAATGAAAAATACGTGTTTTACACTGGAGTCTCATCCTTTGTTTTTGAGCACCAGTAATGAGAATGTCAGGACTTTGTCCATTGCAGATGCTGGGGATTGTAAATTTAGGCCCCTTGTTTCTACACGTGTCCTGTGCTATCTAAGGAAAACCTTCTTCTGCTACTTGTTGCTAATGAAGACCTTGAATCCGGAGTCCTGAGTGCGATATGGTATTATATGAAAAGGCTGATCCGATGAACTTAATGTCTGTGTTTGGTATGTTTCTCTCAGGTACCTCCCTGTTATAGGAGGGAGGGCAGGCAGACACCAGAAAAAGCTGTCTAGTTCACCAACCTCAACAATTTTGAGATGATACTTATCCAACTTGATACAGGGATGGAGTTCCTCTGCCTCCCCAACTACTGCTTTCCCATTGTCTGCTATCACCAGCAGTTAGAGGTCTTCCCCCAGATCAGTTACCTATTTCTAATATCTATCCGGGAGGCAAACCTGTTTTTCCTCTACTTCTATTTCCAGCAGAGAAGCGCTGTCTCTTAGCAGCTAACTTGATCATATTTCTAAGTAGTGAAAAAAATTTCCTTCTAAACCAGTATCCAAGTACAGCACTTTCCACAGACACAGCAATTAACATTAGTAAAGCAATAGGAGTCACTGGAATGTGTGGGATGCATCCTGAGGACCTTGGGGTAGGCAAGCTGATCAGAATGATGCCAAGATTTGATGGTCTGTTAATCTCTGTGAGACTGTGGAAAAAAAAAAAGAAAGGAAACTGCAGAGAAGCTAGAGGCTGGTTGCAGAAGCTGTTTCTGTTTCGGGCTGGGAGACGTGCTGTCAGGGAGCAAGTTTATGGTGGCTGTCATTTGCACAGTGTCCTGTCTGAAAGCTTGTCTTTTATTGTAATGATGCCTGAACCCTGTGTCCAAAACGACACCTTAGAGTCACACTGGAGTTATTCTGGATTTATTCTGATGTAACTGGAAATAGAATTAGGCCCATAGGATGTGTATGGTTCTTTGCACCTTCAAAGCAATTTACAAACAAGAATTAACTAATCATTAATTGAGTGCCAAGCAATATTTTATGCAATTATGGAATCCTCCCTCCTCCACCTACTCAAATCTAAATGACTGAACACGCCTTTAACATCTTCCCAGCATTATTCATATGGGACCTGCTTTTCTGTCTTTGAAGTCAACAGCAGTATTGTTATTGGCCTGGATGGGAGGAGTGCTGAGAACTCAAAGGTGTTGCATTAGTCATCCGGGTGCAGTGGCAGCTCTGGTACTGTCAGCAGCTCTGATTAGTAAAGGGTTTCAATAATGAACCCTTCCCTTTATTCATTCTGACTCTTTTTAAAAAATGGTAAATCAGTGCACATGAGATAATATGAAGCAGAGTTCAAACATAAGACAAACCCTCATATTTTAAAAAAGATGCCATTTAATCACTTTTTAATTAAAACATTGTTGTTTTTTTTCAATACTATTCATTTTCGTAGGTCACTAATTAATGTACTTCTTCCGATTTAAATGGAAAGATTGTCAGGATGATTTTTCTGGCATTTTGTTTACTAATTCAGAGGAAGTCAAGTGTTCCTGTATCAGTAACTGATGTCAATATTTTGTATAGCCCTCAGGATCCATTGCTACTTCAGCAGAATTATGTCAGTGGTTGTGTCAGGTAGAAGAATGTGTCCCAAAGTTTTATTTATTTTAAAATAAGTTTATTCAAAGAACTGAACACTTTGGGAAAGTTTCCACTGCAGTTGTTTCTGTTCTGCTAAGTCATACAGATATAATGAATTCCCATACAATCACCATTAGAAAAATGATCAGAAAAGTAATTTCAACGTAGGGTGTATGCTATTATCATTCAAATTTGAGTTTTTTAAATTAGTCATGCTAAGTACCCTCAACAAATCTCCTCAATAAAACCTGAATTCTGATATGGCTTAGAGTGTTCTGGCTGCAAATGCATGTTTGCTTAACGGCCATTTTACTTGGGAATGTAAAACTGCAGGCATAAGAACCTTATCTTAGGAGATAATTCCTGAATGTGGAATTGCTTTAGTTTCTATTTCTGCAACAAAATTATTTGGCAGAAGAGCCTGCAAGTTCATGAATAAATCCTGGCAGATGTTTCGTATGCATATGCAAGGAGAGAGTTTAGCCCCTCAATATTTTTATGTGCAACCAAGTTATGAGTAAGAGGTGTAACCATAGCTTAACAACTGGAGGGGAAAAAAAAAAAAAAAAGAGCATAGATAACACATGGGAAAATGTAGCCAGACAAAAGTGCATAAGAGATGTGGTGAATTTAAAATTATTGGCTGTCACATGATAGCTGGCAGGAGAAGAGTCATACCTGATCAAACAGGTTATTTCCATAAAACGTGTCTGTGCTAGTATCACAAACAGAACTCCCTTACTCATGAGAATAATGCCTTTGAAGTCACGTGAACAAGGGTTGCAGAATCAGTCCCACCAATGGTGAAATCCGTGTAGAAAATTACTAGTTTCAGGGCTGGTAAATTTTCTTTTTTTTTTGAAAGTGCAGTAGTGCACTAAAATATGTATAACTCCACAGTACTTGTATTTGAAGCAACTTATTAACAATATACTAACCAGACAAACCATTCAGACAGGTGATTTTCATGAAAGAATAATCAAGCTGAAAGCCAAGACTCTTTCTCAGAATGCACTAAAATCGGATACACAAATTTATAACTTATTGGACCTCTACAGTTTGTCAGCTTTCTGTAAAGTGCTAAAGCTTCTGAAAGATGCTAATAAGCTGTATGGGCCATCATGGACATTGCCATGCAAAAGAACGCATAATAATTACAATTGTTTCATCTGGGCAAATATCAAATATTTGATAGTTATCAAAACACAATAGCAGTTTTCACAATTGCTCTTTTCTTCTGACCCAACACATACCCTCCATCACTGACAACTGCAACAATAATATACTGAAAGAATGAAAATGGCTCCAGAGGTGCCGAGAGAAGTAAAGCAATAAAATCTCTTTTGAATGGACAGATTTTAGACATGGCATAGTCAAGCTTTTTGAACTTTGACACGTTGGGAGTATGCATCACCAGGTAACTGAGTGAAATGGATAGTCACTAGAGCAACGTGAAAATCCAGAGGTGTTAGTGATGTGCAACAGGCCTGTCTCAGAGATCTCTGCGCTGCCCTAAACAAGCAGAAACATATTCAAACTGTAACCTGCTTTTGCCAAGTTTTGCTGTTGTTTGCTTGGCAGCTGCCCTGTGTTAATTAGTTCTACTTTACTGATAGAAGAGCTGTCAGCTAAAATTAATGGGTTATATTTTCAAATTAGTTTTGGGATTTCATATTCTACAGCACACACTTTTTCTCAGACTGCAGCATTCCTAGACACGTCAGTAACAAGAAGTTAATAACCATTTATGCTTGCTAATACATTGTGTAAAATGTAAAATTGCATGAAAATCACAGAAGGACATAACTGTAATAGAAATCCCACTCAATCTTATGGGCCTTAAACCTCTACCTAGTTTCAAAAGAGCAGCACAGATGAGTAAAATTAATCCACAGAAAAATCAGATTGCAGGGGCAATAAAGCCTCCATAGTCCTTTTAAGTCCCTTCTGGGTAATTTCCGTGTCTTGATGACCACATTGTACAACTATGCCACTTGACCATAGCCACAACTTTCCTCTTAACAGTGAGAAAAACAAACCCAAAGAACAACACTTTCATCATGCATTCACTTGCTCAGCACATGGCAGCTCAGACACTAATGCACTACAATGCAAGAATTCTTTGTAGTATGAAAAAATAGGCCCAGTTTTGATTTTTACTCAACTAAGATCTTCCCTAAATGTTTGAGGTTTTTTTCTCATGAATATAGCTATAGGATTTGGTCAGCTCTAAAGTGCTCTTGCTAATCGGCTTAATCAGTTTAGAAAAAGAGATTTGAATTCTTTAGAAATATATATTCCTTCAACTGATAAAAAAGTAAAAATGTAGAACCAAATTATATCCAATCATTACAATTTTTATAATGATTAGTCTTTTATTAATAACAGTGACCCCTTAAATAGTAGACACAAACAACATATGTCTGAAAAGTCATGCATTAAACAGAGAAAGCCACATACTGAACATCAAGAGATTGCAGAAAGTCAACGAAGAAAGTAACATTTGTCATTATTTAATGAAAAACTAAATTAATTCTGTAGAATGTTCTGAAGTGCTGTTTGAAATAAGCAAAGCCTTGGGTTTTTTTTTTGTAAATTTCATAACATATTTTGGGGGGACTAGTTTACAGTGTAAACATAATGGTCTCCTGGAGAAGACTCAACCAGCGGAGCCACAGAGTTTACAAATAATGTTTTAAAATCTGACTTACCAGCAAAAGGAACAGAAAAGCAGCTGTTCGGTGAGGGAGCCAATCCATGGCATCTGACTTCTCAGATACAAGTCCAACTGAGTTATGGTTACAAGCCTGTTCTTGTTCCCCTCCCCCTCAGCTCTAGTGACTATTTAAAAAGACACTTGGTATATGTCCTTATGCTCAGCCCTTCAAAGTGTCTCTGCCTCCCTCTGAGGGAAGCACTGAAGATGCTGTATAACAGAGTGTCTTTCCCCACCCCAAAATCCTGGGCTGGTCTCACCTGAAACGCTTGACAACATCATTATTGCTTGGAGGTAAAAGCTGAGAGACACACCTTAATTCTTATTGCACTGAAACCCTTTGTTGGATACGAAAGGGTACGTTTTAAAAACAGAAGGCAAGCTTCGCTGAGAAGATACCGAGTGATTTATAAATTACTCACAACATAAGGAATTATTAAAATGATAACTTACCATTGCTTTCAATGCAATTGCCAGTTTTCTTCTTGCACCCCATATAATAGAAGAACTTAATGAACATTACCATGAAGAATATGGACTTTAAGAAATTATTTGTTTGAATTAAAAGCCTGTTTACTTCCAGGCACAAAGAAGTCGGTTCCATGCACATTGTTCATAGATGTGAAACACTCAGAGCAGAATGGGGTTGTTGTTAAAGGGGTAACATATCAATTTGGGGGGAAAAAAATCATGTTTTATTCATGAGGCCAGAAGAATATCTGCAGCAGAGGAAGACTTTCTTCTTTCACCAGCTGCAAAGCCTCCTCATGCCATACCATTCTCTTCCAATGGGTTGTGCTCTCGCTGACACAGTGGAGAGGGAGTTGCACACATGCCCTGTCCCAGAGAAACTGGAGAGCCAGTCAAAATAACAGGAAGTGGAGGAGAGCGAGGATGTGCCCACACAGGTCGCTTCTGGCCTCGTTTTGAGTGCAAGAGCACAGTTATTGGGGGACAGAGAAATCAAAGAACACTCCCCACTTTGCTCTGCAATACCTCTCTCTGCAGAAGAGGTGGTGTAAGTCCCTCCTTGTGTCTTTGGGACACCTGAACCACCCTGAGATGGCAAGAAAAAGTCTGAGTGATCCTCTGCTCTGGCACTGAACCTGGGAGGAGGGTACACACTTCATCCCCCAAAATGCAATATGACTTGTGTGCTCCTGAGCCTGCTGAGCCCTCCATTGAACTTGGCATCTCCCAGAACTGGATTCAGGCTGGGAAAAGAGGGCTCAGCACCTCTGGGACTACTCAGCACCTGCCAGGATGAGGTCCCATGCTCCTGCTGGGTAAGCAGCTTTGCAGCATGTCATATCTCCATGCCACTTAGCATGGATACTTTGGTGGTTTGCAGCTGGCTAGGGCTGCCAAAGCCAGTCGTGCACGTCCCCATTGTCACTCAGCTCTTGGTACTAAGCTAAACATGCCAAGCAGTGAGTCAGTGAGGCAAACTGGAACAGGCAAAGTTAAATGAATCACATCTGGATTTTCCCTTTTCTGGGAATTTTTTAACAATCTGAAATTTGCTTCTGGATTAAGTAAAAATAAAATGTTTTCTGTTGCACATATAAAATATGCATGTTGTTTTATGAACCAAACTCTCTTATTTCAGAACTTTTGTTTAATCAGATATTCAAAAAATGGCAATTTAAAACCATTTTTCTTCTAGATTTTTCAAATGTTTGGTTTGGAGGGTTACATTTTTTTGCTTTGCAGAATTTTAAGCATTATTTTTGTATGTTTTTTACTGGTTTATACCAGACTGATATGATCATTATTGCAGTAACACATAAAATATCCATATTACTAATGCAATAGTTAGCGTTTGAAGTGTTGGAAGCATAAAACAGTGAAGAAAAAGCAAAGCTCAATACATGATGGAGCCCATGGTGCAGATATGGAAACTGGATGGAGGTCTTGTACTTTGCATTGCCATGGCATTGGGGAGAAACTTGGAGTGGGGTGGAAGTTGCGTGGTCTCATTCTTCTGCTTGATACCCAGAAATGTTTTGTGCAAACCAAGTCCATCTCCTACATCTCCTACCAAGAAATATTATGCATAACATGACTACAGAGACTGGAAAGTTTGACCGCACTCCCACTCTCAGTGCTTTACACAATGGAGATAAATAAGGCATAAAATGTACCCCAATTTCATACCTGTACCCAGTTTTTTACACAAAATTTGCAGGGATATATTGGCAGGTTTGTCCTCCTTACCCTCCCCAAAAGACATACTTTTTGGTAAGCCTTATGTCCTTAGCTACGGTGAGTGTTTTGACTTATTTAAGCTTGTAATTGCAACTGTATTGTTAGTGCCGTATGTAACTATTCTGCAGTTAATGCATTTGTCACTGACAATCCAAAAGAACCATATATATTGTGTTCAATAAACTGTGCTAAATAAACTAGGCTTAAAGTTAATAGACCCTCTGTGTATCTGGTGTCAGGCCTACATAGTTATATTTTTGCAAAATGGGCCAGTGGTCACAGAAAAAGGGCAAACATAGCTTCAGATGAGCAGTTCTCAAACTTTTCTACAGACTTTCAGAGAGTTGAGTCAGTAGACTATTTTTGGAGTATCCCAGAAAGAAGACTGATAAAGCTTATTTTATTTAGACTATCAAGAAATCACTCCACGTGAAAGCTATAATGGAGCCTTGATAAGAAATCAAGAAAGGCTGAAAGTGTGTCTCACTGAAAACTACTCCTGGCAGTGCTGAATTTCCATTTGGACTACTGAATAGAAGTTATTTCTTGCAAATGTAAAATAGGCATGTTCTTTTACAGACCAAAGTATCCCATTTCTGTTGTGTCAAAAATTTTATGAGAAGATGGTTTGATCTACAAAAGATGATAAAATGCCTCAAACAACAAAAATAGCCCCAGAAGATCTAAAAATGAAAGCTACAGCTGTTACACTATGTCTTTTTATGCCACACCTCACCATGAAGACTGCACATGGACTTACCAGAAAAATATTAGAATTATTCTTTAATGGGAAAACTTGTCATGTAATTTCAAATAAGATTTCAAAACAAATGTTCAAACTTTGAAAAATAAAATTTGCACATTAACAATTTTTTAAAAAACCAGTTTAGTCTAAATGAAAATGACTAAAAAGATACAGTAGTTTGATCCAGCTTGAAGAAGAAATCCTAACCCACTGACCATTACCCTTTGGCAGTACTGAAGTTAATAAGATAGAATTAGTGTTAACAGTCATTTTGTGTTCTTGGAGCTTTTCTCTCCTTTATATTCTATATGAAGGTTTTTTGTTTGTTTGGTTGGTTGGTTTGTTTTGGTTTTGGGGGGTTTTTTGTTTTTTTCTCTTATCCTTCTTAGCACCTAAAAGAATGGTAGAAGAAAGGGCCATGGATCATTTTGTAAACAGAACTGTGTAATTAAAAATGTAATTGGTATATAATGCAGTTAATCAAAACTTCACTTTTCATGATACATTTTTCAAAATTTTTTTTGGTATCTAAAATTTCAGCCAGTCACCTGCTGATGTTACAGAGCCAGCTAAGAGTCCACCTACTAGAAACTTCCATTTTTTTGAGGTAACTAACGTGTTTGAGCATTGACAACTGCTGTTGTTAGTGACTGTTGATAATAATAAACGTGATGATAACTGTAGTTTCTGAAGTTGCTGAAAACGTGTGCAGCAACTGAGGAACATAATCAGAAAGACAGCCTCGCCACAAAACTAGAAAAATTAAACATGGTGCAAGGAGCAGAATGTATGTAAGAAGGAGTATGCAGAAGTAAGAATGATTAGAGCAAAGTTAGAATGAAATTGCTCACTCTGAGGTAATGCCTGTCCTTTCTTTCAAACCTTTGGAGTCAACAGCAACAGGAAAATACTCAGGTTCGTAAGTGCCCTGGGTAGTAGTCACCTGCTACTTTTTCAGGCAGTTAGCATATCCTGGCTGCCTTCTTATTCTCCCAATTTGGGATAAATTTTTTATTTTATTTATATTGAACACCCAGTGAGTTTTATCTTCTGATGAAGCCAAGTTCACTGACTCTAGGCTTTGTAGTAAGGTCTAGGCTTACATACAGGTTAATGCTGCCTGCATGAGTTAATGCCATGACTTCCCCCCAGATGTTGAGTCTCAACACTGAAAGTCAGTAATAATGCTCTTGCCATCTCTCTGCTATGACATCATAAGAACAAGGCCTGTCTGCATGGAGGATCTGGGCCAACTCTGTTGAGTTTTCTGTGTAAGGCAGGTCTGCAGTGACAAAGTGCAGACTTCTGGTATAAAATAGAACATTCACTACCCTGTCCCCATAGTGGCAAAATCTGGGAGGTGATATCAGAGAACACATGAAGTGCTGACCAGTGAAGTTCTTCAGAGGTCTTCAAGTCTTGTGGTGGAAAGTCAAGAAAGTCTCAGAGGAATATAGCCCAGCACATCTCTCTAAAACCCCAAAGTTATCCTCTCGTATTCATTATTATTGCCTGAGGAAGAGTTAATTCAGAAGTCAGAATTAATTTTGCCTTCAGAGCCTCAAGGGAAAATGATTGGTCAATATGGGCACAGGTTGAAAACCTGTGAAGAGCTAACACATTTGTGGGTATAAGTTTATATTCAGTCACTACTGAACCATCACAAGTTTCCTCACTTTCTTTACCTCTTAGATGAAAAAAGGCTAAGCAGATTTTTTTCTCTCATTGAGTTTACTTAGCCTATGTTCAAGGCTAAGGAAAGGAAGAACTAAAGGCAGAGCAGTAGACATCAAATAAGCTCTACAGAGCAGCAGCAATCCAGGAGCAGTAAAGGTCGAAGAGATCTTTGCTAAGGCAATGAGGTTCATATGCAGTGGCCAATCTCACAAGGTATTTCCTTAAAGATGGGGACGATGGTCCCCTTATTTCCTTTCCTGTTTTTTTACTGCTGTTTGTTTGATTCCTTCTCTGGTTTTCAGAAACACACCGGATGCAGCATATCCCCCTCCTTCCTGCAAGATCCAAGGGTTCTTGGCCTTGGTCTTGTAGCAACCTGGGTTTTCAAAGCAGTAGATGCAGTTGTGTATAAAAGGTTTCCGGTATTTGTCCAGAGTAGATATTTATTTATGGTGAAAGAATATTGGTTTGTGGGGACTGTGCCCTAATCTTATCTCACTTTCACCAGAGACAGTAACAGAGAGTTCCAGCATCACTGCTCTGAGCAGAAGTGCTGGAGAAAGGTGAAGGCACTGGCCTCTTAGTACAGAGAGAAATTTTAAATGCATCCATCACTAACAAAGCTGGGCCTAACTGTTACTTCAAAGTCAAACAAAAAGAAAGAGATACTCAGAACTTTTGCACAGTTTTTACTCAGGAATTACAGAAAATAATAATCCTAGACACATACAGTTCACAGTAATGGAAGATGAACATCTTGTATTCCTGGTGGAATTAGCAAAGCCATCATGAATCCATATCTTCACTGGCTTTGGCCTGTGACTTTAGAGCTGCTTTTTTTGGAGTTGTTTAGGTATGAAGACAAGCAGCCTTGGAGCAGGGAACTGAGACCAAAGGAGAAGCATACCTGTTGCTGAGTTGAGGGAGAAAATGGTCTTAGTATGAGAAGGCAAGACAGGTCAGCAGCAGGACCTGTGTACTGGTTTGCTGCAGGTTATGAGTATCTGGGATGCTGCATGGTAAGAGCAAAGCTGCCTGTATGGTGGTCTGCTCTCTCTTAGGCTACTGAATAAAGAAAAAAAAAGCCAAAACTTCTGATATGAGAAAGAAAATCTATTAAATTCAGACAGTAAGCAGAGGTCATGTGAAAGCAAAATAAAGGCTTATATTATTTTTTTTTAATATAATGGTTAAAACATTTGCAATATATAGTTAACTTCCTTCTTGTTAATCTAAGACATTGATCTAACCATTTTATATGAAAAGGAGTAAATTTATAAAAGTATCTTAGCTGATATTTTGCATATGGTTGAATTTTGCTTGTTTTGCACACGGGTGAAACTGACTTCCTTATGCCATGCCAACACCTTGTCAGCATTTTGAAGATCTGAATGAAATTCACTGCAAATTTCAATTCTGATGGAGGCCTGGAGACAAAGAACCAAACTCATGATTCAGGAGCAGTGGAGATACTGCTGCTTGTTTCACTTCACAAGAACTGGAGAGAAATCAATATCTTAACTTGAAACACATGAAAAAGTAAAAAGCGGTTTTGTAAAAAAAACAATGTGAAGAAAACCTGTATTATGCTTCTGGAATTATTTCATAAAACATCTTGCTTCATTAAAAGCTAGTGGAAAGTTGCTCTTTGCAGTACCTGTGACACAAATATAGGCCACTAGACACATAATGAAAAATTATCAGAATAGAAGAGACTTTAATGCAAGTTGAAGCCTTAAAATGTATGTTTTATTACAGGGCAGTGCTGTATTTAGTATTGTTTGAACATCAAAGTCAAAATAAATTCACAGCATTACTCCTGTGTTTGAACCTGTGTGTGGCAATAGCATAGAGAGACTGCCCAGGGGCGGCCCTTGGTATCTGGCCCCATTGTGTTTTTTGCTAAATAACTCATAATGACATGGTCTCCCTTCTGAGGAGCTCCCGGTGCAGAAAAGAGATTCACAGCTTTAATAAAGTTCTCAATCTCAAGTCAGTATTTTAAATCAATTAGAACTCCACTTCTCCATTACCAATCCCGCTTTCCTTTCTGTCCCCTGAATTGAGGATGCAATTTAAATTATTTTTATTGGTCAGAATAATACCACAGTGATTTCTGAATAAATGTTGTATTCACTATATGGAATACATAGTGGAATACTATATGGAATTCATATGATGTGCCACGTATCAATGTACTTACATGGGTATGTACTCTGTGTGTAAAAAGGAGCAGCATGGAGAAAATAAGGCATCTCAGGAACATCATCTCTGCTTTTCTTTAGACTATGTTTTTTAGAGCTTAAAGAATATAACACTTATTTGGAAAATTTGCTTTTACTGTATATTTTGTGTAACTAAAAAGTAATTAAAAATCTCATGAGCTATCCTGCTTACAGATGAAGAAGAGAACCTCCATGCTGGGACAAAGGACAATCATAATCCTAGATTTAAGGGAGACAGTGCTGAAGAAGCAAGAAAATAATGATCTAGCTGCTATATGAGCAATATAGAGCTAACTAGGATCAATTCTGTCACAAATGGAGGCTCAACTTCAAACATTTCTAAAAGCTCTTACTGAGTAACAGGCTTGTGAAGTCACATCCAGACATCTAAGTGGCATCACTTTCAAGCACCACCAGGTTAGTGCTGCTAAAATCAGGCCTGTGAATTTGAAAACCATGTTGGGTAACAGCATCATGGCATCTCTTCCGAAGAAGATGATTTTAGAAGTCTGATTTCAGCAGCCAGTAAAAAAGAAATGCCCACACAACAAGGCAACAAACAGAAAATCTTGGCTTGGAAACATAAAGCATGAACCCCTACACTTACATCAGTTAAACACGAATTTGATTTAGATGGTGCCAAGTTAGGGATCACTTTCATCAGGTTTGCCTTCAGATAAGCAAGTGGAAGAGCAGAAGCTTGCCTAGGCGTAAAGGGCAAGGCTGTAAAACTGTTTCTGGAGTCCTTCTTCCAGTATTCCTTCCTCAGTTCGTTTGCTAACCCTTTGCACATGATGAGAATTTTTTTTCTGGGCTTTAAGAATGCTTTCACTGAATTTCAGTGCTATTAGAATGCGGGTTACTCAGTTCAATTCTGCAGCTTGTTCTCTCAACTGAAAGGAAAAATCTATACTGACATTGCACATTTCAGCAATGTGGATGTTAGCAAGATCGAAAGATATGTGTGTTTGGCCTTTTGATATCAGTTGCAGATAGAATTTCCCATTTAACCTTTAAAGAAGCCATTTTCTGAGTGCTAATGCTACCTCATGTGCTGTAGAAGTTCTGTCTTGATAAGCAAAGGGTGTGAAAGGCCACATATCATTTAAGAAATGGAGAAGTAAACAGCAAGGATTAAATCTGTGTATAAGCTTCAGAAGCTCATAATTTATGACAGGACAATTTGAATTTTTTCAGATCAATATTCACATATATATTTTTGTATATATAATTCAAGTCCGATATCAGGCCACAAATGAGGCAGGAACGTATGTCTAAACTCACACAAACTCAGCTTCTCCAAATATATTGTACTGAAGCATCCATGTATTTGAAACTTGAGCAATGTTATATTGTTACTCAGTCTTACTGCATTCAGTACCCAAAGGCAAGTAATCCCCTGCAGCATAGTGCTCTCATCCTAGTTTTACTCTCAACCTTTTTCCCCTCTTGCAAAGAGAATGTGACTGAAAGTCATATTCACATCTTATTCAAACACAGTCCTGGGTTTCTGGATAGCTGTGCTATATCAGACACCTTGATGTGTCTCCTTCCCCCTGAAAACTGCTGAGTAGAATAAATAGGTGAGAGATAGACAGACAGGCATGCTCTCACTCCAGCTCACACTGCAATGGAGCTAGAGGAGAAGTAGCAGGAATTTTTCTGGGTGGATGCTCCTTGCAATGTCTTCATATGTGGTAGGAGGAGAATTAACCCTCAACTACTCCTTCTTCCTGGAAAGAAAGGACAGATGAGAGAAAGGAAAGCAGTGCCTTTCCTTCTAACACTTAAAGCCTTGACTCTAATGGAGTATGTTTGAAGGTGATTACAGAAGTCCCAGTGCAGGCTTTAGTTAGCAATGACCAGGTATTTCTAGATGCTGCTGCAAGGCATGGTCAGCAATCTTCACCTGCTTCCTTTGCTGAGGCTCAGGGAGCATTTACACTTCCACCAAAATTACAAACCAGCTGTCCTGACACTACTGGGAGTGTGATCGCTTCTTTTTGACTGAGTATATAGTCCAGGTATGTGAGCTACATGCAAAGCATGCAATTTCTTGTCTAATCTGACTGCTCAGGCAGTGATTGCTGTGTGAATTGCATGACTAATAGCACAAAGATATTCTGAATGCAGCTTTATTCAAGTATGAACTGGGTCCCTGAAGAAGTAGCCATTTGCTTGTGGCTTTTTTTTTGCCAAATTAATCCTCACTACATTGATAACAACTTCAGGTGCTGCCCTGACTTTCCAAATTATTTTGGTGCATGGATAACCGTGTCTTTTTTAAGGCGTATTTTGTGGTGTAGCCTGCATCTGGGCGTTGAAGCACAATGAGAAAGTGGAAGTAATATGGTTCAGCAGTCATCATTACACTATCACCATTGGCAACAATAATCAGTAATGTCAAAATCATGTCTCTAGTACAGTGCTTTAATAAAAAATTAGTAATTAGACATGAAAATCACTAAGTAAAATTAAAGTTATTTTCTTTTTCCTTTGTAGAGGGAGAACTGTGGAATTGCAATACCCTGTGACCAATAGAAAACACCATATTCCTAAGTAGTGATCCCTGTTCTCTCCATTTCAACAAGTTTTTATGAAATCACCACAAATTTCCATGCCCCGCACAAAAATGTTTTAAAATGTCAGATTTCTTATTTATTTTCCTAGTGAGAAAGCAATGCCAAAGCTTGAGCCTGAAATATGTATTTTAGTTGTTTTCCATAATGTAATACTTTTGGTTTACGCTTTGTTTACATAACATATTACATATCAACTTCTTTAGTACAATGACATTTTTCTTTTCCAGTTTTGTATAAGCACAAGTAATGTAGGCATCTGGACTGTTTTTATGTTTCAGCCAAGGGCTATAAAGCAATATGTCTGGCTGAGGATCTATGTGTACTGAACCTGTGAGAAGATGTCTTAATAAAAGTATTACGTGGAGATAATGACATAAAAATGTATCACATAACTAGCTGTAAACATACAGAGTTCCCCCTAGCTTTAACAGCCTGAGTCTGAGAGTGGCCAACAGCAGTTGCCTAGTCTAATAGTCAAGTTCAGAAAGGAACTCATGAAAGAGGGTCATTGGTGGTTAGGAAGTTCTTGAGCTGGAAATTGCATTCATAAGGCTATGCCTAATGGTATTTGATGCAACTTTCTTCATTAATTTAACACTTTTATGCCACCAAAACACCCTCTGGCAATGAGTTCCTCAGATTTAGTTAAGAGCAATGTGAAAAAGTTCTTTCTTCTGTTGTTTTAAACATGAGAACTGATTATTTCACTGAATGGACTCTGTTATGAGAATCAGAAAGTAGTTGTTAATTAGTCACCTTCTCCAGCTCATTTACTGACATCTTACTGAATGATGGTACCTTACACAACAAAATAGAAGAGCATACCTTCTAAGAATGGCTACTAAACTTCTCTTTTAATCAAGAGTCAGCCTTCCCTGTAAATAACAGTCATTATGCACCATTAAGGATTAACATGGTGCTGGAAATAAGTATCAGCTTGTTTTATCTCTCCAGTTGTTCTGGATTCTGTCTTTCATCTCTGGGAAGTGACGGACCCAGAGATTATTGAATTAATGGGAAAGGATGTCTTTGAGTTTGCTGAACTTTGGAATAGGTCCCATGAAAGGAAATCTGCTTCTGTAGGTGATATGGGTTTCCCTAATTTATGTAGTCAGGTAGAGCAAGAATTATCTCTACTGAAGACTTGTATACACATCCATGAACCTGGAGTCCTAAATTAAGTGAATCATGTTTTTAATTTACTCTCCTGACACAGGTGCATTTGAACACCAGAAGACCCGAAACGGTCTAGTTTTCTAGGCCTTGCAAATGCTCTGCTGAAGAGCAGATGGTAGAGATTTTTCACATCCTTAATTCCAAGAAATAAATCCCCCAGGGCCTAAAGGGAATCACCAGAGACTGAGCAGCATATAGTAAGCTGTGTGTCTACTATTATTTTTTTTATGCTCTTTGGACCAGCTTTCCTTTGTATCCCTCCAAAGCCTAGGTTCACATCACCTGCCTAAGGTAAGCATCACAAATATATATGTAGTCAATAGAGTGTCACCTGCTCAAGACAGCTTAAAGATGAACCTCCAGAGACAGCTTTTTTTGACCTTTAGAAAGTTGAAGTGGCTGTGCTCCTAACGTGATTAACGAGATGCTCTTTGATGCCTTTGTTGGGCAGGCACTGAGTCAGATAGGTGGGATTCATCCATACCTGAGTTCCAGTTGTGTGTGAACTGAAGATGTGGCCAACCCTTGCACTGGCCACTTGATGACGGACAGGCTTGTGGTGTGTTACTCCATTGTTCCTGTGTCAGCTTCTTTTGCAATCTGGCCCATGGACATCTCAGACAAGTTGCCGAAGAACATGTAGACTGGGTTGGGTACCTATTACAACTCTAATTAGAAGGAAGCAATTACTGGGATTACATGCACAAGTCAGATTCTGTGCAAGCAAATATACAGTTTGGCATTTATTGAAGCTTCTCTTTTAAAATACTTCTTACAAAGATATTTGTCTATTAATTTCCATTAATTGTATATACAATGCAGAGATTATGATTTGTTATTCTGGGTTTTATCCACAAAATCAACTTGTTTCTGTTTCTTCTTGATTCTCAAGAGACTAGTTTTCTAATTTGATCACCATAACATGGGGAAGTGCATTGACCCTCTGCAAAGATTTGGATCCCTCTGCTTTCCAGTTTAATTAATGCATCTTTTACTGCATCTATGAAAACTGCCTTCTCTCAGTTGTCTATTCCAGTTTTCACAGACACCACCACCTCTGCAGCTGCAGCTCCTAATGAGCTTGGTGATGACATCACTGCCCCTCAGCATGGGGGGAAGCCAATGGGATGCAAAAACTGCTGTCAGGTGCTCATCCTGTGTGTGATATCTAAAGGACACATGATAATTTTTAAGTCATGCTTAGTTTAAATCACTTGAACAAGCATTCTAGGTATATCAGAAAATCTAGGGAAATAAGTATTCTCTGTGTTGACTATTCTGTGTTTGTTTGTTTTGTTTTTATTGTTGTTGTTGTTGTTATTATCCTCCTTCTGGTCATTTATGTGGGAAAACTGGCTCTGGAAAACCCTTTTAAACCAGCAGATATGTATTTTTCTAATTTTGTTTGCATGACATTTTGGCTAAAATGTTTCAGACCTGAGCCATACAAATCTAAAAGTGATTATTTTTTGTTAGTGTCTTCTACACAGCCCCAGTGGCAGTACATACGGGGACTGGTATGAGCCCTGTGGCATCTTAGGGGGAGGGTGTCACAGGGGTCTACCTCAGGGCAGACCTTGTCACTGTGGTAGATCCTTCCCTGATACCTGCAGTGGGGCATCTTCACTCTCCAGACCTTTACAGCGCTCCCCACTTGCCCCGGTTCCTCTTCTGGTGTCATCTGTGAGGAGAGCTCCCTTCCTGCTATGGAAGGTACACAAGTTATTCCAGGTGCTACCTCTGATAATTTGGTATATCTAATGCATGCTCGAAATATGACACATTTAGAAATTAATGAATATGGTGGGAATGTATAAACACCTTCCATCTGCCAAAAGATGTTGAGATACCTATGCAACTTCAGACAATGTTGTCTACCATTTTGCTGAATTCAAAGTAATGCACTCCTTGCCTTCGCTTGGCAGCTCTTTCCCTTGGCAGCTGTTTCTCCGCTAGGGATGTACTGAACTTTGACCCTGAGAGACAACTGCCTCTTGCAGAAAAAACCCACATGCCAGTGACCTAGAGACTGCCATCTTTGAGCTTCAAAGATACTTTTAAACCATTTGGATTTCTTTTAGACAAAGACAAAGGATGAGAAGGTGAAGCCAACAAAAGAAAAGCAGGTGATAAGAACAAGGACAAATCTTCAAATACTGGATTTCATACTGGTGCTTCATTCTGTAAAAAGTAAATCATTGCCACCAGTTAATGCCTTTATGACTGTGATGAATAAAGGATGCTGTCAGAAGAAGCAAAGATTAAATACTAAAAATGTCTCAATCAGTGCTAGATATAAAGCTGATACCTCAGTAGCCAAAAAAAAAAAAAAAAAAAAAAAGATAGAGAAAAAGTAAGCATTGTCATGATATTAGCAAGTTATCCAGTTGGTTTCTTAAGAGTATGACAGTGCATGTGTAATTAGACAGGGAATGAGAGTGGTGAAAATGGAGAGGTGTGGCTTTATAGTGCACTGAGTACTAGCACACACCTAAGAAAACAGTCAGTCACTCAGGAAACTGATAAACACTTTGTGTACCCCACATCCAAACTGATAAGCTGAACTCCAGCAAGGAAGAACCCTTCATCCACTGATTTAGTTATGCACCTGAGTAGTGCAGGCCTGCCAAACTAGCTTTAGAAAGGTATATGAAACCAAAGTGTACTTCAGCAAAGCATTGACTTCAAGTTGACTGGGAGAGCAAAGTGCCAGGAAGCAACACAGAGGATTCTGTGTGTTGTGCAAGGGTATGCCACTCTGCTAACTATATAAATCCTTTCTGCCCTCCCACCTTTGGACTGTGATTGGACTGTAACTGTGTCTATCTTTTTTTTTGTTAATTAGTGGCAAGCCTCTTATCACAGAATGGTTTGAGTTGAAAGGGTCCTTCTGAACGGCATCCTTTCTCTCCAGTATGTTGCCCACACCACGTGATTTGGTGTCATCAGCAAATGTGCTGAGGCTGCACTCAATCCTACTGTTCATGTTTCCAACAAGAATTTTAAATAGGCCTGGTCCCAGTACCAAATCCTGAGTAATGTCATTCATCACTGATCTCCACACAGACACTGAGGTGTTGACCACAAGTTTTTGATTTGTGACCATTCAATCAATTAATTGTTGACTGATTGACTGTCCATCTAGTCCATGTCTCCCCAGTTTAGAGACAAGTGTCGAATGCTTTGCACAAGTCCAGGTAGATTAAGTCAGTTGCTCTTCCCTTATCCACCAATGTTGCAATCCTGTCACAAAAGGCCGCCAAATTTGTCAGAAACAATTTACTCGTAGTGAAGCCATGTTGACTGTTAAGTCATCTCTTATTTTCCATTTGCCTCAGCATAGTTTCAAGAAGCATCTGGTCCATGGTCTTGCCAGGCACTGAGGTAGGACACACTGACCTGTAATTCCTTGGGTCTTTCTTGCTTCCCTTGTTTCCCTTTTTCCACCAGTGGGAACTTCACCGGAATGCTACAGCCTCTCTAATATGCTGGATAACAGCTTAACCACTTCCTTGTTCAGTTCCCTTGGGGCACACAGGTGCGTCTCAAGTCCCATGGATTTGTGTACCTTCCGTTTTCTTAGTTGTTCTTGAACTTGATCTTCTCCTGCATTCTCTCAGTTCTTGCCTTTGCCTTCTGTGACTTGGGTGGTACTTGATGAAGACTGATGCAAAAGAATAATTGAGTACCTCTGCCTTCTTCATATCTCAGGTTACCAGATCTCCCATTTTCTTCTAGAGAGGACCCACATTTTCCCTAATCTTTCTTGTATCACTGACTTACCTGTAGAAGCTTTTTGCCCCTGGCCAGGTTTAATTCTTTCAGAACCCTAGCTTTCCTAACCTGATCCCTAGCTGCTGAGACAATTTCTCTGTATTTATCCCAGACTACCCAGAACACCTTACACCCTCTGTAGGCTTCCTTTTTGTATTTGAGCTTGTAAAGAAAGTCCTTGTTCATCTACGCAGGCCTCCTGGTGTTTTTTCTTGGTTTCCTCTTCACTGGGATGCATTGCTCCTGAGCTTGGAGGAGGTGATCCCTGAATAGAAACCATCTTTCTTGGGCCTCACTTTGCTCCAGGGACTTATTGTCTGGTACCCTACCAAGCAGATGAATGAAAAGGCAAAAGCTTGCTCTCCTGAAGTTAGGGTAGTGAGCTTGCTGTGCACCTTCCTCACTGCCCTAAGGATCTGAAATTTCACCATTTCATGGTTACTGCAGCCAAGGATGCCCCAGAGCTTCATATTCTCCACCAGTCCTTCCTTGCTGGTGAGAACAAGGCCCAGCATGGCACCTTTCCTTGTTGGCTCCTCTGTCATTGGAGAAGGAAGTTACCATCAGTTCATTCCAGGAACCTCCTGGATGGCTGTTTTGTCTCTCCAAGAGATATCCTGGTGATTGAAGTACACCTATAAGGACTAGGGCTGCTCCTATCTGTCTAAAGAGGGCCTTATCTTCTCCCTCTTCCTGTTCGTGGGGTCTGTAGAAGATGCCTACTATAAAGTCACCTGTCCATGCCCTCCTTTTAATCCTGACCCTTAAGCCACATCCATCACCAGGCAGAGCTCTGTACACTCCAGCTGGTCACTGACTTAGAGGGCCACACTGCCGCCTTGCCTCCCTTATCTGTCCTTCCTAAAGAGCCTGGGTCATTGCATTCCAACACTCTGGTCATAGAGGACATCTCACCACTGTCTCCATGTTGCAAATAAGATCATAACCTACAGGCATGTGCTCATCTCTAACTCCTTGTTTTTATTCTTTGGGAAAGAGATTTTGGGTTTAGTCATGTTCATAAAAATCACAGTGTTGTATAATTGTTTTATACCAATAGCAAGGGTATTAATTATGGTAATAACAATGAGAAATCATAAAATAACAACAACCTGAGTTGGTAGGGATCCACAAGGATCATAGAGTCAGAGTTCTGGCCCTGGAAATAATAAAATATTTGTGTGGTATATGCAATAGAATCTTTCTGTAATAGAAATATTTGGGGATTTTTCTCTTTTTCCAAGCAATTGTTCAGATATTTCAGAGCTGAAAGGAATGGGAAACAAACCCAGAAATGTAAAGAATCTTTCAAAAAAACCCTGTTAGAACAAAAGAATTCTGAATATTTTGGATAATGGGACTAAGTACCTATAATAAGATTATAGGAGAACTTCATATATTATGAATACTATTGGGTCCCTTTGTGTAAAATAAATGATCTTCTAAAATAGCTTAATAGTCTTTATCTTAACAGTTGTCAGAAAAGTTAAAAGAAGGGTAATAAGTCAACCTCACTCTACTGGTACAACTGGATTTAGGAAACTGCTGAGAGAGGCAGTGACACAGTCGGTAGTTTGGTATGGAAATTGCTAAAAAAATAAAAAGCAGACTGTCATTCTCTTTAGTAAACACAGCTCTTTCCACTTATACCGAATTCACAGACTGGGGGGGAGGAAGTTTTTCTAATAATCCTGTTAAAATTCAATCTTCAAAACCTTCAGATTTTTCTAAATCACTTCAGGTTTTATTTGTTACCTCAAAAAGGCATACAGTGCAGGTTCAGACAGTTTTTAACTAGGAGGAGGCTATCTGAAAAATTTTGAGGAATCTGCAAACAAGTAATTTGTGGTGGCTACTGTGAGCTGAGTTTGCATTTGATACTTTTTCCTGGGGGAGAAAGGTACCACCTTCATGAAAGGTGGCAATTAGATAGTGTCTCTGCATAAACATAGGAAGCAAAACTAGGGAGCTGAACCACCAGCATGGAAGAACATTCTTGAATCCTGGTTTTCACTCTCAGCGTTGGTTTCCCAGCTGCTTCTCCTGATCCTTCTGCCCCAGCTGGTGCAAAGGGTGCTTGTACAGAAAGCAGTATCTGTGAATCCCTCTGTCTGTGTTGGACACTGTTGCCCTCTGTTAACCTACTGCACCAATTTCCTCTCCAGCACATTTCCTTTGGGGTGTGGATTTAAGAGCAGTGGCTGGCGCAATAAACTTCTCCCCTCAGACTGCTGTGTTAGGTTGCTGCACCAGAGGAAGCAGTTCATGTGTTTTAAGGCTAGAGGGGACCATTACAATAATTTTATTTGTCATACATTAGAAGCAGAATACATAATTCAGAATATATCTGGTCTTGACTTAAAGCCTTTGCATGCTGGAGATTCCATCGCTACTTCCATCTGAAAAATTGGCACCTCATTTACAGCTTGTGTTTCTCTAGTATAAAAACTGCAGATTTGGAGTTTTGCTTAGTTTACTGAAGTTAAAGAGTACTCTAATGGCAAAGTTTTCTACTCATGTACATAATTTTGGCCCATGAAAATACTTATGGACCTCTTCGCTCCCAGTCACAAGTGGTACCAACAGAAACAGGTAAAACTCACTGTTCCTCCTAGAAGAAGTCATGAGCTACAAGACATTTCTCTGAGTCTCTGTTTATAAAAGCAGTCTTCATCTTTTAATCAAGAGCTCCCTCTTCTCCTTCTCTTTGTGTCCAGAATATGAAATTAGATTTAAATACATAGATATCTGATTATATCCTACCAACAACAGACTTTGAGAGGAGAGAAGCGAAAAAGGTGGGCAACAGGCATACAAAAATTCCTTGCAGCTGGCTGTCATTGCAACAGTGATTGATGAGGGGATGTTAGACTCTGTATCTAAACACTCCTGTGCTATTGCCATTCTACCCACAATAAATCCCCTGCATGCCAGGCACAGTCTGCTTTGCTCACCCTTCTCCTTTCATCGTGGAAAAGTGATCCCTCAGAGAGATTCCCTCTCCCAGAAGGAAATAACCAGAAAGGCAATATGCATATCTGAGGAGGAGGTGGAGAAGGAGTTTTTTTGTCTCCTTCCACTCCTTAAACTGAATCGATCAATAAGGCTAGAAATTTCAGCTTAGGAACGTAAGATTTATTGCTAAAGAGGAAAGGAGTTGAGTGGTCCCAAACTATTCCCAAAATCTTTGGAGTAAAGCCTTAGTGTAGTTGAGGATAACAATAAGAAAAATAAACCTTTTTCTTTTTGTGAGAAAAGGATATCATGCCCAGTCTATATATATGCCCAAGGGAATATACATATTTTAAATACAAATTCTGTGTAACTTGCTTTCCGGGACAAAAAAAGGAAATAAAGATGGAAGAAAACATTGGAGTTTCCCTGGCTAGTCTGGAGGAATCTTTAGTTCCTTTACCTTTATACACCTAACTTGGGTAAAACAAAATGGAGCACCATCTCCCTGTGCAGCCAGTGGAGAGGAAGTCACCTGTAGAAGCTGAATCAGAGCGTTCAAGATCTCAATTGCTTACTGGAGATACTTATCTCATCCCAGTGACTACAGAGGGAGCACAGGGTGGTGACATTTAGTAAGTCAGTGCGTCAGTTTAAGCCCTACAGTGAGTTGGCTTTCCATCCCTCTGAAGAAATACACTGCACAGATATTTCTCTACTTACAGAAGTTATTCTGCATGGTGTGACGACAGAAACAATGTTGTATGACTTAAGTGAGCTGCATAGCATGTTCAATTCTAAACTGTCTTTTGGATGTTTAAATGAATTCTTCAGCAGCTTTTGCAGTGACCTTGCAGCATCAGATTGCCCTTTTGGCTAAATTTGAAGCAAATACATAAATGAGTAAACTTTTCTTAGCTTGTAAGTAGTTTGCCATATTGGTTGTTTATATATAGTATAAGCTGCAAATTGGTTGCCCAGTCATAAGCAGAACTTTTTGGACATTTAAAGACAGAGCTAAAGCTGACTCCTGAAAAGAGAGAAGGATGATTTTGTGGTTAGGGTGTTTTTGTGGCTCATTTCCTCTCCTGTCATCCTTCCTCTGTGACACAGGGTCAGGAATCTACTCACAACTCAGCTTGAGAGCTCACACTATCCGTTAAATGGAAAATACTGTCCTTTTCTAGACCAGCCAATAGAAATCATATTGGAGTTGAGCACCATCAGGGTGCAAGCTGGTCAGGAACAAAATCGATTGTTCATCTCTGAAAGTACTTTCAATTAAAAGTTTTGCTTGGTGAACTCAAGCTTTCAAACAGTTTGTCTAAAGTGCAGAAGCTCTCACTCCTCAGCAGCTTCTTTCATCTTTCCTTTCATCACTTTATAGCTCTAATTCATTGAGCAGGACATGTAAACTTCCAGAGGTAAAGGAATACCACACATTCCATCAGGCTCATGCTCTATGGACCTTTCAGTGCCTTAAAAACACGATAGTTTCAAAGCTTTGACAGCTGGCTGGAAAAGAAGCCTCAAGGCTTATGCTCTGTTTAGTTGTGTTACCAGCCCACTTCTGCACAACTTGCAAAACAAGCTCTGGTGTCTATGCTGCAGCTGAATTTAGGAGAAATTCCACAGAGGTATGAGAAGGCAAAAGAAAACCTATCCTGTCATTTGCAGATTAGAAATTCATCCAAAAAGGAGGCATTCATGCCTCTTAAACTTGGAAATCAACCATATGAACCACAGCAATGGCAGCTGGATGTTTTTTGGTTTAGAAACCATATGTGAGTTGAAATATGCTGATTTTGAGCATGCTTTGAGACATGAGCAAGAGAAGGATGAATCACCTTTGAGAGCTGGCATAATTCAAACTGCCCTAGCCAGTGTCAGCAGTAGTCACTGAGCCTGAGGGACAGCCAAACTCCTTGGTGAGAGGAAAGGAGTCTGCATGGCAATTTTGCAGAGGCATGCAAGGCAAAGGAAGTTTGAAGGAGTTGTGCCTGCAATTCCTGCATGTCTGGTTGCCACAGCTACATCTCTCGTAAGGTTATGTCAGTAGTCTGCAGACACCCTGAAGATATATGGTTGACTGAGGGCACAGCACTGCACTGGAGTCCTCTGTTAGGAAGGTTATCTTCACTAGGCACTGCACAGCAGACTTCCTTTGGGTTGCATTGTGGTTTCATACTGTAAGTGTTAAAGCACTGTTTCGCTCTGCAAAACACAATCCTGCTTTTCCTCCTCATATGAGGAGTCCCATGGAGCCAGAAGAACAAGTTGGGCTTGTTGGTTACATATATATCAGCCTTTGAACTGAACTCTACCTTCAGCTACACCTCTGTGAGTTAGTTAAGTCTTGCCCTTCCCTGAAACTAGCTGGGAAGTCTCATTGCTGCTACAGTGGAAAGACGACAGCTTTTTTCACTCACTTCAGAGTTCCAAGAGAAATTTCCTAGTACAACAGCAAAGAGCCAAGTGAAACGAGTTATTATTACTGTAATAATTTAGTCATTCTTGCTTTGTGAAGACAAATCTATTAGGAAAAAAAAATTTCTGATCAGACTTCTCTAGTAGGCTCTTCAATGATCAGAATTGAGCTGCAGCTTTAAGTAGCCCTGAGGCACTGTATTCAGAAGTCTAATGAAGCTCAAAAAGCGTTTATCTGATTAACTGACTTTGTAATTTTGAATGTAAGGAAAAAAAAAGGTCAACAGAACTTTTCTGCAAGAGAGAGGTGCAGTTTTTCTTCCAGTTGGGAAAAATATAAAATAATTAGGCTAAATAGTCTGCTGAGAACATTGTGATTTTGCTTGTTTTCCCTAAAGAACAGGGTTTTAAGGTAGTTTTTGAAAAAAATGTTTGTGAAAAAACATTTCACAGAGAAAGATACACTAGCAATAATTTTGGCTGAGAATAGCAGAAGAAACCTGTGAAGCGAGACGCAACAGTTCATGTAGAAACTTAGTTTTAATAAGATCAAGTTTTGCCCTGCCGTGTTTTGAAACTATCTGGAAGAGCCTGTTGCCTTCCACAAAGAACAAACACGACTAAAATTACTAACGCAATGACTCTACTTAACAAACAACTTAATACCTGCAGACTTTCTAACTGGGTGTGGAGGTGTAATTTGCTCTTTTGGATATTTCTGCTTGGATGGGAGCCAGTGTAAACTCCCAAGCCAAGTCACTCTGATTTAAGAACCATTTTCTGAAGCTCTCTGTTCCCATGAAAGCCTAATATCTGTTTAATAACTGGAGATTCAGATACAACTGAAGCACTTCAAATGGAAGTTTTCTCTGACTAAAGTCCGTAAAAGCAGAAACACAAACATGTTTCAGAACACACAAACACCTTTGCAGTACACCGTGGTCCTTCTAGGTTAATAAAAGGAAATATTTACAAATTGAAAATATCTGTTTATATGTACTAGATCATCAAGCACAAGCATCTGCATTATTTTTTAATATGAAGGTTACATTGTACTTCTAATACATTTTCTAAGTTTTTAAAATAATTTTAACTGGAGAAAATCTCTGCAGTGAATTCCAGCCACTTTCACTTTGTCAGAAAAATACTGTGAATATTTTTTTGTGGGTACAGCAACCATATGTAAAGACAAAAATTTCTATTTATGACTAAGAGGATTTAAATCAAACATTGGAAAAGCTTTTAAGCAGCAGCCAACTAGACAACCTGTCTTATCACTAAGATAGACATGAACGGTCTGTAAAGTATTTATGGCTTATCTGGTCATAGCCTAGGTGAAAGCTCAAGGTAGAAAACAGGAAAGCAGATTTCTGAAAGTATTGCTCTTTAGTCAGAAAGGAGTGGAGGGAGGAGTAGGTAGCTGGAGGAATAGGGAGCCGGGCTTCCCTTCTTCTTTGTGTGACACTTGCCAGAGATGAGTGGATACAGAGGTAGGATCCAGACAAGCTGCCCTTGAAAAAGGGTGCACGGGAAAGACTGTGTTCTAGTGAATGACCCAAAGTCCAGTTAATAGACCCTGTTACACTCAGAGCTCTTCTACAAGTCCAGGCTTATTTCAGAAACAGAAGGAAGACACAGTCCTCATTTCCATTCTATTTAATTTTGTCCTTTGGTATAATTTATTTTCTCCTTTAAATAATTATTTTTGTCCTGCTGATTATTCAGAATGGCATGTCAGTAACACTAGCCATTAACTGAGGTAATGTCACTCAGCTATTCCAGTTTTCTTTGAGATACATTCTGACATGTTGTCTTCACATCTCATTCTACAAGCACATCTGGAGGGCAACGTGGCCCGGGTGAAAACAAAACCACAGCTATAATACTGATGGTCATACAGCCACACCAGAGATGAGCTAATTCTGCCTTGGCAGAGCTGGGGCCAGAGGTAATACAGTGGATTTCTGACAGCCATATTTTTGCCAGACAGAATTGATAAAAATTTTTTTGGAGTGAAATCCTAAAGAAGCTGCATCAGGAACTCCCCAGCACAAATAACAGGCTGTCAACACCAGTATCATTTCACCTGTGCTAATATTGCAGATGTTATAGGAGCACAGCATACTCAGTAGCAACCATCCTGACTTTACTGAAGTTATATAATAAATGTAAAAAATACAATTTTTTTGCAGAGCTGTTAGTTGAAGCCTCCCTGGTTTATCTGTTAAAGAAGGGAATGTTTGTTGTAGGAACTAAAAATAATGAGGGTAAATTGCAATACTAAAATTAAGGAGAAAAAAAGCCTTTTGAAGTATTGCCCTGTGGGACTAGTTTAGACTAGTTTGGCCAGGTTTGGGAAGTGTTAGAAGATGGAGAATCTGAAAATGCAGTGAATCTCAGTTCTGACGTGAGAGAAAAGGCATTTCACCCATCTCATCATTGAGAGATGTAAGACTGAGCAAGACAAAGGCAAACCCTCTAAAGGATTTCGGTGTGGAAAAATACATGTGACAATCAGGTAAGCTAAGTGTTACTCATGCTATTTCAACAGTTTTAAGGCATGTTTTCTCCTAAATGCTTTTTTTCTAATTAGATACTCTGTGCTTTATGGAGCTGGATGGTTGCTGGGTGCCTTTGAGAGAGCAGCACACTGGGAGAGGTACAAGGAAGCCAGGCCACTCTCTCCAGCTGAATGAACCCAAATGCAGAACACTGGTCTGAAGGTTTCTGCTTTGGGAACTCGACAACTAGAGGCCTGTGCTACATCAGGGAGACAGTCCTGCTGGACTGGAAAATATGCTCTGCATATCAGAAAATGGCTCAGAACAGCTAAGGGCTAGTTTGCAACATTTAGGTGTAGCCATTACTCAGGAATGATGCAAATTGTTCCAGGAGGAAGCACAGGGGAACGTGCCCATATATTGCTTTACCTTGCTATAGCAATGCCATCTGCATGGGGTGGTTTGTCCTGCTTACCCAAATGTGAGAGGCTGAACTTGCCCTCTCTGAAAAGCCTGATTTTTTTCAGTAGATAGGGATGAAGTAGAGCTTGTGTTCCTCTGGGGACAGACTGAAATTCTCCCTGGCTTTCACAAGGACTTTCAGCAGCAACCTGTAACTCTTCTCTGCTTTTTCTCATTTGAGTCTAATCAAAGTCCTATCCCATGACCTTTGTGCTTAATGGAACTTCCCCCCCCCCCCCGATTTTAGTGTGGTGTCGAGTGTTTGTTACCAAAGGCACTTTTAAAAAATTTGCTTATGTAAAAATGGGTGATTCATTATACATAGGAATATGAGTGGGTGAAACCCTTATCCCCTCCTTTTTTTGAAACCAGCTAGTCTACACAAGCATAGCTAGTCACTATGAAGAATAAAGTGGAGAGAAAAAAACCTCAACAGAACCAAACAAAAAACCCTGTAGACAAATAGGGAGTTCCTACAGTGTTCGCTTGATGTTATGAAGAGGGCTTTAAAGCCACATCTGTGATATGAGTCTTTTTACAGTGCCTGTGTTATGTAAAATGACATTTGTGAAACAATGGATCAAACAAAAATCTTCAAAATTGAGCATTTCTTGTATGTAATGCTTACAGTAGTTCATGAAGACACGTAGTGTGAAATGCTATAAGACATGTAAGGGAAAAAATGTTCTTTTGAAGTTTTACAGCTCAAGAGAAAAAGATGGGAAATACTCAGTGGGAAATACTCAAACCAGCTGCTAACACAGATCATACTCCCAGTTATATGTGTTAAAAGGTCATATATGACACTACTGTTAAATTGACACCTATAATTGCATGGTCATGTTCTAGGCTTTTGCACGCATTGAAGACTGTATATAGGTTTGGTCAGGATGCTGCCACCTTCAGGAATTAAGTTTTATTTAAATTTAGGTAACTGCAGTTTTGAGATGCAATAATTCCAGTGATAATCTAAGTTTAGCTAACTTGCCAGGCATGTAAACTACCTTAGATCCTCACTGAATTCCCTGTTCATATGACAGTTTATCTCTGAATTTATCCTTCAGAGTCTAAGGGTAAGAAATCTTAGGGCAATCGAAAGTTGGCTTAATTAGTGTGTCAAGGGACTGGGTAAGGGTGTGCCATGTTAAGCAGATAGCAGAAAGCTATATGAATGTGTAAATTACAGTAAATCAAAACCACTTTAAAATTACTCCCGCTTTGTGTATATATTCTACTAGATGGATCAAAAGGTTTAAATGTTCAATTATGCCTTGGAGGCACTCACTGTAGCAAATAATCGTGTGGAACTGAAATGAGCAAATATATTTTTTCCATCCCTTTGAACCATTAAAAATTTTCAAATGAGTCCTGTGCTATAACAAAAAAGGGATCTTTCAACGTTTTAAATGCCATTTAGATCAGAATAGTAACTATGGTAGTCCTGTAGTTAGTAGACTTTGATAGGATGTAAAATATGCTGATTTAATTCCTTGTTTTGAATAAACAGGAACAAAGATTTGTCCCAAGGTATTTCCTATTTCAAAAAAAGTAACCTAATTGTTTGGCTATTTAAACTGTGCCTTGCTCATGCTCTCGCATTAGTTGTGCTTAACGTACGAGTGAATCTTACAAAAACACTGTTCACAGAATCACAGAACGTGCTGAGTTGGAAGGACCCCACAAGTATCACCGAGTCCAACTCTTCTATTCATAGTATCAAAAAACCAATATTCATTTATCTAACTTTTTGGTGTCTCTAACCACCTGTAGATGGTTACATCTGATCTAGTCACCCAGGTAACCTAGGGCCACCATCTGTAGCCAGTGGAAGTAGAGTAAATACAATCAGTGCCACATAGGGCAATATTAATCTGACCCAGTGTAGGTATTGAGTTTAGAATGAGACATATGCATCAACTATTAGCCAGATCTCTGCTGATTATGAAAAAAATCCAAGCTCAGATGTTTGTGTTGCTGTAGTAAACACAAACTAATTTAGTCAGATGAGTCTCATACAGTTGTCTACATTACCTAAATTTCACTAATTGATTATGATACTTACCTTGGGTGCTTGGAAATGAGGATTAAATGTTTCCTTAACTGATTTTCTCAAATACTCCTAACCAAACAGACCTGGTCCACACTGTAAAAACAATTAAATACTTTTTGAGTCTCAAGGCTGATTCTATGATTAATCTGATTTTTATAGGATATAACTTCAACTTTGGTTTGTAAGCAAGTATTAGCCCAAATCTTGCTCTATACCTTAAACTATGTTTCAGCTGAAATAATAATATATATATGTTATTACTTATTTTTCCTATAAATTTGCTTAGAAATTGGAACATTGGAACTTCCCTGCCTAAACTATATGTCAGAAGAAAAAGCTTTCAGCTAATTAATGATGGTTTTTATTTTATGTGAGGTAGAATTCATCCCTACTTTCAGTTTTTAAAAATTTAATGTAATGCAGTATTAGGACATCCACGTATCATAACTTTAAGGTTATTATAAGGGAAAAAATGTAAATCATGAAAACCATTGTTTGTTTGCCAGCCCCTATCTTACGTTCTCCATTTTCCAGATGATATAGTAAACAGAAAGTCAATTATCTTAATATAAAAAAAAGTCCCAACAACTCTGTAATATCCTACAGATTTTATCTGCTTCTAACATCTGATAATTGCAGTTTTATAATTATATATAGCCACCTGAAATAAGACTTTGCTTTGAACTGCTTGAAATGCATCGTAAAAGAACTGCACACTTCAAATGCACTATAAACTTGGCTTGCTATAGTATTGAAAGGTAGCATGCAGCTAAATTGCTTATGGGACAGTGGGTTTATGTCTTGCCCAAGAAAGCCCAATTTAACTTCTTGCTCGAGTCAGAGGGATTCTTTCTTGTGATTCAGTAGGAATTTGCCAGGCTCCAGCAAAGAAAGAGAGGATACTATCAGACATCAACTGCTTTGTCTTGTTAGGAACCTGAGACAGATATGTTTTTGGACAGTTGGTCTCAACAGCAAGAGAATAGCCTCAATGGTGTAAATACATAGATACAGCCTCACTCTCAAACACTTCCCCTTCTGATTCTGAAAACAAATGGGTTACATTGTAAGTTTTCAAATATCGCCCTTTCCTTAATCATTTGACTACAACTTCTGTTGAGGCAGTATTGCACCTCAATAGCATTTGTTTTACTCTTTTTCATGGTTGAATTTAAGAAAAATAGTGTGAATGAAGGTGAAAAGGGCAAAGGAATCCAATCAGATATAAAACCTGTGGAATAATAAT
Organism: Pyrocephalus nanus; assembly: GCA_038380795.1. Taxonomy (NCBI): domain Eukaryota; kingdom Metazoa; phylum Chordata; class Aves; order Passeriformes; family Tyrannidae; genus Pyrocephalus; species Pyrocephalus nanus. The sequence continues at coordinate 484,487 of CM076261.1, forward strand.
AATTTTCATATTAGTATCTTCTAATAAGAAGAAACATCTTGTAGTTACTGTGTGATTCTTTTTCTTCTCCAAGGGCAAGAGAAAATTTTGGTTTCTTGCACTTTTCTATATCTCTGCATTTTATATAAGAGTTAATTAATTGAAAGGGAAATAAATAGAAGTAAAGACAAAATGACAGATCAATCCAGGAAAACTTCAAACCCAAAAATTATGTGCATATTAATATATCTTTTTCAGTTTAGAATCTGAAAGTTGTGCTAAAATTTTAGGTGTGAGTTATCTCATGAAATATGGCCCACTGGTTCACAATTACATTCAATCCTTGAAAAATCATGAAATCCTTGAGGGCCTTCACACAGAGCCTGTTCAAGTCTCTTTGGAAATATATATTTAATTCAGGGAGTGGAGTGGCTGAGTGATGAACAAGGGAAAGAAAAGGGACTGAGAATAGGAAGCTGTTCTTATGTCAAGAGGGGCTCTTGAAGAGCTTTACCTCTCCAGCACTTAGGGAGGGATGGGAGAGGTGGTCCAGCAGAGGGAAGATAGGGAAAGAAAGCTAGACAGACACACTTTGAAGGGCTAGGAGATGCTCATAAATGCTGAGGAAAAGGGTTTTCTTCTGTTTTGTATTAGACCTCTGTACAGAGATCCTCCCACAGATCCTCCCATGGGTGTGCTTATCTTGAAATTACCTTCTCTTCTTCTACTCTCTTCTTCCTGCAGCAGTTCTGAACAAATTATGATTCCTCCTCTGGGTCTCTCCTTCTTTGGACTAAACAACACGAATTCTGTCAAACTGTTATCACAGGCCAAGTTTCCCTGGCCTTTAATCAACCTTGTATCTCTCTTGTAGGCATCTTACAAAAGTCCCACATGAATAAAGCCTTATAAGAGATTAGGAGGATAGAAAGTTGGGTTCTATGTCTTACAAACAGTGCTTCTGTTTATATCTCAGAGTTATCAGGAGAATAATAATTCTGTTGTTCCTACAGGCTGCTTTTCTTCAGTAGTTGAAAATCTTGGATCCAATCTTGGATCCAATTCAGCTTGTGATCCTCAAAGACTTAGAGCCTGTTGTGCATTTTGTTGCTTAGTTAGTCGTTTTCCATCTCATAACTGTAAAACTAAGTATTTTTATGCATAAGCAGAACATTTTTGACATAACACAGGTGGAATTTTTTCCTTCCTTAAAATTTAAAAATTACATGTATTGCTGAATAACGTTAAAGCCAAAGTCACTGTCGTTGCACTAAAAGGAGTTCATTCTCGTAGATACAAGTTTTCTAATAGTAAATTTGAATGTGTGTTTGCATGTGTATTTTTTGTTTGCATGTGATGATGTTCATTGAATAGAGTACCTAAGTACGTGGAAATCTTGTTAATAAATCACTACTAGCATTTCTATGTCAGCATGCATGTTGCAGCTTGATTTTCATAGCATTCCACTAGCATGAATCAGAGCATTCCTTACTCTTTTCAGTACCTATTAGCCTAGTTTAGAAGTACAACATACCTAAATATCTCGAAAAAAAACCCACAAAAAACAAAAAAAAACCCCAAACAAACAAAAACCAAAACCACCCCCCCCCAAAAAAAAAAAAAACAACCCACAAAAAACCCCAAACTAAAAAAAAAACAAGAAAAAGGGAAGGAAAAGAAAGCCTAAACTGGTACAAAAGCTTTCAGTCTTCCTAGTTTTCACAAGATGGAGTATACTTGCTCTTTAATGTTCATTTACAGACTATTGTTTTCATTTGGATTTTTGCAAAAAAAGAAAGATAAATAAGGGTTGGCAAACCTATTGTCTTTTGGCAACCCAAAAACTGAAGTAGATTTGGGTTGCCTAATCATTCCTCCTGGATTTCATTTAACCGCACAAAGGGCAACTGAGTGCTTCAGATCTAAGTCAGATTTTCTCTGTGGGGGAATAGTTATCATGAAAGTGTTATACACACAAGGAAAATACAAACAATGAAAAGGAAAACTCGTCTTCAGGTTTGATGTGGTTTGATATGATGTAAATATGGTAAATAGTGAAGAAATGCTTCAGCAAGCTCTGGAAAACTTCAGAGATTGTGCAGAAGCTTATGGCATACAGACTTTAAATACAGAACAAGATACTACCTGTTGCTTAGCTTTGACTGAATAATACAGTCCAAGAAAACACCCAAAAAATAGTCTCAACAAGTTATTCTCTACTTAACAGGCATGCAATCCAAGGTGTTCCATCATGCATATTAATATTTTTAAAGAATAGTGAGTAGGTTTGTTTCTCAGTTCACATCATTACTATCAGTGCTACCAAGACCTGTTTCAAAAAGATCAACAGTATTACGCAAATGAAAAAAGGTGCAATCAATTAGGAAACAAGGCCCACTGCTGTTACAGTTGTTCACAGAAGGTGCCATTAAGTAGTTTTTCTCTACACCATCACTCTCTCCTCCATCTTTTCTTGTAGTCATTTATAAAGTGAGAAGTAGCAATTATATATTTCATGTTACAAGTGTTTGTAACTGTAATTATTTTCTGCACACTTTCCACTGGGAAAAAATGACTACCTAAGCTACAGTGCTTGATTCTGAAAGTAAATTTGATGGAGTAAAGACTGTAGTCTTTGAGTGTCAATCAAAATATTTTGGAGTGCTGCGAAGGAAGTTAAATTTTTCTGGAGACATCTTCCTTTTTATTCTTCAAAGCATTTCATGACTGCAAGACTACTATGACCAATTACATACAACATGATCATGTTTATAAAGTAGGTGTGAACGACAGGGCTCCTGGTTGGCATAAAATTGTTCATTATGCATTCCCCTGAGTAATGATACTGAAATAGCTAGTATTATTCATATAAAATGTCTTACTGAAATCTTACGTGTAATTAACTCTTTTTAGAAAGTGATTTGGATGGATTGGAGTAAATTATCTTTGTTGACAATAAATTAGGAAAATAGGAAATATTAAAATTATGTTACGATACTCTAAGAGTTTAATATCTCAGAAGATAATGTTCAAAGCTGAACCGGGGAAGGTTCAGACTGAATATCAGGAAGCATTTCTCTATCAAGAGGGTGCTCAATCACTGGAACAGGCTTCCCAGGGGGGTGGTTGATTCCCCAAGCCTGGCAGTGCTTTAGAGACATTTGGACAATGACCTTAACAACATACTTTATTTTCTGGTCAGCCCTGCGGGGGTCAGGCAGCTGCACTAGATGATGGTTGTAGGTCCCTTTCAACTGAACTATTCTATTCCATTCTAAACCCCACGAGAAGCATCTTCTTTAATCTTGTTTGTGCCATCAGGCATTTTTGGCTTCATTTTGTAGTGAATGTACTGTCACACTTAGAGAAAAATCTTTTGTTTAGTAATATGACTGGAACTAAAAGACAACACCTCAAGTCTCAGAACTGTCTCAGGAGACTCAGCTGAGAAACAACTATTCTTAAAGACTAATAAAGAGTAATCAGACAACAGATAAGGACTGAAATACCATTGGGCTGTAACCAGACAAACACTAAAATCAATATTTGACAGGTATGTTTATCTTTTGAATACCTGGAAGGAAGCAATTATTAAACATAAAAGTAACCGTCAGATTTCCTGCAGTAAATGCAGGCTTAATTGATTACTTTCAAGTTGTCGTATAAAAATGTTGACCACTAGTCTCTGGCTCAACAAGAAAATGTTTTGAAATGATTCTATACATCAGAGAAGAAACATATACTCTGAATGATTAATCTTAATATTGACTATACCGTAAAAGTTTGTGAAACAGTGAGTGCTGCACAAAGCAGAAACTCGGAGCTTGTTTTTATATTCACTATTTAGCAACAGATGAGAATAAAATATTTCATCATGTGCTTTTACTGCCAGCAGCAAATCTAAGTCACATTCCAATTGCTTTCAAGAAAAGCAGAGAGAATTTGATGTGCTTCCACATCAGATATATTAAGAAAAATCCTGCGTTTGCAAACTACATGCACAATCCAAAATGCAATAAAAAGTTATGTCATAATTTTTGTAGAAACATTGAATTTTTGTTTTCTAGCTGAAGGGATATGATTATTTTGCTATCTATATTACTCATTCTTTCAAAAACAACTACCCACTTTGCTTACTGTTTCTGTGAACTCTAATTTTTACCAAAGCTGGTATCATTCTGCCAAGAGAAACATCTCGGTGTGTTTTGCTGACTGCTCTGGTTTTCCTAGCTCTAACTCCAGAGTTTCTACCCCTCTGCACATGTGATGTAGAGTTGTATTCCTCCTAGGACTGAACACCACCTTAGGTGACAGAGTAGCCAATGCACCTTGAGCCCTGCTCTGGGCACCTGAGGTGGGCTAGGACAAGCCTCGTGTTGCCAGCAGCTGGTCATAGATTTGTGTGAACACATGAAGATCCTAGTGAACACATGGAGATTGAGTTCACCCTGAGGAATGGAGTGGGAGGGGTGTTAGTATGCAATCTACTTACATTATCAGTCCTAAATAGCCCAATAAAATGGTATTAAAAACAAAGACCTTTTGTTTGTCTGATTACATAAAAATATTTCCAGAAGAAATTATTCCTATTAATGAAAAAACTGCTTGAAATACTTCTGTAATAAATCATTCCTGCTCACTAATCAAAGCAGACTTTTTCTTAGATGGGCATGCATTAACAATGCAGGAAACTTTTACCTATAATGATATATGTGATTTTTATATTTATTTGTATATTGCATAATGCACCTATAATGCATATATGTTGTACATTGCATACAAAATACACATACAAAAGACGCATTTTCAAGCAAATTCAAAGATTTTTCTTGTTTTAACTATCTCGGGAGACTAGTGTACTGTATTTACTGTCTGAAGGAGATAACCACCTAAGGAAATAAAACATCACATGATCCTAAAATATTTCACCTGGCAAGCTTGAATTGCTTTTACCACCACAGAGGTGAAACATGAGCCTCCTGTGAATGCTAAGAAGCCTGCATCTGCAGCAATCAGCACAGCCTGGCAATCAGCTCTGCCTGCTTCTTTAAAGAGGTAATCACAACATTAAACGAAAGAGAATATGTAAAGAGCCATGGAGAGTAGCCTAGCTAACCACAGTGAGGAAGGCACGATCTCACCTTTCTAAAGTGAATCTTATTTCACCCTCTTGAAGGCAAACCAGATGGGACAAAGTAACAGCTTAACTTGTTTAACTAGTTCCGTTTTATTTGGAGTAAAAAGCAAGGTTTACATTGAAGCCTGAAATCTTAATCTCTTTTCCTGTATTTTCTCACTCCTACTGTGTTCTCTGTTTTTTTTTTTTTTTGTTTTGTTTTGTTTTGTTTTGTTTTTCCATTTCTAGAATTACAAGAGTCTTATGCTTAAAAAAAAGGTGCCAAGGCATTTTAGAAGGGTAGCACTGGGGATGCCTGCACCACCTTTCTGCTTGTGTTTGCCTCCCCACAGCCACGACTCAGAAGTGGATGTGAACCTGTTCCTCAAGCACAGCAGTTCACAGCTCAGCGTGTTAATGTCAACCAAAGTGGATGTTGGCTAATGCACCTGACCGTGAATTACAGCAGCCAAACACTGGGCCAGTCTTGCTGACTCTGTGAGAAATCTGAGGGGGGGAAGAAATTCTTGCACCAGTTATCTTGTTCCTTATAGATCATAGAGGTTTCTCATCTTTTTTTGCACCATCATTCTCAAACCCATAACAAAGCAGGAATTAAGATTTGTTCAGAATTTGTTTAGCAGAACAGGGCAAATGAGAGAGAAAGAAAAACAGAAAGAAAAAATGATTCTTAAAGCATGCAAGTGAAAAGTTCATGCTGCAGTCACAGCTTTTAAAACCATACTTGAGAAACAGGGAAGCACACCACACCCACAGCAGGACAGAAGACTTTAAGAGCTGTGAAGTGTGAATGGAAATAAAGCTAAAGAGGAGACTGGGCATCATGCTATCACGGGAAAAAATCACCTGGTCCTCTGGTTCTGTTGCTATCAACCCTGTTAGCCAAACTTTTAGAGGGCTTGGATATATGAGTCCAAGACTAAAATGCTAACTGAAGTGAATTTTAGTCCTGGAACAGCTTACCAAAAGCATTTTGTGTGGGTCTTAAAAAGAAACCATGCACTGAACATTTTACTTGGTATCTCAGCATGAGACAGCATGCAGCCAAGTAAAACCACATTCTCCCACTTTTCAAGTATCTTAAAAACTTTATTGCCCATTAAATATTTGTTTACTTAGCCTGCAGTTGAAACCACAGCACTGTAAACATTGCTAACCAATGCTATTTGAGGTTTTGACTGAAACCTCACTCAGATGTGAGATTTGTTGGACTTTCTTGGAGAATCAGCCACGAGTTTAAGCACAAAACCAAGACCAGGTGATGACAGAATGTAAGTATCTGCTGGATCTGAAAAACCATGAGGGCTTCTTTCTTGCAGAGGAAGCTGGGGAGTGCTCCCCACCCGAGATGTTGTGACCCTGCGTGATTACTTGGTTGTAGCAACCACATCAGTTCAGTAAATCTGAATATTTATGGGAGGAGTGTGGCTGAAGTATACAGATACATATTGATGTTATTGAAGAACTACAAACAGCAAAGAGTTAAAACAACAAAGCGCTGAGCCTAGTTTGTTAACTGAATACACAATTATTCTTTTTTAAATCAGAAGCATTTATTGCTACACAGGGTAGAAGAAGCAAAGTCTTATATTCTTGACAATTTTATAACTGAGCATTTCCCTTGTGCATTTGTAGAACCTAATGACAGAAGAGACGTACAACATTAAGCATGAGGGAATAATCTCTGTTTGAATTTTTCTAAATTACACATTCACAAATTCATTAACTTGGGATAGTACATTAGTATAAGTAAGAGAACAATCATCAAAATGGCAAACAAATAACCAATTAATTCATTATTATTATACTTCTTACTGAGTGTGTAAGAGAGACGGAGAAGTTCGGGGATTTGCCCAAGGCCACAGGTAAAGCTGGAAGTGCCTCAAGGATTAAAATGGAGGACAAACTGATTACCATTGTGTTCACACTTCTTGTAGACTTTCCAATAACGACCATATGCAGCTAGATCAGATACATGAGACTATTTGACCGTTTCTGTTACTTAATAAAACTTGCATTAAAAAATGAGTATTATGTGAAAAACAGTAAATAAACACCCATGTTGCAAATTATTAATTTATTTTACTTTATAGCTTTTGACAAGCGTGCCTAATAAATAGGTCAGGTAAAGATTCTGCTCTGTCAGCACACTGATTGTTGTACATATTGTTCTAATGCTATTAAGAAACAATGTGTCATTGAGTTTCATCTTTTATGTGAAAAAAGGAAAAAATAACAAATCTTTAAAGTGATTAAGCCACACCAGAATGAACAATGAAGAAACATAATTGAATGGTGAGCCTTAACATCCATTTTTACTATACAAATATATATATATATATATATGGTATATATACATGTATACATACACACACAGGTATATTTGTTGCAGTATGTATGCAAGAGTAAAGATTTTATCACCTGCAACATCAAGATAATGCATAAACTCTCTAACTTGGTTCTAACTCTATAAAGACAGATCAAAGATTCAGCCTAGGTGTGGCTCTGGAGTTTCATTGCTCAAGGCTAATTATTCACAAAAAGTCCCCACCCTAGAGAGTTGTCTAGCAGGTTTGCCTTTTGGATGGTAGACATTTTAGAGAAGACACTACCTAAGCTCAGCTATTTTGTATGACACACTACGGCATCCAAAACAATTTCACAGATTTTATGAGATATTTGATCAACTGCAGATTATATGTGAATATGGTTTTGTCACCCAGAAGCAGAGAGGAGTTTTCCTTGAGCTCATGCTGAGCTCTAATTAAAACCAATTTCAGTGAACAGGCAAAAGCATAATATCACAGAGATGGCTGAAACTCTTACCTTCATAACAATAAAACCTAATAAAAATGTTTGCTCTGAACATAACCAAAATATGTGAAACAATATCCTACATACAAGAACATAACTCATTTAAGAGTGCACCAACTATCATCTTCTAAAAAATCACTTTTAGAGATCTTTTTTAAGGGTGGCCTCTGTCTTTATTTGCTTATGAGTCACCAACAGTGATCAAGACTGTTCCAGTCTGTCTCAAGAAAATGAAAAAGATTTATTGCAATCATCTGTCGTTGTCATAGCTGCAGAGAGGATTAGCAAAGAAAAACAATAACATTTTTGTAGAGAAAATAATTCTGTCCTGGGAACCAACTTAAAGCTAAACAAGCAGAGACAATCCTGTTTCTTGTTGCAGTGCTCTGTTCAATGTTTTCTTATGGATTTGTTTTTGATGGTACAGCTAGACCATTCATAAGTCTCACTCAATTATTTGAGCAAGAACTCTGTAGAGAACATAAACTTTATCTCTCAGTACTAGCAGCTCATTTTTTAACATGATTATTAATATTTTATTTAAATAATTTTTTTCTCTTAGCAGTTGAAATTGTAAGGACACTGGTCCTGCCTGCCTTTGGCCTCATTCAAAATATGAGGTTTTTTTCTCTTATCTTCCCTGTTATTTCTATATCTAGCTGTTAGAAATGTCTTGATAGTATTGAAAAGTACCAGCATCTATCACATCTAGAGTTTTTAAGAGATAAGTAAGCTGAACAGTGAATTTTCATGAATATTTGAATTTTGCAGAAAAAGCTGAGATTCTTACTCAGTAAAAATTCTCCTGGAAGACAATACAATTTCCACCTGACTCAGGAATGAGTAACAATTTTACACAAGAGGACATCTGAAGAACTTTTCATCTTCCAATGAAGTTATAAATGTCAACAAATCAACCAAATAAGTTTGTATGGAAGGTGTCATTATGCATGTTTTGGTATGCAGATACTTTATTAGAGGAAAGATAAATGTATACAAGTGACTATATGACATCTTACTGGGATCAGAAAGGCTGTGTTGTTAATGCTGTGTTTAGTTCAATATATTACACCTATCATGAAATATTGCATCCACTTATTAAGGGCTATCGCTGCGTGGAGAGAGGCTGACTGGGTCACTGGACAGGATGCTCTGGCATGATCACAAGCCATCAAAGACTGGCTTCCTCTTTAAGGCTGGTAGTCAAGTATCCTCTTTCCCTCCATAAAAACAGTATTTTAGTCAATTAACTTTATTAGGTGGTTATGACTCCCATGGATAGGAAAACAGAAACCGTTTCTGTGTTTTGTGGCTTCACAGCATTCAGCCTTTCAGGAAGATGATCTGTGTTGAAATGTCAAGGTGTTTAATACTTTTGATACCAATGAGAAAGATTTGTATGACTTTTTAGTAGAGTAAAAGTTGCAATAAATAACATTTTTTTCAGGTAATTCTGATTTCAGGTGTGATTCTTCCCTTTGTAGAGTTTATGCATGATCTTGGCTATCTGTATCAGATTAGAAGGCCACAAAGATCCCTTCCTTCCTGTAAATCAATGAATTAATTTCTTCCCCAGTTACCCTGTATGAGCTGTGTAATTGGAAAAATATTGTATATTTTGTATACTTTATATATACAATGGTGCTTTCTGAGCAGAAACGCTCTTTTCTGTTTGTGCAGTTTCACAATATGATGTAGAAGAGTTCAAATGGTAATAGGTTAATCTTCCTGCCCTTTCGCATGTATTTATGTGCATGCTCTGCTCACTGTGTTACAGCTGGGCTTTTGGCAAGAGTACAGTTTTCTTGAAGTCCTACAGAAAAAAGTACATTGAAACAGATTCTTCATGATGTCATCAGAGCTTCTGTAGGTGACAGCAGCTTGGAAGAGGAAGTGGAAGCTACCTGGGATTTCAGGAATGGGTTCACGGCACTAGCTTGATCCATCAGACCAGGGGTTCCCCCTAACAAATGCAGTCTTGGCATAGATGGAGAAATAATGTTATTTGAAATAAATGAGAAATATAAATACTTTAAACTCTTGATTGTGATGTCATTTACTCTATTTTGTGTCTTTTGATATGAGACTTGCAAATGATGTAATGCTTAAGATAGTTTTAATCAGAGCAATCAGGAGACTTTCTAGCTATCATAGAGGCTGTTAATATGGATTTTCATGAATGCCTGCAGCCCCCAATCATTAAAATGCAGTATCTTGTGAAGAAGGCTTTGATCCCAAACTATTAGTTATTCTATATTAATTATTAGTGCTTTTCTATTCAGTAAAATGATGACACTGGAAAAAGAGTATAGGTACAGTTTCTGTCACTTGATGTCATACCATTAGTGAAGTTTGGTATTATCTAACAGCAAAATGCTGGTGCAATTTGTAGCAAATGTTATGTAAGGAAATTAAATATAAGCTACCTGACCTTGGGCTCAAAGACATGTCGAGTATCATAGCTTGCATGCCCAGTAACTCCACTCAGATGGGTGGGGATTAAGTAAACACTAAGTAAATGGTGTTTATAATAGCTTACACTTTATTTAGTGTAAATAGCTCTAAATAAACAGCATATAAAACAGCCTAACAAGATGACACAATTTGCTAATTGTGTTGTCCACAGCACATGTATCACTTCTTCCTCTAGGAACAGGGAAAGCTGGGAGTGGAAGAGGCAGCTCCCTCAGGGACACTGTGCCTCCCGAGGGTACCCAAAGGTGAGATAGAGCTCACTGGACATATCAAGCTCAGACATTTGACCTGAAACATGTGTCATGCTGCTATGGAAATAGCAGCAAGGAGCTGATGCCATGCATAAACATGTGAACACATGTAGTTCATCTGTGTATACATGGAATTGGGAAAGAAATTTGGAATGTGAGGAATTTTGTAGACTAAATGTGACTGGAGTTTTCTAGTTTTCTTTTAAAGCTATTTTATTTTGGAGGGGAGAGGAGGGAGAAGAACCACTGCAGAAAGAGAAACTGCGTTATAAGAATAGTCAGTAACTGTTTTTAGGAATTTGCAAGTATTTAAGAAGTTACAGCTGCTAAATAAGAGCCAGAACTTTATTTTTTTTCCATGAGCTTCTGCACGTGACACACCTTATTTTAACTGATTATTATCCAAATCACAAACTATGAAGATAATTGCTTCCCTGGCCAAATGACAAAGGAATTCTTATTTCCAGTATATGCCCTGTTGAATGCCGAAGGCATTGTACATGCTAAGGCTAATGCTCTGCTCTATAATGGACACCTACTGATTAGTAGTTCTCAAACTTAATTTGGTTATGGTATGATAAATTAGGGAGTGTCTTTCTAACTAAAACTGACATAATGCTTTTTTTTTACTGGTACTAAAATAAATGTGTACTTCCAATACAGCACCTTCAGAAGAGTTAATTAGATTAAATTTGAAGCATCTTTTGCATTTCATGTATTTGACAATTAAAAAAAAGATCATCCCATTCTTCCTACCTGAAATTGTTGTGCCTAATTGTTTTCCAGAGTTACATTTAGCAACATCACTACCAGGCTCATGTGCGACTCCTTTATCTATATTTCTCCTCAGGGGAAATGCTGTTTTTCTTTCTTTGCCTTCTACTAATGTTTTTATTTGTAAGAAGCCTAAGAAAACTGCCTTTACTGATTTGGCTTCTGTGTGGCATATACACATTTCTCTAGTTTGAAGCCTAGTAAAGGAAGCAAACTAAATGCATTTACCTGGAGCAGGTTTCTGAGAAGACTGACATTGGAGTGTCCATGTAAAGGGAAGAGAAGGTGATTATACTGATGCTGTCTCACTGGTAACTGAGGATGAGAGAGATTTTGATTGCTGCTGGAGTGAGAATGAACTCTATGTTTTGGGGAAAGTTTGTAACAGAGAGAGAGGGAAGTGCTTTTGTGTCCCTTGGACCTAGGTGACTGCCCAGCATTCAGCTAAAGCAGCAAAGCACATGTAGCTGTCTGTCATTTTGTCTGGATAAGTGGCTCTTTCTCATGCTTAATTAAGATTGATGAGGTTTTGAACCCTTGCCAAAAATGTGCCTGGGTGAATCAAATCAAGTTTGCCTTTGGAAAGATGAGCTATAAAGCTTGAAAGCCATTGAGATTGAGGCTGTGAGAAAAAAATAAGGATTTGAGAACTGGGTCTAGCCTAATCTGGTGATCTTGGGCAGTCTCATACCTGTAAATCTGCTGCAGGCAGGAGTCTGTGCCAAGCGGGTGACCATAGTAATGCCCTTAGGTCTGCTCAGCCAAGTTGATGCTGAGGAGCCCAGTAAACCCCCTTAGACCGTGCACAGCAATTTGGCATAAAGTGTTTCAAGATTAGTGGTTTTACACCTATTTACCTGTCCTAAATAAGCTCCAAATATCTTCACTAAAGCATATGGAGAAGGAGTTGAATTGCTAGCAAAATATTCAAAATGCATGCCAGAGCAAATATATGAAATATTCAAGAAATATTTTTTCAGGCAAATGAGGGGCTTTGCAGGCATCAAAGCAGTAGGAGGGAGAAACTTTACACTGTTCTTTTTGATGTTAGTGCTGTGCTGTTCACGTGGGAGTAGTTACCAAAGACCAAAGGTCACATTTCAACAGAGTAAAAGAATAATGCATTCATGCTAATTCACATAATTATTCCCAATTAGCTAGAAGATAAACATAACTGTAATTTATATATTTTATGGATTCTGTTTTTATATTTGTAGGTCACACAATTAAAAACCCCACAGATGTTACATTACAGGCTCCACCTTACATTTAATATCCCATGAGGACAATAATGCTTACATGATGAGGACAAGGTGACTCCTTGGTGTTCCTACCATTACTGACCTAATACAACAAGAATATCAAAATAAAATTCAGTCAGTACTTAAATCAGTGATATTCCTGTAATGGAGTATCATTGTCATATAATCACACCATATAACCAGCATGTATGTCTATACATATTTCATCTTGGTTTCTCTAGAAGACAAACATTTTATTAGGGAAGATATAAAACAATCATTTGAATTTCATTAATAACATATTAGACAGTAAAACACAAATTCTACTGCTGACTTTTGAAAATTGTCATGGAGCTGAAGACCAAAGAAGATGCTTAATAAGATAAAGTCTCAGCAGCTGACAGGCAGAAGATATGATAGGACCTCCTAGATGCCCACGGTCCCTTTTTGGGTTCAGTTGATATGGGTGTACAGCTGAGCTGAAAGGTGAGCCAGAAGTCCTTGCCTGCTTGCTTCCACCCGAATCATTGTGATGTTGTGAGTCCATTCCTTTGTCCTTCACCTTGGGGCCAAAAGTCAATGGAAGCCATTAAAGAATTGCGGTGATTGAAATATTTGTTAGTGGTTGAAGAGGAAATGTATAGATCAAGAAAGGCTGAAATTAACAGGAAGGGCAGAGACAATTCATTGTATAAAAACCCCCAAAACTTTGTGCAAAAAACAAATTGACAAAACTTTTCAGCTCTATAGCACCTTGAAAACAAAGCTCTCTTAGATGGAGAGATCTGAGCTGGATAATGTGAGTTGGGCATGGGCTCAGTCACAGAGTGCAGTTCCTCAGTGGGGTATCTGCTCCATGTGGAGCCTAGTCTACGAGCCACAGGGCTATCCCTGCTGCAACACAGACACACCCACAGCTCCGATCCCTTTGAGAAGTGCCTGTTCCAGAAGGTTCTGCTCCATGGGCTAATGCCTTCAGAGATAGACCTGCTCCAGCATGGCCACAGTCCCTTCAGAAGTAAATCTGCTCCAATAAGGCCTCACCCATGGCTGCAGTCCCTCTGGTGGATACCTGCTCTGTCATGGGCTTATCCATGGCCGCACACTTTGAGGCGCTCCAGCAACGACGACATGCACGGCCACAGATGTTTACAGGTGTACCTCCTCCGTGTGGACTTATCCTTGTGCCACAATCCCTTTAGAATTATATCTGCTATGACACAGACATAACCAACGATGCAGAGTTTCCTGCTCTCACGTGGATTCATCCACAGGTGACGGTCCCCTTGACTCGAGTTCACACTGGAGTTCCAGCCTGTCCTGTACAGCAGCTCAGAACCAGCAGTGATGCCCTGGCCACTTGCCAGCCCAGGCCCATTGCTGGTTTTGCTATCCAAATGTTCCCAGGCACAGCACCTGAGCAGCAGTGAAAGCAAAGAGGGCCACTAATGAACAGTGGACTCTAAATACGGGCAAGCAGGTTGGGCAAGCAAGGCCCATGGCAAGCAAAGCAGCCTGCCAATTAATAGCTAAACAGCAATAACAGCTATAAAACTGACTTAGCACATTTCAGTAAAATCTGTTCTTATTTGAAAACTTTTGAGCCCCATGTTATGTGTCAAAAAGGACTGTTGTAGTTTAACCCCAGCTGACAACCAAGTCCAACCCAGCTGCTCACTCACTCCCCCACAGTGGGATGGGGAAGAGAATCAGAAAGGTAAAAGTGGGAAAACTCGTGGGCTGAGATAAAGACAGCTGAACCAGTAAAGCAAAAACTGTGCATACAAGCAAAGCAAAACAAGGAATTAATTCATCATCCCCATGGACAGACAGGTGTTCAGTCATCTCTAGGAAAGCCAGGCTTCATCACACATAATGGTGACTTGGGAAAACAAATTACATGACTCCAAACATCCTCTCGTTCCTTCTTCCCCCAGCCTTAAAACAAAAAAAATCACATTCACATTTTTTCTGAACATATACAATCTTGCTTCTCGGCATTCTCATTATATATTATAAACCCATCATCTGTTATCAGAAATATTTACATTAGTTTGCCATTAGTTTGCCATTAGTTTAAAGTGTTCTGTACTTCTGTTGTGGGATAATGAATCAATCCTGATAGAATTAATATAGCTTTGTATCAGAATGTTCCACAAAGTGTTCAGCACAAGGAAACTCTATTTTTTTAAATTTTAAAACCAAACCTACCGAGGAGAACATCTATATGATGCCATGCAGTGGTTGATACCTGACGTAAGATGTGTTCTTAGGCATGTATAGCACCATGAAGAAACACTAGGTAAGGTTTTGAAATAACATAACTGTTTTTTAGCTAATGAGTCTGAAAGCAGCATGCCACTGATGCAGATAAAAGTAACAGCTCAGTACTAGTTCCAGAGATTTCTGTTCTGTTACATGGTACAGATTACCCTGTAATGTTATGCATCTAACATTTTTTTAGGTGCTTTTACAAGTTTCCTGTTTGTACATACAATTTCATATATCTGCAGATTCACACTGAATAATTGTAAAAAATAGATGTTGTATGAAACATCTGGAATATGTGCAAAATTGGTGTTTCTGTGTGTTTCTTGGTCTAAGATCATTGCTTGTGGACATAAAGCTTTAGGATTGGGATCATAACCCCAGAAAATTAATATTTCATGCCACTTCCTCCATCCTTGTTTTAAAGATGGGTTGGGAGTGGAAGAAATAAAATAAAACAAATTCCCTGTTCTCATTCATGATTTGAGTGTGGGTAGGCTCAGCATGCTCTCTTGTGACTTGAAGTGGGACCCTGGATCTCAGACTTTTCTTTCTCTGGCTCCCTGGCCAGAGGTCACTCCAAGGCGCAGTGGGGACTCAAGCTCTACTACACAGTTTTCCTGGTCCTGAAAACTATGACAAACTCACATTTCTTCAAAGACACATATGAGAGAGGTGAAGGATCAGAGTGTTGTGGCCAGCTGCCGAACTACCTTACCCCATCAGCAGACAAAGCAAGACACAGTGTGCAACTGAGCTCAAGGGGGAAGCTGCCCCAGCAGCAGCAACTCTGTTTTTCCCTTTACCAGGGCTTTTTGGCACCGCTTTGCTAAGTCTTTTGGTGGAGCAACCTTGGCAATTGAACCTCAGTATAAACAGAAAAGGGACATCCCTCAGACAGAAAACCTAAGAGGAGGGATAGTGTTTCCCGAAGTGGCATCGCTGCACATCAAGGATAGAGAAGTAAGCTGCAAAAGAGATGCTGACTATAAACCCATTCCAATATGTTGTTGTTGCTGTTTTTTAACAGGCTTTTCTCAGTAAAGCACCTAATGTGCCATCTCCCTGGCAAACTCTACAGTGGGGTTTCTCCATGTGGCACTCTTCAAAAAATAAGACTTAATGATTATTGCAGTATGAAGCATGGACAAATAATTTTGTTTGATTTAATCTTGATTCAATATTTTAAGAAAGACAAATCAGCTGAAGGTCAAAGGCTGTATTAGGACCCATCGGATGCAAATATTTTTCTGGGCCTTTTCAGCAGAATCTACATCCTTGGACTAGTCATTTCACAGCTCCATACATTGATTTCCCTCCCTGTAGAACGGACTAAAGACATTCCTGCCCTGGGAGGTGTTTCAAGGAAGTTTCAGGAGAAGGTGGCTATTTATGAACAAACAGCCACAAACCAGTAAGTAACCTCATGTTGAGTTTAATGACTGCCCATCAGTCAGTATCACAATTATCAGCATGACTGTGTGCAAAAGATCCAGTAATGGATCTTTAGGACTGCTTTCACTCTCTTTTTGTGACC
Organism: Pyrocephalus nanus; assembly: GCA_038380795.1. NCBI lineage: Eukaryota > Metazoa > Chordata > Aves > Passeriformes > Tyrannidae > Pyrocephalus > Pyrocephalus nanus. The sequence goes on from CM076261.1 coordinate 500,963, forward strand.
AGTGCATTAACCTGGCAATTTTAATAATTATTTCTTCATTCAAAACATTTGCCCTCTTTATTTCTTCTGCTTGTATATAAAAATGAAATAAGCAAACTGACCTGACATAGCGATAATTCATTTGGGGGCTGAGAACAAGCAAGTGAGAAAACATGCAATATTTCTTTATGCTTATTACCACTAGGCCCTCTGGCTCTTTTCCAATAAAACCTGCTGTGGTATGCATGCATCTCACTGTGCCTGCACACCTTTTCATTTGCTTATACTGTTCTATGTCTATCTACTCCTCCTGTGTATAGATTTAGTGTATAAATAATTATGAGTTAGTGACTTTTCTGTTATCTACCTAATATTTAATAGTAAGCCGTTTAAGTTCAAAAGAAACACACTGGTATTAGAAACAACAATAAAACTCCCCAAAGCAGGAAAACACAAACATTCAGTGAATTCTTGAGCTTGATGTGGTTGGAAAGCTTGTGTGTTCCCATGGTTCTGCAGATTATCCAATGGCAATGGTGGTGCAAGCACAACACTATGGTCACCCAAGCCGGACAGACAGGATCTGGAGCAAGAGATGTGCCACTGGTCTTTTGGTTTCCCTGCAAAAATATGAGAAAACTCAAAGGAGCCATGGAAAGGAGAGAAATAATAAGGATGTATGACACTGACCATGCAAAAGCATTGACTCTTTTAAGTGTTTACGTGCATTCAAATAGGAGCTAGAAGACTGCCTCATGTGCTTCAGAGCCTTGTAAGAGAGAGAGTGGTTGGGAAAACTTAGCAAACTTACTCTGTCACACAACTGTGAAGATACTGAAAAGTATCAAATGGGAGAAAAAATTTTAGAGAGTGTGCTCCCATATTATCAGTAGTTATCAACCATAAGGAGATCAGCAAAATAATAAAAAGTATCTCTCCCCAAAAGTAACTCTCCCCAAAGACACACATGAAGTAAATATTGCACCAATGAACAAACAGCAGTTCTCCAAGATGATCTCACACTGAAAGCAGCAATAGAGAATGGAACAGAAAAAGTGTAAAAACCATCTCTGGAATAAAAAATTTCATAGTAACAACTTATGGCAAAGGAATGAGATTAATTGATATTGCTCCATTTAAAGATAACATTAGGACAGGCACATTGTTTTCTCATAAATGCATTCACAGGACTCTGTGGTTTTGACTATCAAGTAGATTGGCCCAAGGGGAGCTAATTGCAAATTAGAGTATTATCTGTAAATCAGTGATATCATTTCTTTAGCATATTGATCTCAACTATTCATTTTAATTTAATGTATTGTAATATTTTATTTTATGTTAATAAGTTTAGTAAGTTCTCCCTTCAGAGTTTTTAAAAAATTGTTTTATTCCATCCTGTTGCAACAGAATGCATCATACAAACTCGTTCTCTATTAAATAAATCTTTATTAAGTTTATGTTTTCATATTATTATCAAAATCCCGTTTGCCTTTTCCACTTTTATTTGCTTGCAGTATGAAGTTTTTCAAATATATCATCATGTTTTCCTCAACTTTGAAAAAACAATAGTCTTTTGTAAATCAGGTTTCATTCGCAACTGAGGAAATGCTAATATAAATTTTCAGCTGATTTTATAAAATAAAACACAAATGTTCTTTTACTTAAAAAGGTGAGAATAAAACACAAATGTTTTTTTACTTAAACTCAAATAGGTCAGTAATTTCAGAAATTTTTTTTTAAATAATAGTATTAGTAAAAGATTTTTTTTTTATGACAATGCCATTGCTTGTTCTGTGGCAACATACATTATTTCTCAAGAGTTATATTTATTAAAGGTCCAAAGAAGAGATGGTTGTGTAGGACATATATATATGTTTAACACCTGACATTTAGAACACATGAAAGCTTACTTTCTTTGCATTATATGCAGAATATTCTAAGTAAAAAATGTACAAGATATTCTATATGATATGAGGTAAATTATTTGGCTGTAAATATGAACACATACAGCCTCACTTTGGCACTGCTTTGTAGGAAATAAAAACCAAAGATTATTTCTGGCAATGTGCTCTTTGCATAACAAACATGAGACTTTGGCTGCTTTCCAACTCTAGAGCCCTTTCTGTAAAGGACAATTTTATTCAACACTGGTAATATTCAAAAGCCCTTTGATCTCAATATTATGCTGAGTCTTCTCTCCATGTGGCAATGAGCTTGAAACCCAAGAAAATAATTCAGCTGCTCTGTCTTCTGTCATCTTATTTGCATGCTCAAGGCAGTGTGTCTTGTCTCATATATCAATGAATATTTCTGTCTGTTCCATCTTCTCTACCAAGTCAGGGTGAACATTACCAGATTCTTGGCTTCATCTTTGTCTAACTCTACAAAAAGAACTCTAAAGGTAAAAAGATCATACTATACAGTGAAAGCATTTTCCTACAATTATGAGTTAGCTGTAGAGTTTCTTCTGCAGTTGTTCTTAGCACTCCTTTATATGCCTTTTGCTCATTGCTGATACCTGCCATAAACGTCACATGATCTTCTAACTAGTTCTTAATTGCTATCTAATATTTCCCTATAGAGACTGAATTTTTTAATGTTTCTGATATACCTGTGACTTATACAATTTGATGGACTCTTTATGTTTCTTTCTTACCCACAGCAAAGCTGGAAAAGGAACCTGGAATTCAGAAGTTAAAGCTTAATGACACCTAGGGAAAAGAGAAAGGCAATTGCTCTCCTTTTGAGCTATCATTGGGTCAGCTGAAGCAGCAATATGAAATGCTCCAAATAAAAGCAGGGATTGGCCACTTGAGCCACACCAACCACTGGAAAATTGGATGCCTTTCCCCTGGCACCCACGCAGTAGTGCCTCCACCAGCATTGTGACTAATTAGCAGCCTACTGACCTAGACGGTTTCCTGTTTTGCCTAAGCCTACAGCAATCCCGGGATCCACATTCCCAGTTTGGCAAACTAACAGGGGAGGCACAGGTATGACAAAAGCCCAGTGGCATTACAGGCAGTCCTCACGTCAGACTTGTAGGTGCCGATGCGTCTTTACTGGTGGTAATGTAATGATGGAGGAATGCAGCTACTGCCAGTGGAGACTGCAAGTGACTACCTATATACCTACACTATGAATTATTTTCCTACATCTGTAGCTGTAAGTAACTCGCCAGTGTATCCTGGATGCAACTTTATTTATCTAAAAGCATTAATACTGAGCATACTGATTCTAAATTCACCTGGATGAAAACTGACCACAAAAACCCACTAAATAGTACTAAGTATCTGTAGGTGTCTGAAATTTATTGATAAATACTTGATCAAGAGACAGAAATATGACAGGGCAGAAAATAAATTCTTCCTAAGAAATCACATATTTCGTATGATCAGGAAAAAAGAAGTTTTACTGATACTTCTGATCAATTCCTAAACACAATCTTGCTCTCTCTATTTATTAATAAAAAACATTTGCTTGTGCCTCTCACTCTAATAACCATACAGTATGAGCTTAGAATTTCAATGTATCCTGCAGGGTTCCCATGAATTATTTCAAGAACATACCTAAAAAATAGGAAATTCACCCTCAGCAATACATCATTTTCTTTCCTAGATTTCTTCACTCTTTTCCCATTTACACGTATACCTGCTTGTGTTTTCCACGAGGAGCAAAGTTGAGGAGAGATGAGACTGCTTTCTAGATAAGATAGAGGCAGGGAAAGACAGATCATGTGGCTTGGCCCAAGTGAAACCTGCCCTTCAGGATCAATTTCAAGTTTCAAAGTAGACAAATCCATCCTTCTCACAGCATTCATTAAGTTGTGCACTGGAGGGCAAAAGGTTAAAGAGGCATGCATTTCCATACATCCTGTTTATGTGAATTGTTAAGGTCAGGCCTGAGTTCTCCTGAAGGTATGGGGAGAGACACTGTAAGAATCTTCTCTCCAAAGGAAGCTCCCTGGGGTTTTGATAGTAATTTCAGAAGTCCTGTACAGTGTCTCAGTTGACACATGGAGGGTAATCGTAGCAGGCTTTTCCTCTAAGGACAGGTCTACATGCCCATAAAGACATGATGGAATACAGAACAAAAGAAGATTCAGAGATTTCAAATCTCTTAAAAGTACTGTATCAGGCTGAGCAGTGTAACAGCTAGCAAAATGAGACCATTTTTATAGTTGTGATTGTCCTTCCCATTTTCCTCTAGTTCACCATCTTCCACAATGCCCAATGCACTAAGCTGAACAGCAGAAAAAGCATAGCTGTGCTATTGCTTTCTTTTCCCCAAATTGTTTAGCTGCACTGAGGTTTAGATTACACTGCAAATACTTCTGCTGAGGTCTGTGTTTGTTCAGCAGTTTGTGAAGCACCAGCAACAGCCCAAGAGCCTTGATAGCCACAGGGTGCTGGAAGTCACTTTGTAAAAATAAATTATCATGTATAGGTCAATATTTTTAAAGTGTTCAGTCCACAGGGTTTCAAATTTAACAATGTATGTGATGAAAAGTTGTTTACACAGGAAACAGGAGGAAAGCTAGGCTAGATATGGAAAGGCAGCTTCGCAGCACAAAATACATCACTGAGAAACCCTGAGTCAGCTCTGTCAGTTCCTATTAGAGGTCTCTAGAAGAGATTTCTTTGTACACAAAACACAGATTTGGAGGAGGAGTGGATAGTCTCCATTTACAAGTAAACATTAAGTATGTTATGTTGTGTTCTTTGGAAGGCGGATTCAAGGCTGAGCCTCCCAACACCAAGTCTAGTGGGAAAACCAAGAGGCAACAGAAACCTCTCTGCAGACAGTTAACACCTAATAGTACAGACAGATGGATTCTATCCTGCCTTCCTAAGTTTTATGGGAAAGAATTGACTTAAATCCTGAACCTGAACAGGAAATTAAAAAAGCAAATAGATAGTTTCTCAATCCTCTTTACATCCATGGATTAACCTCTAAGTTTTCTTCCCAAATACTGCTGAGTCAGTTTAGGTTGATCCCTGTTTCTTCAAGATCCTCACATAAGATCTTAAGCTTTGTCCCTACATGCTGCAGGAAGATCTGGCACTGAATTTAAGGACTGTGTGATCTATTGCCAGCAAAAATCACAAAATTACCATTATAAAATTTTACATAACTTGTATTACATGAGCATACTTCTGGTGGTTAATGGCAGTGCTATAGAGTCAAGCCCCAGCATCATGCTGGCCAGAGATTTTCACTGATGGAGCGTGTCCTGAGGTGGGAGGTGTTTTAATGGAAATTATGAATAGAAGAGTGAAACAAAGGTTCAGGGACCATGGAGTCATGACAGTTTAGCCAACACAGATCACAAAGTAGAGAAAGAACAAATGAACTTCACTCATCAAGTGTTCCTTTCTGATGAGAGGGCTATTTGAGCCTCATTTGACTAAAAGCTTTATTACAGATTGTGCACATATCAACCAGAAATTAGTCATATAAATTGCTGTGACTGCTGACTGCAGAAATCTTTGCTGACACCTAAAATGATCCTTTCTTGAGGAAGTAATAGAGTACAACAGGTTCTCATCAATCACTATAGTGTAATAGTTAGAGGGAAACAAAAAGGGGCACAGTAAAAGTAGCTATTTTATGGAGAAACATTTTATTTTTTTAATTAAAAGGCATCATTAATCTTGATAAAAAAGTCAGTTTCTCACATGTCAGCTTCATGGGGTAGAACAGTTCAAAACCCTGATCAGCTCTGATTTACTTTCGTGAGATGTCACAGTGCAGACACTTTGTGATACAGAACAGAGATCCATAAATGCAGGGGCTACACTGTAGGCTACAGACCTCTGAAGCTTTTTGATTGCCTCACTGCAGCTCACCTTTAATAGTTTTCTGTCATGGTGCTGGCACTACCCATATTCCTGGTATTGGATGATCACAGATGGACTGTGTGAAACATTACTCTGGCACTGGGCCTTGTATACAATACGAGTACATAATGCAATTATTGCTGTGCTGCTGTGCTACAGATTTAATTGTAAATATCCACTTGGCCTGCACTCTATAACACAGCGGGGTAACTTCAAGAGGTGTTGTTTAGTCATTCACTGGGTAAAACTGGACTGTGGTTAGACCTTTCCTGGGGCAAATTGAAGCTAATTGGTTGCAAGGAAAAGACAAGGGATTTCAGCCCAGTACCTCCCATATGCTCACTGTCACTTGTTCATTCCTTAACAAGGAAGTTATAGTTTCAGAGGACTCATCCACAGCCTGTTGAGACCCGTCCAGTCACACGTGTTGAATAAAGGCTTGCTCACACTTCTGGCCCTCTCTCTGCCTGTTCCCTCCCGGTGACATCAGGTTTTGTAGCTCACAGAGGTGGCTTCTCTCTTTGTTGACCCTATGCATTACATGCAGCTGGCCACTGTTATCAGCTCTTTCCTGGGAACAGCTCTCTGTGTACGTCCTGTCTTATCACAAGCCTTTCCAGCATGATTCCATACCTTGCAAAATCTGCTTGCAATGCATTCAACAGCTCCTCTTGCTACAATGTTATTCACTTTCCTCTAAACAGTACAATTTGTATGTGAGTTAACTTGTACGTGGGAAGTAAACATAATCCTGACTCTATTTACTCAAAATTCTGTCTATTTCTGAAGGGAAAAGCCAGACATATCTGAGATGAGTATAATGTGACTACTGATCTTGGTACAGCAATGTCCTCATCCTGGGGATAGTGCATGGGAAAAGTTCGGTACTTTTTTTGCTGATTCCGTGCAGAACGTTTTCCATTGTTTCCTCCCAAAGCCAGGTAAATTGTATGACATATACTTATTAATTCAATCCTAGATTATATTTTTCAACAATTCTTTTCATTGCTAATCTTTCATATATGCATGGGTGGAGCACTCAGGGTAACTCAAACCTGTCCAGCAAGAAAGAAATCACTGCATAGAAGGTGCATAAATCTCCATTAGAGATTTAAAATTGTAAGTGACAATATGCTCTGGAGTTTCAGAGTGATTCCAAGAGTCTTTCAGTAGTATCTTATTAAACTTTTATTTAGAGAAAACTTGTTATATGACATTAGATTTTTTTGAAGAAATGTGCTAATTTGGTAATATTTTGTTAGGCACAGGTTATGGTCTTTTAATGGTCTGGTTTATTCACAGTTCCAAACTAAGAAAATTCAAGCTCTTGCTTTATTGTTGAATTAATTTATTTCTTGCTGAATTCAAAGGTTGGGGAAAATATTTTTGTAGTCATAGCAATGTGATAAACACCAAACACTCTGAATTATTCACATAATAGGAAATGTCAACTTCAAGCACCTTTATATTGTGCTATTCAGATTTTCTGTCATAATGTTGAACTGACATTTTATTTTCATTGCTTTAATTTTCTAAGTAACACATAGAAATAAATGATTGTTCATTTACTTTGGACTCCCTGAATGAATTTTTAAGCTTATTATGGAAATGCAAGTTATGCATAATTAAGAGCAAATAATAAAAAAAAGATAAATCCCTGCCAGAGCTTTCATTTTGCAAAATGAGCTAATTAGATAGTCAAGAAACACAATAATGCCTAAAGTAAAAAAAAAATCCTCATAAAATAGAAGCAGAAATTGGTTTTATTCAAGAAAGACAAGCCTATTTGTTAAAACATCTCTGTCCTGACAAGTCATATGATACAGTGATCAGAAATGAATTGACTACATTGATTAATATACCATGCCAAGAATAGTCTGATGAAATACTTAATTTTAAAAGAATATTTTAACTTATAGGATAAATCTCTGTTTCTTAAATGAAAAAACTGAAACAGTACTTCTAGGACAAAAAAAAAAAAAGGGGTAAATAATGCCAGCAATTTATAAATCTAATAGAATTATGGAAAGTTTAATGAAAAATAAAGTCAAATTATTTAATCACTTCCAGAAAGAGCTTATTCAGGCTAGTGTAACCCCTGTCTACCTTCATAAATGGCCTGTCAATGGTGCAATTGAATAATTGCACCAGATTTTGGGAAAGAGAGGTCTAGTGCTCTTTTTCAGTATGCATTGTTTTGCCTTGCTCTTTTATACCGTATAACAAGTGGTTCCAGCTGGGCTATCATATTAACAGAACATTTTAGGAAGAGACATGTCACTCTCATTGCTCCTTAGTACATTGAACTGCTCTGGTCTATTAACATCTAGGTCTCATTTGTTTTTATGCCCCTGTTTAACATATTTTATAGCAAATTATTTAGTGAGTTGGAGTTTAACCGTTCCAGACAACCTCTATTAGCATGACTCATTATTATCTAAACATTCAAAGGTAGAACTGGATCTACATTGTCTGGTTTCAGCATAGGCAAACCAGCACTGCAAACATATGCTCGCCTGGAGCTGTATCACTCAAAAACAAACTCGAATTTGCTATGCCAAAAGCAGTATTCATTAGTCAATCTTGAATTTCAAATCCTGACTTGTAACCGGAAATTGAGAGAAATATATGTTTTAATAAATGTAAACACTAAAATTGTTTGAGAAATATTGCTTCTGATTATCAGGATGTTGCCTTGTCGTACATAATGAATGTTCCATGCAGCCCTGATTCTCCCACCTTAGGAAAGGATATGGAAGAGCTACAGCAGATACAGAGAAGGGCAATAAAGATGATCAAAGGTATGAATGACTTCCAGGGGAAGCACAGTTACACAGGCTAGGAAACTTCAGCTTGGAAAACAGGCAGTTGAGGGGATATATGATAAAGTCATAAAAAATGGGGAGTGGCATGGGAAGAGTGAATAAACATCACTTGCTCGTTATGTCTCTCAATAGCAGAAGTAGTGACATCAAATTAACCTATAGGTCGTTGGTTCAAGAGAAACAAAATGAGGTGTTTTTTCATACAACATGTATTAAGGTTCAGTTCTACTTGTGAAAGGGTTTTTTGGAAGTTGAGGCTTGTACAGGTTGAAGGGCAAACTGCAGAAGTTCATGGTAGAAAAAATCTGTAGGGTCAAAGAATACACAGTGCTCATGAACTCCCCACATTAAAAGTAATCAGTCTGTTGCAATGTCTGGAAGAAAGAGCACTACTCACTTGCAATGTTTTTATAATTTTTCACTTGGTATTCTGTTTTATCCATCCACTTGACTTGGTTCAGCACAGTTATTTTATTTGTTTATTAACTGACCGTTGTGAATATTTATATAGCATATCTATATACATATCATGTACTTTTTGGGTACATGACCAGTAACTAAAAACTCGATTCTCAAGATTAGCTTCCAAAGAACATCACAGAAAATCTGTTTGTATAAATAAAGTCCAAAAGAATTTAGTGTGAACTGCATTTAAAAATGAAAGAAAACTTAAAATACTAGGCCAAATATTTGTAGCTTAATTATAAATTTATATTTTTTAAAAGTCTTCCATCATGATATAAAAATTTAAGAGATTTTAACATTGCTATGAAAACACATTATCTTTCACCATCAATGAAATTAAGTGTCAAAATATATTTTTAAAAGTCATTATCTGCTTATAGCCATGTACTTATCTATTTAAAAAAGAAAGGTAATGTACAAAGAATGTAGTAAGAACTGAGTAAGCAGAGACTTATACATTAAAGAATCTGACCTGTAATACAGGTAGTCTAGCCAATTTTGTACAGATCTCTTTTACATTAATCAGCTGCTTGAAAATCTATTGATATGTGCAATTTACCAGGATCTGAATCCTGAAATATGACAGTTCAGTATGTGTGTTACTTGACAGCTTCACGATACAAAATGCAAAATCTGAGTGTGCCATTGACAGAACTCAATGAAACACTGTATGGGCAGGTATTTGTTTCTGCTGGATCTCCTCTATTTATCTGTCAGATGGAAAGGCTCCAGCTGAAAGCAGAAAACTGAAGTGTGTAGACAGACTGCAAAATCAATATTAGTTTTAAACTAATGGTTGAACTCATCTCTCTGTCTGATTATTTCATTTATTCTCATAAGACTTAGGATGGAAAAGGGGACAGACCATGTGGACATTTAACACTGTCTCTGAACTGGAGAGATGTGGATTTGATGGATGGACCACTCAGTGGGATTGGCTGGATGATTGCACTCAAGGAGTTGTGGTCAACAACTTGAAGCCCAGTTGGAGATCAGGCTTGAGTGGTGTTCCTCAGGGGTCAGTACTGGGACTGGTGCTGTTTAGCATCTTTGTCAGTGACATGGACAGTGGGATTGAGTGCACCCTCGGCAAGTTTACTGACAACACCAAGCTGTGTGGTGTTATCAGCATGCTGGAGGGAAGGGATGTTATCCAGAGGGACCTTGACAGGCTTGAGAGGTGGGCCTGTGCAAACTTCACGAAGTTCAGAAAGGCCAATTGTAAGGTCCTGCACCTGGGTTATCTAGGGTAATCCCAAGAACAAACACTGGTTGGGCATACTGAGAGCACCCCTGCCAAAAAGGACTCAGGGATGTTGGTTGATGACAAGCTCAACATGGGCCAGTAACGTGTGCTTGCAGCTCAGAAAGCCAGTCACAATTTGGACTGCATCAAAAGCAGCATGGCCAGCCAGGTCAAAAGAGGTGATTCTCTCCCTCTTCTCTGCTCTTGTGAGACCCCACCTGGAGTACTGCATCTTGCTCTGGGGCCCCCAGCATAGGAAGGACATGGACCTGTTGGAACAAATCCAGAAGAGGGTCATGAAGATGATCAGAGGGCTGGAACATCTCCTGAGAAGACAGGCTGAGAGAGTTGGAGGTCATTATGCCTGGGGAAGAGAAGGCTCCAGGAAGACCCTGTAGCAGCCTTCCAGTACCTTAACAGGGCTTACGAGAGAGCTGGAAGGGACTTTTTATAAGGACGTGGTGATAGGACAAGGGGAATGGCTTGAAACTGAAAAAGCTGATAGGTTTAGACTAGACATAAGGAAGAAATTCTTTACTGTGAGGGTGGAGAGGCACTGGAGCAAATTTCCAGCACTTTGCTACTCAGTCAACAATTCTCTTCCAAGCACTTTTCCCATCATCAGGCCACATAACATATGTCCCCAAATGACCTAATAGGAAGTGTTAAACAAATCTGTCTGGACTAATCAGAAACTCCTGACTGCTCCAGAGGGCAGTAAGTGGGACAAAATGGAGGATCAACCTACTGGGGGAGATGCTGGATGGTAAGGATGGTTCACTGCCCAAAGAAACACTTTGGACAGAGTCACTGCCCTAATGGGCTTTTTCTTTTCTAGTATTTTGCTCATACTGTCCAACTACTAAGAATGCACAAGTTATGACCTAGACTGTTTACAATAGAATAGCATAAATTAAGAAACAGAATCAAAAGGTAACAGCAAAATTCAGAGTATGGTTTTTTTGGAAGGTTGTAACCTACTTCAACTTCTATGCAGAAAAAGGTTTTTATATAAGCAACTCTCAATATAGCATAAAACACAAAAATGCATTAAAAAAATCTTTGAGGTACAGGAGGTTTGTTTTGCTATTAATACATGTAACCAGCACTAGTTTTACTTTCTGTTTCAGTCCTAGATTGAATGTCCTGTGCAGCTCAGAAAACAACCTATATTTTAGCCTCACCATTAATACCTTGTAAGTGACACATAGTGACAGATTAATGCAACAGTTCTGCTTGATGGGGTTATTCCACTCCCTGCGAAAAAGAATGTGGAAATATAAAACCCCTAATTAACAACATTTTCTAATGGATTTTTTTTTAATATTACCTCACCATTTTCTGTGATCTTTCATCATGTCAAAATTGAAGGAAATAAAAAAATGGACCAGCTGTAATACAACACAGACTGCCAAGCAAGAAAAAATGCTGTCATCAAAATAAAATCCAGCAGCAGTGGTCTCCTATTTTGTGTTAAGTATATTAACCATGACAAAAAAAAAAAAAATCTCCTACTAAAGATTATAAGACAAAACTACTTTTTCAATCAAGAAGGATATTCCATTATTCTAAAAAAGTCCCAGAGCAATGAAAGTGCTGGTTTATAAGAAATAGGGACTTTTGGGATGGGGGAAAAGTGAAGGTGAAAGAATCATCTGAGGGCAGAGATGGGCCTTTGTCTCTGCGGGGGGAAGTTTGGAGGAAAAGATTAAGAGGTCATTCCAGTGACAGCTGTCATGAAGAGATAAAATAATCATTCAGATGACAGGTGATTAAGTGAAACAAAGGAAATTGAAGTCAGAGAGGCCTTGCAGAGAGACTTTGATAAACTAGAGAGCTGGGCAATCACCAACATAAGATGTTTAACAAAGGCAAGTGCCAAATTCTGCACCTGGAATGAAGCAACCCTGAACTGGGGAGCGAGAGGCTGGAAAGCAGTGCTGTGGAAAGGGACCTGGGAGTCCTGGTTGGTGGCAAGTTAAATATGAGTCAGCAGTGCCCTGGCAGCCAGGAGGCCCAACTGTGTCTGGGGGGCATCAGGCAAAGCATCACCAGCCAGATGAGGGAGGGGATTGTCCCGCTCTGCTCTGCTCTGCACTGGGGCAGCCTCACCTGGAATACTGTGTGCAGTTTTGGGCACCACAATGTAAGAAAGATATAAAGCTATTACAGAGTGTCCAAAAGAGGGCAACAAAGATGGTGAAGGGCCTTGAGGGGAAGCCATGTGAGGAGTGGCTGAGGGCACTTGGTCTATTCAGCCTGGAGGAGACTGAGGGGAGACCTCATGACAGTCTACAACTTCCTCTTGAGAGGAAGAGGAGGGGCAGGCACTGATCTCTTCTCTGTGGTGACCAGCAACAGGACCAGAAGGAATGGCCTGAAGTTGTGTCAGGGGAAATTTATGTTGGATGTTAGAGAAAGGTTCTTCACCCAGAGCGTGGTTGAGCATGGAACAGGCTCCCAGGGAAGTGGTCACAGCACAGAATCTGACAGAGTTCAAGAATCATGTGGACTATGCTCTCAAGCACATGGTGTGACTCTTGGGAATGGTCCTGTGCAAGGCTAAGAGTTGGACTTTATGATCCTTTTGGGTCCTTTCCAACTCAGAATATTCTGTGAATCTGTGATTCTGTGAAATGTCTGGAGAAACGGAAGTCTAGGGCACCAGACCTGCAAATGGATTGATGAGTCAAGTTAGCACTGAAAGAGCCCGAGTTTAACACACTGTGTAAATGGGAACCAAAAAAAAAAAAAAAAAAAAATTGAGCAAGAATGATTCAGGAAGAGGATTTTGAAAAGTAGGGAAATAGTTGACCAAACCTTCCTGAAAGCTTGAAAAGGAAATAAATGTGGCTGACTGTACAAGAAGCTAAACAAGGATGAAAATTCCCCCTCCCTTTCAGTTTCAGGTAATACTGAGTAAAGGAATAGAAAAATCTAAAACAAAGTGGGTTTGATTGGAAGATAAGCCAGATCACTGAATTTCTGTTTTAGGATCTCTGAAATAACTTCACACCATGGAAGCCAGACGTGAAAAATCTTTGTCTATGTCGCCTTCTGGTCAGTTTGATGAATCTCATAGTTTTCAGACTTTATGTAATTTCCAGCACATAGGTGAATTCTGTAGGTCTGCTACTCCAGACCAATCAAGTTCTCACACATTTACCAAGTCAGCCTCACTGAAATCAGAAACATTTATACACTTAAGAGTTTATGATTTCTTCAGTTCAAACGTCTATTTACCCTCACAGTCAGAAACCACTATTATAGAGAAAAATAAAATTTAAAAAAATGCTTGTATATCCCAAATCTTGCTTTTCCCTCTTGTTAGCTCAGGAGGACCGAAATTCTTCAAGGATGATCATGCCTATCTATATGACAGAAATCCTCTGAGAGACACCTTCTTCTCACCTGAAAAGACAGTCTCCCTTTAAAGATCACTATTGTATATCTGTGGTCAAGGACACTTTTCTGGCTTTGTCTTGTAAAAAGCTTCAGTTATTTGTGAAGAAACTATTTAATATTAAGAATCAAAAAGCCATTCTTTTTCCTTCTTGTTTGTATTTCTTTACAATGCTGTATTACAATGAATCAATATCCTATTACAAAAATATTCTAACTGCTAGGCAAACACCATTCCCACAAATTGCATCAGAAATCCTAGGGTTGTGTAATACACACTCGAATTGCATCTTGCTACAGTATTAGAAGAGATTTATTACAATAACTGAAGGAGAGGAACCTGTGCATGTTCCATTCAAAGTGCATTATTTTGCCATGAATTAAAGCAATGTAAACAAAGAAGGGATCAGTGTTCTCCAGTGTCACTGAGGTTATAATTAAAGGACAGCAAACAACACATCTAATTATTAGGAGATAGGAACTTGATAACTTTGGAGAAAGGACACCTCTGACGTTTTGCTTACAACAACAAGGAGGTGGACTCAGTGAACTTGTAAAAGTATTTTATAGACTTATATTGTGAATGTCAACTCTGGGCTGATTGTTTTATCGCTGCTTAGTCAGACTGGAGACAATGAGGACAAAGATTTGCTTGAATTTGTCAGTCGTTTGAATGTCAAGCAGATTTTGAATGCTTATTAAAACCTTGTCACTCTATGGCTCTTACAAAAATAATTAAATATTTTAATTGGGTTATTTAATAATTGAAAATATATCACTGTTACACCGAATTACCTTAAATTCATTATGAGCTGCTTTTCAGCCTAGAATGGATTGGCTGGGAAGGGATCTTAGAGATTATCTAGTTCTGACCCTCATGGCCAAGGGCAGGGACCTCTTTCAGTAGACGAGGCTGCTCAAAGCCCCATGTAACCTGGCCTTGAACACTTCTGGCCACAGGGCATCCACAACCTTTCTGGGTCAATGCTGAGCTTCTTGTCCATCAGCACCCTCCAAGTCCTTCCCTTCAGGGTTGCTCTCAATCCATCTTCTGCCCTGTCTTATTTGTGCTTGGGATTGCCCCGATCCAGGCGCAGGATCTTAGCATTGAAACTGGCCTTGAACTTCATGAGTTTCACATGGGCTCACTCCTCAGGCTTTTCAAGGTCCGTCTGGGTGGTGTCCCTTCCCTTCAGCACCTTGACCACACCGTGCAGCTTGGTATTGTTGGCAGTCTTGCTGAGGATGCGCTCAATCCCACTGTTCACCAACAAAGACGTTAAATGGTGCCAATCCTAATATCAACTCTGACTGATATTCCCTGAGGAATGCCATTTGTCACTGGTCTCTATATCTAGCCATTGACCCAATTATTGATAATTACCAGACCTACTAATGCACTTTTTTAAAACAAAAGTTGGTTGAAAAGTTTGCATGATCTTAAGCCTACATTTATTATGCATGGAAGGAGTGCAACTGCTGAGCCAAACTAGTGACAGGAGTGAGCTAATTGTTGGTAGTTAGTGTAGGATGGTTTACAGGATTAAGGTTCCTATTTTAAGCATTTTAAAATGAAAAAAAAAAAAAAAAGAAGTATTAGGTAATTTAAAAATCACTCCTAATCATGATCTGTCTCTAAGCCATCATTACATAGTCTTGCAAACCAATAAAATATTCAAGCCAGCAAAGCCCTGGATACATCACTGGATACACAAATTGAATATACTTTCTTGACATTGGTCAGTGAATGTGTTTCATGGAGTAAGACTGAAAAAAGACAGCATCAGTGATGAAAGGAAGGAAGTGCTGCATGAAGTGGTGGTTAGTGCAGCTTTCTACAGATAATATAAAAATTAACTGTAAAAATTCCTGCTGCAATGAAAGAGGCAGATAGAGCATTTCTGTTGAGTAACACCCCAGGCACAGCACCACTTACTTCACAGATGTGCAGACAATAAATACTAGATGAAGAATTATATTTAATGGGAAGTGTTTGCCTTCTGTAGTTTACTGGTGTACAGCATCAATGTAATGACTAGACAGAAAGCAGCTCCCAAATTTCATTGTCAACAAAGAAAAAAAGCTGTATGACCTTGTTTCTGCTTTCACAATCATATGAACTTCAGAGCTGAGCAGGTTTACATACACTTTTTCATTTTTGTTTCTGTCAACATTAGTTAATTTGTATGAATTGGTGCAGAATTTTATTTGCTACTATTAGCTCTCTGTCACTAAGAACTATCTACATTATTTTAAAACTTTCAGAGAGGATATATATTTTAAGCAAAAGATAAAACATTTACCCCAGGCACTAAAGAGGTACATTAAGCCTCAGTGATATAGAGTTGTTTCACATTTCGATTAAGGATAACAATATGCAGTCTTTGGAGAATAAAAAATATGCCTTTGAAAGTAATAAAATTACTGGTTGGAATAGTTACTAGAATATGTCTGGTAATCTTTGATCCCCATTGATATTATTGGTGGCTTTTTTGTATTACAGAAACACCAATAATGCAGAAAATGCTATAACACCATAGCAATCTAATATCTCCACTGATTAGCTCTGGAGCATGTTTCTAAACAAAGCTGAAGTAGTGAGATGGTCAGAGACAAACATGCAGTTTCTTCAGATTGTTATTTTCTCTGAAAAAATATGCTTATTATGTCTAACTTAAGAGGGCATAAACTACTTTGTCAAGGAACATGAGAAAAAAATATAGGTCTCAGAGAGTTTCTGGCTTTTACAACTTGTTGCTTTGAAAAGGGAAAATGCAAATGAATCAAGTTTCATCTTGTACAGAAGAGAAGGCCCTTCAAGCCATCTCAAAGAGTAGGAGGTGTTGACAAGTGATATCTGCAAGAGTGCTACTGGGAGAACTTGTATTGCTATTTCATTTGGACAGTGATAGGGAAATATAATCTTCTTCATTATTATTAATTAGACTAATTCAGAATATTAGTACTGACCAAAAGTAACTGTTGCACTTGTTAAAAATAATCAAGTTCTGTTTTCTGATTATCCAAACATTTTTGTGTTTATTACATAAGGAAGTCAAGAAAATGGTAACCCCTTATGTCGCAACGTCACATGTTAATGTGCAAGCATATAAACCAAATATCAGACACAATATGTGCAAATGACAGACATCTAATTTGTATTGACAGTTATCACAATTATTTGCACAAACTGAATAATGTCACATACATACGTATAATTAGAAACATTCAATAACGGATTTGTTTCCAGATTGAAGTGTGCATTTTCCATGTACAATACCACATCTCAACAATTTGTTATTTTCCAGATAATTTCATGCTTTAGATCTCAAAGATAAGCAAATAATACCCAGAGGTACATTTCTAAAGACACAAAAACATCTGTTGTTTTGTTCTGTCTGTACATCAGCTAGAGGAAAGTCATTGTTCTATCTTCTATCTTCTCTCTTAATATAAAATATATATAATTACTGTACTTAAAATACTGTAAATATTCTTTCTTGCACTCTACAGTCATCAAATCCAGACGCATATAGTTTTCTTCTTACAGTGGAAACAACATGCAATTAGGCTATGCCAGAATAATTCTTAAAAAGAATTTAAACCAATGATGGAGATTAATCTTTCTATGAAACTATCATAGGTAGTATGGCAGTAATACTGAGGATGTGAAAGAAACCACAGAAAACAAAGAAGAGGCACTGGTGAAGTTGCAGCCTCTTGCTGGATCAAAGTCCTCTTCTGCCTCTGGCTGCGATCCAGGAGAAGGGTGGAAGGGAGTGAGTGCTCCGTCCAAGGCCACGCCAGCTCCCTGGCGAGTCATGGCGTCTCTCCATGCAGGCATGACATCACCTACGAAATCAGACTTGGCCTCACCCTGCCTAAAAGCAACTCTCTGCCCAAGCTAGGAGTATCTAAGTTAACTTCTAAACTCAGTACCAAGCCCATTTTTAATTGGCAAGTTAATCGTGTGAAAATGCTGACTGAATGTCAGTCATAAGTACCAGTCTTTTAGTTAAGCACATTTGTAGGTGGGGCATATATAAGCGTGAAGAAGCCTCAGGATAAGTTGGAAATTGAGCTCTGGCAGCCACATTGTACCCAGACTGCAGCTCATAGGAGATGTCCACCAAAGCTACATAAACTTTGCAAACTCTGTACAGTCTGGTAAATCCCATGAAATAAAGCATTAGACAAACTTGACTTTCTCTTGATATTTGCATGTTGAATCCACTTTTGTGCTTTTCATAATATTTTGAACATCTTTTTAGGACTGTAATTAGATTGGATTAAAATCTGAATTAGAAATTGAATAAAACTCTAAATTTCAAGTAATTTCAAACTAAAATCTGAAATAAAGTCAATAAAGCAAGTTATCCACATCTTCACATTTAGGTCATAGACGTGTTTGAAGTCAGTTGTGTTACAATCCTCTAAAACAGTGTTCCTGGCCTAATTCTAATTTCAAATCCAGTTTTATGACATTCCATTCATTTCCATGATGTTTGCTTCTCATTTGTAAAATGAGATTAAAATCAAATCCAGTGAGGTTTGCTGCAGAAGGTCAGATAACACTGAAAAAGTATCTCCAGGCCTTTTTTTCTATGGAAACAAGTCTTCTAAATCTTGGTTCTTGCAAAAGTATCAGGAATGATTATTAAACAGCAGTTGTATTGTCTTAATTTTACTTTGTTTGGTCTGTGTCTGATAGAATGATCTGAATTCCTCCACAGACATCTAATGTTGTAAAAGCAACTGTTCCGAATTCAACTACATCTGGCCCAGTTCCCTCTCTCTGATAGTGGGCAATAATGGATCCTGGGAATCAACAGGTTGGTGTTTGGTGTGTTAGGCATGTTCACAACGAGCTCATATAGCCCACAGCAACCACTGGCACTGTGACTTCCTGAGGAAAAATGTGACATGGTTGTTTCTTATGGCAGAGTGCAAATCAAGAGTAATTACACAGAAGTTTTTTTGAGTTATAAAGGTATACAACCAACAAAGTAGGTGTATTTTTTTTTCAATAGGCCCAGGCAAAACACTTGATTTAAATACCTTCCTTCCTTGTGAAGTTCAAATTATGTTTCAAAATACAACATTTTTATGATAATATCTCCTTACTTTATGCTGGTAGAAACACAACTAGGAAAATAAATAGTTTTGAAACATAAACGACAGTTATACTGAAGTCTCCTTGCAGTTATTACATTTGAATTCAACTTACTGATGTAAGAATTAACATAAAAATATCTTTAGCATCAGTATAATTTATAAGTTCCAACCATAACTTATATTGTAAACTTTAAAAGCAGATTTTTTTTTTCAAAAAATGAGTGCACTGAACAAGAGTTTTAGACATGACTGTTATTCACTAAGAAGGTTCATGATCATTTACTGTCCATATAGTGCCCCAGGTTCAGAGTGTGTGGATGGTGCTTTACAAATACAAATTTAGACAAGGTTCCCGCCCTGAGAAATTTGGAGCTTACATAGAACGACTGCAAGACTAACCATTTAAGGATGAGGCACAGGACTAGATGTAAAGAGACAGAGGGGGTCAAAAAGGTTACCTGAAGGAGGTGGGATTTAATAGGACATTTGAAGCTCACTTGATTAACAGATAGAGCAAACTTGTTCCAAAAAGAAATACTGTCATGCAAGAATTCTTCAAAATATTTTTTGACAGCCACTGACCTTCACAAAATACAGGAGATGAGAACTGATGTACATATGATTTCTTCATATCTAAAAATGATGACTACCTATGACCCGCCTTTCATTCCTTTTTGCCTGCAACTGGCTGGCAAGTTAGTTCCTGAATTTATAGCTTTTGCCTTGCTCCAAACTAGTAAGCACTGCATGATTAGAGTTTTAATTTGCTCTAATCTAACTGTTTCTACTTACAACCATGCAGTGGGTTTCTGTGGCTGGGTTTTGGTGGTGGTGGGGGGGGGGCTATGGGGGTGGCTTCTGTTAGAAGCTGCTGAAAGCTTTCCCTGTCCTGTGGAGCCAATGCCAGCTGACTTCAGGACGGAATTCCTGCCACGGGCCAAGGCCAAGCCAATCAGGAGTGATAGTAACGCCCCTGTGATAACACATTTAAGAAAAGAAGGTTGTTGAGCAGAGCAAATTCCAGCCAGGGAAGAGCAGAGAACATGGGAACAACAATGTAGACAGCAAGGTCGGTGCAGAGGGAGGGGCAGGAGGTGCTCCAGGCACTGGAGCTGAGGGTCCTGCAGCCCCTGGTGCAGACCGTGGTGGAGCAGGTGGATGCAGAAAGGAGGCTGTGACCCCATGGGAGGCCCAAGATGGAGCAAGGTCCTGAGACCTTGGAGCAAGGTCCTGGAGACCTGCAGCCCCTGGAGAGGGAAGCCCACGCTGGAGCAGGCTTTTCCTGGGGAAGGACTTGTGGCCCCTGTGGGGGACCCACACCAGTACAGCTCATCCGTGAAGGACTGCACCCCATGGAGGAGTGACCCACAGGACAGGAGTTTTGGAAAGAACTGCTGCCAGAGGGGTGGACTCACAACAGAGAGCTCCACCAACGGAGGGACCCCACGGGAGCAGAGGAAGGACTCCTGTCCCTGAGCAGCAGCAGAAACAACAACTGACCATAACCCCCATTCCCCATCCCCCTGCACCACTGGGGGAAGGAAGGAGAACATGGAAGGAGAGATGGGGGAAAGGTGTTTTTTAAAACTAGTTTATTTCTCACTTTTTCGCTCTTATCCTGTTAGTAATAAATTTAAGTAATATCCCCACTTTGAGTCTGTTTTGCCTGTGAAGGTAATCAGTAACTCACCTCTCCCAGCTGTTAACTCATGAATCCTTAGCTGTTTGGTTTTTTCTCTCTTCTCTGTTCAGTTGCAGAGGGAGAGTGAGAGAGAGGCTTTAGTGAGGATCTGGCATCTGGCCGGGGTTAACCTACTGCAAACCTTCAGGCCAAACTGGAGTAATTGAAGGGAAAGCCACACTTTTCTAGAAACAACAGACCAAAATTGTAGGACAGTCCTAAAACATCTCTTTCCTCTACAACACGCAATGGGGCTTGCACACTCCCCAGCCTTTTTCTTTGCTCTCCTTACTTTGTGAATTCATCCTCAGTTCCTACTCAGAAGGGGTTGGCTGTGCCTGGGGTCAGTACAGCACACTGGGGAGCTTATAGAACATACCCTCTGCCCAAGGGCCTTATGATGCTTCGGGCGCTGGTTGGGTTTTGCCATGGCTAATCGGCTGAACAGCTTGGACATGGACTCTGCAAATCTCTATGTGTTTCCAAGGCTACCCAGATGTGACATACACAGCCATGTGCAGCTAGAATTTGTTACTAAACATTTGAATCACTGATAGCTTATACAGCATCTATAAATCACTTATTCACCTTACAATATAGTGCTGACCACAATTCCTGTTTTTTGTGTCATGACATTTATGACTCCAGTGTTTTAGAGCTTAATCCATTTTAAAAAGAATCCATGCCTGTGATTTTTTTTCTTGTTACAATCTTCTTCCTTCTCAGCATGAGCAATTGATTTTGATTTTGTTTTTTTTAGCTAATATGCAAGACATCTGCAGTTAGCAGCAACAAACATGTCAGGTGTGACTGTGCCAAAAGTGTTGTGTAACTTCAGAAAGAAAATGTATAACTTGCTAGTTTGACAGTATCATTTCATTTTTTGATTTTTTATTAGCAAATTAATTTTACATGATGAAGTGAGTAATTCAGGTTAGTTTTAAAGGCATACAGAGATGAAAGGAAATCCCCTAGTTAAGAGAAACACTGAACTATAATAAACAATCTCCTGAAATGGATTTTGTTGGAAATGCGAGTAGAAATGCATACCTATCCTGTTAATGAGGTACATTTACAACTGGGGTGAAGGGTATGCAATGCTATATATTATACTAGATAATTGCAATCTTTGCTTTTGCTTTTCAGTATTTTATTGTTAACTTCAGAGAGTTTGAAAAAAATATAGCATGAAATTGCATAACTAAATCATAACTGGACCTCAATATAAAGCTTAATCCTTAAAAAAAGCTGTCATGACTGAAATGAAGTTAGTGTCATGAAAGCAAGTAGGAACCTGTTAAATTATGCATTTTAACACAGCTGTCTTCAAAAGGACACAAATGAAAAGAATACAAAAAATTATATGTAAAACCAGAAAAAATGAGTAAAAACTACAGATGCTTTGTAAATTGTGCTTCTCTGGTGCCACCCAGACTATGGTTGGAAAACTGAGATTTCAGCTAATAATTACAGAGATTTATCCTTTCTTATAGGTTGATATTCATATGAAAAACAAAACAACAGAGAAATAATTTAGAATGACCAACAGCACATCACTCAGTCTCCATACTTCAGAAGGTACACAAAGACTCAAATGAAATGTGTTTACTTCACACTGCAGCCAGTGAAAGGAAGGAAAAATAACCTAATAAACATTTGCATTTCCCACAATATATTGGGCCTGTAGAAAAAGAAAGAATAGAGGAGTGGAAATGTCTTTTTTTTTTTTTTTAAATCATATTTTCAAAGACACTGTGTTGGCATTTCAAATCAGAAAAACAAAACAAAATGATAACAACAACAAACAAAAAAAAGAGGATGAAATGTGAAGAAGAAATGCTGAAAAAAATACAGAATTCAACTAATGGCATTGGAAATGAAGACAAACAATAACCACAGTGCCAAATTACAAGTACAGTTGCTTTCTCTGAGCAAACTGAAACAAGCCAAGACAGCTCCAGAGCATAATCCCTGTGAAGCTACGGACCTGGCAAAGGTAGTGCTTCAACATAGGGCTGAGGAGGAGCAAGCACAGCTGCCAGCATACGCCCCAATTCTGAGAAGTGGCCTTAAATGTCCTTTCTGCACTCCAACCCAGCTTGGCTCTCTCTCTTAAGAAGTGAAGCTGTTTCTGCAAGTCTGTAGTAGAAAACCAAAAAGCAAAAGGACTAAAAAGTCACTCTCATTGACAAAGTAGCCATAAAAGCAGACAATCAACCTTTAACTATACTCAATTAAAATCAATCATAGAATCAGATGGGTTGGAAAGGACCTCTGAGATCATCAAGTCCAACCCTTGATCCACTAACACCACAGTTACTTAGACTATGGCACGAAGTGCCACATCCAGTCTCTTCTTAAATACCTCCAGGGATGGAGAATCCACCACCTCCCTGGGCAGCCCATTGCAATGCCTGATTAGTTAAACCACACAAATAGTTATTAAAACAGAGTTAAATGGGGTCAAATCTATTTCCCATATATAAAATTAATAAAAAGAAAATGCACCAATGGAAGCATCACCTTCTAGGCTGAGCTTAGTTACCATGCCAAGGACACGAAGCTTGCCTGCATGTTGTTTCTCCCAGTCACTTTGTAATCCAGCCCAAAGTCTGATTTTACACTTATGTATAAAAAATCCGCTTCATGTGAACCTGTAAAGACCCCCTCTTAATTACCCAGGGCTGGAAGAGGGACTGTTCATTTGACAATGGAAACGTACCAGTCTCATAGCTGAGATCCATCCCTAAAGATCCGAACAAGCCCCTGCCATACTGGTCTCTCTCCAGTAATGTAGCAAGCTGAGCATGGCTGAGCTCCCACATTCCCAGGACTTTCCCATATACCTCTGTTCCTCTCTTTATTTTTCCCATGCTGAGCCTTTTTTTTCAATGCACCTGTAAGCAGGGAGAAAGATGCGCAATTTCCATCACAGTGACCCAGGAAACAATCGCCATAGGAGAAAACCAGGAGATGGCATTCCTGTCACTTATTTTCTGGCTCACTAGAGGAGAATCTGATTCCAGTCAAAATGGGGATCTCAGGGTGAATTTCCAAGGGAGTTAAGGCAGGAGACACAGAGGCCTGAGGCAAGCTGGGAGAAAGATGAGGGATAGAGAGACAGTGGACTGTTGGCAGGGTTACAAGAACAATCTCCGTGATCTCTGTTACTGTTTTTTTTGTCTGTGAAATTTTGTAAACACTGTGGGAAACCTGGGTTTAGGTTTAGGTGTGTGTGTGAATGTAAAATGTGAAAAGCAATGCAAACCGGAAAAATTACGGCAGTGGACATAACATATACCACAAATCTTTTTAAGGAGAATTGTCTCATTATTTCTTCTGAAAAGTTACCTATGAAATACATTTAATTTGTATCTCTGCTTGAAGCTAACTGTGAAGCTTCCTCACAAAGCCAAAGGAATAAAGGCATGCCTACATTGGATAGATGTGGAAGTAGGATTGCAATCTTCAATACTGAAAGGAATAGAGTAATGGGAGATAGAAACTAGCAAACCTCTTAAAAATAAAGAAATATTTTAATATTTATAAATACTCTCTCACTTCTCATTGAACTGTATGAACTATAGAACTCTCATTTTCAAACTACTGAACTTCAATGTCCATGACCTAAAGATGCTTTAAGAGTCCTCCTTTGGTAAGGGAATCTATAATCCAGATTTTCAAAAAGGATTTCTATCTTAAAGAACCTGTGTTGTCAGAAGGTATGTTTTCTGGCAAAGAAATTGTTTATACAGACTGTTTACCATGGTGTTCACTTCTACTGATTAGTGAGTAGTGACTTTAGGGTTAGCAACTGCGAAATAAGACTGCTATTTAAATGGGAATTTCATGACAGCTTTTCCAAAGCATGTATCTTTTTTGATCTCATGCATACATTGTAAAAGGTTTTGTAGCTGGTCCAAAATTGTTGGCCCTATTTAAGAGGAAAACATATAATGGTAGTTCTATATAAGTAGGTCTAGGTAGACCCTACTGATCTGTGAATAAAATTGGATCTGTGAGAGATAAGAAATGTAAGACATGAGTCACACTGATCTTGCTTTGTCTGTTGTTCCTTTAAGTAGGAACCTATGACAGTTTGCAGGTCTAATATTTGAAACCATACAGGAGTTCACTAATTATTTTTCAGAACTTTGATAGGAAATAAAGAGATCAAAAGCTTTAAACTACTAATCACAGTTAGGAAATACTACAGGAGATGAAATTTCCTCATGAATCTGAAATATCTGATAAAATATTTCTGGCATGTTTATACTACTATTACCATTTCAAAATCTGTTCTTGCAGAACTGAGAGGCAAACTTCTGTACAGTGACTACACCTACAATGAATAATTCAGTTGCAAGAGCACGTGAGTCACGTTAAGATTTCACCTGACTGCCTGTTCCCTGGGATAAAGATTTTAGCAGATGCACTGCTACCCAGGGGAAGGTGTGGCTGCTGTCTTCATATTTTACAAAATAGAAGTATTGATGTAGTCTGATTTGATTCATGAACCCAGGTATAACTAGACTAGACTATTGGTAAAAAATTCCTTTGGGGGAATGGAACAGAATTATATTCTGAGATACCACAAGAACATCCCCCAGTAGCTTATTGAAGCTATAGTTTCACTGAAAAATGTGGCATAATTACTTTCAGATGGTACACTGCTCTGGTCCTGGACTAGGGAAGGTAGCTAGGTACAAAATGGCTGCAGAAGTGACATCTCACTTTTCCACTGAAAGGAAAAATCACATCTGCTATTACACAGAAGGAGCACTTGAATACTCCTTCTCCTGACAAAAATGGCTAAACTCTTTCTGACTTCAAAGAGTCAGGACACCAATGAATTTCAACAGAGAGGACTGGATCTCTGACAGCTTCTGATAGATCTCCACAGAGCATCTCCTGGGCAAAACACAAGGCTGCCGACAGACTCTTCACCTTGAAAAACAACCTTTCCACACCAATTTAGAGGCTAGAATATTCGCTAGAATAGCATTTATTAACCTTAAGATTCAAAATTCAAAAGATTGTTTTTGCGGCAACCTGAGGTAATTGGAGTGAGTCCACAGGAGGGCCACCAACTTGATTAGAGGGATTGAGCACCTTTCCTACGAAGAAAGGCTGAGATAACTGGGATTATTTCAGTCTGGAAAAGAGAAGGCTTTGGGATGACCTTATCATGGCCATTCAGCATCTTTAAGAAAGATGGATGGAGACTTTTTACAAGGGCATATAGTGACAGAACAGGAGGGAATGGCTTCAAACTGAAAGCAAGTAGGCTTGGATTAGATATTAGGAAAAAAATTTTTACTTTGAGGGTGACGAAGCACTGGAACAGGTTGTCCAGAGAAGCTGTAGATGCCCCATCCCTGGCAGTGTTCAAAACCGGGTTCAAGGGAGCTCTTAGCACCCATGTCCAGTGGAAGGTGTCCCTGTCCACAGCAGGGGGGTTGGAACTAGATGATCTTTAAGGTTCCCTCCAATCCAGGCTATTCTAAGATTCTCTGATACTACCCAAAATTTATTTAAACCTGCTGTACACTTCTCACAAGGATTTGTAACACTTGAATGAAATGGACGTTTAGAAATCTTGGTAGATATGCCACAAACTACACTTTTGCTTTGAAAAGCCCTAATATTCATGTTGAGGTATAATGTAACAGGCATGTCTCCATATACCAAATTTCTAAACCACTCTGTTGCATATGTGCCAGTAAGTTCAATGTGTGGGGGTATGTTGATGTGCATATGTGAGTGTTCACACAAATGGAATGGTTCAGCTTACTTTACTTTACAATACTTTTCAAGATAAACAACTGTGGTGGGAATATACCATAAGAATACTTACTTTTATGAAGGTTGCAGGTGGAGATTTCTGCCATCTTCAAGATTTTCTTTTTCAAGTACAGCTTGAAAAAGGTGTCCTTTTTAAACATAGCCAATTCCAGAATCACAGAATTACAGAACTGTTAGGTTGGAAGGGACCACAATAGTTCATCTGGTCCAATGTCCCTGCTCACGGAGGGTCATCCTAGAACACATGGCACAGGATTGCATCCAGTCAGTTCTTGAATATATCCACTGAGAGAGACTCCATGACTGCTCTAGGGAATATGATATAGTACACAATCACTCTCACAGTAAAAAAGTTTTTCCTCGTGTTCTGGTGGAACTTCTTGTGCATCAGTTTCTGCCCATTGCCTCTTGTCGTATTGCTCGGCACAGTTTCTGCACACCTGCTCAGATTTGGAATAACTCCAAATAAACAGACCCTGAAATACAGCCATCAACTCACAATAGGACAACATATATTTAAATGTTGAATATGTAACATTGCTTAATAAGAAATGTGAAATAACTTCATCATTGTTAAAGGCAGAGAGCATTTGAGATTTTCCTAGGGGACAAGGTAGATATCACTGTGTGGCTCTATCTCATGCCTGGAATAACCATGTTCCCAAAACTGTTATCCCAAAAACTTTCAACATGCTAAACTTTCAACATGCTATTCCTGATTTTAATAATGGACACATACATTTCTTCCCTTCTGTGGTGAGTGGGCAAATCAAAAGCCATTATTACTTCCTTTCATGCAGGTATCAGGTAGTGTGTGGGACTGCTTTTGTATAAGAATACATGTCCTTTGGGAAGAAGTTATACATTTAAATATACTAATAACTGATTGCGTACAACTGAGTATATAAGCAGATAAATGTTATAAAGATCAAGAATATAACTGTAATCTGATTTTGGTTTCTGAACTCCAGTTCTCCAACCAAATGCAATGCAAGGGTGGATTAGCAGGGTAGACAGATAGTTTTCCTACTAATCCTTAGATAAAAGGAAGGCCTAAGTTTTGTGCTGTGCATAATACTGCCAAAGACTTCATTTACATTAACAGTAAAACTATTTGCTTAAGTCACAATACTCAGATAATGTGACACCAGTGCAGTGCTCTTGTCTATCCAATAAGGCAGATAAATTATTGATCAAATACTCCTTCTAGTATTGCATTAAAAGTGCAACCACTTGCCTATTTTTTAATTGAAAATCCTCTCTTTCCTGTAATCTCTAGTTTACAAGTAACTATCGCATGGCAGATACTTCTTCACATTTCTCTAACAGTAAGAAGAAAAAGAGTTTCTAGAGTTGCATGTGCCTAATTTCAAAGCACTGCAGAATATTTCTCATTCCTTTTGTTATTACCAGTCACATGAATGTGCAATACAACTATTTGCAAAATTTCTCAGTCCCTCTGTGACTTTTAGGTTGTGTGTTCCACACAACATTTTTTCTTTCATCACTACCCATTTTTTGATTCAACTGATGATAAGAAAGGCAGATACTTCAGCACAGATTGTCACTGTCACTGAGTACACATGTTCTGCCAATATCTTATTCAGTTTAGTATGTTATGCAATATAAGCATATTTGTTAAGCATATGTAAATAATCTTTTTGAATTCCCTAACCAAAAAAAATGTCCTAATCTTGAAAACATTTAGTGATGTGCATAAGAACTAATAGTAATCTCAATGACTTAGAGTTTAGTATGTGAAGAAATGTTTTTGAAGCTAGAGGACAAAAGTGTGCTTGAATTTAAATTGCGTTAATATTCATGGCATGTAATATATAAAACGTATAAATTATAAAATGGACTATGTATAAGATTTCACGTGTGTGAGCTTGCAGCCCATGGGAAACATCAATAACAAACTTTCTTCCATACAGCAGGGCTGGTTTCTTGCAGGAAAAGAGCCTCAGCATACTGGGATTCTTGTAACTATTTGTCTGACACTGAAAAAAACTTTCAAGTCAAGAAGGTAGTATGTATAAGCATGTAATTGTTGAACATTGTTTCTTCTTAGTCAATAAAAAGTGTGATTTTTCATATTGGGTCTTTTACATAAAGTCTTTACTCCTGTCCCTCAACAATAAATCCATAGAACGTTGAAGAAACCTCAGCTCTACAAAACTTTAATGAATTACTTTTATTTTATTGTCAGAAGAAATCCCCAACCTCTTACAAGATTGTTTTTTTACTCTATGAGCTCTTTAAGGTCATAAATATTGGCTAAAAATGTCTTGCAATGATAGATACACTATGTAAACCCAGTTATTGTGCACATTTTTTTCCAAAAAAAGAATGTATCAGGTATGGTGCTTTTGCTGACTACAGGAAAAATTTTCTAAAACTCCTTCACAATTTCAGTTTATTTACATTGCAATTTTAAAACCCGAACAAATAAAAAGAAAGCAGCGATTGATTTTTGATTGTAGATCCACTTAAATTCAACTACAGCAACATGGTTTGTTAGATTAAAACATGAATTATTACACTGCATTTTTATCTTGTTTAGAAAAAAAGGTTTAGGAATTTAGGAACATGGCTCTGAATCAAAGGCATCAACCTATCATAGGTTTTAAGGTCAGAAGAGACTATTATTTCACATAGGTCAAACTCTGTAATCTGCATCAAGCCCATAACTACTATTTTAAATATGTTACTGTCAAATAATCTGTAAATTAAAAGCAGAGAAGGTGCTGGCTATTAGGACTAGGACACTGAGTGCTTTAATCACTAAGCTCCCACTTGATTCCTTCCATTGTCCATTCCTGAACAAGTGGGGCCCAACCTCAATGGGAAAAGTAGCTCCACCCCAATTAACCCGATATTTAGGACAGTTGCAGAGGAAATAAAAAATATGTGGCCTTAATTCTGCCAAGGCTGGGCAAGGCATTAATTTAGGATCCCCTACTACTATTTTGGTTAAGTACATGCCTACTTGCCTCAGTCTTCTGTGGGCACAGTGTGTTGTCAGCCCTGCTCAGGTCATCCATGGAGCACTTAATGTGCCTGCTCCCAAATTCCTCGTGGCATGAAGGGTTTGGGCACCTCTGGGAAAGAACAAGCTCAATGTTCCTCAGGCTAGCAAAAATTAATATTTTTAATGCCTTTTGTATTTAAATATCAGTTAACATTAATATTTCAAACATTCCATGACAAAGTCTTTTAATACCTTTGATACAAGATTGAAAAATATTGCCTTGTAAAAATTAAAGTTGTATATCACCTAAGAAAGCTAGAGAGTGACTTCATAAGCTGATTTATTTATACATACCCATGTGTTTATTACATAGCCAGCAACTTTAACTATGGTTTGTTATGAATGTTTTGAACTGAGTGTCCAATAATAGGAATTCATCATTTTGTTTTCAGAAAATACTGAATATAAGAAACAGTATTATTTTTTTAATTTATTTTGTATGAAGAAAAAGCTCTCCTGAGGGCATGCAAAAGTAATAAATTAGTATTCATACAAATTATTTTCAAGGCACTAGCAATTTCAGACTGTTAAGGGTATTTACAGACATAAATGAAAGCTATTTGGAGAAAGATGATACTGAACTACCTATTAATAGAATAAAAAATAATTCAGAAGTATACATTGTGTTGAAATAATGTGAACTCACATACCTTTCCTTATCTCTCCTTTAATCATATTTCTGTGCAGGTATATAGTCTTTGATATCATAATTACAACATAAAAAATTTTAAAATTGTTCAGATCTCATAAGAGACAATAAAGAGAATGATGATATCAACTTTTCTATTTTTGGGAAAAAAACCTCACCAAATGTGTTATTACTCTGTTGACATTATAAATGTGCTATTTTAAAACTGAACACTTCCAAATGACTACATTTTTCCTAAGGAATAGTTCTTCTCTATAGAGTTATTTTTGACAGAAAGTAAACCTTATATATTTTGTCAATTAGGAGAACTTTTTTGAAACTTTTGTTGCAATGGAAAGCTATTCAGTGATGAAGAGTTGACAAGAAGGAAGCTGATGAAGAGATGGTGGTTGAAAGGCAAATGATTGTGGTATATCTGATGCAATTATGTATTTTCCATTCAGTATCAGATTCTAACTGTTTCATTTCTATACATATGCTAACATGGATATGCAACATTCCTTTTGCTGAAAAGTATTTTATAATTTAATGCAAGGACAAACTATATATTTCAGCCAAAGTTTTAAAGGATACATGGATACTACCATGACAACTAATGGAACATTAATACATACTAAACATAGAAGACTTCATTTAACATCTGTACCAGGTGGTCTAACCTTTGCACTGAAGCATATTACTACCAGGTAACTTCTTAGCAGCACCACTTTAAAATAATGGCACTAGTGGAAAAAAGAAATAAAAAAGAAATAATAGTAATAAAAAACCCTTGCTTTCAAATTACACTCTTGTTATAATTCTGATCCTTAATAAGCATTTGCATTCATGTTCTTTCTGTAATCAGCCCCATGGAAACAGTCTATTATTTTGAAGTGACTTTTGAGATTTTTCTGCCTAACTGTAGTCAACCGTGTTTTTATCTCACTTGAGATAACACCATGATACTTGATATTGCTGATGTTAGTAAGGCCTTGGAATGAACCTACATCAAGCAGCTACACATTTCATAGGAATTAGATTTACTTTAAGTCTTAAGGAATCTTTCTTAATACAAATATATGGAATTTATTTTCAGACAGATATGTCTGAATATTAGCTTTTAACACAGAAAACATGAAAGAAAGGATGATGACTCAAAGATACAAAGATGACCCGAAGAAGTGAAAGTTAAGAGAGTATGAATTGAACCAGGTTTTTTAATTCCATCCATTTAATTAGAGAAGTCAAAATCATAACTTCTTTGCTCTTATTTTTCTTACTAACATTGCTTGCCCTGCTTTGTTGATGCTGACCTGTAAATACTTCTCCTATGTACCTACGTGATTGCCCTGGCAGAGAACTAAGTATATTACAGGTGTTTAGGCATTTTCCACAAAAATTCTAGCTGCTCCTCTAAAGAGGGACTTAACAGGTCATAGTAGGTAATGACTCAATTGAAATCATAAATCTCTGGAAATATGGCAGCTCTCAAAGATACGCTTTTGTCACATGACTCTGCATTTGCAGGAAGCATCTGTTAAAAGTTACTTCTAAGTGCCATAAATACCTGTCTGGATGTCTCATCTTTTTTTTTTCTGGAGGACTACTTTACCACCAGACTGCATCAGAGTCAGCCTTCAAAACAGGGAAACTTGGCAGCTCTGACTTCTTACTGTTTTTGTAGAAGGCTAGCTCTTAAAACTCTTCGTGTTGCAAATTGTGTTTACATGCAAGCAGGATGTCTTATACGGAGTGGGTGCTGTTCTTGCACCAGAGGCAAGAACATTGTGGCCTCCATTGCCACAGTCTGTGCTGGTTCTCCCTCCACTGCCACCCCAGGCAGGGTGAGACAAGGTGGCTCTGGAGTGTGAGAGCAACCCCCAGCCCCTCTTGTACACCCATGCAAATCCTGGGCATGTTTCACGTACCCAGAAATAAATGCTTATGGTAAAAATATAACCACAACACTTGAGCTAACTTTAAGTAGATTGCTTTTTCACCCATGGTAAGTATTTTGCTGTTATAGCTACAGTGATTGCCCATATTCAAACGTAATTGCTCATGATGCTTTGAGGTTCCAGTGCAAAATCTCACAGCTGGGTGAGGTTCAGCTTTCTCACCAAGCTGGCATGACTGAGCTTGCCTTGCTGAACTCATCAGAAATGATATCACTTGCTGCAACTCTTAAATTTATTCAAAACATCTTTTCACCAAGTAGACCCATTTGTTTTAAAATTATATATTTTGGACAATTAAAAAATAACACAATACACATAAAATCTTATCAAGCTATTCTGCTGTTGGAGTGGAATATTCAGATGTGATATGTCACATTAAAAAATAAGATAAGCTTATGGGAACCACCTATACATTTTCCCCGTTCTAGTAAGTGCAAGATGACAGGTTCACTTGCATCCACATGCCTGAGGTATGTGGGGAGTTTGACATTCTTATGTGACTAAACACTGTTCACATGAAGATCAAGCAAAAAAACCATGAGAAAACCCATACAGTATCGTGTCTTTTTTGTTGTTGTTGTTCGTTTGTGTATATTTTTTTCTTTTTTTCTTTTTTTTTTTTTTTTCCCCCCGAACCAAAGTAACAACAATATATGCGTGTTCTAGATGCGGATACAGACCCTTGAATTTGCCTTCTATAGACAAGACAACAAGTCTAACCTGAACTTTGTTTTCCCCACGGTCTACTTACCTGCTTACAGACTAGAAACTACTTAATCAGTTGGACTGCTGAATAATGCACAATCACTGTGTTGGCCTAATTCTGCCGTGCCCCGTTAGCCAACAAGGGCATCAGTTGAAGGAAAAAGGCAGTCACTACCACAGGGACAGCAGTTTTATACCAGCTGAGAACAGCACAGCTGATGAAGAAAAACAGGCTTCCCCATTCCATTTATAAACATGCTCCAGGAGTCAGTGTTCAACAGACACAAGAGAGAAGTACTGAGAGCTTTTTGAGCTCTACCAGCAACACTAAGCCACTTTTTATTGATTTAGAAAATGAGGGGGGAATGAGTTTTGGTATGGAGGTGTCCACCCCTTCTTCTTGCTGTGCATGCACCAGGATTCTCCTGGAGTCTCCTTCCAGCCTGTGAATACCACTCCTGAAATGGAGAGAGGTGCTGGCTACCGGGTGAGCTGAGGCACTCCTGTCTGCCCTGGGGCTGAGACTCCATTAGGCAAACACTCCCTGCTCAGGGAGTGACAGCTCATTACTAAGGAGAGGAGGCAGAACAAATATTAAAAAGGCCTTCACTACTGCTCCTCTACCTTCCATTTTACCTTTCTTTTTTTCCACCTGTGAAACGTTCCTCCTTGTTTTTTTGCAACTTTCCTGCTTGTTTTCATATCTCTGTGTTTGTGAATCAGGTTTCTAGCTTACGCTGTGACATTTCTCAGACTAGTGTTTTTTTGTTTTTGTTTTTTTTTTTCCTTACGTTCATTTTATTTTTCTTCCTAATTATTTTCATATTTCCACATTCTTTGATTCATTTCATTATTTTATTTTGCTTCTTGCCCAATCTTGTTACCTTACTCCCTCCATTCATTCCTTTTGTCTCCTTTCTGGATTTCTTCCCCATCTGTCCATTCAGCTCTTCCCTCATGTTCCTCTTTTACTCATTAACTGTCTTCTAATTACCCTGTAGTTATTGTGTTTTTCATAAGTTTCAGGCAGTGTCCAGTATGGATTGCTCAGCCTTTCAAGCCCTGGCGATGGGAAGGGAGAGGACTGGGAGGAGAGAAAATGAGGAAGGAGGCTGACTTGAACACACTGTTGTCCTATAGGAAAAAAAAAAACAACAAAACTGCTATCTTTGCAAAGTCCATAAACACAGTTTGACTGACTCACTGTACGCCATACTGAGTAGCAACCTCCTTTCCTAGGATAATGAGAGCCTTGGAGGGATGGTGGTTCCCTGAAGTATGAAAACATGAAAGAGGACTTCCCCAAAGCCATTGGGTGGAGCACAAAGGATGTGGAAAGACTGGAGGGCTGGAGAGTAAAGATGATGATAGATAAAGATGAGGAATTCAAGCACCATGAATATCAACAATTGAATAAGTTGGCACTATAAACATTTTGGCCTCCACTGAGTATCGGCTGGTGAGGCTGGGGGAGTTCACTGTTTTGTATCTGTGAGTCTGAATAAGTCTAACACTACAAATTCTATAATGAATACCTAAATCAGTATACAATAGCCAAGCACGAGATGAGTATATTACAAACTCAGTTCATATTAGCTTAACTGGAAGAAAGACTTTTTTATTCTTAAATGTCTGAAAGAAAAACTTTTCTGCAGGCATAGTTTTTACAGGTGGATAAGTCATATTGTATAAAATACCTCAGTAATACTGAAGAGTCACTTCAGGGATCTCTATTTGTGTGTTTGAACACCGCCACTTAGATCAATAATGTTTGACTTCTGCATTCATATTTTTCTTTCTTTTTCTCTTTTCTAATACTAGTTCTTTGGGTGGTTTAATAAATATAACTGGATGTGACTGATTACCCACACATATTTTCTTCTTTTTCTTCCTTCATACATTCTGATCAGCACATTTTCATTACAGCTCCTTGAAATAGAAAATTACGAAAAAAATGTGTTTCCCTTTAAAAATTGTATGCTAAGTTTTTGATAAGAAAGAAATGTGTGGCAAGATTGTACTTTTCTATGACCATCTTCATGTTTTTTCTTAGTCTACTAAAAAGTGAGGACAAAGCTATAAAACAAGGAAGCCTAATTTGCATTTACTTTCCAGAGATTTGAATTTCTATTAAAAGCTCCAAGCAGCAATGTCAGGCCCATCATGACCATATTTCTGATTCTGAATTCCAGCAAAATACTAGTTGATGATATCACCTGAAATCTGAAGGACCAACTCTTGTTCTAATGTTTAGTTTAATCATTCAGACAAAAACTCAGGAAGTTTCAAGATGGAAAACCCAGGAAGGTTTGCCCTGTAATGGGCAGCTCATGCTGGCTGTATAGTTGTCCACCCTCATAATGCAGGTCTCTGTCTGCTGGATCTGCACATATCAGTGAGAGGTGTATATGCTGGCAATGTTATAGATCGTATATGATGTAGTATAATATGAACTTCAGTCTGCTTAATTTTCGCACAATTAGCTAACAACAATGCAATGATGTACCAAAGATAAAACTTCTTAATGTCATTTGCTCATAGCAACAAAAGAAGGAAATTAAAACTGTTTAATTTTATTCTTTTTTAATAAGATGTTTTTTCTTTTGAATATCAGACAAAAGTAGAGATCAAATGAAAGAGAGAAAAGATACATAAACTGATTACAAGTAAGAGTATACTACACAAGAAAAGGTATATAATATATATTAATTAGATGGTAAAGTATTTTGGTTTTGCAGCCCTCTATCTTTATAATCACAAAAAACATCTAAAATAATAAATGTTAAACATGTGCCAAAACTAACGTACGTGTATCAACTTGTCCATGCTTACAAATGGAATAATTTAAACAGAACATGGCAAGGGAATTAGAGAAATAAAGAAACAACCACACCTATCCTTGTAAAGCATGTAAAACTGAATAACATGAAAGAGCATGAGTGAGTGAAAGAAGATTGTATGTGCGTGTGTATAAACTACTTAAGGTGGTGATACTAAATTAATGTATCACTAACGCAGGGTGGATGAGGCGGACTTGGTCAGCTTCCTCTTTCCATGACAAAATAAGATCTGATCAACGCATTAATTAGACAAGCGTTTCATCTGTTAATTACTCTGTTATTGTCAGAGTTTTAACATTTCTTGTGAATGCAAGCCACAATGCTGAGAATTTACAGGATGACATTAGACTGCTATAATTTCAAGATTTTAATAATGGATGCAGTCAGGATGAAGGAACTCTAAGCAAATGTTTTTGGGATTATAAATTTATCCAATTTATTTACACAATATAGAAATCACCAAGGGTCTTCTTTTGTAGTTTCTGCAGCCACCAAACCAGAACCTCATAACAAAGTTATATGGAGCTTGAACATGATCTTGGTAGGAACAATGTGCCTTCACCAATGCAAAAAGATCAAGTAGACACTGAGATATTTAATTCAAAATTCAAAGTTTGGCCCAAGGAATGCAAGGTAATGTTAAAATTTTATAGAAGTTGGACACATTTTTTGAGCATTATAAAGTAAATGGAAAAAAATTTACCAAAGGTAAACCATCTGGCAGCAATAGCAAAGTGAAATATGTGAAGTTATCTGTAAATATACACTTACTATGCAATTTGAAAAAATCTTCTGTAGTCTAACAATTCTATGTATATTGTAGTACATATAGAGAGACTTGGGAATGTTCTAAGATCAAGAAGAGAGCCCAAAACCATGTCCTGATGAAAAAAAAAACCCAACCATTCCACTTTCCCATCATCTCTTCTCCTCCTGTGCTGATTTCCACTGGATGAGAATTTGTGTATGTGGACAGCCCCTTGTGTGACATGCTATATAATATTATGCTACACATTTCTTTGGGTAAGCATAGGGCCAAGAATGGAGGAAGCACTGTGGACACCCAAGCTCACCAGTTAAATCGTAGAATCATAGAATGGCCTCAGTTGGAACTGACATTAAAAATCATCTAGTTCCAACCCTCCTGTCGTGGACACACCAGGTTGCTCAGAGCTCCATCCAACCCAATTTTGAATGCTCCCAGGAATGGGACATCCACACCTTCTCTGGGCAACTTGTTCCAGTGCCTCATCACCTTCACAGTAAAGAATTTCTTCCTAGTGTCTAGGCAAAACCTAATATCTTTCAGTTTGTAGCCATTCCCCCTTGTCCTATCACTGCATGCCCTTGTACAAAGTCTCTCTCCATCTTTCTTGTGAGTTCCCTTCAGGTACTGGAAGGCTGCAATTAGATCACCCCAAAGCCTTCTCTTTTCAATGCAGAACAAACCCAATCTCAGCCTTTCCTTATTAAGAGAGGTACACCACACCTCTAATCAACTTGGTGGCCCTTCTCTGGACTTACTCCCAAAGGTCAATGTCCTTCCTGTGCTGGGAACCCCGAGCTGGATGCAGTACACAAGGTAGGGTCTCACCAGCCATAAAGGTTACCAGTGCAGCTGTAAGCGTTACCAATGCCTGCAGAATTTCAGGAGGATTTTTACTGAACAACACAGAGAATGTGCTACTAAAATTATGTCAAGCATAGAAGTGTTTCTTCTTTCTTCAATTGTCATTAAAAGCTTCAGTTGGGGTCTTTTGCTTTGGTGCCATATAGTATATAGAACCAGTCTCCATCCAGAATTATAAGAACTTAAACAGAAAACTTTTCCAGTATCTGATCTTTTGACCTTTCCTACTTTGTAGGTCAACTCCTCTACCAATAGGTTCAGTAATTTGTGTTTGAGTAATACTTAGGCATCCTTCTGGGCTTAAGAAGCAATTATTCTGAAAAGTCTCCAGTTTTGGTTTAAGATCTTCAGCAGCTTGAGTCTTCAGCTCCTTCACTCCTCTTTTTTTAACATGCTGAACTTTTACAACCTCTCATCGTGTAGCATATTTACCAATTTTCAAACCCTATGTGCAGCTTTTTTTCTGTTGCCTTCAAATTCTTTACCATAAGAATTAGGTACTTCGTTCTAGTACTGTTCTCAGCAGAATTGGATACAGATGTAAATTTTCTGGCTTTTTTTCCCCAATCTCCATATATCTGAGGATCATATTAACTTTTCTTTGTTGACTCCTAGCATTGGAAACTTCTCTTCAGTTGCTGCTTCTGTATATTTCCCCTACTACAACATGAAAAAGGCCAAAGCGCTCCACACTTCTTTTGCCATTGTTTTTGTTGGTAAGACCTGCCTTCAGCAGTCCCATATCCTTGAGACCAGAGGGAAAGTCTGGAGTCAGGAAGGCTTACCCTCAGTGGAGGAGGATAAGGTCAAGGAACATTTAAAGGCACTGAACATACACAGATCCGTGGGACTGAGTGCTGGGAGAGCTAGCAAATGACATTGCAAAGCCACTTTTGATAATCTTTGAAAAGTTGTGGGTATTGCGGGAGGCTCCCAAGGCTTGGAAGAAAGCAAATGTTACTCCTATCTTCAAGAAGGTCAAGCAGGAGAGTCCAGGCTATTAAAGGCTGGTCAGACTCACCTCAGTGCCAGGGAAGCTGACTGACCATGTAATCCTGGAAGGCATTTCCAAACACATTAAGGATAAGAATGTGACTGGGAGTAGTCAGCATGGATTTACGAGAGACATCCTGTCTGACCAACCTGATGAAGTGACTACCTTGCTGGACAAGATAAAAAACAGTGGATGTTGTTTGCTTTGACTTTAGCAAGGCTTTTGACACTGTTTCCAGTAACATCCTTAGACAAAATACTTTATGGGCTAGATAAGTGGACAGCGAGGTAGACTGAAAACTGGCTCAGCTGCTGGGCTCAAAGGGTTGCAACCAGATGTACGAAGTTCAGCGGAAGGCCAGACACTACTGGAGTGCCTCAAGGGTTGGCACTGAGGGATTGGATATTGCCTGGCATCTTCACTACTGACCTGGATGGTGGGACAGAGTAATAGGCAACATGGAGTCTGTATCTGCAGAAAGTTTGCAGATGACACAAAACAGAGGAGTAGCTGACACAGGAGGGTCGTGCCACTATCCAGATGGGATGGGCCAAGGTGCAAAGGAGTCCAGCAAAGGGCTACGAAAGTGATTAATGTGTGGGAGTATCTGACACTGACATGAAATCAAAGGGTAAGAGAGTTGTGACTTCTGAGTCAGGAGAAGTCTCAGGTGGGATTTTGTCGATGTGTATAAATACCTGATGGCAGGAACAAAGAAAGTGGACCCAGGCTACTCTTGGTGCTGCAAGGGACAGCAAGAAAATGAAACAAAGGAAATTTCACTTAAATGAAAGAAAAAACTTTTTACTATGAGAGTAGTCAAGCACTGGCAGAGGTTACCCAGAGAGTTGGTAGAGTCTACATCCTTGTAGATATTTAAAATCTAGCTGGACACAGTCCTGAGCAACCTGCTACAGCTGGCCCTGCTCTGAATACAGGGTTTGGATAAAATGATTTCCAGGCATGTCTTCCAACCTCAGTATTCTCTGATTTTGTGATTCTGGAAATCACCACTTGACAGGGTATAGCATTACATTATTAGGTACAGCTTAACTGTATTCTTTCATCAAATAGGCACCTTTGATTTTAATTTTTTTTTAATTTTTTTTTTAAATTTTATTTTTTTTTTATTATCCAGATATGGCTCAAGTAAAAGAAAACTTTAAAAGCCTCCAGGGGAATTTCCTTAGTCTTTATTAGCTGGCAATGCCCTTCAGATACCACAACTAATATTACAATGGTATTCTAGCCCTGGAAAAATTGTTACAGAAATGCATGGAACAGTGCAAAATGATCATGTTAGGGCCAGAGCAAACAATAGGATAGTGATAAAGACAGAGGTAGAAGTTTGAAAGAGCTTTAAAGCAGGGTATCAGATGCCTCCATGTAAAGTGACAGGGAAAGTAAGCGTGATAAATTACTGAAAAGAAAAAAAAAATGTTTATACTTTCATTTTTTAAGACTATATCATTTTATATACTCTTTCCTCCTCTCCCCCCAACAATCAAAGACAGAATTGCCTGGTTTTATGTCATGTAATATAGGACAATAAGCTGAGATCCCTAAACTAGTAGTGACTAAAAGTAGAGAGGGGCATCTCCCAAAGGTGAATCCCCTCATGACCTAACTTTTTTGCAGGGGGACCATCTCACCCTACAGAGGAATGAGGGGAAATTGGTAGATTGTGTTCATGACTTACTGTGAATTCAGTATCTAAAGTACAGAAGAAGGAATCTTGAAAAGTCTTTCAAACCAACACGCACCAGAGTTAAAAGCTTCAAGTAATTTCAGGTGATTGGTAACAAAATAAATGATCCATAGTTCTATGAATGCTGTTTTGAGATAATTATTTATCTGAGTTATGGTAGGATAAGGACTGTAGCAACATGTTTCTGGGCATGCATATCTCCAAACTAATCTCAGAAATGGCTTGAGGCACCTCAACAACGTAGGCAAAACTAGATGGGGACAAAGGGCATTTCACATGAGAGCGAGCTGAGATAGGGAAAACTGGGAGTTTGATCAGACATTGGGCTGTTCTGATGGGGTAGGAAGGCTAATGGTTACTCAGGAAGCAGCAACGGAGGGAACAGAAAAGGCCTGTGTGGATTCTGGGGGCTGGGAGAGCTCAGCGACTTTCCAGGCTGTGAAGCTGGGAGAAGGCTGTAATGGAACATGGAGTTTCCAGAAGGCTGTAGTGTGCCAAAAAGTTCTGGAAACTTTTTGCTTCCCACTTTTGCCCTTTAAAAAATCCCTCATTTATAAGCTGTTTTGATTTAAAAATCACAGACAGCAGCCAACTTAATCTCCTAGAGTTACATGGGAGGGTTATGTGCGTCATCCTCCTGTACAGAGAAAAAAATCGTGAAGACTTAAACTAATTCTAAAAGTACATATTTTATTGGTTATATCCAACACCAAACCATTCAAGTCAAGATTAATAACCCAAAAATGATATTTTATCTGTTTGCCTCTCTTCAATCAATAATGTAAACAGTTTCTTTTGTTTGAAATTAAGTAATCTCTCAATATTTTAATCGTTTTTATTCTTTAGTGGCCACAGAAAACTCGAAAGAATACAAATGTAAGCAATCTAAGCATGAAATTTTCATTTAGAAACATCAGCTGATCAGGTACACAATTTCTTCATATGTCATGGACACTGTAGTAAACCTAG
This sequence comes from Pyrocephalus nanus, assembly GCA_038380795.1. NCBI lineage: Eukaryota > Metazoa > Chordata > Aves > Passeriformes > Tyrannidae > Pyrocephalus > Pyrocephalus nanus. The sequence goes on from CM076261.1 coordinate 541,784, forward strand.
TGAGATCATGGACAATATACTTCATCTTAAAATATTCATTTCAGAAAAAAGAATGAAACTTCACATAGTTCAGATTGAAGAAGGTATTATTTAAAATTTTATGGAGTTAAATCCAGAAGGTAACATAAAAAAGCTTTCTGAAACACTTTGCCCTAAAACTTACCACATAAGAGTTTGATCATGAGTGTATACTTTTGAACAGAGATAAAGAGAGTGTTCATCTCAGTTATCATCTAATCCATACTCTAGGAAAGCTGCAATAATTTCATCCCATATTTAGTGAAACAGCTCCTCTTTTGCAAACCTTGTCCACAATTTTTGATTGCAATTATAGATGCATACAGAATAGCAACAATAAGAAAGCCAAAGTACCTGCAGTATTTTAACCTGCCACCAGTATTTCTACCACTGTGTCATTTAATTGTACTCACAGAAGCTCCAGCTGTCATTTGATTAAAATAAATTTGCCACTGGCATTTCACCTACCTTCCTATTTAAACTAACTGAATTGGCCTAATGATATTCAGACACACATTTACAGAAGTTCATATGAGCTAAAAGAAAAAATAGTTAGAAAGCAAGGAACATTTAGCAATAAGTCAAAACTGTATTTGTGAAATGAAAGTTCACAGATTTATGTTTGATTTCAGTAGCACAACTTTGGACATTGGGTTTCAAAAATTTCTGCTCCCATCTTTTTCTTCTCCTTGAACTTAACATTTATCCATTTCCTCACCCCCAAGAAATAATGCTGTCCTTTCATAATTCTCAATCCCCTGCACAGAGACATTTTCAAATGTTGTATTTCTCAAAAATATTTTGTATTTGCATATTTTACTACTCTCTAAGAAAAAACCAAAAAATTATTAAACCTTTGAAGTTTACCTTGTTCCCAACAGGAGGGTATATTCAAGGACACTTTGGAGACATGTCCTAGGAAACTTTTAAATGCAAATATTTGTGTGAAATGAAAATGAAAAAGTAAGTTAGAGCTCTATAGACTTCTAAATCGAGAGAAGCCATGGGAACATTGGTACTTAACATCTTTTCTTCTAACAAAATATGAAATGCTGTAAAACAATTCCCTGCCAACATCTCCATTTGCTACCTTCCCCTATATACGGAAAAGCAAGACTAAACAATTAGTAAAATAGAATGAACATAGAATGAAAATGTCTATGCACAGCTGTCAAAAGAAAGACCTTTATGGGTTTCCAATGCAAATGACTATTTTAGAGTCTCAAGGCTGGTTTAAATGCATGTCATTCATTAGCTGAACCTTTAAATTTCTGTACATATTTTTAATTTTCTTTATGTTATTTGTGTACTTCTCTCTAACACACTACAGATCACCTTCCTTAGGATATTTGTATTCAGCAGAGAGAGGAAGCAGACTAGATGGAGCAGTACTAGATGGAGCAGCAAAAGATGTAGTAACAGAATTACAAAACAATAAAGCTACAAAACTAGTACTAGCTGTAGTAATATTTTCAAAAGCTGTTTAGTCATTCTGCTTTCTCCCTTGTGTCTGTAATACTATTTAATTTTTTCTGACATGACACAGTGTACAAATAACACCAAAAGACTGCTTTTTCTCCAGTGTTAAAGTTTTATTTTCTTGATTATGAGAAAATTAAACTTTGAAGATATACTTACTTACTTTAAATTCATACTTCCATTTGTTAAAATAACTCTTTGATTTTTTTCTAATTAATCAGATGAACCTAAATGATAAATTTACACAAAAAAAGAAAGAAGGAAAACCATTTTCAGGACATTCTGTGTTTGTATATAAAATCCCAAATGGTTGTGACTAATTTTCTTCTGGATTTCATTCTCATTGGCAGTTCCTAAGTTTTTCCTTTTATTATTGATGTATACAAAAATGCTGAAAGTTGTCCTAGAGAATTCTCATTCATCTTCCAGATAAAGTTTTCATCTGATGCTGCAGGAAAGAGAACTGAGGAACACGTCTACAGTTCAATGACATTCACATAGCTTATAGCTCTGTCTTCAGCAGAATCTTGTCTGAATGACAGACTAAAGTATTAGGCACATCTTTTACCAGAAAAATAAGAACATGCAACTTTGAACCAGAGACTCTCACTTGCCTGAACAAATTGTGTTTGAGTCATTAGTTGGAATTAAACAATAGCTATTGTGGACAGCTTTCAATGTCAGAATGCCTCTTTTGCCTTTTGTTGTATTCCAGCAAGGTTCTTTCATTGCTTCTATAACAATTATCACACATATTCTGATCAGAACTCTGTATCATTAAAATAGATGTAGAGATTTAGGTCCTTGATGTTATATCCTCTTACCCTCTGTTCTATTCTGTCCACATCACCATACTGCTACTATTATCTTGCTGTTATAACTACTGTATTTACTGTTATTACTACATTGTAACATAGACTATAACCAATGAAAAGCAATTATTAAAAAAGTGTTGGTGAATCAATATTTTCTGTTAAAAATTATGCCCTAATATTTACTGTCATGCTTCAATTGGAAATTTTTCTATGATTATCTGCATTCCAAAAGCATCTTTAATAACATAAATATGTATTTTAGATCTAAATATTTGCCCAAGGTTTGTTAAGATTACAGAAAAAATTTAATGTTTATATGCAGAGATATATAGATTAACTCCAAAAGAGTATTGTCAACTTAATTTTTACAGAACTGAGAACTAAAGAAAACTTAGGTCAGATTCTCCTCTCAAATTCCTGAGTTTTCACCATTGCAAAAATCAAGGTATGGGAAATCACACCAGGCTAAATGACAGAGGAATACCCTCCTTGTCTTTTATGTTGGGTAATTTAATGATGTTTTAAGCAAAGTCCAGAGTACATATAATGTCATGAATGCAAGACAAATAAATCTCAGCTTATTAGTGAGCTGAGAGGACACACTGCCTGATGTGGTACCATTAGCAAATGAACAAGAATATGAAGTCAAAAGAGGAGGGAAAGAAAGAATATAAAGCAGGAGTCAGATTTAGTCAGTACAGAGTAATTGCTAAGTATCATTTCACAGAGTAGCATAACAATGTTTCTATCACAGTGGTAGTATTATATTCCTACTGTTTCAGTCCCCTGTCTCAGTTCTAAACGTGTCCCAGTAAAGCTTGACTTTCTGTGGCTTTCAGAGCTAAGGAAACTCTCACAGTTGCTCTACCATATCACTCTTTTCCAAGTGAATGCTACAGTTCAAGCACAGGAGAGAAATCCTGGGATTTTTTTCAGAAGGGACAAGTTTTTATATCTGAACCTATGCAGAGTCCTAACCATTGAGACACGTGCAGCTGGATTTCAAAGAACAGAGAACTTAGGGAGCCATTCCTTTACCTTCTGTCACTGGGTATCTCTGAAAAGAGCCTGCTTTTGCCCTCTTTCCACCTTCCCTTTAGGTGTTTATACACACTGATGAGGTACTCCACAGCCTTCTCTTCTCCAGGCTGAGCAGTCCCAGAACTCTTGGCTTTTCCTTGTATGTGAGGTGCTCCAGTCTCTTTATCACCCCTCGGTCCCTTTGTTGAACTCTTTCCAGTGTGTCCATATCTCTCTTGCACTGGGTATCCAGAACGGGACACGGAACTCCAGGTGTAGTCTTACCAGACCTGAGTAGAGGGGAAGGATCAACTCCCTCAAGCTGCTCAAGCTCCATCTAATGCAACCCAGGATGCCATTCACTTTTTTTTGCATCAGTGGCACTGCTGGCGCACGTTCTACCCAGTGGCTGCCAGGACTCCCAGGTCCTTTTCTGAGAAGTTGCTTTCCAGCTGGAGGGCCCCCAGCATGTGTTGTTGCATGGGGCTGTTCTTTCTCAGATGCAGAAGCTTTGCCCTTCCCCTTGCTGACTTCATGATATTCCCATCACCACATTTCTCTAGTCTGTCAAAGCCTCAGTGGCAGCACAGCCCTCTGGCACATTAACCACTTCTCTGTGCGGATGATGACACTTCATATGAACCTGAAACTACATATTAAAGAGGGAAAAATATCAGTATCAGATGTTATATGGGTAAAATATTGTTACAATTATCTGACATACCTAATGCATACTTGGTCAACTCAATATGAAAGCAATAAAAACTAAACAAAATCACTCTTCTGTGTTCAGAGTAAAGCTGTACGTTCTTCATGACTGAGACTAGCTGAAGGTGTCAATGAATTCTTTTATTTTAACAGGAAGGTGGCTTTCCTTGCTATCACTATTTTCACATGCTCAAAAAATTCAGTAATAGCAAGGTCAACAGTTGCTGTTTATTGTTTGGTTTTTTTCTCTGCCCAGATCTGTTGGTTTCTTTCTCACCTGACTTTCTTCAAAAGTTACAGCACATTTATTTTGATCTTAATTCAGTCACAAAAGAGAAAATTGGAGTTTGTTGATTTCTTTTCATTATCAATGAAAATGTAACTACATGATCTTAGACACTGTCACAGTAAAAAATTGTTTAGCAAATATCTAGGCATCCCAAAACTACTACTGGTAAAGTTAAGAGACTTTTAAAAACAGTATTCATGAGGAAGTTGCAGTATAGGATTGCAGAGACTCATTCATGTTATAAACTGTAGCTAGCTCTCCAGTATCATAGTGGAGAATGGTCTTACGGTATGTAATAATTGCGAATTCCATTAGAAAATATAGTTCATCTACCTGGCCTTGCACATCCACTGGAAAACATTACAGGGACTTCTTGGCATTTGTTACAAAAGACTTAGACTTTTAGTAAAAAGTTATGTCTTGGGGTATGCTCTCTCTACATGGAGAGAGAAGGAACTTCGCTTTGGTCTCTGATACAAGAAAGATTCAGAGCATGAAATATTTTAAATTACCTGATCCAAAGAAATAAAATATCAGGCATTCTAGAAAAAGATGCAAAAACAAAGGAGAAATTCTAAGACAAGGGCTAATGATACTCTTATCTGAGGGGAAATTTTTTTCTGATGCTAAGTCAATGATTATGGATGTCTTGTTCCTGGCTGCTGCCTATCTTTAATACCTTTCAAAATTGGATAAAAGGGAATTAGAATTTCCTTGCAGCCTATGCTGTGCATCGAAACCTGTAAAAATTCCTTCCTGTCTCACATACAAATTAAGTGAATCTGCAATCCATGGGATAAGCTGAATTCTATAAATGACACCACAACAAATATTGCCAACATATTAAAAGCAAGTATGAGTCTGTAAAACAGTTCATAAACTTCACGAGCATCATATTTAAGCAATGAGGGTTTCTTGCCTATTTTACTTCATTTGAAAAGTACATACAGAGTTTCATTCTTTTAATAGTTACTGACCTTATTCATCCAATGCCTTCTGATCATTATGCCTAAAAGTATCTCCATCTCTAATGATCATCCAAGTGAATTTTAAAGAATAATTATAACTAAAAATAGTAATTATAACTTTTTTAAAGAAGAATTTTATCTCCTCTAAAACTTCAACTTTGATAGCTTAAATTGCATTTAAACTTTCTAAAATACCTTTTCCTATTACTATATTAGCCTTTCTCTACTTCAATTCAAATTTATATTACTTTAGAAGCATGTATGAAAAATTGCAATGACATCTTTAAAGAACATCTTGCTAATACTATGCACTGTAATGCTAAAATTCTTTAGTCTTTACTGAAAATTATTTTTGTGATCTTAAAATGACTCGTCATTCTAAACAGAATAGTTCTCCTGTGATCTTCCAGTAAACCCAGTTCCTTCTCTTGAAGTGCCAAGTCCTGTAGATAAGCCTACAATTTAGAGTAAAAATTCTGGATTTAGCCCCTACGTGCTTTTCTTTCTACTATGCTATTCTATCCTACATTTGTAATTCCAGTTCATAATGTGTGACCCACCTGTTCCTATGAACACTGGCTGGATTTTTCAAGTGTTGCATCATCCTTACCATGGATTATCAATCCAAACATTAAACTAAATTTTTTTTAAGCGGTGTCATGAGTAACAATACTAAGCAGAACTTGTTCCAAGACGTGCCTTTGGAAAATATAAATTCTAGCCTTTATCCATGTGGACAACTTTCTTATCATTGTAGTCTTCCCTTCAGCTATCATGTTAATCATTCTATAGTCCTTGTTTTAATTTCCACTTTCATTTCCTTTCCTTTGATGTCAACTTGAATTCCTTTGAATCACTGTTTAATTTAAACCTACATTATTGTCTTCATTGGTCCCATCTGAAGGCTGTAAAAGAAAGATATATTATAACATAACAATCTACTTTTGCCAAAATAATATTGAATTTACCTTCTTTAAACTCCATATTCTTAGTTATTCTTCCTTTAAAAATTTGCTATAGCATATTGTATTAAGGACAAACAAAGAATTCTTTTGAGTATTTTATTTACCCTTTTCAGGTACATCTATCTCACTTAGTCTTCTCTAATGGGAAGTAATAAATTACCACTCCCCAAAATGCAGCTTCTTTTAAAATAATTGTATCTGGACATTACTCAGGCTGTTCAGATTTCACACAATAGAAGGTAATTTTTGTATTCACCATGGATGTGATAATTTCAATTTCCTATCCTTGCTGGATAATCTTCCCTTAATTGTTTATGTAATTTTTTCTGATATAAAAGATCTGTGAAATCCAATGGCCCTAATCTCTACCTGCTCCTCACAATATGACCCCAGTTTTTGCCTTCGTATTATCTCTATAGTACTGTGGATAGAAACCTTCCTACAATTTCCTTAGTTTCTTTGAAGGATCTATCTCAGACAGATATTTCGCCTTTCTCACTGTAATTTTGTACTTTCTGATCCACAGATTGATAGATAACCTAATTTCAGTAAATTCCCTGATTACATACAATGTCCTGCATGAGGTGCTTAGTGGTCCAGGCAGGTCCACAGTTTCTTACTATCTACATACTTCTGCTTGAAACTCAGCCCAGATTATTGGAATTTTATCTTCATATGTCTCATTCCCATTTTAGTCCATAGGTGCCTCTTGACTGCTTTATGGCTTCAAAATTTGAATCTGAAGCTTTAATTATTACCAACCTGTTTGTCTACCCTGTACTTGAACGTACTGTGGGAGTTTTGAACTTATCTGTGCTCGCTCATTCCAAGAATACTCTCTCAAATTACTTTTCTTTCTCCCCAGTCCCTAGTCTTAAATTAAGATTCATGTCCTTTAAAGTAAATATAACATGGAGTTACATTCTTCTGCTTAGTAAAGAAATCTGTATGGCATTGCCCCCAAGAACACCTGAGCTGCTATCATGGTATGACTACTATTGTAACCCATTAGTCCTTTTCTGTCAAAACTGTGTTTAGGAAATCTGAAATTTCCCATAACTCAGAACACTATGTATTTTTCTCATAGTTTCTAAGGCTCTTCTAAACCATATTCAACTCTGTTTTGCAGATTATAAAAAGTCTTAAATGTGTTGGTGAGTTCTCTTGGCTTTTTTAAAAACAAATCATCTTTGAGTTCTTTCTCACTAATTGTTCTCTTACATGAAAGGAATATGAATTCAGGAAGTTTCAGTTTTGATACCTGACATGAGTAAAAAAGGAGTCATAGGATTAGTAAAGATAGTACATGAAAAAAAGTTTGATGAGTAACATTCAAGCAACTCCCACATCAGCCCCTCCTCTGCAATTTTATTATGCATCTTTGATGTAAGACAAAATAAAGCTGTGCAGAAGAAATGCTTCCTGCTTTAAAATATTTGACGAGCTATTTCCATTATGATTTCCATTTAGATACATATAACTAGGAAAATAGAGAAGAAAGCATGATGCAGAATTCAATCCAGACTTTAAATGTACCCAATGTGCTCTTTAAATAATAAGAGTACATTTGTCTCGTAACACCTAGGACCCTCACCTCTGCTAGATTTCTAGGAAAATTCAAGAGACTTTATGAGAGAAATATAAAATTGAACTGCTTTACCACATCCTACTGAAAGTCCATTACAATCATAGTATCTCTCACAGCAAATAGAAATTGATATTTAGGTGAGAAGTATAAGAAGCAAAGCATTTGTGGCACGGTCTTTCACCTGTATACTCTCCAACTCTGCCAATCAGCTTTTAGGGATTTCCAGAGTCAAGTGTTCAGACCCATGTCTCTAGCAAACACTGATGAGCATACCCTGTGTTAATTTTTTTTCTAATCCTTTTTTGTGACGTATTTATTCTTCTTTCCTCCATAATATGACAGTAGTGAGTGGTGCCATTTGATCATTTGCTGTACAAATAAAAATGCCGGCTTCTATTTGTTTTATCTTGATTGCATTAGCATTTCCCTTCCTACTTTCTAAATTCTCAGCTTGCAAGTGACTGTTTAGACAAACACTACTATTTTTCTCTATTGACCATTTTTTATGTTGCAAATCTCTGTCATAGTCCTTTTCCTCACATATCTGACCTACTACCCAATGCCTTCCATTGTTGGTACTAGATTAAGTTTCTTTATATGAAAACCACTCATTTTTATTTCCATTATTGACAGCTTTCTCTGCCTCTCGTAGGTGCTTTCTGAGATGACTGGATGGGCAGGCAGTATTTTCGCTGTGTAAATGCATGGATTTAGGCAGTGGCATGATTGTGGTTTTGATTTTGCATTCTTTCTTCCTTTCCTAATAATTTTTAAGATTCACTTGCTTTTCAAATGCTCCTAAGTAATGACTTGAGGTTTTGTGAGAAACAAAAGTCACCTTTACTGTGAGGAGTTTCGGCATTAAAACCTGTTCATACTTTTTCCTGTAACTCATGATCAAGTGTGCACAGTTACAGAAAACAGACATTTATATTTTGGTAATACTGAAGATCAACTGGTTAAGCACTTGTTAAACACACACAAAAAAGCAGCATCAATTTCCTGATTACAAGGTATATTTTGACTCCTATGGCTGAATTCTGGATCGTCGCTTCCAAATAAACTGACCAAATAAATGGTTATATGGGTTTTTACCTTAAGAGACAGTTTTGCATGCAAGTATTAAATATGCCCATGAAATAAAAATAGAATATTTCAATTTAAATTCAAGATTGATGATCTGTATACAAAATGATTTTATTAAACAAACAAACAAACAAACAAACAAACAAAAAGTTAAAATTCCTGAAAAGATCTTTTAATATAAAGATCTGGACATATGTATACCTACACGGCAAAGAAATAAATTACCTAGCACTTGTTTGAAATTGCACAATGAAATATCTGATTATTTCCCCATTTGAAAAAAGCACATGAAAACTAAGATCTGCTGTCACAATAAGTACACTCAGATCACGAAAAGTGCACCTTTTGCTAGGCCAATAGTGGTTGTCATACAAGAACGATAATGAGAAACACTAAGTGTAAACAAGACAAGCTCGCTTAAGTATAGAAGGTGCATTTTATTATTTTTTGATGTAAAACTGATATAAATTAAAATTTAGATATACATTTAAATGAAAACAATTTCAAAATTGGAGATTTAATCTTAAATTTCAGAGTAGGCTTGCATTTTCTTATGAGAAGAAGAGAAGTGCAAGAGTGTGAAGCTATAGGCTCCAGTGTCTTATTCAATCCAACCCTCCTGTGGGAATGAGTAATGTGTAAAGCTTCAGACCACTGATAATAATTATTCTCTAAATTAAATATGAGCTTTAACCCATCTTCTTTGATGATTAAGAAAGCCAAATTTTCAAAGCTAATTAGTTTCTCAGTAAGGGTCATTGTTGTTTATTGTTCAGGTACTCTTAAGGTAATTAGAATGCCTGACCTAAATTAAGCACATTTTGCACATTTTATTAACAATGAACAATAACAGGAACCCCTGGCCAAAACACATGCTGTGCCTCTGTCTTCTGAGATGGCCTATCAAGGAAGAAAATTCCACATCCAACATTCTTCCAACATAAATATCCAGCTGCAGGTTCTTGGTGGCTTGACTAGCAATGGTTGCGCCATCCTGCTGGCAGGGGAAAAGTGGCTTCTATGTTTTCCAAATCCTTTGCTGGTGTTACATTGCTTCATGCGTTGTGAGGAACTGAGCGTAAACAGATGGGAAAGTACTCTGAACTACCTAAGGAAGCAGTAAGGACTGGATTGCCCTTCTTCCTCAATCATTTGCTGCTGCAGCATTAGAAAATAGCTGATTTTTACAGAAAAAGAGTAGAAATCATGAATTATTGAATGATTCTTCCTATCAATAAATATATAAAACCGCTCAGGTTCCAACCATAAGCATTTTAGAACTTTCTGAAACAAAGTTGGAACTACTTTTAATATCCATGGTCTAATTATTGTGATATTTAGATTGTGAAAACCAGTAAGCAGTCCTTCCCAGCTCATCTCTTTTGTATTGTTACCAATTGTGTAACCATACCCTTTTCCAAGCTCAAGAATCCTCTCAACTTGGTCCTCATAACTACAGTCTCTTCTTGTTGCTTTTTTTCCGTACTATGGTACATGTGGTTACAGAGAATATATAAAATTAAACATTAAGAGGTTTATGTTGTTTCTTTCAAAATAATTACTGATGGTTAATTTCCCTTTGACTGACATTGGTCAGTGAGCTCAAGATATTTGCAGACAACTATTCCAAATCTATTCTCACTGAGGTAGCAGCCAGGCTAGAGCCTAATATTCTGTTCTTATCTTTTTAGTTAATCTTTCTATTATTACATTAATTTAAAATTTCAGCTATCAATTCCACACCTGTTCACTCAATATGCTAAAATTCTTGTGTAACTCGGTAGTTAGCCTTAGAAATGCCTGTCATGAACATGAATTCTTCATTGTTACTGTGTTACTATTAATCTCCTTTCCCACATCTGTTATGAATAGATGGTCAGGATCCAGCTGTCAACTTCCCCTACAACACAACATCCATAATTCTTCTTTTCCCAATTTAAAACTACCTATGATCACAGCAAAACTTCTCCTTCTATTGTAATTTTAATTGAGGATTTTTTTTTTTTGTGATAGGCTTCATCAAGTGTTTGGAATTTTCTTGCACCTACTGAATAGGTAAAACTTACCGATATGCTTAATGAGTTCAGCATTACACCATGGTTGATTTTAAAGATATAACTTCCCTCTACAAAAGTCACTCTAACTCTTCTCCAACATTTCATATGTATTCATGTGCTCCCCAAGCCTACCATTTAATAATCCTATATACCAAGTAGGCTCCATGCTAATCAAATTACAGGTAAGATTTTTTTTGTTGCATTCCTTTTCACCCCCAAGACTATCATGCATACCAATGCTTTACTTAAAACTGTTGGAGGATTCATTTTGCAATTATGTGACTCTGTTGTGGAAATTTGTAGGGTCTCTGTGCCCAAGGAAGCATGAAAAAAGAAACATTTTTCCCCCTTATATTCTTATTGCTTGGCTCTAGACCTAAGAACGCACTCATGGGAACTTAAAATACAAGCACATCCATGCATGCCAATGGTCAAAAGCACGGGAAGGGAACAAAGTTAATTCAGAGCTCCAGCCATGAGAGGTTCCTCATGATCAAACTAAAGCCTTGAAATCTGTCTGTAAGCTCAGGGATACATGGCATACAGGGCAGGGATTTACTGCAGTTACTCAACATAACTCTTCCAATGGGCAGGCCAGCCCATTTTCAAATACCTCTCTGCTGTGCAAATGCTTCCTGGTGATGAAGGCAGCGTGAATGATTCTAAAAAGTGCTGCGACAAAGAGGTATTTACTCACTCAGGTGGAATTTCCAAGTGGATTTTTGAACAGCAGAGCAAATTTGATGCAACTGACATTGAGGAAGGCTCAAGCTTTTCTGGGAGAACGTCATGGTTGCACAGGAGTACACAAAAGACAAACCATGTTGTGTCAGAGGCAATGGCCTATCCAGCCCAGTGTGCTTTCTCCAGCTGTGGCTGCAAGCCAACAACCAGGAAAAGCAAGAACAAGGCTGCCAGCTGACAGTTCCAACAGCCTTGGGCTGAGGTACCATGATCCCACCTCGTTACTATTCCTGCCAGTATTTGCCCTGTCTCCCCTTGAACTCCTGCAGGCTTCTCACAACCACAGCAGCAGCATTACATTCAGTGTAGGGGTCCAGTGTGTTACTGCAAATACTGATTGGCATGTAGGAGGAGGAAAACACGAGTGGTACGAAGCCAGGCCAGACTTTTCAGATTGTTAATTAGGGCTTTGAAAGAGACAGTCTGGGTCAACCCACTGTAGGCACCTTCTCTGACAGATGTGGGTTTGTCCCACACTGACACTAAATAAAGAATTAAAAAACTTAAAAATGAAGTTTTGACCACAAGGTTAGTAGTATGGCTTATTAGGTTTGGATGGAAATTATTGCAGGTCCAGACAATTCGTTCCTTTTCTATGTCCACAATTGTGTGAACGGAGCATAATGAATTAGAATAGTTAGAAATTAGGCCCTGTCCTTCCCCCCAGGCTGCAAATCCCACCATCACTAAGTGAAAGGTCTGGTGTAGCTGCAGGGGACTGCAAGGTCTTACTGTGTGCATATATGAACACCCGAAGTGGGACATGCCAGGTGAAGGTAACTGACAGCCGGATATGTGGGGTTGCTTCTTTAGACAAATTGGGCTTTACCAGTTAAAACAAAAAATTAAAGCTTTGCAGCCCTTTTTCCTCTGGTCCCACAGAGCCTGTTATGGATTTTGGTGCAATGTTATTCTGTCATTGTGCAACCATCAGCAGAGCCAGCCTACAACACCAACATACCATGGGGTTCTGCAGCACATAGTTGCGAATGTTATCACAGGTCATCGTAGGTTAACACAGGTTATCACAGTGGGCCCAGAATGCACTTATGTGTAACCAATCCATTGGACACACACCTCTGTGGATTGCCCACATGACTAGAGTGGGGGCATGGCCATGTTTTTAAACATTCTAGCATTCTTATGCCCACACAAATGTGCACGTGTCCCACTACAGCTGCCTGATGGTTTCACCTCTCTTGCCACCTACAGTCACTACTGGTGACCTCCAGCACCGAAATGTCTCATGCTTTCACATGCAACAGGTCACTGATCGCCCTCATTTGCATGAAATTGTAAGAAAGAGGGCTTTCTGAGAATTTTTGCTTCTTAATTGTGCATTTGAATGTAAACATATGTAAACAAATATTGCAATGTAGCTACCAATCCACTTGATCTCCTTTTTGAAGTGCTCTGTGACTGGCTGATAAAAAAAAAAGAAAAAGCTACAAATCGGTAATAATTGTGTCTGAAGCAAAGCGTGGAATATAAGGTAGAAACATTATACCCTGCTTCAGGCTGAAAGGTCTTTGCGTGCAGGCTGGTCCCATGGGACCATCTATAATGCTGCTGCTGCTTTTGAGAACACACGCAGGATCACTCTCGAGGAGAAAAGACAACGCAGAAAGATCGCGTCTTGTCGATATCACCTGGGGATTCTTTCTACTGCACCTTCTGCAACCGCACTTGTCTATCTCGCATTGGCCTTTTGAGCCATCAACGCGCTTGTAGCAAGCGTGGGTAGAGCCCCTCTCAAATCTTCGTTCGCGAAGCTTAGCCATGGTGCCATGGGAAGCCCACCTTCTGTGTGCAACCTGCGTCTCTGCGTTTGTTATTGTTACTTCGGCCCTGATTCACCTGAGCCACTCTGAAACCCAGGAGCTACAGATGAACACCCGCGGCCTCAAACGGACCAGCACAATCGTGCCGAGACGAAGAAATTCGGCTGAAAAGCCGAAACTTTGCCGCCGGTCGCCACCCAGCCGTGCCTGCGCCACGGCGGCCGCGGGCTGGAGCCGTCCCAGCGGGACGGGACCGGACGGGACCCGCCCGCGCGGAACCTGCGCCCCGCGGGGCGCGGCATGGCTGGGAGGGGAAAGCAAAGGAGAAGGGGAGGGGGAAGGGAGAAGGGAAGGGAGGGGCGGGTGCCGCGCCCAGGAGCGGCACGCTGGGGCGGGGGGCAGAGCTTCCCCGGGCGCGGCCCCGCTCCGCTGTGCGCGCAGCCGGCGCCGCGGCGGGGCGCGGTGGGGTGGGGTGGCGGGGGGAGGGGAAGGGAGGAGAAGGGAGGGGAAGGGAGGGGAGGGGACGGGCAGCGCCTCGCCGCGGAGGTGGGCGGAGGGCGGGCGGGGTGTCCCAGCGCCGAGCCCGGGGACGGGCATTACCCAAAAGGCGGAAAAAAAAAAAAAAGGAGTAATTAAAGTCGCCGGTGCCGCGCGCGGTCCCACCCTCCCCACCGGCCGGCTCCCCTGGCAGACAGGAGGGGACAGCAGAGACGGGCTGCCGCGGAGACACGCCGCCACCTCCGCCTCCACCTCCTCAGGCTCTTCGCGCTCGCTCCCTCGCCCGCCGTGGCAACACCGGCAGCGGCGGGTCCCCCTTTCCCGCGCAGCCCCGCGCACCATGGCCCCCGCAGCCCCCCGCCTGGTCCTCGGCCTCCTGGTGAGTGAGGGAGAGCAGGCGGTGGGTGGGCGGGTGCCGGCGGGCAGCGCAGCGCTCCGGCCGGTCACTCACCTGGCCGCGCCTTCCCTCCGCGCTGGGACTGCTCCACCGCGGGCGCGCAGGGCGAGGAGAGACTTCTGAGCTGGTGGTCTCTGCCGGGCTCTTTATTCCAAACCAGCTTTCCCCTCGGCCCGGTCCTTGCCGAGGGCGCGGAGCAGCGCGGGGGCTGCGCGGTCCCCGGGGCGCACCTCGGGGGTCTTCGGCTCAGGGAGGAATCCCGCGGGTTGCGCGGTTCGCTGTGGGACAGGGGCTCGGGCGGCTGCTGGACCGTGGGGTTACGCGACGGGCACACGCTCGGGTGGCTTCGGCTGGTTATTCGCAGAAAAAAATCGAACCGAGGTTCGTTTTATTTAAATCGCTCCCCCCTCTGCCTCTCCCCACGCGGTTGTCCTTTCTCGATGGGGAGGATTGTGCCACAGTGTGGAGCATGTTGAGCTCCTCGGGAAAAGTTAGTTGTGCATCGAACAATTTCAGCGATTCCCTTTATCTTCATTTTATTGTATTTGTGCATAATTACCATCTCCGGAAAGGCCATTGCCAGGGAAAGCCGGGGAGTTCTCTGTCTCTCTTTTTTTTTTTTTTTTTTTTTTTTTTTTTTAACATATACTGGATGAGTAAAAGTGATTTTTCTTTTATTTCTTACCCCCTTCCCTCCCTATTATCATTCCATTCGCAAAAAGTGGGCAGGTGATCATTTGAGGCTGTGAGAGAAAAATACTCGGTAGTGTTGAAGCACTGAATTTACTATTCTTATATTAATTACGTATGTATATTTTAATGAAAGTGTTACTATTCCAGACGCTATGTATGTCTGCCTTTGCAAGGATATTACTAGCAAAACCCAAAGAAATGCAAGCAACTTTACTCATACATTTAATTAAAAAAAAAAAAAAAAAAGAAGAAAGAATTTCTCCTGTCAAGCAGAAAAAAAAAAAACACTCAAAGAAAAAAAATCTCTCGGTGTCTTCTTTGCATCAAATGAAAGGACATCACAGCTTCTTTTTACCTGATGTTTCCTTATGTCTTTATGTCCATGAATAACTACCACTTACTTTTGTTTAACTCTTTAATAGTTCTTTGGGCTGACATCAGACTGAGCTTGGCATTATTATTTCAAAATTAGATGTCATTGATTCTTAAAATATTTTAGAACAGTGTAATAAGATGTGATTTCAATAACCTAAAAATTCATGCGATGTCGTTCAGGACAGAGTGTTTTATTAAGTGTCTATAACTTAGGAAAGTGCCTACTAATACATAAGCAGAGATGTTTATTTGTATATACATATTTTTTTATATCTGCGTATGTACATATCTATAAGGAACTGTATGAAGAGCTCTAATGGTGCGGACACAGCATATATTGTTTATAGCTGATCATAGTTTTTCTAAAAGTTCCTAATGTCGTTAAGTGTTTAAAGTATTTTTATTCAAATGTTTTCTTCATAAGCATCACAAGTAATTTTCGGAATTTCCATTAGCTATTTACTCTTTATACCTTTAATCTTAAAGAAATGTGCAAAATAAAAATTGTTTTCTTTTTTTGCTAGACTTTCATCCTGAAAGAATAAATGCACATAAAAGGGTGGATAGATTTATTTACATTTCTCTATTTCTTTGTTTAATTGGCTGTGTGATTTTTGGATTACAATTTTAAACATAGGGATAGAAACCAGGCAAAATATACACACATATGATCTGAGATCAGGACTCGCTCTGTGCTGAGGAAAATCTTTGTACCTCTGTGTAATTCTTTTTTTAAAAAGGTCTGGTTATCTACTGCTCATTTGAATTTTGAGGAGGACCCCATTTTGTAACTGGTTATATGGGAGTGGACTGCTGTAATACTCAACGTTTTATTTATGTCATATCTAATTGCTGAGGCTAGATTTAATTAGTTTGTTGAGAATGCACTTTGAAGATGCAAAGTGATATGTAAGTGCAAGTGTCGTCATGTAGTTTTAATAAGACACTTGTCCCTTTAATGTTCAGCATCACCACAGTTCTACCAAACTGAGTGTTGATGGATGAAACCTTAATACTTAGAGACCTTGGATCTAAATTGGCCAGGAATACTGTTGGAGGGAGTGCACGGGAAAGCTATATTTTATCTTTCCTCTACTAAAGGAATACTGTTGGTGAAATCTTCTAGTTAAAAGGAACTCTTGGTGGTAATGTCGGTGCTGCAGTGATTTTAGAAAAAAGCTGAACACAAACTATTGACAAATCGAGGAGCAGCATTCAGATCTTGTTTCCAGTTCGAAACTTTATCTGCTATGCTGCACAATACTCAATTTTTTAGCAAGGAGTCCTTTCTGTGCTGTTTGACTCGCTTGTCTTAACAAATAAACCAAAGTCAGCTTCAGTGTCTAGTTATTATTCAAAATATCATGTAACTATGTGGGTTTATTTCCTGATTTCTTAATTTGTTTTCTAGGTACTGAGTTTGTGCTGTGAAGCTTGCAAGAAAGTAACTTTTCATGTTCCTTCTCAGCTAGAGGCTGACACATTAGTTGGCAGAGGTGAGAAACTGTGAGATGCCCATCTTAAGAATACAACATTGCACCTTTGCTGGAGATGCTGTGAACAGTGGAGGAGACTTTTTTAATGGAATGAATGGATGACTGAACAGCCAGTTAAACAGCTGAATCAGCCTTTTTATGAAGGATACGCCCTGTGTTTGTTATGGATTTGAACACTGGCTCTGTGCATCCACTTGACTTTTGCGTAAACAGCTATTGTTAGGTTACAGTATTTATCCTAAAACTAGAATGCCAGAGTTTCACGTTTTCAAAATATGGAGTCTAAGGCTTAGTATTCAAATAAGTGGCTTGGTATTTCAAAGTGCACCCCTCTCCCACAGTCATATGAAGAAGACAGTAAGTCATTTGGACAATGGAAAAGATAAAAAAAGAAGACAAACCCCACATAACCAGGCACCGAGAAGCTACTGCTCTGTGAAACATGGATGTGACTGCTAAGCAGTGGTGGAGCATTCAGGGCATACAAGGGGATGTGTTGCAGAGGTGTCCTGCATCACATTTGGCTGGGAGAATGCTCCTGTCTGACTGGATGGTCTGTCTTGATTTAGGGCAGTGTACAGATGACTGAGAGGAATAGGAGAGACCAGAAAACACCCCACTCTTTTCAGAGCAGTCTTTGAAAGGCAACTTTAAAAGGTGTGGCATAGGAATTGCTTCAGGGTTCTGTGGTGCCTAAAACTGAATTTGAGGATTCAGAGGTGCCCTTTGTGAGTCCTACCACAACAGAGGAACATGCTGCAACTCTGCAATCTTAATCCACATTCCTACAGAAGGATAATATATAAATAATAAGTGGATTGGTAGTTCATCACAATACAAGTGCTCAGAAAATCCAGCTGTATCATGGAAATTCTTTGACCTTACTTTTAAATTTTAAAATTAAGAAGCTTGCTATAGCTGTGTGAATTCTCATAGACTTCAGCATTTCTCTATGTAAATAAACTTGGATTTATATAAAAATAAAACTTCATGTTATTGCACTGCTTTGAAATAAATTGCAGGACACTGAAATTAAATTTTTTTTCACCCAAACATTTAACAAAACCATTATAGCTCAAATGACATTACTTAAACATTTATTGAGAAGTATTTTGCATTGATACAAGGACCATATCTTGATAGTGAAATTAGGCAGGACTTTCCTGGTTGTTGTAAGGTTTTTATATTTTTGACTTAGATGAGAGGCTTTAAAGAAAAAAATGTCACAGAGCTATAGCTAATTGAGCATACTGTTGACTCATATAACCATCAGAAACAAAATCTTCAGTTTGGTATTTTTGAAAATGCAGTGCTGTAATATGAAGCAGTATGAGACACATTTAGATGAGGCAGTGCTATTCTTTTCAATGCTGCATTTTCACTGTAGAGGTGAAAAAGGACAGGAGTCACTGCTGCAGTACCATAAAAAGTGTAGCAAATATTTATTTAAACAGATAAAGGTCAAACTTAAGAGTAAGAAGAAATCATATCATATTTAAAATTATGCTTTGCATCTGTCCTTGCAGTTTTGAAAGAGAAATGAAATATAGTTTATTGAAAATATCAACTGCATATATGGGATGAAATTCTGGATCTACTTTGGGAATTTTGCAATCAGCCTTGATAGATTAGTGTCCCACCCACTATGATAACACTGAAGGAGTATTGAAAAGTTCTGATTTTGAGAACATGACCCAGAGATCTCTTGTACCCTGCAAGGACCATTTGTCTGGAGTTTGGGTCTCTGGCTTTCATCTTTTTCAGAGTGCCAAATCATTCTTGCTTAGTGCTGTGGTCCCATTGCAATTCATTGCAAGTATCCTAATTTTTCTCCAGCTGTAATGGTGGATTACTTGCTGGTGAACCAAGTTTATTGAAGTGCGTAAGAATTTATTTTATCCACGAGTGATAGCAAATGCAGTGAAAAATAGCTGGGAAGTATGCTAAAATTGCCTGATACTTTCTATAAATGTGGCATTGTATCACATACATATTGAAAAATTGCTAATAGTTTGTTCTAGAGTTACTCTTTATCTCTTCCATCTGTCTGCCTCATAATTTAAAGGCCTTTGTCCTCCCAAGACTATTAAATCACACAGTACCAGTCAGTGCTTTCCTCCCGAGGGCAAAACTTCCAAGATGTAACATCTCCAAGGGGTATTTGCATTAATTAATTGTCTTCACTGATATTGTAGGGCATGGAGCACAAGGCAACTGTAATAGCTACTGATCCAATAATGGGCATGTCTACAATGTTTTTTTGCATTTAAGTGTATTAATTCAGCTCTGATGCTTCAGTACTTTTACCAATGTAACAGTGGTTTGTTGAGAGATCTCCTTAATGCACTAATGTTTTCTAGGAGCCACATATGAACACAAGGGTGGAACTTAATGTAAACTGGGTCAAATCTGAGTGCATGTATGGGTTCTAAAATCTGTATTTGTGGTGCTTAAATACTGAATGAACAAATATTTAAGACTCTGTCAGTAAATGTAATTTTTGCTTGGGGGATGTTTTCTTGTTTTATGAGGATGTTATTTTTTTTTTTTTTTTGGTTTTGAGTTATTGCCTATTTTTCTTGCAGTTGATTTGAAAGAATGCCTTCAGTCTGCAGAATTTATCAGTTCCACTGATGGTAACTTCAAGATTCTAGAGGATGGTTCTGTGTACACAACATCTGCTCTTTCTTTGTCTGCTGAGAAAAAGACTTTTACTATATTACTTAAAGACTTTCAAAAACAAGTTGAAAAGAAAATACATGTTAGCTTGGTGGAAGAAGAAAAGAAGGTGAGCTTCTGATTTCAAGATACCTTACTTATTTGAAGTTCTGTTTCACAGAGTACAGCTTCATGCTAGGTAACTGTAGTTGACTTTTGGAATTCAAATAATAGGGCAAAATACTGGTACAGAGTGTAATTTTATTTAGCAGATGTTGATTACTGGGTTGCTTAAGTCAGCAGATTGCCTTTCTCAAAAGGGAGATGCTAGCAAGTAGCTTAATCAGGAATGTCAAGAATTTTAAAAGCCATGTTTGAGGAATTAAAGCAGATTTTATTCATGCAAAGTATTACAGGAAATGAAGAAAACTTGGAATACTATCATGGGTATAATCAGAAATTAGGACATTGGAAAAAAAACAAGGATCAGTAGGAGGACTGCAACGAGGGGACGGAGGGGGAAGATAGAGACACAAGACAGCAGTTAAACAAAAATATAACAAAAAGAATGTCTGTCTTTTTATTTTCTAGACACAGACACAGAAGACCAGGCGTGTTAGAGATACAGTTCTCAAGCGAACCAAAAGAAGGTGGGGCCCTATTCCATCCGTTATGATAGAGAACTCACTGGGACCTTTTCCTCTACAAATTCAGCAGGTACATTTTATACAACCCCCAATTTTATGACCCAAGCTAGTTTTTTATGTGACTCTGATGATAAAGAAGAAAATGAGCTGTACTCCTCTGTCTTCTTCTGTCCCATTCATTGTATATCTCATGGTCTTGTAGCTGAAATAACTTGTGATCATAGTTGTTGGAGTGAACTGGAATTATTCAGGAGTTGAAAAAAAGGATAACAGCATACTATCAAAGAGAGCTCTTTTGTCCTGGAAATCAATGAAGTGTATAATTACAAAAAAAAACCCCAACAAACAACCCTCCACTAAACATTGCCCAGAAAGAGGTTTTGTAAACACAGACTGGGGGAAATTTTACCTGCATGTCTACGTCCTTTCTGGAGCTTGAGGTGTATGCCTTCAGCCTTGAAGACTGAATATTGCCTGTGTATTCAAAAAAGTACTTACTGGAAGAAAACAAGTAGGCGTGAAAGAGAAATGAAAGAACTAAAGTTATCATAGATCCATCTAGCCTTCTCTAGATTACAGAGTGGCTGGGAGCAGATGTGTAGAGACAAGTGTAATAACAGAGTCTGTGCAGAGCAATCATTCTTCTTCTAATCTTACCTTCCTAACTTCTGGCATCCAGTAGGTAAGGAAAATATTTTGGGATAAGAGTATTTATAAATAGATAACTCTAATGTCACCTCCTTAGTGCTTGTAATGAGATGCAGAGAAGCTGTCTGAATTGGCATATGTCTGGACTATACTCTAGGTTGTCTTCCTTCCTCCTCTCCTTCCTCTGCTTCCTCCACTTTTTCTTCTCTAGTTGCAAACCAGCTCATTCTCAATTAATGCGATAAAACTAAAATCTCTTGATCAGGACAGAAATAATATCTGGATGTGCCTTGCATATGCAGTATTCTAGAGAGATTAGAATTCAATTTTTTTTTTTTTTTTGCATACTGTCATTTCTTTAATTGTATGATAGTTCTAAACATCTATGAATTTTATGAATTAACTCCTCATGTACACACGTTATAAAGGAAGGCAGTTACATGGCAGGCTGTTCTCCTATTCTGTGAAATTTATGCTGCTACAGAAGTAAATCAAATCTGATGTGTTTTTTTTTTAAGAATTCCTGTTTGTGCTAAATATGGTAATAAAAATGGGGAAAATGTATTAAAATGATCCTGCTGTTTTTCCTTGGGCTTAAAAATGTCTTCTTATAGGTCCAGTCAGACACAGCTCAAAACTACACAATTTATTATTCTGCAAGTGGACCAGGAATTGATCAAGATCCAAAGGGTTTATTTTACATAGAAAGAGAAACTGGAAATATCTTTGCTACTCGTGCAGTAGACCGGGAACAGTATCCAAGCTTTCAGGTACAGGCCTAAGTTGTGTAAATATAATTACTTTTTTTTTTTTTCTTTCTTTCACGCATTTATTTGACAGCTGGGTTACAGGGGAAACTGGCAGCAGACAAGATCTGGAATCAGCTCTTCATTCTGAGTAATATCTTGGTGTTGAAGAGATCAAATCAGTGACCAAAATAGCTGGTCATCTAGATCTTGAGAAGTTTTGCTTTTCACTGATCAGACTAATTACAGCATAAAGGTAGTGGGCTATTCTGTTTACATCACTTTTAGGAAGAGTTTTTTAGGAAGAGTTTTTAAGGAAAGGTTGAAAAGGTCTGCAGAAAACCGAAATAATGATAAACACTAGACAGGCTGTGGTTTTTTGAGTCTCTCTCAAGCTGTTCAGTTCTGATATTTTGTTAACAAGGTATACTGCTCTCTCTACTGGCTGAGAAGTGTAAGAAGGCAATTAGTAGAAACACCTTCTAGTTAGGTAATTTTGCTGCATTTTATTAGATTATGTTATAATGGGCAAATTGCTGCCATTCTTGGGTTTGCTTTAAATAACAATATTTGTGTACAAATTCTGGTAACACTGAGATTGCTCCATAAACACCTGGAAAAAAATGTGTTCAAGAGACTTGGAAAAAGTGTTTGATAGAGTTGGTGAGGGGAGGTCAGGGAGAAAGCGATTCTTTTCGAGGAATGGAAAGGGGGAAGATTAGAAGCATTCAAAGGTTTTGTGTAGCTGTCACCCTAAGATACCTGTCACTTTCCCTTCCATGTGGCTGAAGAGCCTGGTCTTGAAGGGGCTATGCTTTTCACACTGCGTGTTATTTTATTGGCTCCTTCATTGAAGTAGAAGTGTAATAATACTGCCTGTTGCTTAAGCACTAAATTTGCATCCTACAGATCATTTGCTTTGCAACCACTCCAGATGGTTATTCACCAGAGGTACCACTTGTGCATACAATCAGGATAGAAGATGATAATGATAATGCTCCATATTTTACACAAGACCTGTTTGAGTTTTGTGTCCCTGAAAATTCCAAGCCTGGTAAGAATTGCTTTAAATCTGTGAACACACTTATCACTACTCAGCTCAGTAACATATCAGTATGA
The DNA here is from genome assembly GCA_038380795.1 of Pyrocephalus nanus. NCBI lineage: Eukaryota > Metazoa > Chordata > Aves > Passeriformes > Tyrannidae > Pyrocephalus > Pyrocephalus nanus. Next base: position 564,579 of record CM076261.1, read on the forward strand.
CGGTATGATCCTGCCTTTTAATCAATTTCAGTGGGATTTCCTGAGGAGTATTTTGTTACAGCAGAGGCTGAATTTTCAAAGAGCAACTGCAGATTTCTTAATTACTAGAAATTCTAAAATGTCATCTCCATCATAGTGAAAAATATTGTTAAAAGAAATTTTTAAAAACTGAGGTGATTCAATGTTCTGAAAGGGTGCAAGAATTTCAGAACATTATTTTTATTTTATACAAAAAAATCTGTTTTCCTGAAATGTTTTTAGAAGTTTCCTAAATAACTAAAAAGGTGATGTTCTAAGATGTAAAATGCCTTTGGTTCAGCTTGCAGCGTTTGTCCAAGCTGATGAACTAAGGTGAGACTTTTCCTGGGAGAGGTGGAGAAAAGTCTTTGCTTCTGCCCATACCTGTAAAAGGCTGGGATTTGCCCGTTACTGACTTCATGTGTCTGTGTAAGAGGCAACAAAAGCAAGGAGAAGAAAGGTGGACCCCAGCCAATAAGGAATGCAAAAGCTATGGTGTACCATTCCTCACTCATCTTCTAGGGTAGGGCTATAGGGTGGGGAAAGTCTAACTTGCTTCACAAAAAAAGGAAACAAAGTGTCTTTCCCATCAGGCCAAAAAACTACTTGCATTTCATTCTCTGTGCTTTTCTATTTCTTACTGTGTGAATTACTGATTTAAAATGAAGTTCCAAAACCGCTGGGGCTCTGGGGAGGAGGTATAGCAGTGCTCTGTGTGACGGGGTAGTGCAGTTTGAATCAGGTCAGAAAGCTCTGAACCTCCTCATCCATCCCTTGGCAGCACCTTTTCAGCTGTTTTCCAGATGCTCAATTAGAAGTCACTGTCAAACACACTAACTGAAATGTAAACTTTAAGTGTTTCTTTGGATTATTCTTTCTGACAGCTGCAATAATCACAACTTTGTCTTAAGAAGGAAAAAAATACCCAGAGGGTTGAAATAGATAATTTTACACTATTACTGGTTTTTTTACTGCTGTTTATGGGTTTTAAATGTTATTTTAATTTAGAGCTAAATGATGAAATAGCTATTTTCATGTGTTTAAAACAGAAATACCTGTTCAAATAGATTTTTTTATTATATGCAGATTTTTCTGGAACTAAAAATTCCTGTATTGTGTTTACAGGTGTTGTTGTTGGAAGAGTGACTGCAGAGGACAGAGATGAGCCCTATACTCTGCATACTACATTGAAATACCGCATTGTGGCACAAAATCCACCGATTACCCCAGCATTTTCTTTACATGGTGACACCGGTGTCATTTCTGTATTATTACCGCAGCTGGACAGAGAGGTGATCTTTCCTTTCCTCTTGTTTAGTGCACAGAGACAGCTTCTTAACCCCTCTCTGTTCTGCCTCTGTGAGACCCCCACCTGGAGTAATGCATCCAGCTCTGGGGTTCTCAGCACAGGAAGGACTTGGACCTGCTAGAGCAGGTCCAGAGGAGGGCCATGGAGATGGCTGGAGAGCTGGAGCACCTCTTCTGAGAAGACAGGCCTGGGGAAGAGAAAACTCTGGGGAGACCTCATTGCAGCCTTTTATTACTTAAAGGGGGTGGTTAGGAAAAAGGGAGAGTGACTTTTTGCATGGTCAGACAGCGATAGGACAAGGGGAAAAGGTTTTAAACTAAAAGAGGAGAGATTTAGGTTAGAAATTAGGAAGAAATTCTTTACTCAAAGGGTAGTGAGGCACTGGGACAAGTTACCCAGAGAGGTTGTGGATGCCCCATCCCTGGATGTGTTCAAGGCCATGTTGTACAGTGCCCTGAGCAAACTGATCTAGTGGGTGGAATCTCATGGCATGGGCAGATTGGAACTAGATGGTCTTTACGGTCCCTTCCAACCCAAGCCTTTCTGTGATTCTGTGAATTGCTTGCATGGGAATCACCATATATAGCTTTTTTTGTTACCCTCTCTAAGGAGCTTCTAAAGCTTTTCAGAGACCTGTAATTAGTCCAGAGAATTTCTGCATGGATCTACCACATTCCATCTAACCTTGGCTGGGGACTTCCCGTGGCTCTGCTCTTTGAAATATGGGTGTTTGCTCTTTTTGTGTTCATGAATCCTGTAAGCCACTCTTTCCTCCTAATTAAGTACAATTGGCAGTGCTTCCTGCTTTCTTACAGAGATGAACCAGTTTCTGTGGAAGTAGTCATCCTATATTCGACAGAAATATCTCCACTGTTTGAAACCTAAACAGTAATATAACATTTCCTAAAATTAAGGTGCCAGCCATTTATTCTTACCAGCCAGCTTTTGAGCAAATAAGATGCAGGATTTTTTTAAATAGAATGTCATGTGAGAGATTGTCTACACTAAAAAAACCTGACAGGCATGTGTGATTCAAAATAATATCTCTCACATAAGACAGTCATTCTAGAAAAAAACATTGCAGGCATATGTTTTCTGAAGATAAAAAGAGTTACATTATGGTATATTTATGCTGTTTCATGGCTAAAAATCCACATAAACAGCATGTTGCAAAATTTGCACTTACAGGTACCGCACTCAACTTTTTTAGCAAGAGAAAGATGCAGTGATCAGAAGCATCACTGTGACTGTTAAGGAAGCTGTCACCGTGACTACTTGAGGGAAGGAAGAATTGAAAAATTAGTCCATTGACTATCTTTTAAAGATAAACTTATGAAATTGAACAGGAGATTTCTTTCCTGCACCAGAGAAAACAAATGCTACTTCTGGGCATTCAGAACTGGAGTTACTGTCTTAATTTACAAACTCCCTCATTTTGTGCCTCATCTGTGTTATGTCCTGTCCCCTGCTCCTCTGCCTGCACCGTTTCCCCTCCCCAGTCCCCTTTTCCATGGTTGTTTGGGTATTAGTAAGGCTACAAAAATTTTCTCTTGTTGACTTGTTGACTCAAGTCAGTGATTTAAGTGATCTGCTTATCAGAGAGCCCCTTGGAACTGATAAGGACACTGAGTCCTTCAATGCCAGAGCCTGCCAAATGGCAGGCATTGCCTTATCATGTATAGCCCAAACAGAGGCTTGATTGCAGCACTCTTTTTGTTCATCCTTAGCAAAATAAGGGACGTACATTGAAACACTTTGCCTTCTGGCAACCTAAGGAAGTATGTTGCTTCAAAGGAGAGACATATGTAGAAGATGAAGGTGCCTTATCTGTATTTTCCAGAATTTCGGGTTTTGGAAAATAATGCTGACATTGTGAGAAGCTTTATTTGATACAGGATATATCCTGCATGTTGCCCTTGGATGCTGAACTCAGTATGCTTAGCCACTGAAAATTATTTTGCTGCTTTTCCTCTTGGAACTATATGGAAGAAAGCCCCAAAGCTAATTGCCTCATTTTGTTGGGGAGTGCTGAATTAAGAGCAGAATTGTGGAGCAGGGGTAAAATATGTAGTTCTACTCTTGTATGTAACTATGCAGTTTAAAAAGTGTGCATGTCAAACTTCTGTGTGGTTTTATTCTTCTTTTCAGCTTGTTCCCAGTTACACTTTGTTAGTTGAAGTGAGAGATATGGCAGGTCAGCCTTTTGGTTTGTGTACTACAGGAACAGTGGTTGTCAAAATAGAAGATACAAATGACAATGCACCATCCTTTAGACAGATACAAGTAAGTGCATAATTGAAATGTCAGTATAATGGTTTAAAAAAAAAAAAAAAAAAGACTATTTTCATCTCCTTTCTAATTTCCTAATGGACTGTCCTTCAAACATGAAGCCTGATGCCCTAAGACAGTTAATGCCAATATAGATGTTTGAGAATGCCATGTTAGTTGTTGTGCTGTTTAGTAATTAGACCTATTGGTATATTAGTTGTTTTGAGTAATTTACCTCATGCATGTTGGGAGAAGGCAGATATGATATGACTCTTTCATTCACTTCTCCTGCAATGCATAGTTTCATAAATCCTATAATTTAACCAATTTTTGTGGGGGAAAAACAGATTCACACCTAAGCAGTGTCATGACTGCATGACCATTTGACTGTTTTTTGGCTTCTTCTGTGTTGCAAATGAAAATGCACTTGTCAGTGAAGTAGATGCAAGGATTTTCATTGAGATTCCTTTAATTTTCCAACATTACTTTTGCTTCTACAGAAGTATTTAAGCCACTTCTTGTTCACTAATAGCTATAACTCAGCCTTATGGCTTTGCTTATTCCAGCCATCTGTATGGACAGAGAGTATGTCTCAAAAGTCATGTATATATCTCAGATACCACAAGAGATTTTGTAATATGAAATCTATTAAAAAATAATTCATTATTCATGAGGAATACATGTACTTTACCTTTTCCATTCACTATTGTAGAAGCTAATCAGTAATATTGAGAATCTCTCTTATTTGCTCTTCTTGAGCTTATAGAGAATAAAACAACTCTTTAAAAAGATAAAAAATAAGAAAAATGTTTTTATCTTTTGCCATCCAAGTAGAGATGAATTTCATCCTTCTTGGCTTTTCTTCAAGTTCTTGTGGTTAGTTTAGAGATATCTATATATATATTTTAATTTGCCCAGTGCTTTTTCTAATTCTCAACTTGATTGTGTTATATGTAAATTAGAACCAGTAGCTTATGTTGCTGAGGGGAACTGCACTAATTTATCTTTTTTGGAAGAAAAAATCTAGAATTAATTATGTCAGTGACAGTTTGCATGTATGAAGAAACTGAGATTTCAACTGTGCTGGCAGGAAAGGGTTACTGTTTGACCTAGGGTGTAAGGGAGGAGTGGGGAAGATACTAATGCATGAAAACAAAACAAATCATTACAGCAGCTTGGTAAATTGACTCCTTGGGTTTAAATAGTCTTATTTAAATGTGGTGTTCTTCAGTCCTCCATGGTGTAACAGTATACTCTGATTTAAATTAATTTATTTTTTTTAATACTCCTAGTATGAAACACGAGTGGAGGAAAACAGAGTGAATGTAGAAATACTGAGAGTCTCTGTTGTTGATCTTGATGAACCTGGTTCACCTGGCTCAGGAGCAGTATATGAAATTATAAGAGGAAATGACGATCAGGCCTTTGAAATTACAACAGACAAAAACACAAATGAAGGAATACTGTGTGTTGTCAAGGTAAGTAAAAGCTAGAGGAAAATCTGTGTTTCTTCAGGTTTTGCTATTAATAATATAGGAATCATTTTTATTCAAAAAATATCTGTAACTGTAAGGTTTATCAGATTTCTGACCTGAACACTCTTCTAGAGAAGATTACACACAGTGATTGAGGCTTATGTGTGGTACATAACTCACAAAGTTCACCTTCCAGACTACTCCTCAATTTTGTGTGCTTGGAATCCAAGGAATTCCCTCTGGTTTGTCGTTTCAGAGGAGCTTGGTGCCTTTGCCTTGTTCCACAGTTGTTATTTAAGACTTAGGGATGTAAACTGAGGAATGCTTCGTGGCTGTTTTTTTAACAGAAACAGGAGAGTGGCAAAGGAGGGGAAGGTTGAGCACCTTCTCCAGTCTTGTTCTCTCTTGGAGCTGAATTAAACTTATTATATCAGCATAAAACTCTCCAGATTTGATTTTGCAGTGTAGTGACTTCTGGTTTGCTTTTCTGAGGTGTGAGGGAGTACACATACGCTACCTTGTGTTAGTTTAGTTGTTCGTTATACCCACTACTTACAGATGCGAGGTATCCACTGCATCTATATTCCAGCACATCCCTTTGCCTCTTCATGCCTCTTTTTCATCATCTGTTAAAACTGCCGTAACAGGTAACTTCTCAAGAGCAGAGAAGGTTGATGTTAAAATTGGAAGATGTAAATTATAGAGATAGAGATGCTAGTAATTTTTTTTTTCAGTTATTTATTATGGTTTTTTGTTACCAGTAATCATTAGAACTTTCTCTAAAGTGCTGTCCCTGGTAAATGAACACAGCTGAAATTTCTTGTATTTATTGTAAAGCTGTAGTAGAGTAGAGAGTACTGTGACTTTAGGGTAAAATTAGCTCTCTTAAAGGCATATGATGACCTTAGGGAAAAAGAAATGATAGGTCTGAAGAATAAATGGTAGTTACTTACTGTCAACCCTATACATTCAGATGTATTGGTAGGTACTGGAAAGGAGTGTGTTTGCCTAGTGGTGGAAAGGATATGTATGTAAGCTAAAATAATGGGCAGCTAGATATGGAAGAGGAAAATACCCCACTACATCTCAGTTCTACTAGTAACTCAGTAACAGAATGTTCGTGTAACATTTTGCAGTGGTGCTGCTTGTCTTATTAGGGGTATTTCCACAGGCTCTTTTCTTTGACTAACTTAGAACTTAACATTTTTTCCAAAAAATCGTGTCCCTCTACTGTGTCTCAAAATGGATGTTCAAGGATAGCTGGTTTCTTTTGTAAATAAGTGTGGTGCAGTTGTATCTATTTAATAATTCAGCAGTGAAAGCAATACAAAGTTTTGTATTTATTTGAAGGAAAAAAAAACCCAACACCCCCTCTTTGTTACAGGGACTGGACTATGAAAGTGCCAAGCAAAGGGTCCTTGTGATTGGAGTCAACAATGAGGCACCCTATCTGCTGGCACCACATTCACAACAACTTTCCCAGAGCACCTGCTCTGTTACAGTGAACGTCCTGGATGTGGATGAGGGACCAGTGTTTAAACCATGCCTGTTGCGCTTAGATGTTAAAGAATGCGAAGATATTGGGACGGCTATTGGGAGATATGTAGCAGAAGATCCAGAAACTGGAAATAGTGAAGGCATAAGGTATGAAACAACCTTACCTACTATTTTTTTTTTTTTTTTTTGAGTACAGCATGGGTAGGATACAGGAGAGGGGAAAAAGTTGTTGATGCTGTATATACGTACGTGCACCTGCACACCTGTGAGTGTATATGAATACATGTATCTAAATACTTACCTGTACATATGCATGTGTATGAATGTTTGGGATCTTTGACAAGACAAATTATTCTTGACAGATACCGGATACCACCTGGGCAGTGTAATTGGATCAACATAGATGACAAATCCGGTGAAGTCAGAACTGTTAAAGTTTTGGACCGAGACATAGGAGAAATGAGACGAGGCCAATGCAATATCACAGTCCTTGCAATAGACAGAAGTGAGTACTAAATGTTGCTGGCATTCTTTATGGTCTGTAACAGACGTTTATGAGCAAATTCAGTGTAGGGACAACTGTAGTGGTTCAGACCAGTGGCCTGGCTTGTCCATTGTTATGTCTTCTCAGTGTTTTGAAAAGTTATCTGTCGCTGTTTAAAATCCTCTAGTAATTTTAAATTGAGAGATTTTCCTGTGGATTGTGTTCTTCTATTTCTTAACTGTTGTTTTTTAAGTGATAGCACCTGGCAGCTGTGAACTTGTCAACATGGAAAGTTGAGAGAACTTTTTGAAAAGAAGTTGTTGACATTGCAGCTAAAAATTCTGTGTCCAAGTTTGCATATTATATTTATATATAAATAATATGAATTTAAATTGTTTAGAACTTCTGTTGTATATAAAGATGATATATATGAATCTGCAATCAACTGTTTCTAGAGAAAGGATTAAAAAGTAGTCTTGATGTAATTTCACTGGAATGAATGTACGTGCATTGAACATTTGTGTATTGAAAAAACTGTAATTAGGAGGAGGAGCCCATTCACTTCTTGCATACAGACTTTAGTGGCAGTGCCACTGATGAACCCTGCTACTGCATGGTGGCTTAGAGGGTAGAGGACAGAAAGAAGCCCTGCTGTTTCTTAAAGTGTTTGTATTCCTAGGAGAGGCGAGGGTAATGAAAGTTCTCCCTCCAGAAGTTAAAAGGCTGGAGATCTTCACTTTCTGCTTTTGACTCTGATTGATTGTCTTAGTGTCCTTTACACCTAGTTTATGTGCTCTTCCTCCTCTGTTCTTCCTGTTAGAACACCATGTGTTCCCACAGAGATATACACGCTCAACAAAATACATTGTCTGCACATGCAGAATATGGAAATTTGGGAGCTGTTGATTTATCTGCAACCAACCAGGCAAAGAGAAGCAGCCAAGAGAGAGCCCTCTCTCTGGCTAAGTCAGCAGTTGCTTTCCACCTTACTTCTATACTTAGATATCACAGTTGATATTTAATTGTGAAAGTTTGGACTAGAAATTAATATGTGAATGTTAGAAATAAGTGCTGAAACTAGTTATTTTGTTCACAGATGGTAAAACAGGCACTGGAACAATTCAGGTTTGTATTGTGCCTGGGAACAAGAATTTCCCACGAATCGCTCAGACAGACTATATAATGTGCAGAGACAGAGAACCCATCTGCCTTACTGCACAGGATGATGATGAGGCTCCTTACAGCACACCCTTTGTGTATCGGATAACTGACCGTAACTTGGCTTCCATGTGGAAGATAAATCCACAGAACGGTATGTTAAGACTTCCTTCTCCTCGTTTAGCTGTAGGTTAAAGGGTGCTGAAAGTATAAATCCTTCCACAACGTAGATTTTTTGTCAACACATTTAATCTAGCTTTAAACTGATGCGGATCTGGTAGCAGTATAGCTACAACGGAAGGGAAGATTGTGGTTGTGGTCACATTTGTGACAGATGAGTTGCAGATATTGTTGACACTAGATCTGGTTTTGTCTTTTTTTTTTTTTTTTTTTTTTATAGATAATTCTGCATATCTTTCACCAAAGGGTGACATTCCATTTGGAATTTATGATATTCCTGTAAGTGTGATGGATAACGGAGGAAAGGTAGGAGAGACCACCGTAAGAGTTAACCTCTGTGATTGTATGACTCCAACCGAATGCGATGGCAGGAGCCGTCAACTTTCTGGTGGAAATGTTACCCTTGGTCTCTGGGGCATCCTTGCAATGATCTTAGGATCGCTGTTATTGCTGCGTAAGTATACTTCTTTTTTAAACACAAAGTGCAAACCACCTAATTTTAAAATCAGCTGAGAGAACCTGATTCAAATTTAATTAAAACCTTTTTTTATTTTGACAATTTTATAGCTCTCATCACTGATTTAATATACCTGCTCTATTTGGATCAGTATCACAGGCTTCTTGCTCTCATCTTGTGCTCTAGTTACTCTGTGTGGCTTTTTGTTTATTCATTTAAGTATATTTTGTGTAAGATGTTCTGTATGTTCATGCTAATGAGGCCAAAAAACCTGCATTCAGCCCTTGAACCAAAGGAGGAGGGTTGTGGTGCTCATCAGGCCAAGCAAAGTTTGTGAGTTCTAGAAACATACCTGTTTCTAGAAATCAGTTTCCTAGAGCATTTTTTGATATTTCTTGTGTTGTGAGTTGAAACATGGAGTATCTGAGACACTGGATTTCACAAGGGATTTTACAAGAGCCCATGTTATCATAGAATCATAGAATGTGCTGAGTTGGAAGGGACCCATCAGGATCACTGAGTCCCAGCTCCTGGCCCTGTATAGGACACCCCAAGAATTCCCATGTTCCTGCGAGTGTAGTCCAAATGCTTCTTGTACTCAAGACAGGCTTGGTGACCACTTCTCTGGGAAACCTGTTCCAGTGCTCAAACACCCTTTGTGTGAAAAAAGTTTTCCTAATATCCAGCCTAAACCTCCCCTGACTCAGTTTCACGCTGTTTCCTTGAGTCCTGTTACTGGTCATGAGATTGAAGAGATCTGTACCTGCCCTTCCAATTTCTCTCACAAGGAAGTTGGAGACTGTATTGAGGTCTCTCAGTCTCCCCCGGGCTGAACAGACTAAGTGACTTCAGCCTCTCCTCATAAGGCTTCCCCTCAAGGCCCTTCACCCTCTTCATTTTGCTCCTTTGGACACTCTCTAGTAGTTTTATATCTTTCTTACACTGTGGTGCCCAAAACTGCACACAGTATTCCAGGTGAGGCCTCCCCAGTGCAGAGCAAAGAGGGACAATCCCCTCCCTCATCTGGCTGGTGATGCTTTGCCTGATGCCCCACAGGTCGCAGTTGGTGTTCCTGGCTGCAGGACACTGCACGGGTCCCTTTCCCTGGTACTGCTTTCCAGCATCTCATTCTCCAGTCTGTACAAACATACAGGGTTGTCCCATCCTACGTGCAGAAATGTTGAAGGACAGATTGAATACTTTCAGAGCAGACCAAAATCTTGAGCATATGTTGTGCTACTGGAGTTGCCCAAAACCTAAAAGATTCTGAGAAGGGCAGTGTTGCTGTTAACCAGTGAGATGGTGACAGTGATATGTAAAAGCAAAATCAGGTAATTTTTTTTGCCAGAATCAGATATAGTCTGACTAATAACATCCCTAAAAATCACAGAGGACATGCTACAGTAACTAGTATTTCAGAGTTTGTGTTGGTTTGTTTTTTATTTTTTCTTAGCACTTTCTTCTCTGTGCTTTTCTGGTAGTAATTAAACTGTCCTGCTCCTGTTGAATCTCAGCAAGCTGTTCTTACTCAGATAGATAGAAGACTGGCATCTGGACATGTTATGAAAGCTAGATAGATCAATGCTTTATCTCAACAGGGCAGGTACCCAAATTTGTGATATAGCCCGGAGGTAGAATTTTCAGATGTGGGAATGCTCAGTAGAGGAACTGTGTGAAATGTCAGCTACCTTTCTGTCATCGCCTCTTGACTGCATCCCTTTTAAATAGATCCTTTATATTACTGTGGCTAGGTCTTACCCTGTGTATCTTCTACTCAGTGCTGTCATGGATATCTTCTTCCCATCTGTCAGCATCAGGAAGCAAACTGCCAGAATCACTGGTGCAGATCTCGCTGACAGCTGATGCTACAGAAGCTAAATTAGTTTGAAAGTGGCTCTTGGCCAGATTTCACAGAATTTTTTATTTTCAGACATGAGATTGCTCAGTGGGCAGTTAGGCAGAACTGTTCTGTTCCTTTGGGCTTCTTTATTTTTAAGGTAACGATTTGAAAAGTGACGGAAAAAGAATGGTTCTCTGAATGAAAGGTGTCAATTGTACCTGATTCTTTTATGCAGAGTCATTTCTGTGTGAGTCTTCATGACAACAAAAAGTAGTATTATAGGAGGAATAAAATTAGAATACAATGAATTAAATAAGATTGTTTTGTAACATAATGCTGGAAGCCCTCCAGGGGACCTTTTCTGTGAAACAGAAGTTTCTGGTATTGGGACCTTTAGCTTGCTTATTAGTTCCTTAAGATATAATTTGATATCTGCATATTCATGGATGAAAAATGTCTTACGTACAACATTGTTGTAGGCATAAGACATGATTTTTCACCTAGATTTGGTCTAAAGTTTTCATTACTGTGAAATTGTGCACAAAGCCTTCATAAAGGATATTTACATTCCTTTTGGGAAACCAAAATGTGTTTTAGAAGAATGAAATAATTCAACAGGGCAGTGAAAATTCCATATACTTTTTGAAAAAATGTGTATTATATACAGCTTTGTGTATGGGCATTTTTGGAAAATAATTTTTTTTAAAATTATTGTTTTGATGCTTAGGCATTTAAAATTCACTATCCAATGTCATACCATTATGAGGTAAAGTTTATAGTAGTATTTCCTTTCCATAGTAATCCTGATCACAATCTGTGGCTGCTGTGGCCGTGGAGCAATGCACAGGCAGGTGACTGATGATTGTGCCAATCACAATTTAATAATTTCAAACACAGAAGCTCCAGGCGAAGAAGTGATGGTAAGTTGTCTGTTTGCTTCAATGTAGAAACTTGTAATTAAGATGTCCATAGCACTGCAATTTAAGAACAGGACCACCTACCTGTGAGAGTGATTTGATAAAGGAAATAAGTAGTCAATGCGGGGATCACTAGATGTGCATTGCTGTTTAACAAGAATTTGAAGATTCGTACTTTAGGCAGAGTTGGTAGTACTGTGCATTTAAACATAACCTTGTAGTTGTTACCCTGACTACTTGTAATTCTTCCAGATTTTAAGTGTTTGATTGGAAGTTTCAGGTGAACCTTTTAATAACTTCAGTCACTTTCCACAGTGAGATTAGATGGAGGCTTACTATTTTGCTTATGTTGACTACGAGTTTATGGCAAAACATTATTGTTTTTTCTTGGAGAAGGATTTTTAAATTTAGAAGTTAGCTGTTGTAAATTGCAGGTACAATTTCTGACGTTCCCCTGAAAAATGACCTCAAATACAGTTGATTTCATGAACTGTCCATGTTCATGAAATTTTTTTCTTGCTTTCTGGCATTTCACTCTGCCATGAACATCGTTCGGTCAAGGACTATGTTCATACACAAGAATTTAGCTCTTCAGACTCTTCGTCTTTTCTGTAGTTCCCCACCTCCTGACATTGTCCTCCCTAAGAAAAGGAAATAAGTTTAAAAACAGTAGTGTACTTCATGTTGAAAACCAAGAAATGCTGAGTGACAAGTGTCAAATTTCCTGTTGCCTATGAAGCATAATGTAGTGCCATTATAAACTAGTCTGTGGATTATAGCACATTTCACTGGGATTAAAACTCAGTTTTTGGATCTCATATCATGTTTAAATGCAGATTTTCCCACTTACCACTTATCATTGTATGCTTTCCAAAGATAATTTACTGATCTGTATATGCTAGGGATAGCTTTTTATTCAAAATATCACAGTGCAGAGATGGAGACTTCTTAATTTTCAGTTTTGACTGGTTTTGATTGCTGTTTTGTCTTTTAAATGGAAAAAAAAAAGGAGGAAAATGTATCCCCACTATCGTATCTTTTTTTTTTTTCTTTTTTTTTTTTTATTAGGATCACAATATAATTCCTCTACAAAATACATGTGATCAAGGAGGGTATGGAGTAAAAACAGGAGATCAACAAACATTTGAAGTGGTAAAAGGAAGAGGGCACACCTTGGAATCAGTCAAGGGAGGTGGACACCAGACTCTGGGATCGGTTAAAGAAGGAGGAGGGCAGCCTATGATGGATACATGTAGATACTCCTACTCAGAATGGCATAATTTCACACATCCTCGCTTAGGTGAAGTAAGTAGTCTGAAACTGATTATTTTGAAGTGTAAGGTTATGGTCAATATATACAGACTTTTCAAGCAAGACATGTAATTTTTCTAGAAAGGTGACCTTCTGGTTTTGATTTCATTTAATTTTTCCTTTCCTTTGCTCATCTGCATCCCCTTTGGAATACTGCCCTTTCAAGGAGTCATCCTTGACATACTTCAGACATTAGTGTAAAATACTGTCTTTTCTTGGCTTAAACTATAGTCAGTGTGCTATTTTTCATTTTGAATATTTAGTAATTTAGAATAATTACTGAAGCTTTTGTGAGTTTTTCTGAGAATGTGTTTGCTTTTATTCTAACTGCTTGCTTTGTACTAATTTAAACCTCATGCTTACCTTAGCAATGGAACAGGAATGAATGTACAGCATTAGAAATGCAGTCACTCCGTGCCTTGGAGATCAAAAAAACTCTTCGCTACTTGTCTAACTAGTTATGTGTAAATCAGTCATTTAATTTTGAGTGTATTTTAGTGGCTTGACAGGTTATTTAAACAGGTTCTTCCTCTTTTATTGTACATAGATGACTAGTAGAAATTATTTATTAAATACTTATATTTTGTAGTCTTAATGATATAGACCAATCATGTGCATTTTTTGTATATAGGAATCCATTAGAGGACACACTCTGATTAAAAATTAATCAATGAAAGGTAAATCAAAAAGAAATTATTTTTATGCAATATGTTTAGGATAACAATTTAAGAAAATAATAAGATATGTTCTCTTCCTATCCAGAAGGTGCACCTATGCAGACAGGATGAAGAACAGAAGCATTCTGAAGATTATCTCCTTTCATATAACTATGAAGGAAAAGGATCCTTGGCTGGCTCTGTAGGCTGCTGCAGTGATCAGCATGAGGAAGAGGCACTTGACTTCTTAGATCAGTTGGAACCCAAGTTTAGGACATTAGCAGAAACATGCATAAAAAGATAAATGTGCCTTTCACAGTGCTGAAAAAAAACCTGTAAATAAGTGGCTGTCGTACTTTTGTGATATTAGGTATTTTGGAATTGATGAGGGAAGAGGTTTATAAAAATTAATGTAGACTGGTGAGAGTGGAAGTAACTCTTGCTTTAAATTTACATTTTCTTTTACCGGACACATTCCATCAAAATAAGGGACTCAAAATATTTTGTCTTTAGACTAGGTCAATATAGTAATGCTAGTTCCTACTTAGATTAAATTTCGCATTCTTTGTGATTACTTAAAATGCAAAACTTGGTGTTCTTCTAATTAATTATTCAGCTTCAAAATTTTATTGTATTTGGCTTTGGAGAAGGAAAGCTTTTTAACTCACTGTTTCTTTGTTTTCTTTTAATTTTATAGAAATGAAACAAATTTTGTTCGTGGATATCAAATACCTTGTTAATTTGTAACTTATATGAACTGAGATACAAAATATTTTTAATTTTGGAAATAAGAATACTCATGAATATATTATAAAACTTGACATTTTGATTGAAAATTAAATATATATATATATATTGTATATATGTAAAATAATATTCCAAAATATATTTTTCTCCTAATGGGTTACCACCCATCCAACTTGCTATCCTAAGGGATTTATGGCATCACCACATAGGGTATCAGCATTGTATGCAAGGATGTATTTTTCTTTTAGAGAAATAAAAGATTTAAAAAAATCGCAAAATAGAGGTAAATATCATATTTCAAATGAATGCAAGACAAATCTCATGTTTACTTCACATAAGTTTGTACCTCAGTTTCGTGTGAGTTTTGACATAGTATCGTTGCAGAAATGATGACCATTGCCAAGAGTTTTGTCCAGTGTAGCTACGACTGCCTTTCCATTTACCCTGTTATGGACTTCATTAACTGTTCCTTTTTGTTAAGAACAACTTGGCAGAAGATGAAGTTCAAATGGATTGAGCATATTCTCCATTAATAATGCGGTTCAGAATATCTTTTTTGTTGAGATGCAAAATTACACTGGGATAAACTGTCTGTTTTGAATGTAATATGTGGTAGTTGTAGAGGTGAGCATTTACAAACATCTCTGGCAGAAATCATCTGAATCCCATTTCTTATTTTACTAGAATAGGCAATACATATACACTATATATATATATACACACACAAAAGTCTGAAGTACCTTTGGCAGATGACAGTGGTGGGACCTGAATGCTGTCATAAGCAGCAGGTGGAATTTCACCTCTACTTCCTGGATTTTAAATGTTAGGGGGTTTTTTTTTGTTGTTGTTTGTTTTTTTTTTAAATGTTTGCACTCCTGGTTAAGAAATCTATCCTCTACACTCTGGGAATTCTCTTGTGCCTTAAAAGAAAATCTCAGTGCCTATGAGAAACTTGTGCAATTACTTATTTCTGCTGCTCTAATTCTGCTTTTAGGATTTGCTCTGTAAAGATATGCCTAGGGATATTTTTAAATATTTACTATAGCTAATGATCTGCAAAAGGAATAATAACTGACAGCCAAGAGTCATGATGCTCTAAATTTCAGTTGCTGCTGACTTCCAGGGGTTGCAGTTCATTCCACACAAATTATGGTCAGTGAAAATCCATAAAAACTTACCAGTGTTATAAAATAGTACTTTCAAAACCTTTCGTTTCACACTGTAAATGGGCTGCAGTATATTTCTGGTAAGAGCTAGCTGTGGTTAAGAACTTCATACACCAGTGCTCAGTGTATTTTAGTGCATCATTTGAAAGTGGTAATGAATTCATCCTGAACTAGGTATACTGCCAGTGACAAGAGTGACAGTCATCAGCAACAAAATACTAGATGAAAACCAATGTGTTATGGACTTACTTTATTTAAAAAAAGTGTGCTAACGCTACTCTTCTGAATACTGCTCTTCTTTATCACTAACATAAACAATTTTTCTGTACATGACAGTCAGATCTGTGACTGATGTAAGTCAGGATTGCTCTGCTGATGCCAGTGAAGCTATGCTGACATGATGCCAGTTGAAGATCTGTCCCCTAGTGTTTATCTTGCTGCTTTATGTCTTGCATCTTTATGTTTAGTTATTGGCTATACACTTTTTAAGGTAATAATTATGTCTCCCTCTCCCTCTCCTAATGTTTGCTGGTGTTTTTGTTTGTTTGTTTTTTTAAATTATATAAAAATCCTATGGTTCAGAAGGACCTAGGATAAATAACAGACTGCACTCTTTTGAAAATTACTTGGAGGGTGGTATAGAGAAGCCTCTGGGAGTATGGTTTCTTTCCTCATGAAATATAATAGTAATACTGTGCTAAAAGAACAGACCAAATTTTTATGAGCTGAAATTGAATTGGCATTGGCTGTTTTAAGTGGATGGTTGCTAACTTATCACTCTGGAATTAAAACAATAAATTATTTAAATCAAAGTAATGTTTTTCTAATCTAATGTGCCTTAAAAATGTTTTTGTTCTTTTTTGCATTTCAGAAAACATAGATAATTAGTTACTCTAATTTTTGTCCATTTTTTTTAAAAAAATGAAATAGTAAAAATAAGTAAAAATCTGAAATCACTTCTACTTGTTGGGCTCTTTGAAAAATTAAAATTCTGAATTGAACCAGCTCTTTCTGTAAAATGGAGAGTAGAAATGAGATGCTTTAAAAATGAATTGTAAAACATTATTTTCATTGTATCTTCAAAATATGTGAATGGAAACTTTGTATAAAGCATTAAAGTTTACAGATACCAAATACCAGGTAACATTTGTGTAAAGCTTACAAATGGAATATGTTAAAATGTATAATTCACTTGTTGTTACTGTCTTGAATCACCTTAAAAATTGTGAAGATTTCTTCTCTTCAACTAGGTAATTTGCAAACTACCTAGCAGTATCAAAATTATCTTAACATCATATTTTTAGATATATTTTTTACAACAGTGAGTAATAAATTTTTTTCAAAATAAAAGGATCTTCTACAAAAACTGTTCATTTCTTGTACATGAACCAGTTTATGAAGATAAGCATGCGTATTTCTGAAGAGGATTGGATTTATAAATTTTAATTAAAGTGGTTTTGTGACATTATACTTCTGTACTGCTAGTAGTACTCATCCTTGCAGCAGGAGCAGTGGTGGGTTCTGATTGGAGTTTTATGGGAGAAGCTGGTCAGCTGTCTGAGTCTTTACTAATGCTTCCAAAATGTTCACAGAACAGTTGACGAATTCAAGATCTTAAAAGCATTACTCTGTCATCTCAGTGATAAATTGTAAAAAATACACAGCTCCTATTTTCAAAACCTCATAAGGAAAAGCAATGGCGGCAATAAACACAAATTTTCATGTTTGGCACATAAAGCTGCAGAATATCAGTGTTGACTATGATCAGGGGACCAGTGGAATATCAGATTTGTCTTCAGTATCTGGCTTCAAGGAAAGAGAGAAATTCACAATTGTCTGAGGTTGGAAGGAATCTGAATTGGTGGGTCCAACCTCCCTGCTCAAGCATGGCTGCTTGCAGCTGTTTGTCCTGGAATACGTGGATTTTGAGTATCCACAACTTCTCTGAGAAACCTGTTCCAGTCCTCAGTGACTTTCAAAGTAAAAATGTGTTTCCTGGTCTTCAGGTGATGCCTTTTGTGTTCTGGGCACCCCTGAGAAGAGCCTGGCATGCACCTTCCATTCTGGTATTTATGTACATTAATGAGATCTCCCCTGAATCTTCTCCAGGCTGAACAGTTCACATGCCTCAGCCATTCCTCATAGGAGAGATGCTCCAGTCCTTTTTCTGTTTTGTGGCCCTTCATTGGACTGTCTCCAGTATTTCCATGTCTCTTTTGTGCTGAGGAGCCCAGAACTGGACACAGCCGTCCAGGTGTGGCCTCACCAGTGCTGATTAACAGGGAAGGAACACTTCTTGGACCAGGTGGCAGGACACCAAATGTAGCCCAGGATGTCATGGGTCTCTTGTGGCAAGGGCATATTACTGACTCCTGATCAACATAGTGTCCACCAGGACCCCCGTGTCCTATTCTGCCAACCAGTTCTTCCAAGCAGCCAAGCTGCTGCTTATGCCCCTTGAGCTGGCATCAGGGGGTTAAAATGCCCCATGAGGACCACAGCCTGCAGACAGGAGGCTGCTTCTGGGTGCCCACAGAAGGCCTCATGGTCAAGGGACCCAGAGCAGACACTCACTGCGTTGTCATCCATATCACCTGCTCTTTAATCCTCACTCATAAATTCTCAGTGGGCAAGCAGCAAACTTGTTTGGAGAGCAGGTCGAGTTGGCATCTGGGTGTCTCTGGCCCCTGAGGTTGGGCCCACTGCTGTCCCCCACCTGCTGCTTCCTCCTGGTGCTTCTGCATGGCTCAGGGTGTGGTACAGATGTTTCTCTTGAGAGCACACCTGGTTCCTCCTTGGCTTTGAGGGCAGTGAACCTCCCTCAGTATTAACTCCATGTCAATATTCCGGCCACTGATGTTTTTCAACTCTTATAAAGGGTGCTCCTCCTTTCAGCCCTGTCTTGTCTGGGACTGCAGGACTGTGAGGGGAGGAGGAGTGTGATCCCACAGGCAGCGAAGAGGGTCTGTGGCACTCCACGCTGCCTCACGGAGAGATCAGCATCAGAGGGCTGAGCTTAGCGTTTATGTGCTGGCCATATTCGTGAGATGGAGGGTGGTTACATCCACTGTTCTGAGTGCTGAGGTGACTGAGCTGGGGAGAAATGGATGGGAGGGGAAAGAATAAAAGGCCTGAAACTGAGCTGAGTCACCTCAGCCTCAGTCAACTCAAGTTGGGACTATACTTAAGCATTACAGTGAAAATGGAACTCAAAGGCTCTCACTGATCTTGCATTTTTCCTGGTTTTGTGTATTTTCCCGAGGGGGCAAAGCATTATTTTACCAGAAGGCTATTGCACAAGGCGCTGTTTTTGCTCTTTTAATCCCACTCAGAGCCTTCTGACTAAATCTAAGGCAAGCTTTTAAGGTTAAAAGGTCTATGTTATTAGAACAGAAATGTACTGAGATGAGAAGGGCACCAGTCTAACAGAACTATTTATACTGAAAATAGACTACCATAAAATCTGTCGCTTGCCATGGTTTTGTTTTGGCCTTACAATTTCAGTGTTGTGGGGGTTTTGTATTTTTTTTGTTTGTTTGTTTTGTGTTTTTTTTAGGGGACAGTGTGTGTTTTCCCATGAATTATTGTTTATTTGCACTGAAATATTTATTGTGGATATTCATTCAAGCTTCTGTAATATCAGATAAATCTGTGGCATTAAAAAAAGTTTAGATATAAAAATAAAATTTGCTGTATTTAAAGTTGCCCAGGTAATACTGATGATCAGCAAATCTAAGCAAGGTGATCTAAATAAGTAATGCATTGTTTTGAACAGTTTTCAAACATCTAGAGTTTTATTTCAGCTGAAGCACGTTGAAAACCCTGTATGCAATGCTTTCCATCAGTAAGTACCTTGAAGAAATCTGTGACCCCAAAGTAGTACCTTCATAAATTATGGAGAACTAAAATTATTTATATTCAGGGAAGTCCACAAGCAGTTTGTTCTGTTCTTTGATCCCAGCCTCCTCATACTATTTTAGGACTTGTCTTCTTTAGCCTTAGCCTCCAGTTTTTCTCTTTCCCTTTGCTTTATTTGTTCTCAGCCCTGGCCTCGCATCACATCTCTGTGTGAATATTGGTATCATTTCTTACCTCCCAAAAGATCTGTTTCGTCTTTTTTTTTTTTTTTTTCATATGTTAAAGATATTTTTTGAAATTTACCCTCTTTTCTTCCAGTCCAGCTTTGATGGAAGGTGGGTGGGAGAGGCAGTACAGGGTATGTGAGGAAAGGGCAAACAACTTAGCAAAAGCATCTAAAAATGTAGACATCTACAAATGCGGTAATCATCATGCAGTGAATTTTTAGTTAGGAGAGATTCAGACAACGGAGTTTGGGTCATGATTCATTTAATCTGAAGACAAAGGTCTCTATCAGGTCAGATAACCTCTGTATCAATTTCAGTTACAAGGCCTATGGTTATGGTGACAACTGAAAGGAAAGCCTTGGTCAGCTTCAAAGTTTTGTAGATGAAGCACACTTCAGAAACTTCATTCTTTACATACGAGCCAACAGACACTCATAAATTGTCTACAAAGTGCAAATCAGACTCATGATTCGATCAAGTGTGACAGGCATGATACCAGTACATGTATACCTGACAGTAGAATAATCCCTGGGAAATAGTCAAACTTTTACTTATAAAGCTAGGGACACAGAAAATCTTGAAGGAGAAGGTTGTGTGTGTGTGTATGTGATTTTTTTCCCCCACTTTTTAAGAAAGCAGTAGATTCTTTTGCTAAAGTTAAATATGCTGTTGAAAAATAAGCCAGCCTCCACCTGATCTCAAACAACGTAGATTTTAAATGCAAATAATCTGTATCTGTTGAAGTTGTTATGAGTGATTGAAAGTAGTCTTGCACAAACAAGGAAACATTATGCAATGTTTTAAGTACAGGTAACTTTGCTGGATCAACCTGTAATTAAGTCATCCCATAACTACAACCAAACCATGACAAACTTATCACATAAACGCTAAACCAGATCAAATAGGCCCATAAAGTCCCATCTCTTTCCCTCCACTTTAAGGAGGCTGTAATTTGACCAGATCAAAGAGTATATGGTGAGGTTTTATGATCCACCCGTGCTCTAGAACACACAAGCAATTGGCATCTTTTACTTGCCTCCCTAACACGTGGTTTTAAGATCACCTTATATCTTGGGTTTTGTTTTGTACACAGCTCAATAAGTCACTAAATCAGCAACGAAACTAATGGGAAGAAGTTAAACATATAACACTAACATAAAGCAAATACACGAAGCCTTTAGATAATTTTCTCACGCTACTGTTAAATTCTGCAGTAACATGAAAGAGCCTTCACTGATGGCCAGTGGCTGTCAATGTTACTGAAGGTAAAGTTTTAGTTGTTTCTTCTCAACTTGAATTAACCACATGATATCTAGAACTCCAGACTCATGGCACTGTTAATGGCCTGAAAACATTTGCACAGCAAAAGTCATTTACAATTAAAAATCACGAACAAAATAACAATATCAAAATGAAAATTCAAAGATCATACTATTATGTGAAGTAGCACTGCAGACAACCATAACCTCTGCTGTGTTAGCTTTATTAGTTTTTATCTATCTTAGAGAAATTGTATGGGAAAAAAATTGTTCAATAAAATGTTAAGCCTACTGTGCAGTGTAGATTCAAGATAGGAAACCCAAAACTTTTTCTCAAACTAGTGATCCTTTGCATAATTAATTTGTTTCCTAGGATAGCTGTCTCGTTTGTCTGCTGTGGACAGTATGGCATGGATCACACTGGTCTGTAACACGATTATCAGGAAAAAAAAGTGTGGTCCACTCTTACCAGAAAAATGGTAGCAGGAAGATGTTATAAATAGTTATATCCTCTTTGTTTGCTGTAAGGCTCACTTGACTTTGAATGAAATCAGGTGTAAACACTAACTGATGAAAATCTATTTCCCCCTTCATATTTGCTTTGGCACCCCATTTCAGTACTGTAGTTCCATGTAGTAGAGTATTTTAATACACAGTGTGAAGATCTCTGAGCCACAGCTTTTGGAGAAGTATGCATTTCTTTCTAAATACCCTACAGAGTGCTTAATTCAGCCCTTTGTTTAGGAAGCATGCAAGAGGACAGGCCAGCTGAAAGGCTTACTTAAGTATGACCTGCTGGCAGGAATGAGAGTTCCTGGCAGCATTATCTGGGCCATTTCTTTCATTCTTCCCTGTAGCAAGGGTGCACGTCTCTGCACTATTCCCAGCCTGCACCCTGGCTGCTGAGCCACAGGCAGGCACGGAGAGAGGTGCCAAGCCTGGGAGAACATGCCAGGCCGGCCCTGCTCTGCATCGTGTTTCTGGAAATGGGTTTGCAGGGAAGAGAAGAGTCCAGCCAGCAATGTAATATGTGCCTGCCAAGAATGCTGCAGTATAAATTTTCTGAAATTTGATACAGTTACAGAAAGGCTGAATCTTCCAATGTCTCCTGTGACAGTTTGCAGGAGTAAATTGCAGGCTGCCCTTTGGACAAATACGAAGTTTGGAATTCATTTTCTAGACCAATAAATATTTTCCATCTTTTTCTGGATAAATATACGTGCACACAATAATATGTATGTAAAAGAAGAGGAAAATACGTAGATGAGGTGAAGAATATCTTTGATGTAATTTTAACAGGAAGGATGAACCTTGCAAGCTGTTAGGCAGTTAAGCAGTTCCAAGGCAGTTACTTCTGCTTGAAAGATAAGAGATGGTTTAATTGGTCAAAGCAGGGTAGGTGTTATAATAAAATAAACTAATGATTGGTTATTATTGCAGTTGAAAAGCAGTTTGATTTAAGCAGGAGATAACCCGTACAATGAGCTGGTCCTGGAAGCAGCGGTTATGTTTCAGGCTGCAGACATGTAACAAGGGACAGTGGCTATCAGTTTCACCAACATTATGTACATAATAATCTGTGAGTGCAGAGACTGACAGACATGACTGACAGAATACTCCCTTCCCTGACATTTGTGCATGAAGCCATTAGTGCTGCGCTGTTCACTGTTAACAAGGGCCACAGTTATGACTGAAAGTTGTTTTCATTAATGATAGGAAGACAAATAGGGTAGGAACAGGAACTGCAAAAGACAGTCAACAAGAAAAAGGACAGAATATTATTCAGCTATTAGTATGATGGAGAATAAATGTACCGTGATGCATGCAAATTCACATTAGAATAACAGAATGATAGTCAGCACATCCATCCCAGGGTATAGAGAGTATATATTTCCTCTCTGTGGCCCACGCTGTGATGGACAGTGCAACAAAATATAGGCAAATCATTCAACATTTTGCCTTAATAAGCTTCTACATACAATCTGTTTTAGAGAGAATGAATGAGAGAGAACATTGATCAATAAGTGTCAGGAGAACAGATCTAAATTTGAAACCTTGATTTACTCTTTTACCTAAAGTGAAACTTTTTTGTAGAAGTAAAATGTGGAATGAGATAAACACTGCAAGACAAGACTGAAATGGAGTAAAATAAAATTTGGAAATTATTAGTCCTCTGCATAGATCTGTTTGGTTACAAGGAGAACAATCAGCCCTTTTAAAATATCATTTAAAATCCAGGAACTGGGCCATTTGCAAGATAGTGCTGAAAATTGCTAACACAAGGTAGGTTTTCCAGAACCTCATGGCACACTCCATGAAAAAGTGACCACAGCCCCAGAGGCTGATCCAGCAGTGGCTACAGGAGTCTCAGACTACTTTTACATTACGAAGCAATCTGTCACACCAACAGTGGATCAGTAGCTTAAAATACTTGGTGCCAAGGCTTCTGCTTATACACTGAAGATGATTAGGGCAATTTCAGGTGGCCTTAGTCAAGATGCAGCCTGGTTCCCTGACCGGAACATCCTCTTCCTGTGATTAAAGGCCCTCTGAGAGCTGTTAACCAGTTGAAGCTTTATGTCTTCATTAGGAGTGATGAGTGTATTTGATGTATGCATAAAGCAGAGATTTTGGTTAAGTTTCCTCCAAAGCAAATCCAGTTTGCTGGTACCAAAA